>JAJTUV010000486.1:1200000-1857500 GCA_021653895.1 Mastomys natalensis | reverse complement strand
AAGAAAAGACAGATGCATGTATTTACAGCCAACCATTGGGCTGAAGTTGGGGATCCCTATGGTTGAATTAGGGGAAGCATCGAAGAAGCTGAAGGGGAGGGTGACCCCATAGGAAGACCAACCATCTCAACTAATCCAGACCCCATGAAGCTCTCAGAGACTGAGCCACCAACCAGGAGCAAAATCAGGCTGGTCTGAAGCCCCTGACACATATATAACAGAGGTCTGCCAGGTCTAGCCTCAGTGGGAAAAATCCTACTAATCCTGTAGAGGCTTGAGCCCCCTAGAGAAGGGAATACCTAATAGGGCGAGAACACCTCTCTGAGGAAATGGGATGAGGAATTGTGGGAGAGGGGACAATGAGGGGAGACAATCACTGGGATGTAAATAAATAAAATAATTTTTTTAAAGATATCTAAAAAGAAAAAAATCTCAAAATAGAAACAAATTGTAATAATTATGGAAATGTACAATATATTAACATTTATTGATTTTTAACAATGACAAAGGCATTGTGACTAAGATAATATGTAAAGAATTGAAGGAATACTTAAGCAATAAAAGGATTTTCCTAAATTACTGATACATAGAACACCTAATAATAGACTTGGGAATGTCAAGGTAAATAGACCTGGTATGTCACATTCAATTCATGGATTCTCAATGATAATGAAAAACAGTTTAGAAAGAAATCAGAAAGACCTGGAGAGTTGTCTTTGAGACAACTAGCTGCTCTTTATGAAGGCGTGGGTATGTTCCTAGCACTAACACTGGGAGTCCCAATCATCCTTCATTATAGTTCGAGGGAACTGGACACCTATCTTGTAACTTCTACAACTACTACACACATATGGCATACATACATACATGCAGGCAAACAGTCATAAACATAAAGTCAATAAATATTTTTTTTAAAAAAAGAATAGACTTAAGAAGACAAAAGGTGTTGCATTGAGAGGATTGATGCTACTTGTCTCATCAGAAAGCATCCACACAAAAATGGAGTGCAGTGAAATTCTTAATGTTTTATAATGATTATAAATTAAGCATCTTGAGCTCAGCAAAACCATCCTTTAGTAAAAGAAATTAAAGATTGTCCTGGACAAATGAAACTTGAAGAATTTGGTTTTTTTTTTTTTTTTTTATTTGCTAACAGTTCTGTCATGTGAAGATATATGAAGAAGGTATTCAAATAAACAAATTATTTGAATCAAAACTTCAATCTTCATAAAACATAAAGAGTGGTATGAGAGAGGGAGGGAGAATTTTATAGTAGGTTAGCCAAGCCCTCTCTCTAAAGAAATGCTTATATGAAAACTCCACATTAATTTGATCATATCTTAAAATTTTAAAGATAGCCACAAAGGCAACATATCATTTATAACCACCATCACCACCACAATAATAGTAATAATAGTAATAATAAATGCATTAATGTTCCTCTAAATGAAAGTTTATTCATTTGTTTTCTGTGAACTCCAAGGGACAAGGCAGAAAATAAGAAAATAATGATCATAGCAGCTTTATTTATAATAGCCAGAAACTGGAAAGAACTCAGATGCCCTTCAACAGAGGAACGGATACAAAAAATGTGGTACATTTACACAATGGAATATTACTCAGCTATTAAAAACAATGAATTTGATAAATTCTTATATAAATGGATGGAACTAGAAAATATCATCCTGAGTGAAGTAACTCAATCACAAAAGAAGATACATGGTACTTACTCACTGATTATTGGATTTTAGCCCAGAAGCTTGAAATACCCAAGATTCAAATCACAGACCACATAAAGCTCATGAGGAATGAAGACCAAGTGAGTGTGTGTGTGGGGATTCAGTCCTTAGAAGGAGTAACAAAATACTCAACGGAGGAAATATGGATACAAAGTGCAGGACAGAAAATGAAGGAGAGACAGACCATTACACCTGGATATCCATTCCTATGTGCAGTCACCAAAGGTAGACACTGATGTGGATGTCAGGAAGTATATGCTGACAGGAGCCTGATATAGCTGTCTCCTTAAGGTCTGCAAGAGTCTGACATATTCAGAGGCAGATGCTCACAGCTAACCATTAAACTGATCATGAGGTTCCCAACAAGGAGTTAGAGTGAAGACTGAAGGAGTTGAAAGGATTTGTGACACCATGAGGAAAACAACAATACCAACCAACCAGAGCCCCCAGGGTCTTAAATCACCAGTCTGGGAGCTCTCAGGGAGGGGACCCATGGCTCCAGCTATATATGCAAGGGAGCTATATATAAGTGGGAGAAGATATCCTTGGTCCCATGAAGGCTGGACGTCTTGGGGGTGTATTCGAGGGTGGATAGGTGAGGTACGGGGAGTGGGTAGGTAGGGATACACCATCATAGAAGCAAGAGGAGGGGGGAGGGATAGGGAGTTCCTGGGAGGGAGGGGGAAAGTGGGGTAAGGGGAGAACATCTGAAATGTAAATAAAATTCCAAAAAAAAAATAATGAATCAATCTTTGTTGAGAGAAAAGAAAACCAAATAATTACTTTGAAAACATAGTTCTTGAGCATGAGATTGGCTCAGTAGATAATAGGTTTGCTGTTCTTGCAAAGAATCATAACACATGTTCTAGGTGGCTCACAACTATGTGTAACTCCAGATCAAGGGATCTGATGTTCTCTCTCTCTTTTTTTAAATTTGGGTTATTTTATTTTTTTTACATTTCAAATGTTATCCCCTTTCATGGTTTCCACTCTGCAAAGCCCCTATCCCATCCCCCCTCCTCACTGATTCTATGACTATACTTCCACACCTACCCACCTGTACCACACTCTCTAATATTACCCACTCTGGGATATCAAGCTTTGACAGGACCAAGGGCTCCCCTCACATTGATGCCAGATTTGGCAATCCTCTGCTACATATGCATATGGAGTCATAGGTTCCTCTATGTGTACTCATTGGTTGGTGGTTTAGTCCCTGGGAACTCTGGGGGTTCTGGTTAGTTGATATTGTTGTTCTTCCAAAGGGCTTGCAACTCCTTCACCTCCTTCAGTCCTTCCCCTAACTCCTCCATTGAGATCCTTGTGCTCAGTCCAATAGTTGGCTGGAAACATCAGTATCTGTATTGATCAGACTTTGGCAAAGGTTCTTAGGGGACAGTTATATCAGGCTCCTTTTCAGCAAGCACTTCTTGGCATTAGCTATATTGTCTGGGTTTGGTGTGTGCATATGGATGGATAAATAGGTGGGCAATCTCTGGATGGCCTTTCCTTCAGTCTATGATCTACTCTTCTTTCTTGGATTTCTTTTAGACAGGAGTAACTCTGGTTTAATATTTTTGAGATGAGTGGGTGGCCCTATCCCTCAATTGGATGCTGTGCCTAACCTCTGGATATGGTCTCTACCAAAAGATGCTCCAACATGTAACAAGGATACATGCTCCACTATTTTCATAGCAGCCTTATTTATAATAGCCAGAAGCTGGAAACAACCCAGATATCCCTCAACAGAGGAATGGATACAGAAAATGGTGTACATTTACACAATGAGTACTACTCGGTAATTTAAAAACAATAACTTCATAAAATTCACAAGCAAATGGGTGGAACTAGAAAATATCCTCCTAAGTGAGGTAACCCAGTCACAAAATAACACACATGGTATGTACTCAGTGATAAGTGGATATTAGACAAAAAGCTCGGAATACCCATGATACAACTCACGGACCATACGAAGCTCAAGAAGAAGGAAGACCAAAAATGTGGATGTTTCAGTCCTACTTAGAAGGGAAAAAATATTCAGAGAAGGTAGAGGGAGGGAGGGATCTCAGAAGGAGACAGGAGTGGGAGAGAAAAGGGGGAGCAGGATTAACTACAGGAGGAGACTGGACATAAGTATTAGAGGGTCAGGAAATTGAACAGAGGTATCCAGCAGTGGGGATGGGGAACTGGGGTAGCCAGCAGAAAGTCCCAGATGCCAGAAAAGCAAGAGGCTCCCAGAACCCAATTGGGATGACCTCTTCTTCTGTAGTTCTTGAACAGTCTCACACATGAACATATGCATACATACACACAAATAAAACCATTTTAAATAGTAGCACAGAAAAAAAATCAATAACGGCAAAATGAAAACTTTTATTACACTTATTCATGATTAATTTAATAGAATAAAGGTTAATTATAATAAAGTCAACATATTGTATACAATGAATAAAGCATAATAATCAATGAAATGTATCAGAACAATAATATAAAAGAGAAATTAGGAAAGCTTTACTTTGTGGAATTTCTATTTCCCTGATAATGGTATAGTTTCACTAGAAGGAAGACTTCAGATAGTTATGAATGTATTGTAAGAGAAGGGCACATAAGACATGCAATATAGGTCATCAGTGGAAATATTAAGAGAGTCGATAAAATGAAATAAAGGAAAAAAAGAAAGGTGAAAATGTTACAGATTTTAGATCAGTGATTGCTGGACAAAGATTCTTAGAATACTTTGCATCTTTCCTTCAATGTAATAGTCATTGGAAACAGTTTCTCTCTGACTCCCTTGGTTCTATGAAATATTTAACGTATTTTCTGATTTTATAGATTTCTCAATTGTGTGTATATGTGTAAAAAACTATGTAAATATTTCATACCAAAATATGTACATTTAAGGTTAAAATTCTTTCACTTTGTGTAATTAGATTTTCAAAGTTTATACAGTTTGCATGTTGCATCATTCAATGGTTAATCACTTTAATGCTCAAATCAAATCAAAAACTGGGTACAATATTTTATTCATTTAAAATTTGAAACTCAGGTTCACTGCATTTTCATTGCTGTGGATATTTATATTTCCTATTGATATTTATTTTGAATGCATTTGTATTTGAATTTGAATTCATGGACCATAAATTAATTCTCCGTATACTTTCAGGAAAATCATAACTGCATTGTAAAGTATTTGCTGAATTTGACATTACCCAACAGTAGATAGGATTTTGATTTCCTTACAACCTCCTCAACATTGACTATTATACAATTTTCTATTCTAAAGGCATCTCATTTTACGTTTTGATTTATATTTGACTGGTGACTAACTTCAGAGTAATGGAATAATATGGACTATTTAGTAACAAACTACCGTCATCAAAGTCACAGTCATTTTATTTTGACCATGCTACTCAATACTTACATGAAATAAAAGACAGTTTGTTTGCCATGTGGATCCTAGAAAATCAGGCAATCACATGTGTAAAAATGAGTTTAGATTCATATCTCTCAATTGCCTCAAAAATCAATTCAAACCGTATCAAAAGACATAGCATAAGACAGAAAAAAAAAAAAATCAAACCACTAGAGAAAAATATATGACATATATCTCATGATTTAGGCATATTAAAAATTTTGAAACAACTTAAGAACTGACAAATGAGATTACATACTTTTTAAATTTCTGCTAGCTAAGGAAAACAACAACCAGAGGCAGCCTAGAGAATGAGAAAAAGCAAAACAACAACAAAAACCCCAATAAACTAATAGGAACTCTAACTTCTTTTGTATTGTTTCTTTCATTGCATGATTCATTTATCTTGCATCATTTTACAAGTTTTATTGACATATTTTCAAGTTTCTGATTATCACTGTGGAATAGTCTACTGAGGAGTCTGACAAAGTCATCCTTGTCATAATTTATTTGGATTTCTAGTATATTGTTTTAATATTTTATTTACTCAATTATCTCTATTTTATATAATCCTCTTGTTTGCTTATGTTACCTAATTTCGAAAGAAGATACCTTAATATCTGAAGCATAGTGTTTATTTTGCTTTGTTAAGGTGTCAACATGTAATCTGAGGTGTTCTTGAGTTTACAGGTTTAAATGGCTTTTGCTGCTCA
Organism: Mastomys natalensis; assembly: GCA_021653895.1. Taxonomy (NCBI): domain Eukaryota; kingdom Metazoa; phylum Chordata; class Mammalia; order Rodentia; family Muridae; genus Mastomys; species Mastomys natalensis. The sequence continues at coordinate 1,851,636 of JAJTUV010000486.1, read as the reverse complement.
GCCCGTCTTATAGCTGACACCATGGAATCCTGCTATTGCACATGCTAAAAGTACACTGCCTTCTATTTACTCAATTGAAGGCTCATAATCAGTCATGAATGATGATCACTGATCCTTCTTATGTCCTGTTTTAGCAGTGCTTTTCTATAGCTTTGAACTAAAATGGGAGATCTATTCATTTCATCATGGAAACACACTTTATTATTGCTATATTTTGTTCTGTTAAAGGCCTTTAGAGAAAGGCCATTATAGAAAACCATAAACAATCAAAATGCAGAGTTGTGGAGCCCAGTTTTAATACAATTTAAGAATGGTTTAAGTCTTTCTCTTACGAAGAGTATCACAAGCATATCTAAAGTGGTTATATTGTATTTTAACATGCCTGAAAAGCTTGGAGAGATCTTTGTTGCATTATCACACAGGAAACTTCTCATAGTAAAGCCAACAAAAGTGCTGTGGCTGTCCAGTAGTCTGTCACTTCCTATATACTTCACATTTTGCCTCCAGTAATTTTTCACAATCGCCACTTAAATGAAATAGATACAGCTGAGCCAAGTGCTCAGCTGTATCTATTTCAGTATTTGTTCACATAAGATGTCAATTTATCTTGACTACTGGTTCAGCAAATGTTACTGGTCTTAAGCATTTTCACGATTGTTTTTAAGTTTTTAAAGCAAAGATATAACAACTGTTAAGCATTTCATATGGTGGACATGAAAATGAAATTCTTACTAAGCCGTTTTACATATGACTACACAAGAATCCCAATTAAAACTTAAGAATTCTGTGAGTACTTAAGGAAAAGTGGCCAGAGAGATGGCTCAGATGTTAAGAATTCAGACTATCCCACATGATTTAATTAATATTTTATCCATATTCTCCTTACAACAGAATGCCATTTCTTTTGAGCTCACATGAAATATTCACAAATTTCAAGCACCTAAACTATTTAAGTTCCTTCAGAAATTGAAATTAAAATCACTGTGCAGGCAACCACAGCTGTTATGAGATCATGACTTAAACGAGATAAAGCCAGTCAACATTACAGCATGGGTTTGGAAGGGGCTAATGAGAATAACCCCACCTTAGGGCTTATAGAGAGAGTCAATTTCTTTAGGGATTTGGGTCCTGGTAGATTTCCATTCTTTAATGGCTGCTGCTGTGCCAATGAGTATACAAATTGGATTCAGTACAGAATAAAATAATTCAACAAGTGAATAAGGAATTGAAAGGAAGATACAAAGTGGCAACATGGGAGAGAGAAAAAGAGGGAAAACAATGCAGCGTAAATACATTGCACACATGAAATTCTCAAAGCCTAAGTTAAAAACCACACTAATAATAATGTGGAGAGTGTTTATGACAAGTAATTCTCAGATGTGACGTCTACATTCAGGCACACATCACATGTCCCCACTCACACATACATACACACACACTCACATGCACACAGAGATGCAAATGGTTTTTTTATTTAATAGTCATTATGAAGTCAAATTATGTGCTGGTATATGCAAGTTATGATTAGCAGTTTAAAAAGATTATTGTGAGCGCAGGGAATATAATATTTGGTGTGTTTTTAATTCACTACTATCTACTTATTTGATCTTTAAAATATATATTATATTATATATATGTATAAAACACACACACACACACACACACACACACAATATATAATATATATATATATATATATATAATATATATATATATATATGTACCTGAGCCTATAATTAAGGTAACAGAACAAGACTAGGATAACTTTTAAAATAATGCCAGAGCAGAGACCAGCCCAGGTGCCTAGAAGAGGTCGAGACCAATTGAATCTCCAGAAGGATACCTTCCAACCTGTAGAGCTGCCTGCTGTCTGTGCAGTTAAACCCCAAGTTCCAGTTTTTCTGTGTAGTTACTCATGATAGGATGTGCTTTGCAGTTTACAAGTGTCTTTGAATATTTTCTGCTCTATAAATTACCTCTACTCATATTCTCAGAGTAACTCAATTAAAGACCATCAGTTTCATCAGGGTGACCTTTGGTTATATCCTTCCATTGGTTTTCTTCTGTATCTTGCGTGACATAGACTTTTGTTTCATCTTTCAAAGAATAGTTCCCACATCAGCGTTGACTCCAGGCTATGGTTCACTGATGCTATAAACAGCATGTTCTTCATCCTCAGTTAAGTTTTAGAAACACTCAAAGAAATACTGAAGAAGACTTTCAGAAATGATTCTTAAATCAGTCATGTTGACAATTGAAGTTAAAACATTTTCAAATCCAAATTAATTTGAACTGCCATGTCTAAAAAGGATCACATACAGGATATCTGCACTTTGTATAGTCAGTAGCAACAAAATATAATTGATATTACTAAACATTATTCTCTGCTTACGCATTTTAATTTTCACAGTAGCTACGACGACTGCTGCACATTGGCATTTGCTTCTTTCACAGAAATTTTTATAATTACTGAAGTTATTATAACTTGTCTGAATTAAAGTAGCAAAAATCAAGAGAAGTACCTTATTATATTATTTTATAAATTTCATGTTTGAATATCTTTCTAAAACTACCTCAACTATTTGTCTTGATCTGAATATATGTGTTTATAGTAAACTTATAAATTAAATCCTATGCTTTATATCTTTTTACTTTGTGTTTGAGAACACTTTCCCTTTTATGTTAACATTGAGTATAACAATTAAACTAGTGCATATATTAGTTTTATTTTCTGTTCATTCATATATGGATAATTAATATATACTACAAACTTATCCTTTGGGAATTAAAACCTTTTGTTTGGTAGGAGTTACCACAAAAATACATTTATCATTAACTTTACTTTAGAATAGTTAATTTTTTTCAAGTATTCCATTAATGATAATCATGGACTTTTTATCAAAATGAAAGATACAGATTCTATTTCAAGATCAGTTTAAATAAAAATTAGCGGGCAGTGGTGGGCGACACGCCTTTAATCCCAGCACTTGGGAGGCAGAGGCAGGTGGATTTCTGAATTCGAGGCCAGCTGGTCTACGAGTGAGTTCAGGACAGCCAGGGCTATAAAGAGAACCCTGTCTCAAAAACAAAAAAAAAACCAACCAACCAAACAAACAAACAAAATAAATAAATTAAAATAAAAATTAAAATGTGTGTTATGTAGAAGTTTGTTGCAAAGTTTTAAAATCTAGTTGACAAGCAGTACGAAAATTCATATTGGGAAATGTTTCAAGTGCTTGTACGATATTGTATACATCTCTGATTTTTGATTGCAGAATAAATATACTTCATTTCAGTTTGTTATTTTAGAACTATTCTGGTGGAGAAAAAAAAGTATTTTTTTCACAAGAAAGCTATAATATCTTTATTTATATTTACCTTTGTAGATTTCCCAAATTTAGCACTCTTTGACTGGCAAAATCTATTTTCTCAATATCCCAATTTTCTGTAATACCCTGTAATGACTATGGAAAATTTTTTCACTTATCCCTTACTTTAAAATGTTCTTCAGTGTTAGGAATGCAAACTTCAAAAAAAACTGGGTTGGGAGGGGCCCAATTACAACTTCACTAACAGCAAAAAATTCTTCTGTATATAACGAAAACATTTTTTTTCTGTGTTGTTTTTGTTTATTGGCTTATCTTTCTGTTTTTGTTAGTTGTTTTAGATCAGAAAAATAGAGTATACATTAAGAAGTATTTTGTGAGTTTCTTTTTTGGGTGGCAGAAAATTTCCCTTAAAACAATTTTTTTGCGCGGGAGCCTATGTTTGGAAAGGGGGAAAAGGGAAAAGAGCGGAGTTGGAAGAAGGAATAAGGAGAGGGGTTAGATGGCAGCAGAAGTATACTTGTGTTCTTATAAATTCAGGTAGTTTTTCAATCAAAAGGTGAGATATTGGGAAAAAAAACTTTTTAAAATTGTGGGGCATCTTGTGTATTGAGTAAGGGTATATTGTGATATATAAATCAATTTGGTTAATCTTAAGCATTGTTTTTTTTCTTTAGGGGGTTTCCCTGTGCATTGTTTATTTTTTAAACCCCCAAAGGATGGCCATTATTATTGGGGCAAAGGGTGAGAGTCTTGGGGGCATAAATTTGGGCCAGGAGCCATGCCTAAGCTGGGGAAAGGCCGCGGGTTTGGCAGCAGAGGTAGCAGCCACCCCCAAATGTCTCCTTTGGGCTTGGTCAACTCCCACGAGGCAGCCAGCCAGTGCCACCTGGGTGGGACTGGGGGCAGAGGGGGGGCCCAGCTTCTGTCCTTTTTAAATATTTCCCACCAAACTTTTTTAATTTTAAAATGTTTTCCTAAAGGTGTAGAAATTTTAAAGTAAAAACCATAAAATGTTCAGGGTTGGGAAATAGGCAAAAGCTTATTCATAAGAGGAGATAATGGTATTTCTTTATCCCTGGACTTTTCTGTCATGGGGTTCAATGTATATTCCCTAAATGTATCGGTCAATGGATAAACCAATAGGGGAAAAGAGTAAACTTATTTCCCTGGTTTTGGGGAAGTTTCAGCTATGTTTTTGGTTTCTGTGGTAATAGAAAAATCATATGAAAAGGGTTTCTTTTCTCTACTTTAGCCTTGTCTAAATTATAGAAGGACTGTCAATCCTTTGAAGGGAATCGCCCTCAGTGATTCGAATATAGTCACAGGCTCCATCCTTCTCTGAATATTCTATCTGTTCCAATAATGACAAGCCTCGAAGTGACCCGGTTCAGCGTGATCTTTGAAAGCAGGTCAATCACAACGCTGAAAACAATGTTGTTACATGGCAGTGGGTGATCGAGTGGATGAAGCCTTTTTTATATTAGAAAAACAGATAGCTGTGTATTGTTTTATCTGTATCTTCTTCATCAAATTAAAGGCATATTTTAAAAAAAGTAATGTTGAAATCTGATTAAAGTACTTTTTTAGACCTTGTATATGTATTTTTGAACACATTGATACTGGAACATTATACTCATATTCATTTTAAATGAAGTGAATGTTCTGTATGTGTCATAATGATGGTAATTTACATTTTTGGTAATGATCTGTCATGTTTTTGGTAAATAAAACCATGCATGATTTGGATCCACTAACACTTCAAATTATTTTAATAATTTATGTGATTAAAGGAATTTTAATTTTATAAGTTGTATAATGATAGTATATTGGTAATTTTTAACATTAGTTTTTATCTTACTGTGATAGCTTACCTCATGGAAATTAGAGTTGCTGCCCTCCATTTCAAACAAAATATTTTTGTGTTTCAAAAATGTCTTTCCAGAGTGGCACTTTTTGGGAATGGCACTTGATCTATCAACTCGGTATTCAGATAAGGAGAATAAAAAGAAAAAATGCTCGAGTATAAAATTATTGTGTCCTTCGGAAGAAGAAATGGAAGGCAACAACATGTAGCATAATTTCTTGTTCCTCATGACCAAAATAAGCATATGCAATGGCAACAAAGAAATTCAGCCATGTGACCTCCTTATTAGCTTAACGCTCTGTCCAGAATCCACACTTACTGCCTTTACACTCATTGTGATTTTGATGGGTGATATGTGAAGTGCTAAGTGGATGCTTTTGTTTGTGTGTTTATTTGTTTTGTTTTTCTCTAGGCTGAAACTACATCTTTTCTGTTTCTGAGGTTACTAGGAGGTTTAATGGCTGGGAGAGCCCAACTCTTCTGATGAATCTCTTATCAGGAAACTTCAATTATTTATTCAACGAATGTTCTAAAACAACACTATTTTTTTTAAAAGTTATAATTCTGCAGTTATTTAATTTCTTTATTTAGGAAGCTCTTGGGGGATGATCAGATTGGGAGTTGCTGGAGAGATCTGCTTGTTCAGGGGACTCTTATTGGAGACTTTCACAAACCAACTCTGATTAAGGTTAGGGCATATATTGTTGTAAGGATATCAATTGTGTGCTGTGTGTGGTGTGCGTGAGCGCGCAGCTGAGGCGCGCGCCGGCGGGCGTGAACTTTTCATGTGTGAGTGTATGTGTTATGTATGTTGTGTATAGTGAACTTAGGCAATAATTTTTTGGCTGGGATGAAAAAAGGTCATGGATTTGAAATAGATTGAACCAAATATATAATGAGCATTTCAAAAATGGATACTTGAAAGGGAAAAGTGTAATAAATTTAATTCTCCAAAAAGTAATGAAATAGTAAACAGAAACTAGTAAAACAGAACAAACAAAATATCACCAAGGAGAAACTTAAAATATGTCTTCGCAAAGAACTGAGGTTTAATGGCGCAGAAAACAACTAACAATTAAAAAACAAAACAAACAAAAAAAACTTTTGTAAGTGGACTAATTGTAGAGAGATGTGGAACGCATGTCAGCATGTGCGGTCACTTTTTTAAAATTCTTAGTTCTTTTGACATGTCGATTATATGAATGAACGAACAACTGGATGTGTTCGTGGGATTGATCAAGCCATACAAGTACATAGTTGAATGAGTTTTCTCTGCCATAGTTATACTCTGAAAGCAAATTGCTTTATTGAGCTTTGAGATAAACCATACCATAGGAGCACATAGACATGATAAATCCTCTGTCTGTGCAGTTCACCCCAAGTTTCCAGTTTTTCTGTGTAGTACTCATGATAGGATGTGCTTTGCAGATACAGTGTCTTTGAGTATTTTCTGCTCCTATAAATTACCTCTTACTCATTTCTCAGAAGTAACTCAATTAAAGACCATCAGTTCATCAGGGTGACCTTTGGTTATATCCTTCCATTGGTTTCTCTTCTGTATCTTGCGTGAATAGACTTTTGTTTCAATCTTTCAAAGAATAGTGTCCCACATCAGCGTCTGACTCCAGGCTATGGTTCACTGATGCCTATAAACAGCATGTTCTTATTCCTCAGTTAAGTTTTTTAGAAACACTCAAAGAAATACTTAGAAGAGACTTTCAGAAATGATTCTAAATCAGTCATGTTGACAATGAAGTTAAAACATTTCAAATCCAAACTTAATTTGAACTGCCATGTCTAAAAGGATCGACTACAGTATATCTGCCTTTGTATAGTCAGTAGGCACAAAATATAATTGATATTACTAAACATTTCTCTGCTTACGCATTTTAATTTTCACAGTAGACGATGACTGCTGCCATTGAGCATTTGCTTCTTTCACAGAATTTTTTATAATTACTGAAGTTATTATAACTTGTCTGAATTAAAGTAGCAAAAAATTCAAGAGAAGTACCTTATTATATTATTTATAAATTTCATGTTGAAATACTTTCTAATACTCCTCATAGTCTTGATCTGAATATATGTGTTATATTAAACTTATAAATTAAATCCTATGCTTTATCTTTTTTACTTTGTGTTTGAGAACTTTCCCTTTTATGTTAACATTGAGTATATACAATTAAACTAGTGCATATATTAGTTTATATTTTTCAGTTTATCATATATGGATATTAATATATACTAAAACTTATCCTTTGGGAATAAAACCCTTTTGTTTGGTAGAGTTACCACAAAATGCATTATCATTAACTTTACTTTAGAATAGTTAATTTTTTTCAAGTATTCCATTATGATAATCATGGTACTTTTTATCAAAATGAAAGATACAGATTCTATTTCAAGATCAGTTTAAAATAAAAATTAGCCGGGCAGTGGTGGGCACGCCTTTAATCCCAGCACTTGGGAGGCAGAGGCAGGGGATTTCTGAATTCGAGGCCAGCCTGGTCTACAGAGTGAGTTCCAGGACAGCCAGGGCTATAAAGAGAAACCCTGTCTCAAAAACAAAAAAAAACCAACCAACCAACCAAACAAACAAACAAAATAAATAAATAAAATAAAAATAAAATGTGCTGTTATGTAGAAGTTTGTTGCAAAAGTTTAAATCTAGTTGACAAGCAGTTAGAAATTCATATTGGAAATGTTTCAAGTGCTGTACGATATTTATACATCTCTGATTTTTGATTGCAGAATAAATATACTTCATTTCAGTTTGTTATTTTAGAACTATGTCTTGGTGGTAAGAAGAAAGTAATAATTTGTCACAAGAAAGCTATAATTATCTGTATTTATATTTAACCTTTGTAGATTCTGCTCATTAGCATCTCATAGCACTGGCAAAATCTATATCTCAATATACATCTTCTGTATAATGCTGTAATGACTATGGTAATATTTCACTTATCCCTTTACATAAAGTGATTCTTCAGTGTCAGGAATGCAAACTTCCAAGAACTAGGCTTGAGTGGCAATTACAACTTCACTAACAGCAAAACAAATTCAGTTCTGTATATAACAGAAAACATCATTTCCTGTGTTGTGTTTTGTTTATTTGCTTATCGTTGTTGTTGTTATTGTTGTTGTCTTGAGATCAGAAATAAATAGAGTATACCATTAAGAAAGTAGTATGAGTAGTTCATTTTGTGGCAGAAATTTCCCTACACAATTTATTTGCAGCGGGAGGCCTATGATTGGACAGGGAAAAGGAGAGACCGAGCTAGGAGTTGGAAGAAGAGAAAGAAGGAGAGAGAGGTGAGAAGGCAGCAGAGTATACCTGTGTGTCTCTACAGTCTCAGGTAGTTATTCATATCAAAAGGTGAGATAATTGGGATACAATTCTAATTGTGTGGGCATCTTGTGTATTGAGTATATTGTATATTGTGATATATAAATCAATTTGGTTAATCTTAAGCATTGATTTTTACTTTACTGGGTTACTGTGCATTGCTATATTTAACCGCAAGGATTTATAACCATTATTATCTGGGGCTAAGTTGAGAGTCATTGGGGGCATCAAAGTTGGTCCAGGAGCCATGACTAGAGCTGTGGAGGCCGCGGAGCTGGCCAGCAGAGGTAGCAGCCACACCATGTCTCATGGGCTCCAGGTCAGCACCACTGAGGCAGCCAGCCAGTGCCAGACCCTAGTGTGGGACATGGAGGCAGAGGTGAGAGCCAGCTACTGTCCTTTTTAAATATTTCCCCCCTACACATCTTTACATTTTCAATGTCATCCTCATGTGTAATAATTCAGTTTAACCATAAAATGGTACAGGGTTAGGGAAATAGGCAGAAGCTGTATTCATAAGAGGAGATAATGAGTATTTCTTTATCCTGGATCATTCTGTCATTGTGTTCACATGTTATATCCCTCACTGTAGTTGTCATATGAGATAAACCTATAGAGAAAGAGTAAACTTATTTCACTGAGTGTTGGGAAGTTTCAGTCTATGAATGACCTGTGGTAATAGAATATCATATGAAAAAGGGTCTCTTTCTCTACATAGCCTTGTCTAAATTATAGAAGAGACTATCAATCCTTTGAAAGGGAATCCACAGTGATCTCGAATCTGTCACAGGCCTCACTTCTCTGAATATCCTATCTGTTCCAATAATGACAAGCTGAAGTGCACCCGTTCAGCAGCTGATCATTTGAAAGCAGGTCAATCACTTACTGAAACAATGTGTTAATGGCAGTGGGCGAAGAGTGGGTGAAGCCTTTTTATAATTTAGAAAAACAGCATAGATGTGTATTGTTTTTACTCTGTATCTTTCTTCATCAAAATTAAAGTCATATTTTTAAAAAGTAATGTGAAAAATGATAAAGCACTTTTTTAGACCTTAGTATAATGTATTTCTGATCACTATACCGAACATTATACTCATATTCATTTAAATGTAAGTGAATGTTCTGTATGTGCTCATACATGACGGGTAATTTCATTTTTGGTAATGACATGTCTGTTTTGGTAATTAAAACCATGCTTGATTTGGATCAATAACCTTCAACATTATTTTAATATTTATATGATTAAAGAGAATTTTAATTTTATAAGTGTATAATGAATATTATATTGGTAAATTAACATTATTTTTATCTTACTGTGATGTTACCTCTGAATTAGAGTTGCCTACCCATTTTCAAACCAAAACATTTTTGTGTCAAAATGTTTTCCAGTGTCACTTTTCTGGAATTGGCTTGATCTCTCAACTCTGTATTAGATAAGGAGAATAAAAAGCAAAAAGCTCGAGTAAAATTATTGTGTCCTTTGGAAGAAATGGAAGTCAAACCATATGTAAGGCATAATTCTTGATTACTCATGACAAAAAGCATATGCAATGAACAAAGAAATCAGCCATGTGAACCTCCTTATTAGCTTAAAGCTCTGTCCAGAATCCCACCTTACTGCCTTTAACTCATCTGTTGATTTCTGATCGGTTGTGAGTGCCTAAGTTGATGGCTTTTGTTTGTTTATTTGTTTTGTTTTTCTCTAGCTGAAATCATCTTTTAATGTTTTTATGTTACTATGAGGCTTTAATGGATGGGAGAGCCTACTCTACTAGAATCTCTTTATCGGAACTTCAACTTATTTATTCAAGATGTTCTAAAACCACCTATTTTTTAAAAGTTATAATTTTGCAGTTATTTATTTCTTTATTTGGAAGCCTCATGGAGGTATGATAGATGGAGATGCTGGAGAGATCTGCTTTGTTCAGGACTCTTTATGGAGACATTCACAAGCCAACTCCTGCATTTAAAGGCTTAGGGATCATTGTTGAAGAACGCAATTGTGTGTGTGGTGTGTGTGGGTGTGTGGTGTGTGACTTTTCTGTGTGAGTGTATGTGTGGTCTGTTTGTGTATGTGTGCTTAGCAATAATTGATGACAAAAAAGGTCAGGATTTGAAAGATAGAAAACAAATATATAAGAGCATTTCAAAAATGGAAAATGAAAGGGAAATGATGTAATAAAATTATATTCTCAAAAAGTAAATGAAATTAGTAAACAGAAACTAGTAAACTGAAAACAAACAATACCAGGAGAAACTTAAAATATGTCTTGCAAAGAACTGAGGTTTACTGGCAGAAACAAACTAACAAATTAAAAACAAAACAAAACAAAAAAACTTTTGTAAGTTGACTATATTGTAGAGAGATGTGGAAAGCACTGTCAGCATGTGCTGTCACTTTTTAAATCTTAGTCATTCTGACATGTCGTTATATGAATAACAGAACTGGAGGTGTTAGTGGGATTGATCATCCATTACAAGTGCATAGTGTAATGTGTTTTCTCTGCCACAGTATATACTCTGAAAGCAAATTGTCTTTATTGAGCTTGAGATAAACCATACCATAGGAGCCACATACACATGATAAAATGATTACCTGTTTTTGTTGCTCTATTCCTATATGATAAGAAGTGGATCATTATCATGGTTTATCATGGTTTTCCCAAGTACAGGTTTATACATGGACTTTTCCTCCCAAATCATACGTTTTCCTTTGTTCTCTAAACGTTGAAACACTTGTGTTTGTTAAACCAACAAATAAATAGGGTTTTGCTTCTGTGCAACCAATACCTATCGATTAAGTCAGCTGCAAAAATAACTATTAGGCAGTGATTTTGTCTGTACTAAGTACAGAAAGACATACTTGCCATTATACCCATACAATATAACACAAGAACCACCACTACATTTCTAGTATGATGTTTGTTACTATGTTATGTAGACAGAAATTTATAGATATAGTAGTAAACAACTGACAGTTTTCTTAGCTTTGCTATCCTCTAAACAGGAATGGAATATCTGCAGATTTTGGTGTGCCTGGAGATCTTTGACCTGACTCCTCTTCCACAAATACCAAACATGTATTCTCTAAAAACATAAATTATTTTAATTTGAATGATTCTGGACTTTAGGATTCAGTCCTTCATGATTCTATGTCATGTGTTATCAAAAGAGAAAACAATCTACTATCATAGTTAAGAAAGGGTTAATAACAGGACAGATGCAATAATACAAGAACTTTAAAAAGACTGAACTTCATATTTTTCCTTCCTCTGCACCAAAAGACAGAATTTCTAGTTAGCAGTAGTTGTGTTTTCTAAATTTAGCGAGTAAGATGCTTTGATATTTTTCATGAATATTATGAATTATTTTTATAATAATTAGTAATTTTTACTATGTACAAATAAAGATATAATTTGATATTGGAAGAAGTTAGTTTATACTACTGCTAAGAAATGTTTTTACATATTACATAAGTATATTAAATGGTGTAACTATAAAATAATTATAATTTAACACATAACTAAGAAATCATAATTACAATACATTTTGTAGTTCATTTTCTGAAATAGGTCATAAGTTATTAGCAACATTAATGTGTGGTCCTGAAATTAAAAGTTATTTACTGTACTTTATCTCAAATTGTCTTTATTTTTATTTCGCTTGATATTTTTAGTACTTTTTTTTTTTCTCTCTCTATTTCTACCTCAGGGTAGTGAAAAACAAGCCACCTGGGAATCAGGAAGAGTTTTTGAGTGCCTCACATGAATAACAGCATAATTCTAGTTGTCAAAGGTGCTTTGATTAATGTACTGGAGAAAATCAGTTAGGCTTCAAATACTGGAGTTTGAAACATCTTTAAGCTAGTGCACAGGATGCAATCATTCTTATTCTATGGTTCTAAGCTCTGAGTGGAGACTTTATGGATCTCTTGGTGATTCTGTCAGGAATAAATGACAAATATTTGCTATTATACTCTGTCTCTCATCTCCACCTTACTTAAAACCATTAACTAACAAATATACTATGGATATCTAGGCCACAAAATGTTACATCACAGAAAAATATCTGCTGGTGATGAATATCAATGGCAAATCATTTTTAAATGAATAATATAATGAATACTAATAAGGATTCTTGAATAGATTTAAGTTTTGGAAACAGTTTTTATTTAAAATCTTCTCTTCTTAATACAATCATATTAATTAGTACAATTAAGTGTTGAATTATATAATGAAAGGCCTATATTTTGCTAGCAGCTTCACTCGTTTTTACAAATATACAGGAATCAATAGGTGTGTGGGTGGGTGGATAACACAGTATTGAAATTACATGGGAAAACTATGTCATATTTAGTGATGTCCAATCTTAATATTGACAAGAGAGATGCTAGGTGTTTCTTTGCACAATGGGTCAACATGAAACATATTGATGCCTGACAGTTTTGACATTTCTGGCAAATGAGAAACAAAAAATAAAAACAGTGACCAAGTTGTACTTATTTGGTGATTAAGAATAACTTTCCTATAAAGAGTCTAATGAGAAAATTCATTCTTACAGTATACTTTTAATTTCAGTTATCATGAGCAGGTAAAGTAATAAGTATAATAACATTTATAGGAAGAACAATTCTAGAGTAAAAGCTAAAAAGATATAAAAATACAACAAAATTGTAATATAAGAAATTTTATTGCATTAATTAGACATAATAAAAATAAACTTAGTCATTATTTTAAGGTAATTGATAAATATATTGATGAAAATTTATATATATTCAGGTAAAGTATTTAAAATTTAAAAAACATTATTTTAATGAACTTAAAACTACATTTAATTAAAAAAAAAATCACAAACAAGATATGAGCTAATTAAAATTTGAGTAATTATTTTAAAGAAAACAAATTGGTGAACTCAGAAAACAAAAAATAAAAATTAAAACATAAAGTAATATTTTTAAGAAATAAAATAAAACACGGTTGTCTCAAAGCATATTTCATAAAATAAATAGATTAGCAAAAAGAAATAGAAAATAATAATACCTGAGAATGTACTATTTTCATACATGGATAAAATGTTTGGTCAATTCCACCTCTCAATCCTTCCTCTTCAAACCCTCCCTTAATCGTTTCCCAAGCTAGTGGTTTTATTTTTTGGTTGTTTTGGGTTTTTTTTTTTTTTTTTTTTAAAGTATGCCAGGTCCATATCTTTGAATGACAATGACTTTCCCTTCCCAGTAAGTTATCTGTTGCCAATAAATTCAACAGTTTTTACTACAGTAGATCTATTGCACATGCCCTTAAATGATGCAAACTGCTAAACCAATTAAATTCAGACTGTGTCATAGATGAACATGCAGTGTTGGTATTTCATTTTAGCTATAAAGCTTCTGTTTGCCAATTATTAATAAAGAACCATGAGGTGCTGAGACCAAGTTATATTCTTTTGTTTTAGGGTGAGGTCTTCTGAATGTGTCTGTTAAATCCATTTGGTTCATAACATCTATTAGTTTCACTGAGAATCTGTTTAGTTTCTGTTTCAATGATCTGTCAGTTGGTGAGAGTAGTGCGTTGAAGTCTCCCATTGTTATTGTATGGTGTTAAATGTGTGTTCTGAGCTTTAATAAAGTTTCTGTTATAAATGTGAGTGCCTTTCCATTTGGGGCATATATGTTCAGAATTAAAATTTCTATTGGTGGATTTGTCCTCTGATGAATATGAAGTGTTCTTCCCATCTCGATTGATAACTTTTGGTTGAATCTATTTTATTGGATATTAGAATGGCAACTCCCACATTTTTCTTGGGACCATTTGCTTGGAAGACATTTTTTCCAGTCTTTTATCCTGAGGTAGTGTCTGACTTTGTCATTGCAATGTGATTCTTGTATGTAGAAAAATTCTGGATCCTGTTTCTGTATCCAGTTTGTTAGCTTCTGTCTTTCTATTGGAAAATTAATTCCATTAATATTGAGAGATATTAAAGTTATATAATTGTTAGTTCCTGTTATGTCTGTTGTTTTAGGTGGCATCATGTGTATGTGATTCTTCCCATTTTGTTTTGTTGTGAGATGATTAATTCCTTTGGTTTTCGTTTGTTTTGTTTTGTATTTGTTTTGTATTGTGGTGTAGGTCCCACTTGTGTTGGAATATTCCTTTTATAACTCTCTGTAGGCTTGGATTGTTAGAAAGATATTGTTAAAATTTTGATTTTTTCATGGATATTTTGGTTTCACTATAAAGTATGATTGAGAGTAACCTGGGCTGACATTTGTGTTCTCTTTGGTTATGCAAGACCTCTGTCCAGACTCTTCTGGCTTTTAGGGTCTGTGTTGAGAAGTCTGGTTGTAATTCTGATAGGTCTGCCTTTATGTTACTTGGCCTTTTCCCTTATAGTTGTTGACATTGTTTCTTTGTTCTGTGTGCTTAGTGTTCTGATTAATATGTGATGAGAAGATTTATTTTGGTCTAATGTATTTGGTGTTCTATAGGCTTCATGTACATTATGGCCTTCTCGTTCTGTAATTGGGAAGTTTTCTTCTATTGTTGTGTTGAAGATGTTTTCTTGTCATTTGAGTTGGGAATCTTCACTCTCGTCTATCCCTAGTAGTCTTAGGTTTGGTCTTTTCATTGTTTCCTGGATTTCCTGGATGTTTTGGATTAGGAGTTTTTTATGTTTTGAGTTTTCTTTGACCATTGTGTCAATATCTTCTTAGGTATCTTCTACACATGAGCTTCTCTCTTCTATCTCTTGTATTCTGTTGTTGATGATTGCATCTATATCTCCTGACCTCATTTCTAGGTTTTCCATTTTCAGGATTGCCTTAATTTTTTATTTTATTTTTTTATAATTAAATTTTTAGGCTTGGACTACTTTGTTCAATTCCTTCACCTGTTTGTGTTTTTCTGTATTTCTTTAAGAAATTTAGTTTCTTCTACCTGTTTACCTGTGTCTTCATGCATTGCTTTCAGTGAGTTATTTATATCCTACTTAAAGGATTCTATTAACTTTATGAGATAGTATTTTCGTCAGTATCATGTTTTTCAGTGTGTTGGGGCTTGCTATGAGGGAGAACTTGTTTCTGATGGTGCTAAAGTATATTGGTTCCTGTTGCTTATGATCTTGTGCTTGCCTTTCACCATCTGGCTATCTCTGGTGTTAACTGCCCTGGGTGTCTCTCTCTGGAGCCTACCTCCTCTATCCCTAGTTTGCTGCAGGTCTCCAGGGAGGCCTGTGTCCCAAGCTGCAGCAGATCTCCTGGAAAGACTTCAGACTGTGAGTGTTCAGAAGGGCATGCATCCTGATGATCTGTTGCCCTGGATGCAGAATATCTATTAGGAAGCCTTCAGACTGTGTGGCTTGTTGTCTTGGGTGCAGCGGATCTCCTGGGAGGCTTCAGACTATGGTTATCCTCAGAGAGGACACTACGAATGATCTGTCCACAGTGGAAGACACAGGTCAGTTGAAGTATGGAGTTTTTGAGCAAGGGTAATGGGTCCCTGTCTACTGTGGTACTCAATTGTCCCAATGCTGCAACTGTTTAAAGTGGGTTATTTACCTGTTGCCAGGGCACTAATCTCATGTGAAGCCTTCAACTCTGGAGTTTTCAGAGGGGCATGCAAGATGATGAAGCTAGAGCCATGAGTCCTTCCATGGATACTCTATGCTTGGTGGCTTAGTCTCTGGAAGCTGTGGGGGTTCTGGCTGGTTGTTATTGTTGTTATTCCTGTGGGATTGCAAACACCTTCAACTACTTCAGTCTTTCCCCTAACTCCTCCATTGGGATCCCTGCTCAATCTGATAGTTAGCTGCAAGCATCAGCATCTGTATCAGTAAAGCTCTGGCAGAGACTTACAGGCGACAGCTATATCAGGCTCCTATCAGCAAGCACTTCGTGGCATCATCAATAGTGTCTTTAAGTGGATCTGCATATGGGATGGATCCTCAGGTGGGGCAGTCTCTGGATGGCCTTTCCTTGTGTCTCTGCTCCACTCTTTGTCCCTGTGTTTTCTTTAGACAGGAGCAATTCTGGGTTAATATTTTTGAGATGAGTGGGTGAACCCATCCCTCAACAGGGGCCATGTTTAACCTCTGGATATGGTCTCTACAGGTTACCTCTCCCCTTTGTTAGGTATTTCATCTAATGTTATCCTCATTCGGTACTGGGAGCCTCTTGTTTCCTGGCATCTGGGACTTTCTAGTGGCTATCCCCCAGTTCCCCATCCCCACTGCTGGATACTACCTTTCAACTTCTTGATGCTCTGTACTTCTCCAGTCTCCTCCCACACCTGAACCTGCCCTCATTTTTCCTCCCGCTCCTCTCTCCCTACCAGTCCTTCCCTCCTTCTACCTCCCTTGATTATTTTGTTCCCCCCTTCTAAGCAGGACTAAGCATCCACACTTTTTCTTCCTTCTTCTTGAGCTTTATATGGTCTGTAAGTTTATCATTGGTATTTGGAGATTTCTTTTCCTAAAATCCACTGATCAGTGAATGGATACCATATGTGTTCTTTTGTAACTGGATTACCTCACTCAGAATGATATTTTCTAGCTATATCTATTTTCCTGCAAATTTCATGAAGTCATTGTTTTTAGTAGCTGAGTAATATTCCATTGTGAAAATGTACCATATTTTCTGTATCCATTCCTTAGTTGAGGGACATTTGGGTTGTTTCCAGCTTCTGGCTATTATAAATAAGGCTGGTATGAACTTAGTAGAGCATGTGTTCTCATTATATGATGGACTCATCAGATGCTTAAGAAATTCATGTTTTCACTGAGGATGATATTCCTGCCAAACATAAAATATACTGATAATTTTACCATAACAAAAATATTGAATTTTTGGTTTTACATTAGGAAAGGGAAGTCTCTAGTTTGCAACAATGACAAATATAGCACATAAAATGAGGACCACTGAACTCTACACTTAAAGGCTTCAAAGATGCTAACACACTTAGATCTCTGTCAACAAAGCCTGAAATTCAGGGACTATTCACAAAGAGAAGTAGGAAAAATTTTCCCCATATATCTCAGCATTTTCAGGTACTTTTATAAAATAGACACTAGATCTACTCCAATTTCCATTATAGTAATCAGAGAATACACTTGGTAAAGAAAAAGAAAGTTTCTCTATAAACAACTTGAGATAGATTATAATCATGGACTACACCTCCTAATATTCTTGAATCATAGTGTCTCAGAACATCAGGACCAATTTAAACACCCTTAGAGATGACAAAATTCTGCAAAACATAAAGACAAAATCTTCTGAATACAACCATCAAAATGCATTGTACATATACAGATATGCCTACATGTATACACAATCTCAAACTGACAGAGAATTTTTTAAGGATTTCACATAAAGAAAGAGTCAAGAAATAAGTGCAGAAATTTTTATACAAGCTCAAACACATACCTTCAACACAGAACCGGCGAGAACACCTAGAATCCTATAGTGAATAGTTTATATGGGTTGGTATCTATTAAAAGGATGTTGAAAATATTATCAGTATCCAAGTGTAAATTTTTAAAACAAAACAGCATGTAAGAGTTATACAGCAATTATATTCTAAAATAGAAATAAGTACAAAGAAAGTCATGTTGAATGATAGTTACAAATTATTTAATATGTAGCGTAGAAGTGTATAGGCATCTAGGCGAAAAATGCCCAGGATAATTCCACAGTGGAATTTAACTAGTTCTTTGAGGAGATTGTCATAGAAAAAGAGCAACTTAGAAGAGAGAGTATTCAGGAAACGGCATGCTTAAAAAAATTCTCCCAAACGATCTGCCATCCAGACCAGTAGCACTGAACAAGTGATCTGTGAAGAGAGAGGTAATCAAGCATTTAATTAGTTCATCAGTATTGGAATATTTGCTTGGTTAATTGGCAGTTTAGTTAGTGATAACTTCCATGAGGAAGTCTTCATTGTGAAAGAATGGTTTTACTTTTGTTTTATTTTTCTTTTTTATTTATTCTTTTATCGTATATTACATCCACACTGCAATTTCTCCTTCCTCCCCTTTGCTCAGTCTCCCCCCAAATCGACATAACCTTTCCTTTCCCTCAGATAAGAGAATGTCTTTGAGGTACATACATGTAGCATAAAAAGCTACAAAACGACTAGACACACATTCTCACCTCAAGGCTGGATAAGGCACTTAGTAGGAGGAAAAGGGTTCTAAAACAGGCTAAGTGTCAGAAGCAGCTCTTGTTCACACTTTAAGAATCCCACAAGAACACTGAGCTACACAACCGAACATATATGCAAAGAACTTAGGTCAAACCCATACAGGCACCCTGATTTCTGTGATCCCACTTTAAGTCATGGTCTATTGATTCAGTTTCTTCTGGTATCTTTGAATCTTCTGTCTCCTCCAATCTCCCTCCTCCTCTTCAACCACAAGACTTTCCTACTGGACTAATATTTGTTTGCAGGACTGTGCATTTGTTCCCTCAGTTGGTGCATAAATTTTCTCTGTTTTCTCTGATGATGAATGTGTTTAGCTCAGTCCCAACACATTATTCATGCATGGAAAACTACAGGATGGAAGTTTTGTAGCTGGGTTTGTTTCTAATCCCTCTATTTGAAGATTACCTGGTTAAAGAGATTACGGTTTCTTGTGCCCCAATACTAAGAGTCTTCTTTAAGGTCACTTTTATAGATTCCTTGGAGTTTACATTTCATTGGGTTTCTACCTTTATGTTGAAATGTCCTCCATTCCAGTCATCTCTCCTTTATTCTTGTGCCCTCCCCCAGCCTTGAGCAGAACAGAAAGACCTTGATTACCACAATAAACCCTGCTACAATAGTACTAGGTAGAGTTATCCACCCTGGCTTCATGTACAACTTCCTACAGGAACTTAGAATAGACTGCCTGCTGTCCTTGACTTGGGACATAATCCAGCTGAAACAAAAGATGGGTTCTGTGGGACTTTCCCTATACATACAAGTGCTGAATATTAACTTTTAGCCTTGATAAGAAAACTTGTTTTCTCTCATCCCTCCTTCTTTTCATTTCCAGCCCTCTTTTCAGGTGGCGCTGGATGGCTACATAGTCTCAAACAACTTTCCTACCTGATCCTTTTTGTTCCCACTTCCACTTGACCACAGTCCACCAGTGAAATCTATTCTAACTCCCCTCTTAGGAAGATAATTTTATCCTCACTTACGTCCTCTTTGTTACTTAGCCTCTAGGTTCTGTGGATTTTAGATGGTTATTCGTCTAAAATGATGGGTTTTCTCCACTCTTCTGTCAGCATACCATTTCTTTTCCTTCTTAGTATAATTGAGCTGAATGCATTCCATGGATTTGTCTTTCTGAGTCTACTTTAGTTAGGTTCTTGCTATTATTGATGGTATCCTTTGCCTCACAGAACCTTGTCGTTCTGTGCCTCTTTTATAAATTGTCAACTTTAGTGCCTCCACTATTGATATTCTGCATACAAAGCTCTCTGGTATCAATGTGTTCAGGCTATTAACCATTTTTATTCTTTTCTGATCCTCTGTTTTCGATTCTATGTTAAGGTTTTTGATCCACTTAGACTTGAGTTTTGTTCAGAGTGATAGACATGGATATATTTGCATTCTTCTCCATACTGACATCCAGTTATATCAGCACCATTTACTGAAAATACTTTGTTTTTCATTGTATATTACTGATTTTTAAAATAAAAACTCAAGTGTCCCAAGATATGTGATTATTATTTGATTCCATTTATCAACTTGTGTGCTTTATACCAATACCATGTGACTTTTATAACTATTGCTTTGTGGTACGACTTAAATCAGGGGTGCTGCGATCTATGGATCCACTTTTATTGTAGAGTGTTGTTTTAACTATCCTGTGTTCTTTTTTTATTTCATTGTTTTTCTTATCAAGTTGAGTATTATTCTTTCAAGTTCTGTAAATTATTGTGTTAAAATTTTGATGGGGATTGAATTTAATCTTTGGATGGCTATTGGTAGGATAGCCATTCTTACCTGTGGATTCCTGTGGATACCCGAGCATGGTAGATCTTTCCAATCTTCTAAAATCTTCAATTTCCTTTTATGAAGACTTGAAGTTTGGTTAGAGTAACATTAAGATATTTTAACTATTTGTGGCTATTGTAAAGGATGTTGTTTCTCTTATTTCTTTATCAGTCTCTTTGTCACATGTATAATGGAAGGTTACTACTGCTTTTGTTTATTTTGTTGTTGTTGTTTTTGTTTTGTTTTAGTTAATCTTTTATCAAGCCACTTTGCTGAAGCTGTTTATCAGCAATAGGAGCTCCCTGGTAGACATTTTAGGATTATATATATATATATATAGTCATATCATCTGTGAATACCTTTGCTTTAACTTCTTCCTTTCCAATTTGAATTCATTTTTCTCCTTTAGTTATTATATTGCTCTAGTTAGAAATTCAAGTACAATATTGAATAGATATGAAGAGAGTGGATATCCTTGTCTTGTTCCTGCTTTCAGTGCAATTTCTTTGAGTTTCTCTTTTTTTAATTTTGTGTTGCCTATAATCTTGCTATGAATTGCTTTTTTTATGTTTCATTATTTTCCTTGTGTTCCTGATCTCCCTAAGACTTTTACCATGAACGGGTGCTACATTTTCTCAAAGGCATTTTCAGATTGTAATGAAATGATTGTGTGGCTTGTTTTCTTTCTCCTTATTTACATGTCTCCTTATTTACATTTTCTCAAAAACCAAATGTTTTATTGATTCTTTAAAATGATTTATTTGTTTCTATTTTAACTTTTACAGGCATCAGTTTGCTGTCTACTCTGGTAGGGTAAGTTTGCTTCTTTTTGTTAAAGAGTTTCTAGGTGTGGTGTTAAGTTGCTAATATATGATCTCTCAAATTTCTTTGTGAAGGCACTTGTTGTCACTAGTTTAAATGTTTTACTATTTAGTGATATATACATATACAAAACAGACATGTACAAAACAAAAACTTTTCTAAATAAAACTAATCATATTTTAACAAAAATCAAAATTTTGTGATTATTCTTGTTCGTTCATGCTTTGAGTGAAATATTAGAAACAGAAATTCAGAAATAAGAATTGAATGTTATTCCTCAAAAATATGGTTACAACTTGCAACACTTGTAGATTTTATTGAACAAATTGTACAGTGATTCCCAAACTGAGATAGATTATGGGTAGTCCATGTATACGCTGCTTCATTTCCATGGGTAATGAGCACATATCCTACAGAATGTTCATATGAAGATTATAGCACATGAAAAAATACATTCAACTATGTATTTCTTTCTCTAAGGAAATCTAAATTGATTTAATCTGTAAACTAAAAATGGTATAGCATAGAAATCATTTTTAGTTTACAGATTAAATCAATTGTGAACTAAAATGGTCAGCTTCTGTATTTAAAGATAAACATAATACAAGTCAAACAACTGTATAGCTACAGAAAAGTGGTAGGGAAAATTTTCTACAAATACAAAACATATCTTTTTCTGTTATGTGAAGAATATTTATTCATTAGATCTCATAAAAACTTTTCATAATAGTTGCACAATTAAAACAAATTTATAATTCTTATTTTCCTTAGAGTGTACCTTAACTTAAAGTCATATTTATTTTTCACAATACTCTAAACATTGCTGAATTTTTTATTAAACTAATTTTAATATTTATAACAGTTTTTAAAATTTGTATTTTTAAAGTAATTTTATACAATATATTTTAATCATATTTTTCTCCCTTCCTCAACTCATTCTTGATTTTCCCATACCCTCCTATTCACCCAATTTCAAGTTCGTCTCTATTTTTATATTAGTTTACCTCTATAGTTTTTACACTATTTCTACCCCTCATTCTACATATATACCTGAGCCTTGGGAAGAAGTGTTGCAGTATATATTTTACATTTATTGATGATGGTTCTATAATATTTTACCTTCACCACCTTTCCTCGTACCATAATTGCAAATATAATACTCTTATATAAGCATTGTGAAAGGCATTGATTTATAATATAGCAATAAGTCATCAGGAATCAACTTCAAACATTGTAAAATACAGTAAAATGGTAGTAGTAGGTTCTTCTCTAGTGATTACAGCATGTCAAAGCATTGATTTTTAGAACGATTATAACAATTGTGGGTTTCATCTTGTAGAGTGGAACTTAATTCCAAATAGAAAGTTTTTGATTATTCCCATGATATATTTCATCAATGGGCATGTCTTTCCTGGCCATGCGTTTTTGCGTTTCTTATGGCTTATAGTTGTGTATGATTGATGATTAATATTTCTTTTCAAGTAGGATGTATAGTATCTTTCTACTTATCTAAAGATAACCAGTAGAAGTGAAGATTAAGGTCAACACTGGCTCCACGCTAACTTGTTCTATTGTCAAGTATGTGGTACCCTTACCAGTAGACTATTGCCATTAGTTTCTGGAGGAAAATCAAGATCAATGGAAATAACTTGAAACTAATGTATCATTTGTAACATGTGCTACATTATCAAGGAAAAACACATTATTAAAAGAAACAGAAAAACAACGTAGAAAACAATAAAGATGTATAACTCACCGTACATACTCTATATTTCCTGGTCTACAGACAGTGTATGTACTCTTTCCTTGCTTTGCTTGGGTGAAAAATATTTGACAATGAATGAACTAAGGTTTATTCTCAGATTAAATTTATTACTTCTGTTCTCTTTCTTTTTTATGTCAGCTTATAAATTAAATTATTTTTAAATCTTAAAGTATTTCTCCAAAAATAAGATATTAACTCAATTATTCCTAATTTTAATGTACATGTTTAGATTTTCTATATTGTCTTTCCTTTCACTGTTTACACCAAATATACATCTGGAATGCCAGTTCAGATCCCTTATGACCTAATTACTGTTGCTAAAACCCAACCTGGAAGATCATGCATAAAATCTACAATATTGTTAGTATAAATTATTAGTTATATAATGCATACTCAGCTAATACATGCTTGATACCAGACTATATGTTTAGTTGCCATTTTTTTTTACTTCATTCTGTAATAAAATTCAAGGTTTAAAGAAATAGACAATGGTGAATAAATATCCTTATCCAAGTTAACATTTCTTTTCTTATCTACCCTTAACTCTAATACTATAACATCAATAGACTATGCTTATGAATCGATTACCTTATTAAGTTTTAATGTAGATCATTATAGGTTTCTACATATTTTAGTTTTAAGTATTTTTATGATTCTCAGTATACCCTGGTGTATGTATATATATATATATTCACTATTTGTTTTTTACCATAACTTGAATATTTAAAAGCTTTAGTGAAAATAAAATATATTCTTCATATTAACTGACTTTTACATTACCTATTGTTTCATAAAGAATTCAAAATTGTTCTTCCCTCTATTATTAAGTGGTTTTGGGAGAATTACCAAGAAAACTATCATAATTATGTAGATCATGGTGATTTCCATCTATAAATTCTATGATTTAGGAAGTTGAAGCTGGAGACTCAATACAATTTCCAATTCAGCTTTGCCTATACTTTGAGTTCCAAGTCACCTTGAAGAGCAGAAAGATACCTTCTCTCAAAATCTAAATTAATCAAAATGAAAGAAACCTAAACTAAATTAAACTTGTAAGCAAACAACTGTAATATAATATAGTTGTTAAGCAAAATTATATTCTGGAACCTAATGTACTCTAACCATCCATTCTAATATATCATTGAAATTTTCTCATTTTTATTTTATTCCTTATTCTCATTATCATTTTATTTCTTTTTGGAAGTGGGGAGGAAAAGGCTTATTCAGCTTATATTTTCACATTGCTGTTCATCACCACAGGAAGTCAGGACAGGAAGTCACACAGGCAGGAACTTGGAGGCAGGAGCTGATACAGAGGCCATGGAGGGATGCTGCTTACTGGCTTGCTTCTTGTGGCTTCCTCAGCTTGCTTTCTTGTAGAACCCAGAACTTCCAGTAAAGGGATAGTACAACCTACAATGGACCCTCCCACCCTTGATCACTCATTGAGAAAATGCCTTACAGCTGGATCTCATGGAGGCATTTCTTCAACTGGGACTCCTTTCTCTGTGATAACTCAAGTTTGTGTCAAGCTGACACACAAAACCAATCAGTGATAAAGTGGGAAGGGCCCCTTGTGGGTGATACCATCCCTGAACTGGTAGTCTTGGCTTCTATAAGAAAGCAAGCTGAGCAAAACAGAGGAAGAAAGATAGTAAGAAACATCCCTACATGGCCTCTGCATCAGTTTCTGCTTCTTGTCCTGCTTGAGTTCCAATCCTGACTTCCTTTGGTGATGAATAGCGGTGTGGAAGTGTAAGCTGAATAAACCCTTTCCTCCCAACTTGCTTTTTGGTCCTGATGTTTGTGCAGGAATAGAAACCCTGACTAAGACACTTCCCTTAGGAATGGACTGTGATCAGTAGGACATATATTAACACCCAGGACACAGGGCCAGGTGCTAAACAAACAAAAGCAGCCTTATCAGAAAACCTGATCCAAATATACCCTTTCTTTCCTGCAGTTCATTTGGGTTGAGGTGTTTTATTACAGAAGTAGAAATAAACTAAAACAGTTAATTGATATTCAATAAATTTATCTTTTTTACCTTCTTGGTTCATTAGTTATTTATTAAAGCAGTTTTGGAAAATTTGTGTTTGTATTTTAGTTTTTGATTTATTTGCTAATTTCATTAAAGTATAACTCCTGTTCCTCTTCCTCTGGATATGTTGAAGCTTTCTTTTGTCACATCTTAAAATCAGTGGAAAGGATATTCTCTGAGTGGCACCAACGATCCCATATACCAATAGTAAAACAAAACCAATGACAGCATTTCACCCCAAAGCTAAGAACAGAATTCGAATCTGACACTTGCAAGAATGAATCTGGCTGGACACATAAGCTTTTCCACTACTTACCTCCTAAATTTGAAGGAAAAACTGTATTACTAAAAACGCTACAATTCAGACAACAGAATTGGAGCATTTGAGATGGAATTGATCCGGAAGTCTCCTTTTAGAAGATGTCTTCTCATACTATCAGAAGGTACTATACAAGCTGCCAAGGGAGAAAAGCAGTCAATTGTCCTACTCCTGTAGTACACAAAAAACACAACAATGCCCAGAAATTTGTTTCAACCACTAGTCAAATGATAGGAGACAGTTGAAGAGCTGTCCTTTATTTAGGAAGCCAAAATAAAGATGCTTATTTCTTTTTACTAACCTATGACCCATCTTAATTTCCTAAACTTCAATAATGCTTTCTTTTTGTAAGTTGATTAATTAGATTAGTTGAAAAGTAAATAGAAATGTAAATTAATGAATAGAAGATATGTATACACATACAGTTCCCACATTATGAAATAACCCTATTAAGAACTCTGTGGAGTGAGTATGGTAAGTAATACCAAGAGACAAAAATAAAACAGATGAATAACCCTAATGATGTTTTCAAAAGCAATAGCAAAACATTATTTTATCAAATTACTTTATTTATAAATGTATATATTGGAGCTAAGCAACACAGGATTATAATGCCTCACAAAAGCCATGAACTATTTAATAAAACAATAGTGCCAGTTATAAGAAACCTTTATAGTTGTTGTCCAGAGAGGTTTAAGAAACACTTTGAAGAGCCAAGGACATCTGAACTAAAGAGATTTAAACTCTATGAGCTCAAGGCCAACATTTTCTCTTGAGCTTAAAGGTGACTTGCCTGGTTCTGAGTGCTTATGTTAGGATTAAATCTTCTAAGTCGGATTGAAATATCCTTACGTGGTCCTTTTTGCTTGTTACACTTGTGGTCTGTGGGTTTTATCCTAGGTATTCTGTACTTTGAACTAATATCCACTTATCAGTGAGTACATACCATGCATGTACTTTTGAGTCTGAGTTACCTCACTCAGCATGATATTTTCTAGTTCCATCCATTTCCCTACAAAATTCATGTTGTCTTCATTTTTAGAATGAACCACATTTTCTGTATCCATTCATCTGCTGTGGGACACCTGAGTTGTTTCCAGTTTCTGGCTATGACAAATAAGGCTGCTATGAACTTGCTGGAGCACGTGTCATTGTGTTATTGTGGGGTATCTCTTAGGTATGTGCCTAAGTGTGGTAAACCTGGGTCTTCAGGCAGAACTATTTCCAATATTCTGAGAACCACCAGACTGGTTTCCAGAGTTGTTGTACCTGTTTGAAATCCGACTAGCATGAGGGAGTGTTCCTTTTTCTACACATCCTTGCAAGCATGTGCTCTTACTTGAGTTTTTTTTATCTTAGTCATTCTTATTGGTGTGAGGTGGAATCTCAAGATCATTTGGATTTGCATTCTCTGATGACTAAGATCCTTGAACATTTCTGTAATTTCTTTAATTTTGTTGTGAAGTCTCTGTTTAGCTCTGTTTATTTGGTTGTTTAGAGGTTAACTTCTTGAGTTCTTTATATGTTTTGAACATTAGCCCTCTATCAGATCTAGGGTTAGTGAAGAATTTTTTCCCAATCTGTAGGTTGCTGATGTGTCCTAGTGACTGTGTCTTTTGCCTTACAGAAGATTTGCAGTTTCATGAGGTCCCATTATCAACTGTTGATCTTAGAGCCTGAGCCATTGGTGTTCTATACAGGAAATTTCCCCCTGTGCCAATGAATTTGAGGCTCTTTCCCATCTTCTCATCTATTAAATTCAGTGTATCTGGTTTTATGTTGAGGTCCTTGATCCAACTTGGTCTTGAGCTTTGTGCAAGGTGATAAACATGGATCTATTTTCATTCTTCTACATACAGATTACCAATTAAATCAGTACCATTGCCGGGCGGTGGTGGCGCACGCCTTTAATCCCAGCACTTGGGAGGCAGAGGCAAGCGGATTTCTGAGTTCGAGGCCAGCCTGGTCTACAGAGTGAGTTCCAGGACAGCCCGGGCTACACAGAGAAACCCTGTCTCGAAAAAACCAAAAAAAAAATAAAATAAAATAAAAAAATAAATAAATAATAAATAAATAAATCAGCACCATTTATTGAAGATGTTTTCTTTTTTCACTGTATGTTTTTGGCTTCTTTGTCCAAGATTAAATGTGGTTAGACATGTGGGTTTTCTTCTAGGTCTTTGATTCTATTCCATTGATCAACCTGTTTTTCTCTGTACCAATTCCAGGGGTTTCTCTTTTTTTATCACTATTGCCCTCACAAATGTTTTTTGACTGCTCCACTCAGGTGCTGGAAAGAGAATTTGTTTGGTATTCTTAGGGAGCCTTCTCTTCAGCTCTACCTTTTGTTTTTGTGAATGATAGATAGTTCTCCTATTAACAATACTGTCCAAATGAATATTTCCTTTCTAACACATTTTAATGATTTTTAATTGGTTTGCTAAATCGTTATTTTTCTTATTTTTTTTCATATACTTCATTTTACAGTAACTTGAAACAATTAGATATTAAGATTATCCCTTACATGTGCACCTGAATACAGACACACAGAGGTACAGAGACAGACAAGCATATGGACAGACAGATAGACAGACACACACACACACATACACATACACACATACACACTGCAAGAATAGTCAAAATCTCATAACATACATTGATTCACAAAAGAATATATCTCTAATTTAAAATAGTTTTTTCCTCAACATATCATGTCAGAATCTTTTGCTTTGTAAAGACAGTTTATAAACATAAATGTTAGACAAATTCTATCGTGATTTTAAATTAATTCTTTATAATGTATACAGATTATATGTCAATATATTGACTTTGAGTGATCAGTCATTTTATCAGTACACATGGTGAAGTTCCACACCCAATCTTAAAGAAATCCATGTAAAACTTCAGCTACCAGTTTGAGTTGAGAATCTGAGTCCTTAATTATCTTCATCTGCCTTTCTTTTTCCCTCTGCATTTATTTCCAAAGAGATCAAACAAGATTTTTTTCATGGTCCATAATATTTACATCAAAATGAAGAAATCTAGGTGTGGCTGTTGTTTTTAAGTTGTGGTTATTCCACATAAATAAAAAATCAAGAATACGATGAAATGAAAATGCCTGGTAGTAGGTCTGTCATGAGAAATTTCCATTCTACTTTATCAGTCCCAGACTAATGGCTCTTTTAATAGGGCGAAAAATGTACTAAGCCCTGATATGAGGTGAAAAGAAAAGACTGTTTTCATTTGGAAAGGATCAACTCTTATGCCAAAATTATTTACAAATTTTATCATGCAAAATATTCTTTACTCCTATATGAATAGGTAAATATCTTACTTTTAATTGTCATCTTTAAAATTCATTACATATTCATCAACATCAAAAGGTTAAGATGTCTGTGAGCATTGTTTATCTTTAGTTTCTTAGTTTAAAATAAAAAGAAACCATTAAATTGAACAAAAATAACTAAATTTCAAATCCTCTAGCAGTGTCCATATTGTTCTAGTTTTTTTTTTTTCTTCCCTATATCTTTTATCCATTACAAACCTTATCACTATTTCACCCATTGTTGTGAAGAACTGTGTGGGACTTTGATAAAGATTGCATTAAATCTGTATATTGATTTTAGTATGAGTAGATGTGTATTTGATTAAAATATAATACCGTCATATTTGATACTCACAAATAAGAATTTGAAATGCAAAGTCAAACAAAACATATTAAAAATTCTTTGAATGGAGAATACATAAAATACACGGCACTTATTCAAAAAAGTAGGAAATGTATGGTATATAGAAGTCAGTGAAAATTTGAAATTAATCTAGGTCTATTTTACCAATTGATTGATCAAAAGGAAGTTCTGTTACTTGGAAGTAGTTTCTCCCTCTGAACTTTCAGTTCTGAATAGTTTTCTCAGCTTGATTCATGTTCACAAATGTGAAAGAACTTACAGGTCATTCCTCATTTTGAACTCTTTGTCCTTTTCAGTTCAGACAGAATAATCTTTGAAACCACATGCCTCTTGTACATAATTTCTTCTCAACACAGTAAGATAAAGTCACAGGCTAATGTCTTTTGAAGGCAGGTCATTCTATAGCATATGCCACATTTGGATTTGATATTGTACAGACCTTATGTAGTTTAGAAGTCCTTTGATCTTGTCACATGTATTTATGTACTTGAATATTTCTGGTGATTTATTTAAGTGTTTACAAAAATCCACTGCTCATGAATTTAGCTGAATACTATCTTATTCCAGTTAAAATAATAGTAGATAGTCTGAGACCAATTATTTTAATTAGCTATTTGTTTATATGTCTGATATGGAAAACAGTTTTATTTGCCACTCTTTTATGTTCAATTTAATTCTTTCTCAAATTTAGTACTTTTAATACTTGCTGTAGTTGATGTTTTTTATTATAGATTGAAATTTGTCACATGCATATACCATTGGGTATGGAAATCTCCTAAGTCATCATATGAGGTATTAGACATTGTTTCTACTCAGAAGAATACCTCAGGAGACTATACTCACAAATGTTCCTTCAGTTTTCTCCTATACCACACATCATCATATTCTTCTTGCTTTCACACTGTAACTCTCTGAAACCTTTGAGCATTTCTCAGTTTGCTATGCTACTCCATAGTTGTGATTTGTCATGGGAATTCTCCCTTCTTGTAGCCTCATTATGATTAGCAATACATTACTGATTAACAAAAATACCTGCTTAATGGCTTAGAACAATAGCAATCCCTTATTTATATATTTTGAGATTTAATTAAGTCTCAATGGAGATAGCTTATATACCTCTTGATTATGTAGAATTATCTGAACTAAACAAGGCAGAAAGAGCCATAGAAACATGGCTAGCAGACTGTCATTACAAAGCTCAATCTTTATATTTTGGAACTTTAATTTTAATTCATTGATTGTTTGGGCATTGTTAAGATTGGTTTTAACTTCAAAGACAGGGTAAGCAGAAACACTGGGTCAATCAAAAAAGGTCCTGAACTGACATGTTGATATGCCCATTCTGTGGGTATCAATAACTTTGCAATTAAAAGGTTTTCTGGAGAAATGACTCAGTAAGTGAACTGCTTGCCATGATCAGCGCCTGAGATCAATTGCTGGTAGCCACATGAAAAGCTTGGAGTGAGGAGATGCTTCTTTCTCCCTCTTCTAGCCATTATTCATTGCCAATGCCCATTCAATATTAAGAGGAACCATTCAATATATAAAGGAGTTTATCTATCCCATGTATTTAGACTGGCTTGATCATTTATAGATCTTTCAAAGGTAACCATGATTTGCAATGGCGAGACCGTGTCTGAAAGTTAACATTTTTTCAGTAATTCTCTCCATCTTCTCATACTTAAATTCCTTTTATAAGATGTTTCTAGAATGAGAGTGGTTTAGTGCTGAACACAGTTTCACTTATCGTCAACATCTTGATTAGTTATATATATATATATCAATTGATTCTTGTTTACTACAGTAAAATGTTTTTGGACCAATTCCAACATGAGTAAAGGTTCCTCAGAGCCCAGCCACTCAACCAAAACTTCACTTGTCTCTCCAGATCCCAGTCTCTACAAGCAAATTGTCTGCAGACCTCAGCTTCTAACCACATTTCAACAATTTTCCTAGCTCCTGGTGATGACAGGAAATAAATACCAGACCATCAACCCCTAAAACACACTCCTACACAAGTAACTCAAAATATTAAAATGCAAATGAAGAATCAAAAAAAGAAAATGAAATGTAATCGTTCTCCTAAAAACAAAAGCAAACAACCAAACAAAAAACAAATAGACAAGACTGATAATGACCTCAAAGAACCTCAACAGAAATAATTAAGGAACATACTTGAATGATGTTTGAATAACAAAAAGAGAAAAGCAAAGATATATTGATATAAGAAAGAAGGTACAATTTGTGAAACAGAATTCACTAGAAGGATAGAATAACCTTAGAAGTCAAACTGAAATAATGTTGCGTATAGAAACTTTTCTATGCTAAATAAAGCCTCACCTAGAGAATGGATCTGATGCCAAACAGACTATCATAGCTTTATAACAAGGAATATAAGCTGAATAACTCATCAAACATCAATAATAAATTTATAAAAATCCTTGAAGTAAAACATGAGAAAACATTAGGATACCATGAAAAGATCTAATTTCAGATAATGGGCATTCAAAAAGGAGAAAACTGCTGTACCAAATGCAAAGGCTATACTTTTAATAAAACAATAAAACAGGAATTTCCACTTTATTAAAAGAAATTCTATCTTTCCTAGATAGAAAAGACTCCACAGGAGTCCTGGAAAACTCCAGATAGACGAGAAAAGAATCTCACCCCTTATATATATTAGGATTAAAATATTAAGAATAGAGATTTTAAAACAGAGTATCAATTTATTCATTCTTTTAAAAATCTGCTATCTTCCCCTAATGTCATATAGTCTTTTATTTAAAATTTTAATTTTTAATTTTTTATCCCTGTTACAGTTTTTATACATGATATCTAGTAACAATGATGTATACACAGAAGAATAAAATTTGTTATGAATTACTGTTGCATACACATATGTGAGTAATAGAGATAGAACAAGTATAAATCAAATATTTGTTTTCTGTATTCTTAATTATATATATTCTCCAGCATGAAATGGCACAAAATTGGTGAACAAAACGAGTTTAATGTTGAACTAGAGGTATATCTCACCTGCAAATATTAGCCATCTTTAAAAATCAAAATTAATTTGTATAGAACATGCAAAAGTTCTAGAGTAAACACTAGTTTTATCCCTAGAACACACATCCATAAGAGGTGTTGTGATTAGATTTGAAAACTGTGTTGCAGATCTGAAGTGAAGGGCTTTCCTTACAGAAGTGTTACAGTTCTGCTCAGCTTTGGAATAGTTCTGCTCTGTCAATGGAGTTTTGAAGCAACAAGGAACAAAGAAGAAGGCAGGGCTTATATGGGATCCCTAGGTGGGTAGGGGGTTTCTTTCCATGGTAGCCTGGAATTGGAAAGATTTCATTTCTGGGGTTTGGGTGAGCTAAGGAATGATGAGTTTTCCTCTTCAGTATTGGTGGCTACTGTGGCAAACTTATGGGTTGATAGGATTTTGTTTCTTGTTTCCGATTTGGGGCTTAGATCAGGGCTGGATCAGTATGTTCTTTTTTTGACCTTGGTCTAGGGTCAAATGATTTTACTTTGCCCTTTTATCCTACAAGGATCTTTTAAAACAGTAACCACCTACTTAAAAGGTTGTGTTTAGACATATGTGAATTACCCAGAAGTTAAATCTGGAAAAGATGCTAAGTACACATAGGTGACAGACTGTGAAATATAGAGAACAGAAGAAAACACAAAAACTCCTTGTTTTAAAAATATCAATGCAGAATATTGGAGCTTAATCCAAATGAGGAATTACTGGGTACCATGCCGCGACCTTGGTTTTAATTTATCTTTCGATGGAACATGGATCCTTGGTAAGATAGTTTCGCTAGAAGACATTTATTTGCTGCAATTTATACTTTATAAGTGTCCTCTGGCTTCAATGTCTCTGGAGATCAGAGAAGAGCCTTAAACAAGCAGTTGCAAATTGACAGTTGGAAACTCGGTCATGGAATATGGAATGCTGAATCTGAATACAAAAGTAATATGGATGTCGTGATAGGATCATCAATATCATAAGACATCTTGAAAGGTTTTTTTTATTGTCCTAAATTATGATGTTTTTACATATTTGTTGTGCTGCATTGAAAACAGAATACACTGTAAATAGTTTACTGAGGCCTGACTTCATTAACACTGTGCTTTTTGCTTATAGTTTTTCAAACTTATTTGAAATACATTGGTTCTTTATGTTTACACATGTCTCAGGATAATGATGTTTTCATAGGTTCTGTAAAATAAAGAAATATACATAAAGCAATTGAGTAATGTATATTAATATAAAATTTATATTAAAACTAATATGTTCATCAAAACTGTCAGAAGCAACTATATGAGTAACATACCTCCCTGTCTTCAAAAGTATACAATATTATTTTTAATTTTATGACTTTTTGAAAGAGAAAATGTTTACTTTAAAACAAATAATTTAATAGGGGTTAACAAAAGACAAAAAGGATAGAAAGCAAAATTTAAAGAAAATTCTGCTCAAAAAAAATGCAATGGGTACTGAATGAAAATTCTTGCATAAAAGAAATCATTTTATATCTTTTCCCTTCTTATGTTAATAAAGTGTGAATAAGAATTCAAAACATCAGTAATAGTGTTTTAAGATAATACATATAATTTGCTCAGATTCCAGAGACTATAATGAACCAGAAAATACTGTTCTAGATATGTTTACCTTTATTACTCTTTGCCAGGCCAAGAATTGGACAGAGGAAACATCATTCAAAGGCCAGTTAGAATTAACACCATTCAAAAAGCTCTCTGGTTGACACCATCAATTCCTAAAACAGTTCTCCAACAGAACTAGGTCCAGGATTCCAGAATAGTTACAAAATGGTCACCAGTACTGTGAGGTTACTACAAGTCAATCCCATGGTCTTCTGTTCCTTTGACTGGTTAACTGACTCATTTTCTACCTTACATTAGAAACATTCCTCAGGATGACTAATACATCAAGCCAACTCAGGTACCTGGAAAAAGCTCAGGATCTACAAATGAGAGATACTCATATTTACATGAAAATAGATATTTGCTGATAAGATAACTTAAGAATGAAAACAAAAAGTAAAAAGGCAAACAAATAAACAATAAACATCAAGCTGAAAAGGTGGAACATGGAATGAGAATTTAATAATTCCAGTCAATGTAACATTCTGTAAAGGAAACACTGGATTATGGAATGGTCATTGTTTTTTCCAGGAATCCTGAAAGTCTACTGCACTGGGTGCTGAAGGCTTCCATTAGGCAATGTGTAGAAATGTTGTGATATGATGGAAACAAGTCCATGTTTGCTCTGATTCCATTTTTTCAAGAGAAACTATTAAGAGCAACAGGGAATAATTTGCCTTCTTTCCTAGTCCTTTCAGTGTCTGTAAAACAGCAGCATGGTAATTTACAATATTGTGCAGTACAAGACTATTAAATCCCTGGGCTCTTGATTAGTTTTTTAATGTACCCACCTAAAATATTCTGAAGTTAATTTGAAGGTAGCAGTTTGAGTATGTTTTATTTCTTTTACATTACTCCACATCATCTGCTTTGGTTTAATGGAAGGTATCTTTGAGTAATTCTGAAAAGTGGGACACTTACATCATTAGTTTTGTTTTGGCATTCTATAAATGTAAAATATGAGACTTTATAGGAGTTTAATTACTAAAATATTTTTTTATGATCATCACTGCAGTTTTGTCATTGCAGATAGGAATTCACTTTTAGACATTGAAATCCATGGAATGTGAGATATATTTTTCTCATATCAATTTAAACTTTTATAACAATTTTTTCTGGGTTTTATGTTTTATCATTTTTATCCCATAGTTCCTGGCTGACACCAAACAGTATTATATAAAATTCACTGTCCCTTCTATTTAGCACAACCCTTATTCTAGGTATTAGAGACATATTTTAGTAATAAATAATGGCACTTATTATTTCTGTAGCTCCTGAATTGCACTTTTATGACTACCCCAAAATAAACACTGTTAAATGCCATACAATTCTTTTTAAGATGACAAGACATTTCTTGCATGGATGTTTTGGCATTGCAATATTAAATAGTGTGTGTTGTGATCTCAAATAAGCTCCCGAATCCCAAAGAATATTATGTCTACACAATGTGAATGAGGAACAGACACCAAACTATATCTCTTTATGTAGATCTGCTCTCTATACTGTGAAGACTGCAAGGTGACTATAGGAACAGATAGAACTCAAACCTATAAGTTTACTAACATCATATCTCACACTCCTCTAACATTGTCAATGGCTACTTATGTCATGGAGATTAAAAAAAAAAAAGTATAGAAGTAGGAAAAGGTCTTGGCACCAATATTCAGCACAGTCATTAGGTACTGAGCAAAATTCACATCAAGACAAAACATGAAGCCTCATTAAAGTGAAGTATTGTGGAATGAAATATGATAAATACATGTATACCACCGAGAATTAACTTTAATTTTGATTAGTGACCCCAGATGCTTCATGGGCAATCCTTCTATGAATTTATGTCTTATAGGTCTACTGTTCATGAACTGAAACTTCCCCTAGTCTCTTCCACTGCACAGGCATAAAATGACTACCAAAAGGGCATTTCTTCTCAACAACATATTATTTTGTGATTTGTCTTTAGTTTTGAATTTTCATTTCAAATTAACATTTAATTCCATGCTTCACAGAGAAAGGAGGAGTGTTTTGATTAAGTGGAATCACCTTATCTATTCACCATCAAATAGATCAGTATTTTTTTTTTTTTTGTTTTGTTTTGTTTTGTTTTTTCGAGACAGGGTTTTTTCTGTGTAGCCCTGGCTGTCCTGGAACTCACTCTGTAGACCAGGCTGGCCTCGAACTCAGAAATCCACCTGCCTCTGCCTCCCAAGTGCTGGGATTAAAGGCATGTGCCACCACCGCCCGGCAATCAGTATATTTTTATCTGAAGACTAATATTCTACTTTTTCTACCAAGGGCAATACATAATACCTTTTTCCTTATATCTACTTTCTATTCTAACTTAACTAACTGTTCTAACTGTAACTAACTTAGCCACTCAATAAATTAATTCTGGAAAGTAAGTCTTTTCTCTCCACCATTATATTTTCTGAGGTCAGCAAAGATTTATTTTGAGAGTATTAGAAGATTATGATAGTCCTACTATAGCTATTTGCTCCAATCCCAAAAAAAAAAAAAGTGAAAATAATGGTTAAAAATATTTCTCATTACAACACACGGCTCTCTATTTACTTTCTAGGTATTTTATAATTTCTGTGCTCATGTTTACACTGTGATTAAGACAAATTATTCACCCTGAAGATACTTAATTTCAGAAACAGGATGCCTTTTAAAACTGTGAAAAAATTCTAAGTTGTGAAATAAAGGGAAAATTTCTAAGCCTACATGTAACCGATAATAACTTTGCAATGTACATTTCAGCCTGTGTTCAATCAACAATTTCTTATTCTTTGTTTATTGCAGTAATATGAAAATGCAGAGATGAAGTTGGAACTCTATCCTCTCTCTAGAGTTTTTCTACTTCCAATAATTGAGTACATCTTTTTAATTTATGACTTTAATTATCTAGGAATTCATAAAATTTTAATGCTATATATAATTTTATTTTAGTGTATATCTTACTGGCAATAAATCAGTATTTAAAAATTTATCACAAAATTAATTAATATAACCTTTTGAATCATAATTTGATTAATATTTTGCTTACTAAATCTAAACTTATTTTAAAAATATTGTTTTTTGCATTTTGAGCATTTTTATGTGTGTTTTGATTAAATTTATCTTCATTTTTTCCCCTCCAACTTCTTCTCTATTCCCCCATTACTAAAATTTGTTTGTTTCTAACTAGAGTTGCTTTCATTCAATCAAACTTATTGCTAAATCATAATACTTCTATAGTTTTACTTATATCTAGTGATCCATTTATACATAATATTGCTATTTTAATACATACTAAGGATCTTTTATTTAATAGAGAAATAAAGGCAAAATAATAGGTAGGATATAGTATGTTTTCCAAATTATTTCTTAGGTTTAATCTAATTAAAACATATTGGAAATTTTACTTTTCATGGTAGTGCCAATTCTTCTACTACTCTAGAATACAGAAAGACATTAAATGGTAGCTTACATTAATTAATTTTAATGAATTTGTAAACAGCTTACTTGTATATACTTTGGGTAAAGACACATTCATTAACATGAGGATTCAACTTCCTTAAGTAGAAACAGAACAGTGCTGAACAACAGTTCATTTTAAAAATTTTTTATTTATTTATTTTTTTGTTGTTAAACCCAAACAACTGAAACACTATCATTGTTGTGAAATAAGAGCAATGGATTTGACCTGATAGTAAAATCACACTCTTATTTATGCCATATCTTATTTCGCCTTAATTCTATACAGCTTATTCATAACTGAGATTGAAACACATACACACAATATTAATGTAAATTATTTCAACAAAATTCATATATTTGTGTATTTTGTATATTGTGGGTATATACGAAAGACACTTGCATTCTTGGAGGTAATTCAAGTTTGATTTCCATCATCCACATTAAGAAGCTTACAATCTCTTCAAGGTAGTTGCAAGGAGTTCCATACACTCTTTTGGACTTTGCAAGCAAGGACGTGTGGGCAGGCATACAGACCAGCCTATATATAAGTAAAATCCACCAATTATTTTGTACAGGATAATTTGAGTACTTTAAGTTTGCTTTTAAAATCTTATATTAAAATTTATATTAAATTTTAAAACTTGAATGTAATATGGGGTAATATTTTAAAATAAGACTTTTTATCTATTAGTGATACAAGATTTTTACAAGCATTTTTTTTTTTAGGTAAACTTTACAATTTGTTCAAGTTCTCAAAGCTGAGCTTCATGCAGTCATCTGTCTGTATATGTTCAGTGAATGAAACAGGTAATTAGCATAGTATTTTAAGTATTTTTTTGAAATTGTTATTAAAACCTTCTGTAAAATATAATACTAAGGATAAATGAAACATTATTGCTTGACTAAGGATTCTTATTCAAGAATCCACAAGAGAAAAAATATAGCAAAGCGTACAACTGGATAGGGAAGGATAAACTCACTTCTTATTAATAAATAGTTTATAGATACATATTTTGCTATTTGTTGATTTTTGCATTAGTTTTGAATTACAACACTTCTCTCTTCCATTTCCTTCTTGCAAAGTCTCTTAGCTAGTGTTTTATTGATGTGAAGAGACACCAAGGCAACTGTTATAAAGGAAAACATTTAATTGGTTCTGGTGTACAGTTTCAGAAGTTCAGTCCATTGTCATCACGACAGGAAACATTGCAGAGTACAGGCAGACACGATGCTGCAAGTGCCAAGAGAGAGTTCTACACCTTGATCTGAAGGCAGCCAAAATGGACTCTCTCACAGGTAGGCGGGAGAATACTTTGATTCTACACTGGACAGAACTTGAGCATAGGAAATCTTAAAACCTGCACCCACAGGTGTGCACCTCCTGCAACAATGTCACAACCACTCCAACAAGGTCACAATTCTTAATATTGCCAACTCCCTGAGGCCTAACCATTTAAATACATGAGTCTATGAGGGGCCAAACCTATGCGAACCACAACATAAACCTTTCTGTAAAAACTTCCCCACTGTCATGGCTTCCTTCCCCCCAACTGTTATTTTATGCATTAGTGTATGTGTGTGTGTATGTGTGTGTGTGTGTGTGTGTACATTGTTATTCCTAAATATAATATACCATGTTGAGTCCATATAATGTTTCTGTATATATTTTCAAGGCTGACCATTTGATTCTCGATAACTACCCAGTGAAAGGTTACCACTCCCATTTCCAGCTTTACTCAGTTGCCTGTATTCTTTCTGTAGGGCTTGTCCTGTGTGTAGTATGGCATGTTAGTTTTTGTTCTCTTTGTTTAGTCCACATTTGGGCAGTCATGTTGGTGAGATTTTATGGGTACATTTTTTATGTTACTAGGAAATATAGTCTCACACCCAACATCTTTATCCTCTGGCTCTTATAATCTTTTTCTTTCTTTCTTTCTTTCTTTTTCTTTCTTTCTTTCTTTCTTTCTTTCTTTCCTTTCTTGTTTTTTTATTGGATATTTTATTTATATTTTAAATGTTATCCTCTTACCCCATTCCCCTCCCAGGAACCCCTTTTCCCTTACCCCCTCCTCCTGCTTCTATAAGGATGTGCTCCCACTTACCCCCACCCACTCCCACCTCCCCATCCTTGAATTCCCCCACATATGGCGTCCAGCCTTCATGGTACCAAGGATCTCCTCTCCCACTTATTCCCAACAATGCCATCCTCCCCTACATATAAAGCTGGAGCCATGGGTCCCTCCCTATGTGCTCCCAGGCTGGTGGTTTAGACCCTGGGAGCTCTGGTTGGTTGGTATTGTTGCTCTCCTCATGGGGCCACAAACCCTTTCTGTTCAGTCCAGCTGAACAATAAAGTGGGACCCTTAGACCCTGTGGAGAGGACTGAGATGTGTGAGAAAATAAGTAGGCACAGCAAGTCAAGAAGTCAGATCAAGCTGGCAAAGATTTTATTTTTCACACTGGTTATATACTCTGAAAACAGGATATGGGGAGGAGCAGGAAGGGAAAGAGGGTTTTGCAGGTAGAGAAAGATGGCTGCAGCTATGGGGTTTAACTAGGTAATACCTGTTGTTCTCACAAAGCCTTGCCATTACCAGGGGTTCTAAAAACATCAACTAACAGGATTTTGGCTAAATGTAAAGATCAGGAGGAAGAGTTACTAAGGTGGGTTGCTATGAGGCCTTGTTTGAAGTTCTCAGAACTGAAAATACAGCAAGTGAATCATGGAAGATAAGCAGAAAGAATAGTAGATAGGAGAGCCAAGGGTGAGTGTTTGCCAAGAGTAAGGCCTCGCCATGGCTTACCACATCATTCAGCTCTTTCAGTCTTCTCTCTTATTTCTCCATTGGGAACACCATGATCAGTTCAATGGTACTGTGAGCATCCACCTCTGTATATGTCAGGCTCTGGCAGAGCCTCTTAGGCGACAGCTATATCAGGTTCCTGTCAGCATGCACTTCCTGATATCCACATCAGTGTCTAGCTTTGGTGACTGTACATGGGATGGACACCCAGGTGGATTGGTCTCCAGACGCCTCTCCTTCAGTTTCTGTCCTACATTTTGTCTCCATATTTGCTCTCTTGAGTATTTTGTTACTCTTTCTAAGAAGGACCAAAGCACCCTCACTTGGTCTTCATTTTCATGAGCTTCATGTGATCTGTGAGTTGAATCTTAGGTATTGCAAGCTTCTGGGCTAATATCCAATTATCAGTGAATGCATACCATGTGTGTTCTTTTGTGATTGGGTTACCTCACTTAGGGTGACATTTTCTAGTTCCATCCATTTACCTAAGAATTTCTCGAATTCATTGTTGTTGATAGCTGAGTAATACTCCATTGTGTAAATGTATGACATTTTCTGTATCCATTCCTCTGTTGAAGGACATCTGGGTTCTTTCCAGCTTCTGGCTATTATAAATAAGGCTGTTATTAACATAGTGGAGCATATGTCCTTTGTTATATGTTGATCATCTTCTGGGTATATGCCCAGGAGTGGTATAGCTGGTCCTCAGGTAATACTATGTCCAATTTTCTGAGGAACCGCCAGACTGATTTCCAAAGTGGTTGCACCATCTTGCAATCCCACCAACAATGGAGGAGTATTCCTCTTTCTCCACATCCTTGCCAAATCTACTATCACCTGAGTTTTTGATCTTAGCCATTCTGACTGGTGTGAGGTGGAATCTCAGGGGTGTTTTGATTTGCATTTCCCTGATAACTTAAGGATGTTGAACATTTCTTTAGGTGCTTCTCAGCCATTCGAGTTTCCTCAGTTGAGATTTTTTTGTTTAGCTATGTAGCCTCTTCCACAATGTTCTTTGAGCCTTAGTCAATAGTCATGTAGATCAGACGAATCTATTTAGAATGTGCCACACAACTGGGCATATTGATTGGATGTGGTTTTCTGTAGGTGCAAAGAGAAGTTTCCTTATTGAAGGGGGAGGAAAACATTTATCTGTGGTATAAGAACAAACCTTTACAAATTGTTGTTAGAGGTTGTGGTAGTTTAGTAATTAGTGGTAGTAGGTTTTCCACCAAT
The DNA here is from genome assembly GCA_021653895.1 of Mastomys natalensis. Taxonomy (NCBI): domain Eukaryota; kingdom Metazoa; phylum Chordata; class Mammalia; order Rodentia; family Muridae; genus Mastomys; species Mastomys natalensis. The sequence continues at coordinate 1,810,316 of JAJTUV010000486.1, read as the reverse complement.
CACAGTAACTTCTATATTTAGTGTAAAGACTTGTCACTTTTTAGAAGGATGTCTTTCTATTGGATGTTTTAAATAAAGGAAAAAAATGAATGAGCAGTATATCTGTCTAATTTAATTACTTTGTATGTAATTATTGAATTTTTAATACAGACTTTGAACATGGAATGCTAGATTTTCCAAGGTATGTGATCTATTTTAATAAGTGATGTTCTCAAAGTTAATTTTTCCCAATCACTACAAATTTCCATATATTCTATTTTCCCCCATTTATTTATTTATTTCTTCGCATCTAGGACAGTGCCCCTCCCTTCTCCCAGTCTTTTCCTCACACAATCCCTCCCCTAATTCCCTTCTTACCTCCTCCTATGAAAATGTGGGGGACTTTCAAAGTGGGTATACCCTAAAATGGTACATTATGACTCTGCATAGTTAGGCATATTCTCTCCCACAGAGTCCAGACAAGGGTAGTCCAGCCTGGGGAATAGTATTCACAGTCAGTCAATATTTTTATGGAAAGTCCTCTACACAATTGTTACATATGTGTGTTTGGGGAGGGAAGGGGTAGGCCTGTTTATGCTTTTTGGTTGATGGTTCAATCTCTGAGAATGCACAAAGGTCCAGGTTAGTTGACTCTAGTTGGTCTTCCTCTGGGGTTCCTATCACCTTCAGGATTGTGGATCCTTCCCTCAACTCTCTGTAAAACTCCCCACTCTGTCCAATGTTTGGCTGTGAAACTCGGCATTTGTTTCATTGAACTGAAGCATGGGACCTTTTAGAGGGCAGTTATCCTAGGCTCCTCTCTACAAACATAACAGAGTATCATTAATATTGTCAGGGATTGGTGTTTGCTCTTGAGATGAATCTCAAATTGAGCCAGTTATTGGTTGGCCATTCCCTCAATCTCTGATCTATATCTGTTTGCACACTTCTTATATACCCAGGATGAATTTTGGATGATTTCATGAAATTTGCAGGCAGATGGATGGAACTATAAACTATCATCCTGAGTGAAGTAACCCAGTCACAAAAGAACACACATGGTATGCACTCACTGATAAGTGGATTTTAGCCCAAAAATTCAGAATACCCGAGATACAACTCACAGGCCATATGAAGTTCAAGAAGGAAGACCAAAGTGTAGACTGCTTCAGTCCTTCTTAGAAGGGGAACAAAATACTCATGAGAGGTAGAAGGTTGGATTGACTTGGGAAAAGAAGAAAAGAGAGTGGGGAAGAAGGGCAGGATAACGTATGGGAGGAGACATGGATAATATACAGAGGGTCAGGAAGTTGAACAGGGGTGTGTAGCAATGAAGGATGGGGAACTGGGGGTAGCTACCAGCAAGTCCCAGATACCAGGAAACTAAGGGGACTCCCAGGACCCAACATGGATGAGATTAGCTAAAATGCCCAAGAAAGGGGAAGGAGAAACTGTAGAGACCATATCCAGAGGTTAGGAAAGACCCCCAGTTGGGGGATGGGCTACACACCATCTCCAAATTTTTAACCCAAATTGCTCTGTCTAAAGAAAATATGGGCACAAAGTTTTGAGCAGAGACTGAAGGAAAGACCATCCAGAGATTGTCCCATCTGGGGATTCATCCCATATCCATATACAGACACCAAACTCAGACACTATTGCAGATGTCATGTGCCTGATGACAGGAGCCTGATATAGCTCTCTCCTGAGAGGCTCTGCTAGAGCCTGACAAATACAGAGGCTGATGCTCACAGTCAGCCATTGGACTGAGCATGGGGATCCCAAAGAAGGAAAAAGGACTGAAGGATCTGAAAGGGTTTGCAGTTCCATAGGAAGATCAACCAATCAGTTCCCCCTGAGCTCCCAGGTACTAAACCACCAACCAAAGAGTACATATGGAGGGATCCATGACTTCAGGTGCATATGGAGCAGAGGTTGGTGTTGTCCACATCAATGGGAGGAAAGGCCCTTGGTCCTGTGAAGGCTTGATGCCCTAGTGTATGGGAATGCCAGGGTGGTGAAGTGGAAGGTAGGTGGGTGGGGGGACACTCCATAGAAGCGGGGTGGGGGAATTAGATAGGGTGTTTCTGGATGGAAAATTGAGAAGGGGCATAATATTTGAAATGTAAATAAAACATCCAATTAAAAAGAAAAGAAAACAATTTTGGTCAAAAGTGTTGTCGGTGGGTTGGTGCCTTTATCCCTCCACTGGGGGACCTACCTGGCTACAGGAGGTAACAATTCAGGTTCCATATTCCACTGTTAGGAGCTTCAGCTAAAGTCACCCCCATAGACTCCTTGGAATCTTCCCCCCCCCAGGTCAATGGCACATTCTAGAAACACCCCCTACCCCACTACCCCTGCCAGCCTCTGAATTCCATTTATTGTCCTGGTTCTCTCGCACTCTATCCCTCTCTCTCCCCACACTTGTTCCTGAACAACCCTCATTACCTTCCACATCCTCTCTTCCACACTGTTTCCTCTCTCATTCTGCCTCATATGATTATTATACTTCCCTTCTAAGTGAGATTCAAGCATGCTCACATGGGTTTCCTTCTTGTTTGATACTAAAATTGGTTATAGAATCTTAAATTAACTTTGTATGACAATTATAACACTATTTGTTTCATGGCCTGGTTATTCTGTTTGGAAAAGCCTGGAGTGATTTTTTTTTCTTTTATTTACATTTCAGATGTTATCCTCTTTCCTCATTCACCCTATTAACCCTCTATCCCATCCCTCCTCCTCCTTTTTTGCTTTTATTCCATTTAAATTACAAGCAAGTATTAAGGTCAGTTCTAGGTTGAGGAACTAGCAATACAATAGATGCAAATAGTCCAAAAATAGCAAGATGATAAACCCAGATAGTCAAAGAACAAGAAGGAAAATAAACAGAGTCACTTGATCACTTCAGTGATCACTATTTCTAAGGGCATATCAGGATGACCAAAATTTCTGAGCCTAATACCCTATCCTAGCCCAAAGTCATTTTCATGCCTGAAGCCTACTTCTTTGTTCTAACTTAAGATTTAGATTCCTGCCTGTAGTTATTTCTTTGTTCTAGCCTAGGATTTAGATTCCTGCCTGAAATTGCTTCTTTGTTCTACTCTAATGTCAGATTCCTGCCTGCAGTCCATTTCCTTGTCCTTAGCCAATGTCAGATTACTTCCAAGCAGCCCATTTCCTTGTCCTTGACCAATGTCAGATTCCTGCCAGGCAGCCTCAAATGCTCTCCACATCCCCATTTTTTATTGCCTAAACAAGACTGAGCCTGTCTTAGGTGGTTCTGACAAGAATCCTTCCTTACCTGCCATGAAATATGCATTATCAAAAGCAATGCAATTCTGTCTTAGGTTGGTAAGGCTCTGTGAAGAAACTTAAGCCTGTTAATTAATAATTCTGTCTTGGAGTCGATTTTTAAGAAGTAACTGCAGGCAGGAATCCACAATACCTTGTCCTTGAGGATTAATAAACTGTTGACAAAAAGTCTCAACTGCTCAACTACAATTGATAGTTCATTATTTGTTTTTTATTGGATATTTTATTTATTTACCTTTTAAATGTTATCCCCTTTCCCCATTTTCCCCCAAAACCCCTTATCTCATCCAGCCTATCTCTTCTTCTATGAGGGTGTGCCCCCATTGTTAGTATTCTGTCTCAACTCTACCTCCACAGTTACCTGGCAACAGCCAGGTAGGCCTGGTTCACTATAAAAGGGGATGCTTGCCCCCTCTCTCTCTCTTAATCTCTTGATCTCTTGCCTCTAGCTTCTCTCTATCTCCTGGCCCCTCCCCCTTTCCCTTCCCCCTCTATGGCTGGCCTCCACTCTACTTCTCTGCTCTCTCTCTCTCTCTCTCTCTCTCTCTCTCTGCCTCTGCTACCCTCCTGGCTCCCCTGCCCATGTCCTGAATAAACTCTGTTCTATGCTATACGGTGTGTGACTGGTTCCTCGGGGAAGAGATGCCTTGGCATGGGCCTACTGAGACATCCCCTTCCCCCATCCCTCTCCACACACCCACTGAACATACTCTCTTTATCTCTTTATCTTTTTATAAACACATCACCCACCCTTCCACCCATTCCTGCCTCCCTGCTCTTGAATCTATACCCTTACACTTCCTCTATTCTAACATCCTCAACTACTTATGCAGGTGGAGCTATGAAACCCTACCTTTCTGTTCCCAGGCTGGAATTTTAGACCCTTGGAGCTCTGGATGGTTGTTATTGTTGTTCTCCACATGGGGCTGCCAGCCCCTTCAGCTCCTTCAGTCTTCTTTCTAACTCCTCCATTGGGGACCCTGTGATCAGTTCAGTGATTAGCTGCAACATCTGTTTCTGTTTATTTCAGGCATTGGGAGAGCTTCTCAGAGACAGGTATGTCAGGCTTCTGTCAGCATGCACTTCCTGGCATTAACAACTGTGTCTGCATTTGGTGGCTTCAAACATGATGGATACCCAGGTGGGTCCATTTCCAGAAAGTTCCTCCTCCAATCTGCTCCACACTTTGTCTCTATACTTGCTGCTGTGAATATTTTGTTTATCCTTCTAAGAAGGAACAAAGAACCCACAATTTGATCTTCCTTCTTCTTGAGCTTCATGTGGTCTGTCAGTTGTATCTTAGGTATTGTAAGCTTTTGGGCTAATATCTACTTGTCAGTGAATTTTCATGACACATATTTTTATCAAAGCAAGAAGATCGGATATACATTCAGTAAGAAGTACCCCACAGACCACCAGAGGGACTGTGCAGCTGGTACTATATGTTCCTTCAGGATTGTGAACTTCTCTTTCAGTATTAATTGAAGCTCAAATGTAGCTGTCTCCATTTGTATCATGTTTTATTCTTATGACTTTATGTAGTGTTCTTAAGCACAGTAAAGGTTGTATAAGACTGGTATCTAATTTTTGTGGGTATAGGGGTGTCTTAAAATATATATATATATATATCATATTGCAAAGTGTCCCTATCAAATTTCTTTCTTGAAAGCATTAATATTTATCTTTATATATAAGAAGTCATAAAAATGTCACACTAAACACTTAGATATTTCAATTTTATATCCAGTAGTTCAAGCAAAATAACTTAAAATATAAAATTATATTACATAAAGGATGCTGCTATTTAGCCTCTCATAATAAGTACTTCTTACACAGTAGATATTCCTTTTTTGGAATAAAAAGGAAGTTGATAACTAAATGTTTTCTTTTAAAATTTCTATGTATTTTGTCTTTTTAAATGAAAATAATTCTCTGAAAATTATAAATTTTATCAGCACCTGAATGTGGATTAAAATATTATGTGTCTTTTACTGTAGATTTAAAATTGTGAAAGTGATGGTCTCAATAAACTATAAGTGAAAAGTTATGGTAACTAAAGATAAATAGTAACTGTGTTCCATCAGGTACACTGATTTCACATTGAAAGAAATGGGAGAATAAGACAATTAAGAAAAGAGTAACTCAGTGGTTCTAAGACCAAACTAAGAAGGAAAGCTATTACAAACAAATAAACAAACAAACCAAACAACCTACTCCCTAAAGACTGATAGCCCACAAACCTATGGATTAATTCCTCCACCCCAAATAAAGCAAGCAGAAGTCAAGAGTTTAAACAAACTGGCACAATGAGATTTAAGACGTAATAGAATTAAAATGCTTTCTGCTAAAAACACTCCAGGCCCAGATGGAATCACAGCAAAATTTCAGAAGATTTTCAAAGATGATCTACAGTCAACTTTCTCAAACTATTCAAAACATGAAAATACTTCCAAACTCTTTCTTTAAGTCAGTTTCACTCTAATCGACAAACCAGCCAGAGATACATCAGGAACCACAAAGAAAAGTATAGGCATATATGAAGAACTTGAAGACAGAAAGACATGCCAATGGGAGAGTAGACTTCATACTGAGAAAATAATCATTTTACCAAAAGCTATTTACAAAGCTAGGATTCAATGTAATCAAAATAAAACTCCTCAGACTTGATAAAGATTATGTTTAAGTTCCTAAAATTCACCAGAAGCCACAGAAGACTATATAGGCTAAGGAACTCTGAAAAAATAAGTATTTTTGTACTGGCAAATAAATATATAAGTAGGTAAATAAATCAATAAATCCAGATATGTAAACTGATGGAACTAGACAGAAGATCAAGCATGAGCAGATAATTTTGACAAAGATGTCAAAAACATATGCTAGGAAAAAAAAATTCTTCAAAACAGAATGCTGGGAAAACTGAACTTCTACATGCAGACATTGAAATTTCTCAATACTTATTATCTTCCACAAACAATAACTACAAATGAGTCAAAGACCATCCATGCTCCAATGACCTTCATGCTTCAAGCATACAAATTTGTAGACATACAAACTGGCATAGAATACTCATATATATATATATAATTAAAAATTAAAAAATGTTTAAAAGAGTCTAATAATTGTACTATGTATTTTAGAAAAGCACAGTAAAATTGCGACTAAAGCACAAATAATGACTAAATAATATATATATATATATATATATATATATATTAAATGATGAAAAGAGAACAAAATTTGCAGTACATAGAATAAATATTTGAAGAGACATAAATGTTTAACACATTCATTGGACTACTATGGATTGTATAATTCAATTGAATTATCTAGGTATTTTCATGATGATGTAAAAACATTATGTCTTAGTAATATATCTATAAAATAATCTTTTTTCTCTTTTCTCCTTGTTTCTGGTTAAGAAATTCATTTGTACCTGAACATATTCCCTAATTCTATATCTTCAATTAAATGAAGTTCATTCCTTAAAAATATATGAACTGTGTAAGATATCTGTCTGATTTCAATTACATCTCACAATTAAAGTAAAATGTGTAAGTCTGATATTATAGAAGGGACTTCCCTTCACTTACTGACCTATTGATACATTACAGAATTAATGCTGCTCATTTTTCCAAAATAGATTATGGAAAACTTAGAAAAAGTGATTGCTGTTTTGACCATCAGCCAACCTTTAAGGCTTATAGACAGGCAAATAAAAATTCTACTACTTATAAGTAAAATTATGTGTCTCTATAAATTTGAAATACACTTTTCTTAGAGAGTCACATTAAATAACATTTTAGTACCTAAAACTAATGGCTAAATACTGTTTTCAGATATTTAATTTTCGTAAGAAGAGAAACTTATTAAATTGAGACATGTTGAATCTGAAATTTGATTATTTTAATGATTTTATTTTCTATTTTCTGATATCATTATGCTATTTGACTCTTCTGCCTAATAAACTATAAGACATCAATGCATTTTTATCTCAAAAATGTGTTATAGGAACACAATCCATTAAGTAATGTTTCAAATACATTTCATGTCCTTCCCGTTTTTCAAAACAATAGTTTATGTTATAAGAAATATGGGGAAATATATAATTTTAAAACTCAAACAAAAATTTAAGATGTTATTGTAAAATCTAGTCAACATTAATGTTACAACATGTGTGTGTGTGTTTGAGTCATGTGCACATTTGCAAATTAATGTGGGAGTCAGTTATCAATGACCAATGCTTTCTCTCATTATGTGTGTTAGGTCAATAATAAATTATGACCAATATATGTCAACTTATCTAGTCACCCCAGAACACTACGTCTCAAAATGAATTTGAAACTTGGCAGATAGCTGTATTTGTTTTTTTATACGAAAGTACTTTGTAAATTAATTAATTGTGTATATAAAATTATAGATATTCAACTAATTCTGTGTCTGAGTTTTACATAAATATCAGTGTCCCTTTACAGTGAACTCACTGTCCCATGTTCTTATATCCTTGTGTTTTGGTATTCTGCAAGAATATTGATTTTGTTTACAATGTTTACAAAAAAGTAAAACAAAACAAAAACAAACAAACATTTTTTTTTTTTTTTTTTTTACTGACAGATTATTTTTTAAGCAATTTCGGCACACCCTTTAGTTTAAATGTATCTTTCCCTGGTGGACTCAATGCATTAGAAATCTTGTAGGCATAGATATAGACTCTGGTATCATTGTTCAAAATCTGATAAATATCAACAATTCCAAAACATTTTGTATGAGGGAATATTTAAGAAATGGGATGTTCGTAGATTCCTGTCAGAACTCATCAACAAGAGCATAGCTTTTATAATATATCTTTACTTGCATGCAGAGCATTCCTGACAGTTTGGACAAACAAAATGGAAGCGTTGTTGTAGGTGGCTTGGTTTCCATGGCAGCATTGCGTCGTTTCTCTTTGGGGAATATCCAGCAATGGTTCTGGAAACAACTAAATTTCTAGTGAGTTTGGATAAGATTATGGTGCCTGGGTGTGGGGAACTGTACTTGAGGGCTGTTGAAGCACATAAGGCAATCTGAGCTGAAAACGTGCCTGCTGATAGCGAGATGACCCAATCACAAAAGAACACACATGGTATGCACTCACTGATAAGCGGATATTAGCCCCAAAACACACAATACCTAAGATGCAACGCAGAAACCTCATGAAACCCAAGAAGAAGGAGGAAGACCAAAGTGAGGGTGCTTTTGTCCTTTTTAGAACGAGTATCAAAAGATTCAACCAGAGCTCCCAGGATCTAAACCTCCAGCCTGAGAACAGACAGGGGCAAGCTGTCCTCTGAGAGGCTCTAACCAGCAGCTGACTCAGACAGATACAGACATCCAGAGCCAAACAGTGGATGGAGCTTGAGGACTCTTATAGAAGAATAGGTGGAAGGATTGCGGGCCCTAAGGAGATGGGAACTGCACAGGAAGATCAACAGAGTAAACGAACCTGAACCCTTGGAGCTCTCAGAGACTGAATTACCAACCGTGGAGCATACCTAGTCTACACAGATCTACCTCCATGGGCTGAACCTAGGCCTCCCTGCACATATGTTGTAAATGTGCAGCTTGGTTTTCATGTAGGTCTCAAACATCTGGAGTGGGGGCTATCCCAAAACATGCAGCCTGTATATGGAGTATGGTCTTCTAAAAAAAAAAAAACAGTTGTTCAGTTATTCATGGAATATTATTTTTTTATATCTCTTGTATTCAGTTTGCAACTACTTCATTGAGAATTTTTGTATGTATATTCATGAGGGATACTGGACTATAACTTATATTTTTTGTTGGGTTTACACTTGATTTCACTATTTCAATATTATTTGCTTTGTGAAGGAGCTTATTGTGGTTCTGAATTTTTTTAAACATAACTCAAAAAGTATTGCTTGTTTGAAGGCTCTATAGAATTCTTGTATAAGTATATCTGACCCTTGGTATTTTGCTTGTTTGTTTCTTTTCATTTATTCTGTTTGAATGCTTTTTAAATTTTTTGATTTGCTGAAAAGAAAAAAAAAAAAAGAAAAAAAAAAAAAAAGAAAAAAATAGTAACCTATGTGACCATTCATGTACATTTCACAAAGAAGTATAGTTTGAGTTATAATGGAGAAAAACAAAATTAGTTGAGCCGTGTTCTGGTTCTATAGTCTGCACTTATTCAGCACCAGCTGTATCACAAGAAATGATTAAGAAGACAAAAAAACCCTGATTGACATAACATCTAACACAAGCTCCAGTTATATTAATTTTCTAAAGCAGGCAGCAGATAATTCAGAATGAGTTCTGCTATGAAGTTATATCAGCTTAACTCTTCAATCTGCATTAGCTGATATCAAGAAGGCTCATCTTGCATTAGAAGATGACTCGAATTCAGAGATTCAAGCTTTGGATGCTATAAGCAAAGAGAAATGTACCAAAGAGCTTAAAATCAGAAACACTAAATCAGAAACAAAAATGCAAAAAAAGGGGAAATCCTATTCTTCAGAAGAGAAAGGTGTTTTAAAGTTGGATGCTAGACCAACAATAAAGAACAAACTCACTAACAATTTGAAATCTTAGACATGAATATTGTATCTGTTTCTTCCTCAGTTCCAGAAGACATTTTTGAGAACCTTGAGATTGCTACAGGAGTTCAAAATTCAGCTGATTATCAAGGAGATGGCAGCAGGGGGAGTGAGCTGGAACTGGAGAGTTCATCTCTAAAATTTAAAACTTCTTCAAAAGACAGCAGAAGAAATATTAAGTCAAAAATTACAGAAAAATTAAGCAAACAATTATATGTTAAACTCATCCCAATTTCCCTTTGTAATTACCCAACTAAAGGTGCTGACTGCCAGGAAGTTCCACAAGAGAAAGATGTCAGTAAAAGTTCTGGGCTGGCTCCCTTTTCAAAGAAATGTGGATCTAAAGATGAAAATAATGAGCATGAACATTTGGCTGGAAATAATGCTCCATTACTCTTAGAAGAAGCTGATCTTCAAAGATCCCTACATATGAAAACCAAGCCCTCGAATCAACAGAGGGAAACCAAACCTTCAATATCAAATTCAGATGAAGAAAGTAACAAACTAGTTAAAGAAAAGCAAAAGCTGTAAGAAAAAAAGGATAAGTGAAATTCTGCTATTGCTGCTATTGATACCCCTAGGTTTCATAAGGTGCCCAAAGTTAAATAAGCAAGGATTGTAGATCAAAGTTCAGATTCTGATGAAACTCTAGCAGTCTTCACAGAGTTAAGACAGATAGGTCACTCTTCCTTAGAAACTAGCAGTAATCAAATACAGATAATTCATAAAATTCAAACAGAGAAAGACACTGACGCAAACGGGAAATGGAAAAGTTCTACTTCCAGTTCAGATTTTGGTATTAAAAAAGGAAAACCATCTAAAAATTCTATAATCTCTAATAAGAAATATTAAAATCACTCTGAGTCTTCAAATAGTGACTCAGATTTAGAACGGGAGGTTAATATCATAAGCAAAATGGGGACTGACAGAGTAACAAAAAGGTGTTTTATATCAGAAAGACCATGATGTTTCTGAAGACAAAAAGCAGGATAAAATAGTACCACATGCTAAAAAGCTAGAAAAGATGAACACTACACAAGAAAGACCATCTGATGACACTGAAGGGAATCAGGGAAAGAATTTCTTCTATACATCAGATGATTAATTTAATAAAGGCAAAAATGTGAAACAATTGAGAGATATGTTTTGTAAAAGGGAACAGCCAAAAATTTCCTCCATGGGTGCTAAAAACCCTTCTCGGAGAGAGGAGAAAGTAGAGTTTCTTGAAGGTAAAATAGTTGCTAAAACTAAAAGATTAAACATGTGAAATTTAAAACATGTAAAATTGTGAAGAGTCGTTTATCTGGTGTTGCATCTCCAAAGAAAGAGCAAAGTGCTAACTCTTTGGAAGGGGATAAGTAGCAGAAAATGAAGGAAACTGAAGCAGAAGGAAAGAAAACTGCACACTTGATGGAAGAAACAGTCAAGATAAGGGAACAATGTAAGTCTTCATCAGATGGTATTAAGAGTTTCCCTGAAAGAGAAGAAATTGTTCATTTTCTTAAAGGAATAAAACAAAGTAAGAAATACAGAACAGATGGACAAAAGAAAGTTAAAACAATAAAAGATATAAGTAAGGAAAAGTTACCTGGAAGTATTGAGAAGTTGCTAGGGAAAAGAGATAGGTTTGACTTGTCAGAAGATGAAAAGAATACATGTAAGTTTTCTCATAGAGAAAAGGAAAAATGTAGCTTGCAGCAAAAGAGTTCACAGAAAAAGCCAGAGTACTTATCATCTGATACTGAGAATAATTTGTTGAAAGGAGAGTGTTTTGATTCTAACACTAAGAGACTAAAAAGAATTGATTTGAGAGAAAGAAGAAATTTAAATTCAAAGAGAAATGTCAATGAAAGTGGTTCATCATCTTCTGATACTGAAGAAAGTAAAGAAGATAATAAAAAGCAGAAGAAACAAAGATCATCAAGCCAGAAGAAGACAGGCAATGCCAAGGAGAAAAAACAAAACTCCTTCATAACAATTATTAAAGAAAATGCCAGGAGATATTAGTTTTCCATTTTTTGATAATGCAGAAGATGACTACTTTTCTGTAAGTGAGGGGAGAAGTGATGAACAGAAGATAAAGCCTTTAACTGAAAATGTAATTCAGCCTTCTTCTCACATTAGATTTTGTCAGTCTTCAAGAGATGCTGTGTTGTCTAGATCAGTTCCTGTCATAGAAGTTGAGGATGACACTGACAGGGATCCTGAGAACAGAATTGCTAAGCAGCTACTTTTAGAAGAAGTTAAAGCCAGTGTATTCTCTGATGAGGATGGTTCTTCAAATGATGAATCATAACAAGAAAAAAATGGATGAACTAGACAACAAGAGGAAGAAAAGGCTATCCCAAATCAAGTCAATTCTGAATCAGATTCAGATTTTGAATAGTTTATGAAGCCAGGACACAGACAAAGACTTAAACTATAAACTGACCATGAAAATGGAAAATCTGGAAAAGAAAAAAGTGCAATGTATAAAGAGCATGAAGAAGCCAATGGCAGCAATGAAAAGAAGATGAGCATGGAGGATTCAGAATACACTAATATTCCAGAGTCAGTCACTGTTGAATAAGTCAGTGAATCTGAGGATGGACAGCAATCTAGAGCAACGTCTGCACAGAAAGTAGAGTTAGGAAAAGGTCAGTGGGATTAACCAACGAAAAGTTCAAGAGGACTCCCCCAGTGGAAATGAGAGACCTAAAGAAAGAATCGAGAAGGAGGCTGAAAGAGTGTAGGTAAAAGATGAATCTAAGTCACCCAGAAAAGGCAGAATGGAAATTTGGAAGGTTTTAAAAGTTGATAAACTAAGAGCAGAAAAATCCATGATAGCATTTTCACATAAAATTAACTTTTTTCTTTTCTTATGTCCCCTCTTCCCTGTCACTCTTCTGCATCTACCTTTCTGCTTTCATTTCACATATTTTATTTTACCCTCCTATCTTCTCCAGCACTGTTATTATTTATTCATTAATTTTATTTTTTTTTCCGCATTTCTTTTTTTTTTTTTTTTTTGGTTTTTCGAGACAGGGTTTCTCTGTGTAGCCTTGGCTGTCTTGGAACTCACTCTGTAGACCAGGCTGGCCTCGAACTCAGAAATCCGCCTGCCTCTGCCTCCAAGTGCTGGGATTAAAGGCGTGTGCCACCACTGCCGTATTCATTAATTTTATAATAGAATTACATAATTCTAACTCTTCCCTACCCCATATCCCTTCAAATATATCCTTACTATCTTTCAAATACATGCTTTATTAAAAGTTGTTATTGCATAATGCATTTTTTAATATGTATATTTGTAAATTCACAAACATGAGTTGTTACATGTGTATAGTATTATTTGTACTTATGTTTATTTTCATAGCTAATCACTTGATATTTGATAACCATTGCTGTGATTTTCCTTCAGGAAGTAAGACTATTTCTCCTACCCTCAGCATTCTTCAGTTGTTTTTTAGTTCTTTATGTTGGGTTAACCCTAGGGTTGCAGTATTGTCACATGGCTTCCTATTAATTACATCTGTGGGGAATAGTTTTCAGTTTTATAAAGGTCAATTATATGGTATCAGACAATGTAGATAAGAAATGAGATTTAGCATATGTGGTACTGCATAAACGTATCTTGGTTCTTGACTGGGCATGGGCCTGGAACCCAGAGACTCCAAGGGAGAAACAGCAGGAGTTCGGCCACGTTCCCAGGACCCAGGGTCCTGACAAGCAGTCTTATCTCCATGGACCTACATTGTTCAGTCAAGTAGGCCATTACAGCCTCTCCCAAAGTGCACAAGTAGAGGGTGTGAGTATGGGCCTTAGGCTCTAGAGAGATTTACATACTAATGACGGCCAGAGGGCAGAGCCAATTAAACCTTCCCCAGAACCTCCCCCTTTCACCCTCCCTATTTAACTCGGGTCTGCCCTGAGTTTCAGGGGGAGTACATCCAGATCCATCCACCACCAGCCTTGAAAATAAATCCTTTTGGAACCAAGGACTTCCTCTTATCATTGGGGCCTGCCAGTAGCTAAAGCTTCCAGCCTTTGGAACTCCAGACCTTTCTCCTGTATATGAGAACTGAAGCCTGGAAGCTCCTCCACTGTGGCTCCTTTTCCCACAAGCAAACAGACAAAAAAATAGAATTTCAATGTAATGGGAAAGTTAGGATATATTTGCATATGTGTTAAATGAGGGGCCTTGGCATGATAGTTCAGTGGTTAAGAGCAGGTGTGCAGAGGATCCAAGTCAAGTTCCCGTAATTCTGACAGAAGTCTCACAATTACCTGTACCTATAGGTTTGGGCCAATCTGAAACCAGTTCTGACTATATGAGAATCTGTACTCTTACACATGCATACACACAATTAAAATTCTACTTAAAGAACATGTCCTAAGCAGTGACCAGCAAAAGTTCAATCATTTAGTTGACTTCTGTACAATTTTCTACATGGAAATTTTGTGTGTGTGTGTGTGTGTGTGTAATACTTTTATATATAGGCAAGAATCACAAATATATAATTTATTACTTCATGAATAAATGTTTGCTGTTGCTCTCTTATCAGTTGGTTTTAGATATTGAATTATTGACCAGCATCTGGTCTTAGACCAGATTGCATCCTTAGTGAGGTTTCTGTTCATATGTTGTTTTCTCTGTGGGAAATAAATTGTTTCTCTGTAGGGAGCTTTTAGGGCTTACTAATAAGTTGTTATCTCACTAGGCTTAGACTTTGTATTGCTGAAATTTAAATTCTTACTTTTATTACACTGAGGTCATTTCAACATTAGAAAAGTTCTTAGAATTCAAAGACCTTTTAACTTAGATGTATTATATTTAATGTCATGGTTCATTTACAGATCCTTTTAAATATTTTATTAGAAATTATCACAAAGGATTAATTTTTATTCAAAGAAAAATACTACAGCACTAGATTTTCAGTAAAATTAATTAAATGTACTCAATATTTTCACAGATATTTTTGCACAAATGTAATAGCTATTGATCTTTTAAATTTTAAATTTGAACATATCAAACAATTAAGTTAATAAAGTTAATGTATACATTAAATTACATCAAGATAAGTTTATAAGAGTGATGTTTGATATAAAATAAAGCATTATTTTATATCTATTATGATAGAATGCTAACTGAAGATATTGTTTTATATATCTCAATATCTGTATATAAATATCTAAATAACATCAATATATAGTGAGTTTTATTTAAATTCTAAGTATTTCTTCTCATTTTATTGATCATTACTTTTAAAACATCTGTATACTTATTTGATGCATATTTTATTTGTATATGTGTGTGGATGCATGGGAAGGAGTTGATTCTGTCATACTTTAACACTGGTTTCGGGCCCAAACTCAGGCTTCAGATTGTCAGCAATCTTCTAAATCCACTGATTCATCTACTCTGTCATTTCTTCTATGATTGAAGTTGACAAACTTCTTAAGTCCAATGCTTCACTTTCTTCTTTTTAACTAAAAATAAATTTTTTATACAGTATATTCTGATTAATCCACCACCTCCTCCCAGATCCTCTTCACCTCCCTACTCACCCTAAATCCACATGATGCTTGCTCTTAATCATGTAAATCAATAATAATAGTAATAATGATAAATTAATTAAGATCAAATAAAACAAACAAACCTCAATAAGGCAAAAAAAAAACAAATAGAAGATAAAAGAATCAAGAAAAAACACAAAAAATACATGTAAACATATGTGCATATGACATGAACACATTCACACACAGAGAAATATAATGAAGACACAAAATTGAAAATTATACTATAATGCATAAGCATGACACCGGTATGCTTAAATAAAAAAGACAATTACCCAGAAATGAGACAAATACACATCCAAAAATACCATTGAGTTTATATTTTGCTGTCCATCTACTAATGGGCATGGGGTGTCTCTTTTTCAGATTGGAACCCCATCTCCCATAGATGAGTGCAAGCCCTGTGCATGTTGCCTCAGTCTCGGAATCCATATGCATATTCTAATGCATATTGCCTTCTAATAACTATTCTAGGTATTCTCAACCTCTATCTGTTTGCACTTAACAAATATTTAATATTGTTGACTCTATACTGGCAACAAGAGATGTGACCAATACATCCAGTATTAGAAATGGTTTATTTTATTGTGTTGTTGGGGAAAGGGGTCCTCTAATGAACCCCCCCAAATATTACTGATAATTTTCAATATTATTTGTTATTCTTAAGAACAAATGGCAACCTAAGACTCTATTGCTGAAGACATTAGCTACTTATGTCATCAAACATGGAAATATAAACCTGGTGTTAAAATAAAATTTCATTTCGCTATGACCAACATTTATAGAGCTGTAAGATTCATCACATGTGGTCAGAGGACATATATGATAATTAATCTCACTTAGCCATGAAACACATGTGCTATAATAGCAACTGGCCTATATGATATTACAGTAGAATAATTACATGAATATAATGGGAGTGACATTATTTGTTTTGAAGGCCTACCTGATTAAATAGAACCCATGGTTGTCACTGTAATTCAGACTGTAGGCCTTAAGGGAAAAAAAAAACTATTACTATTTATTCCAATAAATAAATACATTGATAAAAATAATTCCAAATCAAATATTGTGTACCTTAATCAGTGCATCTCTGAACTGTCATCAGAGACGCTGCTTCTTGAAGCAGATGGTAATTAACACAGAGACCCACAATAGGACAACATAAAGAAAATGATAGATTTGTAGTACTCAGTTAAAATGGGATGACTTTATCACAACCCCCACTTAAGGCTTGGACTATTTGTGACAGACAAGTCAGAATGATTGCAAAATCAAGACATGGTGGAAGACACAAAACACTAATGTTTTCTATACAGAATGGTATTGATATACCTATGGAGACACAGAGCCTGTAACAGAAAACTATGTAAGTTTTATGGAGACTGAAACCCCAGCGCAGAAAAGGAGAATTGGGTATAAAGTAGCACACTTAACCAAGAATTTGTTTATAAAGGAGAGCTGCTGGGGGAGGGAAATTTAGCATTCTTCAGTGTAGGAATCCTGGGTATGTTCTCCATACTCCACATAAGGCCATGTGCTCGGGAACACTTGCTCAACACAAAGCAGAATCCATGCTGTTTTACATTATTATTGTTTGTATTTTGCATGTTTGTTTTCTTTTTTTCTTTCTTTCTTTTTAAATTAAGACAAAAATACAATGTGGATTGTTTTTGAGAAATGGTTCCCTGTGAAGTTGGAAGATGGAAAAAACTAAGATTAAGATGTGTTGTATAAAAATATAAAACATAAATGAATAAAAAACAGTTTAAAATAATTAAGACTGTGTAGTAAAGGTTGGTGAATACAAGTGAAAATAAATAATTTATGAGAGCCATGTAAAATAGATAAACGTCCTGAAAGCAAAGAATATCATTTTGCCCCATTAAATTCACATTTTTGAAGTATATAGATAATAATTAAATCACGATAAAATAATTTAGAAAGAAAGTAATAAGTTTTGTCTCTTGAATAAAAGAAATTTCATAGAACAGTATTTTTTTAGGTGCTGATTTGTATGTTTGTTTTTGTTGGATGGGTGTTTTATAGATTTGTTTTTGTTTCCTCTCTGGCCTTTAGACCTACGTGGTCTGAGGTTGGGTAGGAGTGTACAACCAAGATAGGGCCAGGATTTCAGGAGGCCTGAGGAGTAGAGAGTCAACACCGAAGTCAGCGGCCTTATTTTTCATGGCTGGTGTTGCTGCTGGTTCAGGAGAGAGTGTCTACCCAAGTTAAGTGCTGGTATGTGGTGAAGAGGAATCCTGGAAGTAATGGGGCTAAAATGGGAAGGTTATCTGATTCTTAGCCAGGTGTAGATTATTTATAGGCAATAAAAATCTGCCTGAGGAATCCAGAAGCATAGAGGATGTCTGTGGTGGGGTGACCAACCTCTGTTTATTTCTATAGCCATAAAATCATCATGAGTTGAGTAACATTCATCAAGATCATATTGTTTTCCTACTTTTTCTTAGGTCTCTTGATTAAAAGTTGATTATATTTTTGAGCTTTTTTCCCCTTGGTTTTTTCTCTCCATTTCTTTATTTTATGCAAATATTTTATATATTTTTGATAGCTGTAACTCTTCTGTGGCAAGTATAGAACTCACACTGTGTCAATATGTGTACTATTTCTTTATTTTTTAATGGATATTTTATTTATACACATTTTAAATATTATGTCCTTTCCTGGTTTCCCCTCTGAAAACCTCCATCCCATCCTCCCTCTCCCTGCTTCTATGAGGGTGCTCCCTAGCCACCCACCCACTCCTACCTCCTTGCCCTGGCATTCCCCTACACTGAGGCATTGAGCCTTCCCAGGACCAAAGGACAGAAGCCTGATATAGCTGTGTTCTGAGAAGCTCTGCTAGAGCCTGATAAATAGAGAGGAGGATACTTGGAATCAACAAGCATGGAATCTCCAATGGAGGTGTTAGAGAAAGTACTGAAGGAGCTTAAGGGGTTTGCAACCCATAGGAAGAACAGCATCAACCAACCAGATCCCCCTGAGCTCCCAGGGACTAAACTACAAACCATAGAGTATATATGGAGGGACCCATGGCTCCAGCCACATATGTATCAGAAGATGGTCTGTCGGACATTAATGGAAGGAGAGGCCCTTGGTCCTGGGAAAGCTCGATGCTATAGAACAGTATATTGACATAATTAGACTGTAAAACCATTAAAATAGTAGACAAGGTGTACATCCAATGCAAGGGCTATCCCAGTGTTTGATTTGATATGTCTTAGTGTCCTCTAAAATAGTAGGAAATTGACAGGTGTCATAGTAGACCATTGAAGATATTTCCCTGAATCATCAGGATTATGATTATTCAGAAGCTGTGGAATATTTTAGTAGCATATAAGCGGAAATAGTAATTAGAAAACTGTATAATAGAGAAAGGAAATTGTGTGTGAAAATATGAAATGCCTGGATACTATAAAGAAATATCACTGATCCTATATTGGCATATGATTAACTTCAGTATAATGGTTCTAGGAGTAGAGGATAAATTCAGTTACAATTTTTAACATAAATCCCTTCTATAATAATCTAACACAGGTCTCATTCATAGAAATTGAAAGAAACCGTTCTTTATAAATTTCACCTAAAATAATAGGTGGTATTTAGACATGTGAATCAAAAATCCTCAATTTATATAATTGTGTGTATATGTGTGTGTGTGTGTGTGTGTGTGTGTGTATGCACAAATAATTTGGACCTTTTTCCTAAGGATATTTTGTCTTGTAAGCAATTTATATAAACACAATTTGCATGTGTATGCATATGTATGTGTATACTTGTGTTCATGTGTGTACTTGTGTTTGTAAATGCACAAGTTAAATGGTCTTTTTTTCTCTAGCAAATCAGTTCTGTAAATGATGTTGGTAAAATTTTAGCAGATAGGTGCAATGTTAAACATCTAAACATTTGTAACATAACAATGTAAACCTACCGCTAAATGGGGTCTTCTGCAATAGATTCTCTGGAATTGCTTGGAGATAAGTCAGCAGCTATGGGAATAGCCAATCTATTTGCTAACCTTCGCTCAGACACCAATTCACACTGACCTTGTACGTTTTACTTAACACTACTTAAGTTTTCTCATCTTGGACAATAAAGACATTATCTAGAAGTTAGTAGTAGATATTGATTAGCCAATATTCTGAAAACTCTCTTCAGACAGAAGAAGCAGGACATGGAAGATAAAGTCTAATGGAAAAGTAGATTTCTGTTTAGGTTTTTTTTAAAGAAATATCCATCTTCTAGCTAAAACTGGAAAGATTATGTTGTAGACAATATGATCATTTAATATTCTTATACTTATTAAAAAGCTATAACATACAGTTTTACCTACACTTTATTTATATTGACATACATACATAAGATGTGTGAAACATGAAATTTTTCTTCAGTTCAAATTTAATATCTCATTTTTAAAAGAAAAATATTACTTATTTTAAAAACAAGATTTTATGTAAAAGTATATTTTAAAATAAGAGATTAGTAATAAGATACTATTCTTAAGCCAAATAAAATAACATTAATGGTGTTTATGTACATTTTTAGAATTTGTGATACAAACTATTTACCTGTAATTTGATATGAACTACATAAATCAAAACTATGAAGATCTACAGAAATTGTGTTTGTGAAAAGCCACAAACACTATTTAACCCTATTTAAGTTCCACATATGAATGTATGTGTATTTTAAGAAATTATTAGAACAGTAGTAGACATCCATATGCAGATTTTTAAAATGCATTTAGTGTTAGATATCCTTTCACTTATTTCTTCTTGTTCTGTTTCCTCCCAATATCTCCCTCATTTAACCCTTGTTATCTCATTATTCCTTTTGAATCACTTATACCACTGAGGTATGTCTTCCCTCTATTTAATCCCACAACCTCATGTATCCTTAATAATTTCCTGACCTCTGTGGATATCCCAAATTGAACACAAATATTTGAGAATACAAAGCTAACACGTACAAAGACGTTAAATGATGCAAACTTAGTTTTTCAGAGTTTGACTTAGCTCACTCAGATTTTCTCAAACTCTATCATTTTGTCTGTGAATCTTACATATTTTCTAATTCTCTTAATAGATGAATAATATTCTGTCTACCTGTGTATTTTCTTAACCCATTCATCAGCCCTTAGTTCCAAATCTTCAGGTTTAGATATTTAAGTGTAAATAAACACACAATCTTTCCAGTGAAAAGAAACTATAGAGTAAGGGTGTTGAACATCTAGGGAGGGAAATAGGTAATATAAAAGGGAAATGAAAAAATGAGGGTGTATAATTGATAGGAGCAAAAACGGACAATAGAAAAGAGTGAGGAGGGATAAGCAAAACTAGATATGTTTGGAAAACATATAGTAATCATATTAGTTTATATCTATACAAATTACTCACACAATAGGACGTAAATCATTCCACTTTCCTACACAGTGTAATCCTAAAAGCATTTCAAATACTTGTTATTATGCCCTCAGATAAATGTAATGCTTACCCCCATCAAAGAAATCTGTTTGCAACACAAATGAATCAGTACATAAATCTATTACAGGTCAAAGTAATGTCATGGTGGCGATCCATGGCTGATATATTTAAAATATATCCCTACAACAAGGCTTAAGGCTCAAGAATTAGAAAGCAGAAAGATTGAAAAAAAGAGAAAAAGTTCAAAATGTCTATAATATCATGGCTTCTATACATGATAGTCCACCCGCACCATCTCATTAATGTAGTTGTTAAACAAAATATGGATAAAACAACACCAATCGGCATATCAGTGTAGATGAAGATATCTCAGGGCTCCACTCATAGGTGAAGAGTTAAAAGTAGTCAGTGACTCAGAGGTAGTGAGAATTATTTTCCAAGAGAAGTAGCTCAATAATTAGTTATCCATACCAAGTGGTTAATCCTAAAAACATATACATACAATTAACACTGAATCAACAGCATTTACATATATATATATACACACACAAATGTGAATGTATAACTGTAATAAACAAGGAAAACTATGAACTTGAGAAATGCTGAACATGATAGAATTTGAAAGGAGAAGATTTGGTATATAGAAAAGTAGGTGTTGAATCTGGAAGGATTTGGGTAATGGGTGGGAATAGAATATGACCAAATAAGCTGTAGAGACTTCTCAGATAACTAATAGAAATGAGGAAAATAAACAAGAGCTAAATAAAAGCACAATGAAACATTGTAAGAATCTTATTTCAGCCAAGCAGTTTTTGTGTATTAATAATTTTCCCTTGTACAGTTATGTTCATATAATTATAAATATATAATTAATTTTATAAACTTCATAGAGTTTATGCCATGAATGAGAGGAAAACAAAGGATATATATATATATATATATATATATATATATATATAAGAGAGAGAGAGAGAGAGAGAGAGAGAGAGAAAGAGAGAGAAGAGAGACTCCTTCCTCTATCTACAATAAAAAATTGTTATACCTATTCAGATTTTTCATTAATAACATTTTGAGCTTGAAAGTGCTCTATATAGACACTGCTTTAAAGCATTAATGTGAACAGAAATTTCATTTGCCACCAGTCTCAAGATCTGAATTTTAATATGCTGGTCCCTCATGGTAGGAGAAAAGTACCCCCACATCTGTCCTCTTGCTTCCACATGTGTGGTGTGACACATTCACATGTTTTTATAAAGGCACAGAAATAAAGTAATGAATTAAATCTTAAAGATTAAAATATTGCCAATAAAGAATATAAAAGTATTTAAAATAGTGAATTTCAATTTAAACTTCACTGAAATGTCATGTCACCTAGTTTGAAAAGCCACTGTTAGTCTAACAAACAATGAAACTAGGAAGGACACAGATGTTTAAACAATCTTATAACATTTTAAATCTGAATGAAAGTTTCAGTCTTTTAATTTTTTTTAAACTGGTTATTTTATTTATTTACATTTTACATATTATCCCCCTTCCTTGCTTCCCCTTGACAAACTCCCTAACTCATCCCCACTTTACTTCTTTATTTTTGTTGAATCTTTGTGCAGTTGCAGTTTGAGAACAGTGTGACTGTAGCTCATAAAATAAATGTGACAATGTTTCTTCTACTTCTATTTTGTGGATATTTTCAGGAGTATTAGTGTCAGTTATCCTTTTAAAGTCTGGTAGAATTCTGTGATTAAAATCATCTGTCTCTGGGTTTATTTTGTTTGAAAGATATTTAATGAATATTTCAATTTTCTTAAGGGTTGTGGTCTATTTTATTTGTTTAACTGAATTTTATTTAAATTTTATAAGTATATTCTATGTATAGAAATGCTGGATTTCAACAACAGAAACAACAGAAAGCCTACAAATCAAGATAACTGAATAAGTCTCTCCTGAATGACCCTGGGTTAGGCAGAAATAAAGAAAGAATTTAAATAATATCTAGAATTTAATAAAATGAATGTGAAATATAGCCAAACTTATTGGACACAATGAAAGCTGTGTAAGAAGAAAGTTATAGCACCATAGGACTTCATGAAGAAATTAAATATATCACATTCTTAGAATTTAATGGCACACCTGATTGTTCCAGAAGAAAAAGAACAAGCTTACCAAGAGGAATATATAGCAAGAGATAAAATGATCGCTGAAGTCCATAAGATAGAGACAAATAGACCAATAGAAAGAGTCCATGAAGCAAAGATTGTTTTTTGTTTGTTGTTTGAAAAATTCAACAAGATAGACAAATTATTATCAAAACTAGGTAAAACAAAGAGAAGGAGAGAAAGTAGTAAAATTAACAAAATCAGAAAAGAAAAGGGGGGCATAACAACAGACAATGAGAAGTTCCAAAGAATCATTAGGTCACACTTTAAAAAACTATACTTAGCACAATTAGAAATTAGAAAAGAACAAAAAGGCAATAAAAAAAAAAATCTGTGAATACTCTTGTGATCACTGTTTCTAAGGGCTTATCAGAATGTCCAAAATATCTGAGCTGACTTGAAATGTAAATAAATAAAATATACAATAAAAATGGAAATAAAAGAAGTGGATAACTTTCTCTCTATATAACACTAAAGTTAAGATAAACAATATAGCTAAACCTGTAATACCCAAGGAATTAAAAGCAGTAGTTAATATCGCCCAACAATAAAACAGCTACAACAAAAAAAGCCAATACTATTCAAATTGTTTAGAATTTCAGATTGAAACTCAAGGAAACATAACAAAACTTATTTTATGAGGCCAGAATCATGTTGATATGCAAACTACACAAAGAGTTACAGACCAATTTTCCTTATGAACATAAACGAAAACATTTCAATAAAGTATTTGCTGATTGAATTGAAACTATCATCTACCATGACCAAGTAGGCTTTATCTCAGAGAAGTAGAAAAGTTCAAAAATATGTAAATCAGTCAACATAATCCACAATATGAACAAAGTAAGGGAAAATTAAACAAACAAACACAAATGATTATTACGTTAGATACCAAAAAATTCCTTTGAAAATATTCAACAACCTTTCATGGCAAACATCTTGGAAAGAAAACTGAAAGAGATCAAGAGTGTAAAATTTGGAAAAAAAGAACTTAATCTATTATTTGCAGATGACACTCATATGACCTCAAAATCTTTAGCAGAGAACTTATACAGCTGATAATCAACTTATGGAAAGTGGTAAGATATAAGATTAATTTAAAATATTTATAGCTCTCCAATACACAAATGATAAATAGACTGAGAAAGAAATTAGGGAAACAATAACCTTTAGAACATCCACAAATAAAAAATAAAATAAAATAAAATAAATATTTTGGGGTCACTTAATTAAACAAGTGATAGACTTACATGACAGAAACTTTAAATCGTTCTGAAAGGAAATTGAAAAAAGATATGAGAAGATGGAAAGATCGATGCTCATGAATCAACAGGATCAATAGAGTATAAGTGGCTTTCCTATCAGAGGTAATCTACATAGTCAATGCAATCCTCATAAAAAATTCTAACAAAATTCTTAACATGAAAGAATAATACACAATTTTGTATGGTAAATCTAAAAACTCTTGAGAGCTACAATTTCTAATTCAAGCTGTACTACAGAGATGTAGTAATAAAATTATGATATTGGCATTAAACAAATATATTGAACAATGGAACTGAAATAAAGGCCCAGTCATAATTCCACACACTTTGGGACACTAGATTTTTGATAAAGGAATTAGAAAAAGTGAAAAAAAAAACAAATTATTTTCAACAAGTAATGCTGGTCTAACTGGTATCTTTGTGTAGAAAAATGCAAATAGAGCTACATTTATCACTCTTAAGAAACTCAAGTCCAAATTGATGAAGCATTAATAAACTAAAAGTTTCTATATGGCAAAGGACACCTCATAGACAAAATGATAACCTACAGAATGAGAAAAGATTTTCATCAACTCTAAATCAGATAGAGGTCTAGTATCCAAAATATATGTGTAACTCAAGATATTAGATATCAAGGAACGAAAAATCCAATTTATAAATGGGATATAGAAATTGATTTTATTTTATATTATAATCTTTTTACACTCTAGATTTTATTCTCCAACCCCATCCACCCTCTGACTGTTCCACATCCCATACCTAGGGACTAGGACACCAACACAGCCAGAAAATCCCCCACCTATAATCTATTCTACATGCATGCTGTATGGGGAAATGGAGGGGCTGTGCATGTGGGAGTGCCCAACCTATGATGAGTCTAATGATTGGTTCCTACTGGAATAGTCATCCAGTAGGATGACTTTCAAGAGCAGCTGATGAGAGCACATGAAAAGACCCACAGACCAACATTAGGGACAGAGAATCTAAATTGAGGAGATCTCTACCAGGTCCCTTCACTCGGAGCTCAGGATAATCCATTGAAGACAGGGATGTAGAAATGTTGAAGTCAGAGGGGTTGAGGAAAACAGAACAAAGATATAGATTTCAACTAAGTAGGTTGCATAGGGTGTCATAAAGACTGAAGCAGGTATACCTGAGCCTGTGTGAGTCTATGCTTGTTCTCTTGATACATGTTAAGGTTGTTTAGCTTAGTGTTTTTGTGGAACTCCTAACAGTGGGAGTTCCACTTTTTCTCCTATTTTTGTTGCGGAGTAAGCTTGGTATTTTCTGAAGAGAAGAATGGATCCAGGGGAGATAGGAAGTGTTGTGCAGAGAATGAGAGGAGTGAAGGGAGGGGAAGTCTATCAGATATACTGAGACAAAAAGAAAAAAAGGATGAAATAAAACATCAATAATATTATGAATACAATATGACTATTTGTCTATTTTTGTTTATTTATGTAGCCATTTATAAATGAACCAAGACTAATGAAATTTAAGGGTTTCATAGTTATTTTTTTTCTCCAAAACAAAAATATCTGAACAAGGAATCTGGAACAATAGCTCAGCAGTTAAGGACACTGACAGCTCTTCCACAGGTCCCAGATTTGATTCTTAGCATCCACACACTGGCTAGAATTCTATTCCTCCAATAGCAGAGAGACTGATGCTATATCTTACTTAGAATATTTAAAAGTATATATAGAAGAAAAGTAATACCTTGTAAATCAATCAGTTATAGACACTTTCTCTTAGTTTAGCCATCAATATATCCCAATAATTTTCTATATAAATTTTAATAATTAGCAAGTATATATCATGATTCATGAATTGTCTTAGATAATCCTTTGAGAACTTTCTTATAAATAGTTCTAATAAAATATCCCAAATGCAAGTAAAATATAGAAATGTTTGTAAGTAATGCTATTTTTATAATCTAGACATAGTAAAAATTATGGTGAATAGATTTTTCCCAAAACAAACTATAAGCCTATCTTTTTAAAATATTAATGATAGAATTTTATATGGTTTATTTAGTAAGCTAAGTTTTACAAATGAATGTACTAGAAGCTAAATGAATTACTTCAAGATCAAAAGTCTTTTTTAACAGTTAACCTACTTCAATTTGCTGTCTTACCATCTAAAAAGGCTAAGCAATGAACCATTCATCAGTTTATGTGTTTCAGTAGAGAAATTCTATAGAAGCCTTAAATTCAATGATGAATAGCTTGTGTGACTTAGTGTAAAAGAATCTCTTGTTTCTTCTAATTTTTAAACTAGAGTCTCATCAAAACAAAAATGTAAATAGGTACTTGAAATATGGCCTGCAGGAAAAGCAAATTCATGGTAGGGATTGGATAGTACTTTGATTTATTCACAGATTCTTCAAGTATTGAAAGGGAAAAAAAAAAGAAGCACAATTTCCCAGAACTTGTAAGAAGAGAGTCAATCCTATTGACAAAGGGACTGCAGAGAAAGAAAGAAACAACATGGCCTTGGAAGACTAATTACTTCACAGAGATATGTAGTGCAGCCTCTTAAACAGGCTAAAGGGAAAATGGCAGAGAATACCTGCGTGTGATTGGTGGTTTTAGAATATAAAATGACCAGAGAAAACCTGGCTTTTTCTAATGAATATGGTGACAACTTTCAACTTCTGTAGCTTAGAATCAACTCTAGGAGAAATATATATAGAAAGCACTGGTTTATTACAAAAGTTGAAATTAAGTAACTTCAAATTTTAATACAGAAAAACATATTCCAACCTATTTATGTCTAGGAAGGAATATCTGGTAACATATTCTACCAAAACAAATGATAAATAGCTAAATACAAACTTAAGCATTGCATAACCAAAACATCAAATTGTGAAATCTACATGATTATTTCAAATATTTATTTAACAAGAATCTAAATAATATAGACTCAGAGAGACAACTCTATGGAATGCATTCCTATTCAACTTTGTTATAAGTAAACGAAATAGAGGTTGCCGACAGAAATTTGGAAAGGCAATCACTTACCTTCCCCAATGCATAGAATAAAGTCTCGGTAATTGAGGGAGATCTGTGAATGCTTCCAGTGAAACATTATATTTCATTTTACAATAAACTTTCCTTAAACATAGGAAGACTATAGTATAATACAGATGAAAGTATATGAATACTACACATTTAAGAAGTAGCCTAGTCTGGGGGAGTACAAACTTGTATAGCCACATTGGAAACCAATATTGCAATTTTCTGAAAATTAGGAAAAGATCTATGAAGGGGAAATAACCTAGACTTTGTGAGTAGACAGGATAGGGAATCTGAATTGGAGGGTTTGGGAATAGGAGAAATCAGATCTGCAGAGGATAGAGGGATTGTAGTACTGGGAGAGACAACTGGAATGGGGCATCTCTAAGATAATCTGGAAAACTTGTGCAATAGAAAATTCTAGGAATCTATGAGAGTAGTTGTAATTAGACTCCTAGCAATGAGGAAGTCGAAACTGGTCATCTCCTGTAACCAGTCAAGAATTCCAGTCAAGGATTGAACACCAACAGCCAAAAAGCTTCAACCTACAAACAAGTTTGTATACGGTATAAGTGGTGTAGAATTTGTAGGAATTGTCAATTAATGACTGGTCCTGCATGAGATATTGGAAATTAATATTGAAGTTTTTCTGAAAATTTGGAAAAGATCTACTTCAAGACCAGCCATGCCAATCATGGAAATATACCCAAAAGATCTCCAACCAGACTACAAGGACACTGACTCTTCCATGTTTAAAGCAACTTTAATCATAATACCCAGAAAGTGGAAACAACAAGGCTGTGAGTGGGAACTGACTACTGATACTGTTTGGAGGGCTAAGACCCAGAAGCTGGAAGGTCCAGAACTATGATAGAACCAAATTCAAATAGAAAAAAATGTCAATGAAGTGTCAATGATTCCTAATGATATTCTGCTATACTTATAAATTGGTGTCTAGCTCAGTTGTCATCAGAGAGACTTTACCTAGCAACTGATAGACACAGATACAGACAATTCAACCAAATATTATGCTAAACTTGTGCAATTCTGTGGAAAGAGGGAAAAGAAGGATTGTAGGAGCCAGAGAGGTCAAGGACACCACAAGAAAACCCACAGAATCAACTAATCTAGTATCATAGGGACTCAGAGAAATTGAACTGCTAAGTAGGAGCTTGAATAGAGCTATCATCTGCCCTCTGCAAACTGCTTCAGTTGTGTAGGTTTACCTTCCTGTGGGACAGCTAACAGTGGAAGCAGAGAATATGTCTGACTTTGTTGCCTTTGGGACTCTTTCCTCCTACTGAGTTGCCTCATGTAAATTTAAAAGGAGCGGTTGTGCCTGTTTTACTGTAACTTGATATGTCATCTTTGATTGATATCCCTAGGAAGCCTGCCTTTTTCTGAAGAAAAATGGAGGGAGAGTGGGATCAGAGGGAAGATGGGGCAGAAGAACTGGGAGGAGACAAAGGAGAAAGAAACTATGGTTTAGATGTTAAAAAACAAGCATAATCATTACAATCAATTTCTATGTACTGTATATAATTTTGTGTTCAATTTCATGTTATTGGAAGCAAAGGTTTATTAATAGAAACATTCTCCTAAACACAATATATATGTAGCATTGTCCCATGGTGTTAAAATGAATATGACACCATTGAGTGAGCTAGATAATTTTAACTGTCAACTTGAAACAAGCTAGAGTCTCACACAATGGGTGTTAATGAGGACTGAGCTAATAAGGACTGATCTAGATAATACCTGTGAACATGCCTATAGAGGACTGTCTTAATTGACAATTGCTGTAAAAGGATTCAGCCCATTTTATGGGCACCACTATCTAGGTAGATAGTCCAGAACAGTAGAAGGATAGGAAAGAACTACTTGAAAACAAAAAAGGATGTATTTATTCTGTTTATAATAAGTGGGGATGTAAAATGACTGACTGATGGAGTGCCTGCCTTGCCTTCTATAAAATACTCTACTGTATCGAGTACTTGTAAGACAAGAAAATGTTCTTCTCTTACTTATGTTAACTTTTTCTCAGAGTGTTTGTTACAAATACAGAAATGAAACTAGTATACTAAGCAAATAAACACTTTTTAAATTGCCATTTAATCTTAATCAGGAAAAATGAAAGTATAAAGTTTGCAAATAATGGAATCATTCAATATTTAGTGATGAACTAATCTAAACATTATATAATATAGGATAATTAACTTTACAGATATATATTAAAATCTGCAATTGGTAGACTCCTTATCTGGGAGTCTGTAACTCTGTTACAGGCATGTCACTAAATTCCATCTTGTGAATGAGAAGTAATTGATATGAAAATTTAGTTTAAAATACTATAAAAGCAATACAAATCAGAAATTATTCATTGCAAGTTTTACAGATATTAATGTAAAACTTATGCAGAAGTAAGTCATGCACTAATGTAAACTTAGACTTCAGTTTTAAATCCATAATTCTTTCAGTTTATATAATAAGCAAATAAAAATATATTTTACAATATCAAAACACTTACTTCAGAATGTAAGGAAACTCATCAAAGTTAAAATGCTAGCCACACAAACTTGATGATCTGAGTTTGATGTCTAGAATATAAGTGAAAATAGGAGCGAACCTAGTTTTGAGAATTGTCCTCTAGATTCCATAGGATATTGAGTGTATGTATATATAATAAACACAGACACACATGTACACACATAACACAAATACATAAGTCAAAAAATAAAATTCAAATTATACTATAGTTTAAGTGTGGATTACAAATACAGGAAATTATTTTAAAAAAACCAACACAAAACAAAATTTCAAATGAAATAGGCTTTTTGAAATATTTAGCAATTTAAATTTTTTAATAGTGAAAATTCTTAAGATAGATATCAACATTTATTTCTACATAAATGATAGGATTCTGCAATAGGCATTTTTATTGTGTTTTGGATAAAATTTACTTCAGATACTTTCACTTTGGTAGGCATTAAGAAAATCTGTTTCCTGATTTAGATTTTTATATTCTGTAAGGCAATATTTTGCCTGGGGCAAAGTTAAAACATTCTGAAGCTATAAACTCACAGCAAATAGTAATAATATGTGAAATGACCTGAAAATAAATATCTACTGGTAGATGCTTTGAAGTTAGGCTACTTTTAGGAAAGCTCGCAGCACATTTTATTCAACTCCTGAGGAAGTTTTTAGTTAAACCCACTGGCCATTTTAATATTGAAAATATATGGAAGAAGTATGTTTGTTTTAATAGTTCGTTAAATGGATATTTATTATCACACCTGCATGAATTTGAACAGAGTTAATTTGCCTTACTTAAATATTCAGTGATTAATTTTATTAAAATTACCTTTTCTGGTAGCTATTTACTGTGTAATCAAATGAGTATTAAAGAGCTTCATCAGTGGTAAATTTATTTACAAAGGACAGATTTGGAGAATATCCTTATACAACAAGCAGAATTTAAAACTGTCAAGGTAAAAATCTATGGCATAGCATTGTATATTCTAGCATATACTCATAGCTGATACTTTGAGATGTTTAGAAATTTGTTGACTTTTAAAGTGAAAGGGATACCTTCCTTCTATTTCAGTATTTGTAGCATTTTTCTGAAGTTCAGTTTCATCAAAACTCACAATTTCAAAATTATATGTATAAATGAATATATTATATATATATTTGAATATCTTTCTATATCCTCTTTGGAATTTCAACTCTGCTTTCATGAACTTCTTGTTGTTGCTGTTGTTATAAGCCTAGGCTTCAACAGCTGATCAATCTCTTCAGCCCTCATCATTAATTTTAAAACATTTTAACCATTTCCATTCTTGTCATCACTCCAAGGCAATGGCAGCTATAAGGAGCCATACGTCATTATATTGCTGTGCAAAGTTAGAAGGAGCTCTAAGTAAGTATCTGAAACACGAATTAGAGAAAGATATGTACTTAATATCCATATATTGCTGTCACACCCAGCCGTAGTCAAAGAAGCTGTCTCTTTCAGAAGATAGAAACTAACACAGAGATTCAAAACTTTACAATGTGCAGAAAGAGAGAGACCTTTGAAGACTCGGACTTAAATGAGATATCTTCTTTAAATCTTTCCCCTAATGGCTCAGGAAACATGTATAAAAGAAGGTGGGGAGATTATAACTCAGAGAAGCTGGATGACATCAAGAAACAGTATCTTCTATCTGACATCCAAGTGATGTAACAAAAACTGTGGGCAGCACATACAGGTTCAAGCCGGATAGTGTTCCAGCATGGAGAGAAGCAAGTGATAAAAAACTAAAATTAGAACTCACTGGGTATATAAAACATCCAGTTAAAGGCAGGGCCTCTGCATGGCAGTAGATGGTCAACCATCACAACAACAACAACAAAAATAACAACAACAATAACAACAACAACAGCAAAACTCAATGATGTTTCTGTGAATTTTTTTTTTGTCTTTATTTTAACCTTACCAGTCTCTTGCTTGTATATTATGTTTTATTAATTTACTTATTCATCTATTGTTATTTATGCCTATTTGAGAGATAGAGAGAGAGAGAGAGAGTGAGAGAGCAGAGTTGTATGGATGAATGGGAGGTAGGTAGGATATGAGGAAGCCAAAGAAGTAATGTTATAAATCTTTCGTGACTTTTTAACATCCACACGTCTTACTCAATATCAAATTGAATTTCAGTGCCATTGCTCAAGCAGAAGTTTGATTGGCTGTGTTAGTTATCCATGGGGATGGTGTGTGAATAGAATAAGTTTAATTTATTTGAAAGTATATCATCAGTTGTTCATACTCTGTCAGGAGTGTGCCTAGGAAGTCTCTTAATGGAATGATGGGACTCCATTACTTTATGAAACATAAATGCTGAATTCACAGCTTCTCTGACTCTGGTCATTTGAAGCAGTTCTTTCTATTGTATCATTGACCCCATTTCTTCTCACAGAGATGTCCTAATCTTTAAAAAACCATGATGGTTTGGGATGATAATGTTCAGTTACAGTATTAGTTACCAGTGACAATAGGAAAACAAATACACAGTGGTTTATGTACTTTGATTGTTTTTCCTTTTGTGTGTCATAATGGTACCAGAGTTTGCTGTGTATCTTCCCTTTGTCTTAGTGACTTTATTTATAAGTTTCAATATATATTAGCTCATAAAATAATCCTTGGAAAATAAATTATATAGGTCATTTTATGTGGGAATCAAATCTTAGAGTTTAAATACCTGCAGTTTCTGCCTTATTACTCAGCATCTCTTATTTGTATTTTCTTTTGTTCTGGGGTTTGGTAGTACCTACTTATCTCTGTGAGAAGCCTGTTCCAATATTTTTCCTGGTGTTCCCCTTTTGTAGGAACTGAATCACAATCTGTCCTGCTTGAACCATATCTTTCATCTGTCCCCATCTGCCTTGTCTCTTCCAAAGCGTTCTCAAAATTATTGTACATTTTAAACATTATTTTCTACATCCCAGTAATCCTTAGGTTTTTATTTTTTAAATAAAGTTTTTTCTAAGAAAAGGAAAACAAAATAATCAAATTTACCTATTAAATCCTATTTTATCTGTGTTTGATTTATAACATCTATTATGCTTCTATTTTGACCTATAATGTTTTGAATAAAAATACTATAATTATTATGTCTTGATTATATTTCCTTATTATCTTTTATGCCATCTATACTATTCTTAAATATTGTATTTTACTGAGAAACATGGTAGCTTCAATCTAACTTTGATATTTCTTCATATTAAAGGCTATCTTCTATTGACATAGAAATAATGTAATCTTCAATAACAGCATTCCTATGAATTGCTTTATAAATATATTATTTTCTCACCCTTATCCACAGTGAAATAAATTATAAGTAATACACACTTTTATGTATTAGTATTTACAATACTTTTTGAGATATTCAGACTTTAAAGACATTAAAAAGCCCAAACTTTTGGGTATTGTGTGTGTGTGTGTGGTGTGTGTTGTGTGTCTTTGTCTGTATTTGCTTGAATGTGAATTTTGGAAGGGAGTGGTTGACTGAACATGTTCTCTGTTTTAAGGTAGCAGAAATTGCAATTTTCTTGTACAATTTAAATGACTTTAATTTAGACTTAAATAAAGCTCTTAGTCCTTTCAAAACTGTAACTTTTGTACTACTAATATCCTGAATAAGCATGATTACTCAGTAACCAATAAATGATTAGAGTTTGATATCCAAAAGCATTTATCTATCCACCAACTTCAACCCCTAGATGATGTGACAATTATTTATTATAATTTTGACCACAGTTAAATATTATTATTACATTTAATTTTATACAAATTAAAAACAAATTTAATTGTATAATTTTTATTATTAATAATACAAATTTTTTTAAATCTTCATAGCAAGAATGAATTTCCTTCCCTCTTTCTCATCTCTCTTTTTGATCACACATATATAAACACTCACATACATACACATGTATACATACATGTATACATAGCCACATTTCTTAAGGATATGTACACTTATTATGCTGAAATACAAGGAGATAGACAATTTAATGATATTACCTCTTGTCTATTGAATTTAGGGAAAGTCTTCCCTCTTCAAGGTACTAAACTGAGTAATGCTATGGTTGCTTTTAGGTAGAAGACTTTGTATGATGACAGCATATGTTACTAGATTATACACAGTACAATATAGGTTGATAAGTTAATACCAATTTTTTCTCAAATTAGAAGTGTAATTTTGAGGTATGCTTCTGTGGCGTCATGCTTTTTCCTTCATTTATGTTCTATTAAATTGTGCATCTTATGTTTGTCAGGCTAATAAATTTGTGTGAGATAATTAATACATTGTCAATTCTTGGTATTTTAAAAATATTATGTAAATTTTTCTTTTACTTTTGAAAATACTATATAATTACATTATTTTTCTGACGTTTCCTCCTTTCAAAACTTCCCATATACCCCTCCTTGCTCTCTTTCAAACTCATGGACTTTTAATTAAAAAATAGCTTTTATATATGTGTATGCATTCAAGCACAGGCACACACACACACACACACATTCCTAAAACAATGTTTATTCAGTGTATTGTTAATTTTGTGTATGTTTTCAGGGCTGAACACCTGGTACTGGATAATCAATTGGTGTTCTCTTCATTGGAAAATATTGTTTTTCCACTCTCAATATCTTGAGTTGCTTTTATTTCTTTATATTGTGTTGAGGGCTCTTGGTTTACCTCATTCACTTTAGAATGTTTATTATTCATATTCAATTCATAATTAGGCAGTCAGTTTGATTAGACTTTATGGGTGCCTGTCTGTTAATAGATATTGCCAGTTTATTTTTTTAAGGCAATTTAAAAATAGAAAACAGTGCTATATGAAATATAGTATAATTTTACAGTTATATTATTGATATAAAATTACTGAAGTTTGCTTCACATTAGTTTCAATATAAAATTGATTAGTAGGAAAATTTGCAAAATATTGACATACAGCAATGACTCTTTATGCTTTTAGCTAACACAGGAAAACTTACATTTGGACATCTTTCACATAAAATAAATTTTTGAATTTTGCATTAGTAATGTGATCAAAATTTTCATGGATTTTTTCTTTCATTTTTGATATCTACATCTGTAATCATATAGCTATAAACTATATGTATACATAGTTAAATATGTATTTCTAAATATATAAATGTAACCCACGCATCCATTTGAAATTACTCTGTGTTTCAATGTTCATCCATCTATCAACCACTTAGGCTCTGAAAGTATCACAAGTAATGAATCTTTGATGTCAATTTGTGAAGAAGCTGAATTTTGGAGAAACATGGAGTAACACAACATACAAACACTAGATATGTAAATGGGTTCTATAACCTGACATAAAAACATCCTTTGTAATACTTAAGGAAGAAA
Source organism: Mastomys natalensis (assembly GCA_021653895.1). Classification (NCBI taxonomy): domain Eukaryota; kingdom Metazoa; phylum Chordata; class Mammalia; order Rodentia; family Muridae; genus Mastomys; species Mastomys natalensis. The sequence continues at coordinate 1,775,069 of JAJTUV010000486.1, read as the reverse complement.
ACTAAACAACTTCAATTTAACATTGTGAAACAACCAGCACAGTTGGTTTAACATTGTAAACCATCTATTTATAAGTATCATAAGTGCTCTGCAACTAACATTCTCAGAAATGTAAGAAAGAATTAGTAATAGATACAAAGTGAGGGTCAGAGTGATGACTTCTAATAAAACATAAGATTATTTAAAGTTTGTCAAATTTGTTTACAAAGTAATAGGCTCCCATCAAGGTTGTTCATGTATTATTTTTTTTTTGTTAGTTAGTTTGTTTGTTTGTTTAACCTTCCACATCCCCTTTCCTAAACCTTCTTCCTACTCAGTCCTCATTTAACCTTGTCTCCTTCTTTATTTCATCCTCTACTTTAGTGTCATGGGTGTTATTTTAAAGTGGCACTGAATCTGAATGATGAATTAATTTAAATTCAAAATAAGTTCTTTGAATATTATAAAGAACTGAATCCAGAGTATAGGAGGATAAAGAAAACTGTTTTAAGACATTTGAAAAGTAAAAATAGAACTGAATGAAATATCAGTTTTGGCTATAACAAATAACGTAAGAAGGAGCATCCGAATCCAGCCGGACATAATGGCCACACTCCCATTTTTTTTCCTCATTTTTGTTAACAGGTTCTAGCCAGAATCACATTCTCAGAATCGAATTGATGACCTGCTCCTACCTGCCCCTCCAAACTTTCCCCTATTTGTCTGCTAGACTGGTAAACGAATATAAAACTTACTGTAGTCTTAACCAAGGTCCATGGAAGTTGGAAACAGATATATCCAAAGACTGACATGCCCTTATTAACTGCATGCGGCTGACCTGTTACTTTGTTTTCTTATCACTTTGGCTCTTGACCAAATGTCTAAGAGGTTGAGTTAAGGGTCTTAAATTCCAGAAAGAACGTCTAGAAGAGTGAATTAAGGATCTTGAGAACAAGTGTCCTGGAAGAAGCCAAGACTTCAACACTTAACCCCTCCATGCTTAACCCTTAATGTCAAAAACTGATTGAGTGATCCCCGCATTCAACCAAGCCCCCTCTTTTGCAGTTGTCCCTTTTAAATATGCAATATAGCTCCCTTCAGAAGTCGCTTCAAATCCCGAACTGGCCATCTCCCTGAGCATTCGAAAATAAAGCTTTTCCTTTAAACCTTCTTTGAACTGAGTTTTCTTAGCTTCCTTCCTGAATCCAAAAATAATGATTTTACTTTTTGCTCCATTATGTTGCAAAAAAGACAATAAGAAAGACATGAGACATTAATAGGAAGTACAAAAGAACATAAATATACAAGACTACTAGATTAAGTTTTCTCTGATTAAAGTACATGAAAGTATTTTTAAATATTCCAATGATTTAAAGCATACATTAAAATACACTTTAAATGCGATGGAATATGTTTTAAATCTACATTTACTTAAATATCATCTATATAGTTGATTCACATTATGGAATTTTAAATCAAAATTCAAAATTATTCGGTGAGATTTCAGGCATTAGTATAAGCAATTTGCTTTAATATTCTAGTGAAATTGTAGTCAATATCTTTATGCACCATATATATGATCACATTCAAGCATCAATTTTGAAAAATGTTTCTTTGAGGTCTTATAACACTAAAATTTAAAAACTATATGCTATTTTCATAATTCTCATGTTAGCATTTGAATATATATCAGTAAATCCTATTCATAAACTATATACTGATGTATAAAAGGGTAGAAATATTGCTTAATCAACATAGCTCAATTTAAAAATAACAACAAAACAAACCATACATTTTCAAAGACTCCACCAGGACTATGAGAGCTGATCAGCAAGGAGAAAGCTCCCAGGTCATTACCAGCTTCATTTCTTCACAATCTCGAATAAAATGTGGTCGCTTTCATCAAGTGGGTCTTATCATCCAGTTATGATGGAAATAAACATATTAATACCCTATGCTTCTTTAGGACTTCTTGTTCCTTGTGTAAAAGTATACACAAGTATTGAAACATTGCATCATGAAGGAAGCACCTTCAACAAGAAGATAAACATCTAAAAATAGATTCAGGAAGTTCCTGAAACTGACCAGATTTACCAGTCTCCCCTTTCCATAAGAAAAACAAAAAAATCCAATAAAACCCAAAAGACTGTCTAATGGTTCGGCTGCAAAGAAAACCCTCAGACAAACCACCTGTAGGCAGCCTCTGAGAACAGATCAACTATCTGGAAGATGTTTAGACTAACTGAGTCACATGGAATGGTTATTCTTCATCCTGTTCTTTTACCTGCCCATTGTCCAATGTGCTTATTGCTCCCAGTTTTTGATTGCTATAACTTTGTTGGGTGGGCTTTGGTGATGCAAATGAGTCATTTCTTCTCATCTTACCCTCACACATATTCCTGTAACTCCCATATAACTCATGATTCACAGACCTGGGCTTGGACAGTATCCACATTTAGGGATCCCTGTCTGGTGTGAGTAGACCTGTGAACCATCTTACCAGGAATAGTTTGCAACACAACAGTCTTCTCTACACAATAACATGGACTAAGTTATCTCCCACCAGGTATTGTGATTTTCAGTTACGAACTCTGTCTACTGAAGACACAGTCTTCATTTAAATTAGAGTATTTTCATTTAAAAACAATCTTTTAAGTATATTTTAAAATTACCTTCCTATACAGTGGGTGTCCACAAGGTGTTTCTATAAATTGTTACAATATTTAAGCTACTTTACATCCTCTTCTCTCTTTATTTTGTTTCCCCATCTCCTATGTAAGCTTTTAACACTCAGCACAGGTTTCTCATACTTTAATTTAGTACTTATCCTCCTCCAAGAAAGTTTTACTCTCTCAACAATGTAAACATCATAAATATAAAAATCTCAACATTGAGGTCCATGTGTGAGAAAGAAACAGAGTTCAGCTTGCTGGACCTGGGTTGTGTCACTGGGTATACTTCACAATTCCATCTCTTTTTAAACAAAAATTGTATTACTTTAATTTTATTTAGCACTGAAAACTTTTGATTTGTGTGTACATAACACATTTCTTACACAGTCAGGTTTGATTTTTATGTAGGCAGATTCCATTTCCTAGCTACTTTGCATTTCCTAGCTACAGTTGCAGTGGAAGAGCTAATACACCAATGATAGGATATGGAGACCTGTAGGTACCTTGCCAGGAGTTTAATAGCTATTTCCTGAACTTGGCATAATTTTCATTTTTCAGAAATGTTCACACAAAATTTCTGATGTTGAATTCCCTGTGTCCAATTATACCAACAGTTGCTATCTTCTCCATATCATTGTCAACAGCATAAAGTTGTCAACATTTGCTGTAAATTGTTTGTTTCTATCCATTAAGACAGGGTATGATGGAATTTCAAAGTATTTTAATTGGTATTTCCCTAATAGTTAATATATTGAACAGTTGTTACTCTGTTTATTAGGGTTTTTTGTTCTTTTGTTTTTGTTTGTTATTGCTTGTTATTGTTTTAACGCTATTTGGTTCGATAGACCAGATTTAACAATGGGATGTTTGTTTTCCTAATTTTTTTAAAAAAATTGTTTTTTTAATTCAACATCACTTTCATCATCTGTTGGATAATAGCTAGCAGAGATTATTTCAGATCTTGAGTTGTCCCGTGAATTTACAGAGATTCTTCTGCTGTATACAAAGATTGTAATTTATAAGATCATTTTTCTCAGTAATTAGTCTGATTTTGGAAACCATTGGAGTCCTTCACAGAAAGTGACTAACTACACCTCTGTACTGAAGTGTTCTCCATACAATTTTCTTTGAGTTTCAGGGTTTTATGTTCTATGTCAAGTTCCGTGATACATTTGGTTTGTTTTTTGTGCGAGGAGGGAGAGTAGTTTATGGTTATATTCTCCTATTTGTAGGTTTCTAGCTGTCCCAGCATCCTTTACCCTAAGACACTGTCTTTCTTTCAATGTGCATTTTTATAATTTTTGTCAGAAATCAGTTGGCTATTCTTTTTGATCCTATATTGGATCCTCTATTGTATTCCATCTATTTGTGTGTGTGTTTGTGTGTGTGTGTGTGTGTGTTTCTTTTATTACTATGTTCTTGTAATACAACTTTAAATCAGTTATGTTGATAACTCCCATAGTACTCTTTTTGCTCAAGATTGCTTTTGCTGTCTGGGGACATTGGTGTTGCTGTATGAATTTTAAAATTTTGTTTTCTATTTCTGAGAAGAATGTCAGTTGAATTTTTATTGGTGTTGCATTACATTTGTAGATTGCTTTGGTAGAATGGCCATTTCACAATATTGATCTGACCCATTAACATAGAAAAATTTCCATATATCCTACTGTTTGCTGTTTCTTAGTGATTTAAAATTTTCATTGTAGAAACCTTTTATGTCCTTGGTTAGATTTATTCCAAGATATTTTATGCAACTGTTTGTTTTGTTTAAGATTATTGGAAATAGAAATGTTTGCTAGATATCTTTCTTGGTGTGTTGGTCTCTGCTATACAGGGATTTTAAAGTTGTACATACATATACATACACATACATATATATATTATGTGTGTGTTATGTTATTTGCATACATTGTGATGATTTCATATCCTGTGATTTTGTTGAAAAAGTTATCAGTTTCAAAAGCCAGCTCTTAAGTATCATTTATATAGCTAGTGAAATCTGTTGACTAAACTTTCAAAGATATGCTTGCTTTGTATCATTTCAGACGTTTAATTGGTTCTTATAGCAGTCAAGTACTCTTAAGCTTTATCTATGGCCTCCATCTATTTCTTTCACTGTGGTTTAGCCTAGAGATGTCTTTGTGTTTGCTTGGAGTAAAGAGAGATTTATAAAAGGGTCACATATTTTCTAGGCTGTCTGATCATAAAGCTCTCAGAATCTTCTTTCCTCTGCCACAATGATGGGGTTATAGAGAAGTACCCATACTTGATATTTTAAAAATGATAATGGCCATTTGAAGACAGATTTCATATTTGCACAGAAAATATCATTATTTATTGAACCACTGAATCTCTATAATAGTACCCCTGAAGATTTTTTTATCACATAGTTCAGAGAAAGTAAATAAATGTTCTCATAAAACTATTTCATAAAGGTGAAAATGTATTCCAAACACAAAAATTAGCACCATTGTAGTAGTGAATTAACCCTTCTTCAGAGTCCTACCCAAAATATTTTTGCTATCAAAAATGAATGATAATAAAACCAACAGTAAACTGTGATTATCCCAACTCTATCACTTCTCAAGTTAAATTATAAACATCATTAACTAACCAATACCATAATTTTATACAGAATTTTACAATGCATTGTTATTTAAAACAAAATAGTTTCATTAATAGCTCACATTGTATAATATGATCCACAAGTGAAATTACAGTGGTGGCGTGTGAGTTTTAGTTGGATCTGAGGTGGATTAAGATTCAGATATAATTTTTCACATCTAAAATCCATACTTACATTATATATACTCTTATCAATATTAAATTTTAGACTTCATATTAAATATAATTCATTACTAAAACTAAGTTTAATATTAATGTAGTATTTCTCAATTTAGGTGATGTATAAAAATAATTTTTAAACGAGCATTTTATTACAGGAAAGTACTCTCTTTCACAATTAAATGTAATGAAGAGTATTCAGCTGAAACAGACGTGGAAAGGGCTTTTATAGGAACACATTAATAGACTGCGGTAGTCTCACAACCTCAACAAGAACTCCCAGAAATGTAGCAAGAGTGAATCTGGTGATTATTAGGGGATTTCTGAGCATGTTCCAAGGGACAAATAAATAATTGAAATCCCTGTAAGGACAGAGACAAAAATTGAGACGGAAACTAACAGCTTATTTCCTTTAGAGGGAGAGACCATACTGCTGGGAGTTCATTAAGGAGACTCTGTGCTGATGGTGGTTTAGGTTCCCTGAGTCGTCTCTTTTTCTCCATTGGTCCTATCTAGGTACCCAGTCCTATTCCTTCATAATTTTTATCTTTAAAATGACCTCTAAGATGTACCTGTATCAGGGAGCTCACTTTTGCTTTCTCATCTATCTGCATCTCTAAATCTTATTCAATGTAATTTGTCACTTATATGGGTCAGAATAAAATTTGTGAAGACATTCTTTTATTTTGATTGTTCACAGAAATGGGAGGATTTTATCTCTTTGTTCCTTTAGCATTTAAGTGACATTTTGTTATGGCTAGATTTTAAATAAAGAATAATTTAGGAATCATTATTAAAATCAAAGTTTATAAAAAAAAAAAAGACTTCAGAAAAGAAGCTCCAGCAGAGGGAGAGACAGCTTGTGTTCATAATAAGGCACCAACCTCAACAGCAGTATAAATCTGTGAATGGAACAATCTAAGATGTTGTCAGAACCCTCCAAACCAGCACCTTCTAAGGATGGAGCCCCACACTGGAACCCTAGAAGACATTTATACTACAAACCACAACAACAAAATAGAAGAAAGTCACTCTGGCATAGGACTCAGTGAATATTTCAGAGAGTCCATTAACTAGATCTATCCTTCACAATTAAGGCTGCCTCCCTCAGACTGTTCATGTTTTTATGGAATATATAGAGTCTCAAGCCAGAGTCAAAGTGATCATGTTCTTATTTTTTCAAATTTGAGGATTGAACATGTTAAATATGATGCTGAGAACTCAAAAAGTAAATTTTACAAACTATTCAGTATTTTCAGTAAGCAAACCAAGCACAGCATTTATTAGCAGATGTATGTGGCTGTAAGCTTTTACCTGGCGTTTGATAAGTTAGAATGCCATGTAGAACAACTCACCAGATAGATGAATGCACATTATCACATCCATCTCAGGAATGGGTTTAAGAGTCAAGAGAAAAGGCTATGCGCATACTTCTCAGAAAAAAATTATGTATATGTTTTCTCTTGTACTAACTTGTAGTTCCCTTAATATAATAATTTTTAACTAGCCATATTTCTCTGATTAATTACTTATTAGCCCATGTGGTTTGCATTTGAACACTGTTGTCATGTACCTTATGATGGGTTTTACTATTTTTTACTGTAACCAATGAGCCACAAATAATCCAATCTATGCAATGTTTGATAGAGAGAATATGTATATGTATATATGTGAGAATATCTATCTATCTATCTCATCTCTCTCTCTCTCTCTCTCTCTCTCTCTCTATCTATCTTTGTTGCATATCATTGACATCTTTGTTTGGATGAATGGATGTGATTCTGCTGTCTTATTTCTAAAAGTATAGCCTTTGATGTTTAATGGCAGGCTTCTGTAGATATGTGATCATACCATCAAGGCTATTAAAATGAGGTAAGTTTATAACATTAACTTTAAATATTATGTTTTGAAATCAATACTTTTCAAAATATGACTGCTTAACTATGGAATTTCACTACTTAAGCATTGTATTAAGAAAATTTTCTGATCTCCATGGGACTCCAATTTAAATATAGAGATCTAAAATTTCCAAACTAAGCATCCATATCTAAAACCAAACAATTACCTTGTCATTTTGGAACTTAGTTACCTTATTGAATATTTCTAACTCTATCAATTTATCTAAAATTATCAACATTTCATGTTTCATAACAGTTGAAGAACATTTCATTGTATAAAAATAACACATTTTTATTATAATTTCATTAAATGACAGGCATCTACATTCATACACATGGTAGCAACAGAGAAGAGATTGGGATAAATATTGGTAGGGAGATAATGATGTAAATAAAGTAGAGGGCTTGGGACAAGGGTTGAGTAAAAGCATATTATAATCATGTTTGAGATATGCAGATAAACCACCATCACACCTCACTACAATAAAAAATAATATTTCTGCGTGTTTCTGTGTCTGATTTCTGTGATATTATCACAACAAATCAAAAAATTTTCCAAGAAAAGGCTTTAGATAGATTTATAATGAATCCATCTATAAAATGATATGTGAATATATAGTGACATACTAATGTAAATTTTTTGTCATTATTAACACTTTACATTTGAGACAAAGGAGCAGTGATTTAGAAGGGGTGTGTTAACTTACACAATGCTGTTATTAATGCTACATAAGATATTTATACAAAAATCATAGAATTCCTGAGGTAATAATTTTTAAAAACAGAAAACTTTATTTACCAGTTGGGTGGTAAGGTTTTAATGTTTGAAATTTTATTTGTGTTGTTTTGTAGTAACATTAAACATAATTAATCATGTTAAATGTAAGAATATTTAAACTCAAAACTCTGTAGACAGATAAAACTGAACATAGAATTTGTTTTAATACTGATAACTAATACAATTATAATTAAAACCATCTGAACATGTATACTAGAAAAGTGTTTAATGATCAACTTTAAGTATGTTGTTTTATTTGAATATCACTAGTAGTTATTATGATGTAGGCAATATTTACATCTTCATTTTCTAAGCAATTATATAGAAAAATTAATTAAGAAAAATTTGACAAAAGAATATTAGAGTATGTTTATTCAAGAATTATATTTTAAGAGCTTACTCTGATTAGCTGTAACACAGCATATTTATATTTAGGATTATTTATGTTTATAAATAATACACAAGTGACATTTATATTTATAAATACATATACACCTTTATATTATCTCTTTTAAAACATTGAAAACTTTTTGTGTCAATCATATCCTTTTGTAAACCTTAAGTATTAAGATGGAAGTATATGCTTGGCATTATTATCTTTGTTTTCAGTGAGGTTGGACCTGGGATCAACTAAGCAACATGACTCTGAGTAGTTTAGGACAGTTTTCTCTCCAAAGATTAATAGGGAGATATTTTTCCATGGAATAAATAGTACCTTATGCTTGCCTTGAAACAAGAAAAGTATAGGGAAAATTGCTCTTGCTTTCCTATATTTGCTCCTTGCTGGTGACTGCATCTACACTGTTGGTGTTACTATTATGTCTTTTCTGCACTGGCAAGAGAACCAAGACTCTTCATATTTCCAGTGAATTGAAGGCTCTCTTCTCTACTTCAAGTCTTCACTGCCAAATTGAAATTGTTAAGATATCTGGCCTCTAAGATATTAATCATACACAAATTTAAATATATAGTAAACAGATTAACTAGATATATGAAAGCATGTAGCTCAATTGTCCCTTTGAACTCAATAATAGTACATTGACCAGAAAACAGTATCCATTATATTAAAATATAATTACTGCTTATCTTAGTTTTTACTTTTTAATTTTTCTTCTAAAAAATTCAGCCCACTATCAACTTATTCCAAATTTCTCTTTGCAGCATTTATTTTTCCAGGATCATCTGGGCCGATATGCAATACACCCACCCACCATCTGCCATGTTAAATTTTCTCTGCCTTTTACTGAGGAACAGAACGTGTGTAATTAAAAACAATGTGTTCTTTACAAATTAGTATATTTTGACACATTATGCTTACTTGGATTTATGATATGAAATGATATATTACTGATAACTTAGGATTCGAATAAAACTAAAGATGAACTGTTGTAAAACCATTTAAACAAAATATATAAAATAGAGAAAAAAAGCATGAGTTTATGCTGATTGAAGAAAATATATAAGATATAAATTTGAAATATTGGAAAATAATTCTGATGCACTTTTAAAAGGAGAATCTATTCATTGATCAAATTTATAAAAATTTTATGTACATTATGCATGATGACTATATAAAGTTTATCATAGATACTCTTAGCCAGATAATGTACCTTGAATTGTATAAAAGGTATAATTTAAGAATTACATGGAAAATTTTATAAATGTGTAAAAGGAACAGCTCTATAGATAGATGTGATTAGAATTGGTGAACTAAAGTCAAAGAACATATTTTGTAATATATCACCACAAACCCCTGAAATTGAAAAGTTTCTTCTTATAATATTGTCATAAAAACCTCATCCATTTTATCATTTAAATATTATAAATTAATATCACTTAGCTGAATATCAGAGCTGGAGTATAATTATACAGTGAATACCAAATGCTGTATTCCTTTCTTTCCATTGGTTTACTTACTTATATATTTGTTTAAAATCTTCATTGAGGCTTTCCCCTCTCCTCCCAATTTCCTCATCACACAGCCCCTCTCCCAATCTCTCCTTCCTTTTTTCCTTTGAGAATGGAGGGGCACCCCCTGGGTACCAACTAACCCTGGCCCTTCAAGTCACTGGGCATATCCTCTCCTACTGAGGCTAAACAAGGCAGCCCAGTTTGGGGAACAGGATCCATAGGCAGGCAACAGAACCAGAAATGACCCCACTCCATTTGTTGGGAGACCTGCATGAAGACCAAGCTGTACATCTGCTACATGTGTGCAGCAGAGCATAAGTTCAGTCCATGTATGATTTTTAGTTGGTAGGTCAGTCTCTGGTAGCTCCCAAGTGTCCAGGTTAGCTGATTCTGTAAGTATTCATGTAGAGTTCCTCTTGCCTCTAGGTCTCTTAGTTCTTTCTCTAACTCTTCCACAAGATTCCCTGAGCTCCATCTAAGGTTTGGCTGTGGCTCTCTCCATCTTTTTCTGTCAGCAGCTGGGTGGAGCCTCTCATAGGATAGTTGTGGTAGGTTCCTCTCTACAACCATAGCAGGGTATCATTGAGACTGTCAGGAATTTGTTCTTGCCGATTGGATGGGTCTCAAGTTAGGCCAGTCATTTGTTGGCCATTCCCTCAGTCTCTGCTCCATCTTTGTCCCTACACTTCCTATAGGTAGGACAAATTTGGAGCTGAAGGTTCAGTGAGTGGGTTGATGTCCCCCTCTCCCTAATGTAGGGCCTGCATTGCTACAAGAAGTGGCTACTTATCCTTTGTGGATACGAGTTTCAGATAGGGTCAACACTATAGATTCCTGGGATCCTCTCCTATCCCAAGACTCAGGCTATTTCCAGAGATGCTACCCCCAACAATTTCCCTTTTCTCTTCCAGCCCCCTCCCTGTTGGCTCTTACTACACTTGATCACCCCCATTCCCTTCCTTCCAGTTTGCTTTCTCCACCCACTTCTATTTTGTTTTTCCTTATGAGTGAGGTTCAGTCATCCTCACTTGAGCTCTCCCTGTTACTTAGCTTCTTTGCATCAGAGGATTGTAGCATGTTTAACCTGTACGTTATGCTAATATCCACCTATAAGTGAATACATATCATGCATGTCTTTCTGAGCCTGAATTACTTCACTCAAAATATTTTCTTGTCTGCAAATTGAATGATATCTTTGTCTTTAAAAGCAGAGTAGTATTTCCATTGGGCAAATGTACCACATTTTCTTTAACTATTCGTTGGTTGATGGACATCTAGATTGTTTTTAGTTTCTGGCTATTACAAATAAAGCTGCTATGAACATCATGGAGCATATGTCCTTGTGATATGGTGGATCATATTTTGGCTCAGGAGAAGTATGCTGCATCTTGAGGTAGAAATATTCCCAGTTTTCTAGGAAAACAGATTGAGTTCCTTAGTGGTTGTATAAGTTTCCACTCCACCAGCAATGGCACAGTTTTCACATCTTCACCAGCATGTGCGGTCTCTTGAGTTTTTGATCTTGTGATACTGATGGATTTAATCTCAGAGATGTTTTGCTTTGCATTTCCCTGATGCCTAAGGATATTGAACATTTCTTTAAGTGTTTCTCAGCCATTACAACAGAATTCTTACAGTGCAAGTGCTATGAACTGCATTTGAGGCTGATACAATTCATCAGATCAGGTTATTATATAACCACAACTTTGAGAAGATACTTATCTCATAATGCTAAAAGGTCGAGTTCATGATACCTCATGCAAAAAAATATCACAAAACTACAGAGATTGATCTACTGATTCTCGATAATATACCTGAAGTTAAGTAGTTCCAGAAACATGTGTTTCAAGGTATTTGTCCATTTAAGAATTTGTATTTTATTGTGAGGTTTTTCTATTTTTATGTCTTCTTTTTTCCTTTATGTTTATATATTTATTTTTTTACACTCCAAATTTTATTCTCCCCTTCAACCCTCTGACTGTTCCACATCCCATACCTCCAATCTACCCCATCTCCATGAGGTTGTTCCCACCTCACACCCCCACACTACCTGACCTCTAAACTCCCTTGGGCCTCCAGTCTCTTGAGGGTTAGGTGAATCATCTCTGATTGAATGCAGACCTGGCAGTCCTCTACTGTATTTGTATTGAGGCCTCATGTCAGCTGGTATATGCTGCCTTTTTGGTGGTCCACTGTTTGAGAGATCTCGGGAGTCCAGATAAATTGAAATTGCTGGTCTTCCTATAGGGTCGCCCTCCTACTTAGCTGCTTTCAGCCTTTCCTTAATTCAATCACAGGTGTCAGCAGCTTCTGTCCATGGGTTAGGTTCAAATATTTGATTCTGACTCTTTCAGCTGCTTGCTGGTCTTCTGGAGGGCAGGCATGATAGGTCCCTTTTTCTAAGTGCTCCATAGCCTCAGTAATAGCCTTGGGACTTCCCCTTGAGCTGGATCCCACTTTGGGTCTTCCCTCTTGGAACCTTCTTTTCCTCAGGCTCATTATCTGTATTCTCAAATGATCCTCATGACCCAAGACCTATGAGAATCTAAATGATTACTGAATGATGAGCAATGATTTTTGCACCTATTGATTCTGATATATTTTCAATTCAATACCATGCAATTACAAAAACAATTTGTAGTTGATAATAAAAACAAGCAATTGATAGATATGTAAAAATAATAAGTTCTGATGAATTATTGGTTTTCTCTTAAGACATTTAGGACCACTGTTGCAGTGTTAACAGAATCCTGTCAGTGAATGAATGGTTCTGCACATGTAGAAAGTAGAGAACACTGAACCATTTTCAAGATAGTAAGACAGCATAAGAAACATCTTTTTAATTATTTTCTAAGTACTTCTTATTACAACATAAATGCTGTTTACAAAATTAAAAACATAAATTTTGCAAAGTTTGTGGAAGATAATATTTATTTTTATACAGAAAGCATCATAATCCTCACTTTTTGAAGAAAATCAAGTACAACTAGTACATAACCACAGTTAGCCCATTTCCCAAGTGTTAGTTCTAATCCCATTATATTTGTAAATTTTTGTTATCATGCATTAATTGCACACAATGAGTATTCTCTATGAATTTCTTTTGATGTGTACAGTATGTCTTGATCATGATGTCAAAGTTCATGTCTTTACATTGTTCACTCTAATAATTGTTACAGTATGTTTAAAAGATAGAGCCAACCACTTTACATTATGTACATGCTGCATATAGTAGTCTGTAGATCTACATGGATCATTTCAGTTAATGATTTTAAACAAGCCATTATGACGATGTCATTCTAAGATATAGATCTGATAAACTATTAGCCTTTATGACAATAAATATGGATTAATTTTTCAAATCTATTTTAAGTGAATGTGAATATAAATGAGGAGAATATGAATGAACAATGGAGAAAATTGGGCAGTGCCCACTTAGATACTACCGGTCTTAAAACCAAGGGGTTTCCTACAGTACAGGTCATCTTTGTTGTCCTATTGGTTTTGTCTATCTCAGCATTTGGACCCAAATTGAGGAATTACTTATGTAGAAATCATTGAGGTCCTCACTTCCCACTGACCTACTTTTCATATATTTGCTCTATTCATCGACTTATCTATTTCATACTTTGATGGTTTTTGTTATTTTTCATATTTAATGACTCTGAAAATTCACTTTCCTTATCATGAGTAAGGAATCTGTCCACTGTGGAAGGGCAGGTATGAAGAGATGTGATCTCCACAAACAAGCAAGGATAAGGATATGAGGTGGATTTAAGCTATAACACAACCTGCATTAAGGGGTATCTAGAATACTGATGAACATAGCAATTTACTTGAGCAGACTGTTGATCAGAACTGATTAGAAATCAATTCAAAGTGTACTAGAAGACAATCCAAGGACACCGGACACAACAATGACAATGCTGGAGTAAAAGTTAAAACGGACTTATAACTAGTTGCATAACTGATATCAAGGCTTGATACTTCCAATGTCAGACTGAAAATAGACACTGCTAAAAACTGCTAGGTCTACATTGGTGACCTGTTTAGATAGTAAGACAGTGCAATGATGGTACACGTTACAGGATAACCAACCACTATCTGATTAATTTTAATGACACCTCCATGAGATGGAACACATCAGTCTTGTCTGGCCAAAAATCAGATTAGATAGAACACAGCTATAGTTGAAAACCAAATACTACTTGTTTTGCCAAAGAAATAACAATAAATTGACACTGACTGTAGGAGGATCTAAGGTGGGAGGAGTTAGGAGAGGAAGAGGAAAAGGAAGAGGAGGAGTTAGGAGAGGAAGAGATAAAAGGAGAGAAGAACGAGAGAGAGCAGAGATGTAGGAGGATGGAGAACCACACAGGTATGAAGAGCACTCGTGGAGAACAACTTATATTCTTATAATTAGGTTAGCTAGTTGGGATACAACTCTCTTTGTATGGGCATCTTGTTATTAATCATCATCAAACATCAAATGTATAAAGTCTTTGATTAATCTATAAGAATTAGAGTCTCATTCTTTCTACTGAGCCCTCATGGATGGTGGGATGGCCTGGACAATGCCCAGCCTTGCAGAGACAGCGTGGGAGATTGAGCCATCTTCCATGCTGATATCTCGTGGGTGGTAGGGCTGGTGTTTCTAGTTGGCCATTTCTTGCTGCAGCACACATATGGCCTCCAGCCGAGAAACATTGCAGCTGGGCTAGGCAGAGTCTCTGCAGCATAGATAGTCAGCCTAAGCCAGAGGCTGTTTTAAATAATTACTACAACACTGACAGACAATCTGCTATATTCATAGGACAGTGTCCCACGCAGCCATGATTAGAGAAGCTTCCTCCTGCAGATGTAAACTAATACGGAGACCCACATCTGGACAATGTGAAGAGTGTGGGGGACATTTGGTCTGTGTTCCTTTGGGTTTGGCCATCTATTGATATTGATATTAATGAACACAAATGCTTTTCGGAGAATTGTTTTGCCTCATATTGTTTAATTTGTTCATTTTTATTCTTTTATCTCACAGGTATTTGCACATTTATTATAGTTTCTGATTTTATGTTTTTATATTGTGTGTGAGGGACATCTGGGTTGTTTCCAGCTTCTCACTGAATAAGGCTGCTATGAACATAGTGGAATATGTGTCCTTGTGGCATGGTCAATCATCTTTTGGATATATGATCAGGAGCTGTATATGTGGATCTTCAGGTAGAACTATTTCCAATTTTCTCAGAAACTACCAGATTTATTTCCAGAGTGGGTATACCATTTTGCAATCCCACAAGAAATGGAGGAATGTTCCTGTTTCTCCACATCCTGGCCAGCATGTACTGTTACCTGTGTTTTTTTATCTTAGCCATTCTGATTGGTCTAAGGTGGAATCCCAGGGTCATTTTTATTTGCATTTCCCTGAAGACTAAGGATGTTGAAAATTACTTTAAGTTCTTCTCATCCATTCAAGATTTCAGACAGAACCTGAAGAGACCACCTGCAATAGATAGACTTGGTCCCTCAGTAGAAGGATGGGGTCACCAACCAACCTTCAAAAATTTTGACCTACAATTGTTCCTGTCTAAAAGAAATAGAGGGACAATAATGGAGCAGAGACTGAAGGAAAGCTCATCCAGTGACCAACCCAAAATGGGATCCATTCAATGGGCAGGCCCAAACCTTGACACTATTAATGATGCTATGTTGTGCTTACAGACAGGAGCCTAGCATAGCTGTCCTCTGAGAGACTCTAGTAGCAACTGATTAAGACAGATGCAATTACTTACATCCAACCATGTCCTGGGGTAGGGGACCCCTATGAAAGAGTGAGGGGAAGGACTGAAAGAATGGAAGGGGATGATGTCACTGTGGGAACACCAACAGTATCAACTAACCTGGAACCCTGGGAACTCCCAAAGAATAAGCCACCAACTAAAGAGCATATATGTGCTGGTTCTTTACCCCATTGACCTGTGTAGTAGAGGACTGCCTTGGCTGACCTCCATGAGAAAGGATACATCTACTCCAGAAAAGACTTGATGCCCCATGGAAGGAAGATGCAGGGGAAGCTGAGGTGTGTGTGTTGGTGAGGAGGTGGGTCAAGGATCACCCTCTCAGAGGCAAAGGGGATGGAGGATACCATGAAGAAATCTTGGAGAGGGAAACTAGAATGGAAGAAATATTGGAATGTAAATAAATAAATAAATAAATAAATAAATAAATAAATAAATAAATAGTTGAGACTATCCTGTACTTGTTTTCTTAAAAGAAAAATAAAGTAAATAAGAAGCTGGTAAGATGTGGAGGATCTGGGATAATATAATGGGCAAGACCCATAGTCAGAATATATTGTAAGACAGTTTTCAATTAAAAATACATAAAATTTAAAAATTAAAATGTATAATGAAAAATAGAAAATGTCTAGTATATTTGTTGTTGAGTTTTTGAAACAGGATTTTTCTGTGTAGCTCTATCTGTTTTGAAACTTTTCTGAAACCTGCAAGTTTGTAGACCTGGCCTCAATTGTGGAGATCTGCCTGCCTCTGCCTGGGATTGAAGTTACAAACCAGCACATACTGGTAGAAATGTCTAAAATTTTACAAATATGATAAATATAAAATTAGACCCTAACATTTTTGAGCACATTATAACAAACCACATAAATGTTTTCAATTATATACCAAATGTTGAAAGCTGAGTAGTGCTATATCCCAGATTTTAAAAGTGAGAAAAATAATTGTTACATAAAGTGAATCTTCCTATACTAATGTACTATTTTACATTGCATATTCAGATTTTATACTTTCAAGACATTGCTGCTACATAATAGAATTATTGAATGTTTACTAGATTATTTTTATTCATCAAATCTCTTCAAAAATAAACAAATATTTTTATTAGTTCTAAATATTTTCCAAAAATATACAAATGATATATAAATAATATTTCACACTCTATTTATAGATAATTGTGGACTAGGGAAACTGGGAAACTGGAAAACAGTTTTTCATGAAAAGAGCAATAGGATGAACTTGGCACAGAACTTTTTAGTGACTGTGTAACTTGTGTTTCAGCTTTTATTAGACTTTTTCTGAATATATCAGAAAATGAATTTGAGATTTCTCCTCAATTGGGCCTAATATCAGATTTTTGCCTTAAGCCCCTTTCCTTGTCCTTGGACCATGTTAGATTCCTTCCAAGCAGCCCCAAAAGCTCTTTGCCTCTTCCCTTTTTTTATTTCATTAATAAGACTGAGCCTGTATTAGGCCATTCTGACAAGAATACCTTCTTTACCCATCATGGAATATGCATTATCCAAAGTAATGCTCTTCTGTCTTAGGTTAGTAAGGCTCTGTGCAGAATCTTACCCATCCTTGGCTTGCTAGCCTATTAATTTAATAACTCTGTCTGGGGTGTCCATTTCAGGTTCAAGCCATGTACTGTGGCTGCCAACATGTGATGTTATTAAAAACAAGTTTTGACAAAATGGGCAGGAATAAAATTATTCCAAGGAGAAAAAGGACTAGCATGATCAAGCTATAGATGCTGTCTTGAAGCTTTACCAAAATAGAAATACTGACCTCAGGCATTGAGTAAATTAATCAGTAGTATCTGAGCACATCCATGCTCAGCAGGGAAGCATTATTTAAACTCATTAGCTCACTATGAAAAGTTAAAACATCTAGAGAGGTGTTAGAATTATGCCAAATACCCTACAAGTGTCTTTAAACTTTTTCCTAATTATAATGATTACCAATGTATGTTTTAGAACTAACACAAGTCCAATGCTATTTGGCATGACACTCAAGATGGCTCCTTACTCTTAAACTCTGAACCTCCTTCCAATAATTTTAATGGGATAAAAAAACATCAATCTGTTGTTCCAAATGCCTATCTAAATCCTCATGTATATTCAACACATTAGTGGAACTTTTTACTAAATGATTAACCAAAGTAGCTGTCTTAATTTCTTGTGTCAGAGCAATTTCAGAAGCAGTTGTACTAGCAATTAATGTAATTAAAGCTGTTATATCAGCAATAATCAAGCCCACTACCCTCTTGCTTCTGCTTAAAGCCTGACTCACTTCTAGTATTTGCAAGATTTTTTCATAATACCAAAGTCCTATAATACTCAGGACAATAAAACAAAAGCTGGTTGATAGACCTACTTAACAGACATGCTGGGTTTCACTACACTAACACAATTGAAAGTGTACAATCAAGGGAACTTACATTAAATACTGTAGAAGAAACAAAAGTAATTTTAACTTGGCCATTAAAAGCACCTTAGCATATGCTCTAACAATCTTTTGAAATCCAGATCCTGTCCCAACTTTATTTCTTGCAAATATAACATCATATAGAAATGCAACTAACTTTCTTTTTTTAATTAATTAATTTAAATTATTTAAATCAAATCATAATTTACTTATTGACACAGGGGTTATAAAACACAAAAAAGCAGGATGTGGGGAAGGGAATGACACTGGAGCATAGGTGTTCAGGGGAAGTACAGATATCTTTCAGAACAGGGTAACAGCTGGGTGAAGGTGAATCATAGGCAGCTAACTTTCAAATATGGCTCTGAAAATGTTCAGATACCAGCTTTCCAAATAAAGACTTCTATTTCTAATACTGGATTGATTTCTAGACCAGTCCATGATTGAGTCTGAATAACTGGTCAGATTTAATAAAAATACAAGTGTCATTATACCTCCTCTTATTGAGTCTCTGTTCCACAAGGTCTAAACACTTGAGGCAGGACAGCTTGTCCATCTGGGGTATAGATAAGCAAAGGTGGGTAGGAGGCATATGTCTAATACAGCTTCCCATTCACCATTGTCAGGGCACTCAGCAAGCTCACAGGTCAGCATTATTCTTTGCCCAGGCATCAGCATGTCTCACCCATCGCATTGGCAGCCACCATGCTCATTCAGCATCCTGAAGACAAAATAAAAATAAGCCATATTCACCATATTAAACACCTGATCAAGATCATGCCATATGCCAGTAAATTGATCTTTCCCTTTTACCTATGCTTAAATATGCATAGTTGTAGAGTGCCATAGACACTCAGCAGAATGTTCCTTTATATCCAAATTTTTTTAAAAAATTAAAAATGAAAAGTAGATGATTTAAATAAATTTTTGGTATATGGGGATACCTCCAAATTTTTTATTTTATGAAGATAATGTTTTAAAGTTCCATGGACCCTTCCACATTCCCTTGTCCTTGACAATTGTAAGGAATTCCAGTAATATGGGTAATATTAAATTGCTGACAAAAAGTCTCAAATGCTAGACTGAGATAGCCAGTTCCATTATCCATGTTTTTTTATTGGATAACTTATTTATCTATATTTTAGATGTTATCTCCTTTCCCCATTTCCTGCAACTGCCCAGAACCCCCTTATCCCATCCCCTCCGTGCCTACTTCTATGAGGGTGTTCCCCCACCAATCCACCTACTCCCACATCCCTGCCATCAATTTCACCCACACAGGGGCATGCAGCCTTCATAGGACCAAGTTCCTCCTATCCCACAGATGGCCAACAAGGCCATCCTCCACTACATATACAGTGGGAATCATGGGTCCCTCCATGCTTGTTGCCAGTCTAGCTGTTTAGACTCTGGGAACTCTTGTTGGTTGGTACTGTCACTCTCCCCATGGGGTCACAAGTCTCTTTAACTCCTTCAGTCTTCTCTATAACTCCTCCTTTGAGAGGAGTTATTAATTCAATGGTTAGTTGTGAGCATCAGTCTCTGTATATGTCTGGCTCTGGCAGAGTCTCTCAGGAGACAGGTATATCAAGCTCCTGTCAGCATGCTCTTCCTGACATCCACAACAGAGTTTTCATTTGGTGATTGCACCCGTGATGTATCCCCTGGTAAGGCAATCTCCAAATGGTCCCTCTTACAGTCTCTGCTCCACACATTGTCTTCATATTTGGTCCTGTGAGTATTTTGTTACTCCTTCTAAGAAGGACTGAAGCATCCACACTTTGGACTTTCTTCTTCTTGAACTTCATGTGATCTGTAAGTTATATCTTGGGTACTGTGAGCTTTTGAGTTAACATCCACTTATCAGTGAGCACATACTATGAGTGTTCTTTTGTGATTGAGTTATATCAATCAGCATGATATTTTCTAGTTCCATCCATTTGGCTAACAATTTTATGAATTCATTGTTTTTAATAGCTGAGTAATACTCTATTGTGTAAACGTACCACATTTTCTGTATCCAATCCTCTGTTGAAGGACATCTGGATTTTTTCCAGCTTCTGGCTGTTATAATTAAGGCTGCTATGACCATAATGGAGCATGTGTCCTTGTTATATGTTGGAGCATCTTCTGGATATATGCCTGGGAGTGGTATAGCTGGATCATCAGGTAATACTTTTTGAACTATTAAGTAACTACGAGACTGATTTCCAGAGTGGATGTACTAGCTTGAAATTCCACCAACAATGAAGAAGTGTTCCTCTTTCTCCACATCCTTGCCAGCATCTACTGTCACCTGAGTTTTTGATCTTAGTCATTTTGACTGGTGTGAGGTGGAATCTCAGAGTTGTTTTGATTTGCATTTCCCTGATGTCTAAGGATGTTGGACATTTCTTCAGGTGATTCTCAGCCACTCAATATTCCTCAGTTGAAAATTCTTTGTTGAGCTCTGTACCCCATTTTGAATAAGGTTATTTGATTGTCTGGAGTCTAATATCTTGAGTTCTTTGTATATTTTGGATATTAGCCCTCTATTGGATGTAGGATTGGTAAAGATCTTTTCCCAATCTGTTGGTTGAAGTTTTTTCCTATTGACAGTGTCCTTAGCTTTACAGAAGCTTTGCAATTTTATGAGGTCCCATTTGTCAATTCTTGATCTTAGAGCATAAGCCATTAGTGTACTGTTCTGTAAAATTTCCCCTGTGCCAATGTGTTCTAGGCTCTTTTATTTTTTTTTATTGTAAATTTTTTATTGTAAATTTTTTATACATTTCAGATGTTCTCTCCTTACCCCATTTCCCCCCCTCCCTCCCAGGAACTCACTATCCCTTCCCCCTTCCTCCTATCTCCACGTTGGTGTACCCCCTTCCACCCTCCCCTGTACCTCACCTCCCCACCCTCGAGTATCCCCCCCATGACATCCAGTCTTCATGGGACCAAGGAGCTCTTCTCCCACTTATATATAGCTCCCTTGCATATATAGCTGGAGCCATGGGTCCCTCCCTAAGCGCTCCCAGGCTTGTGGTTTAGACCCTGGGGGCTCTGGTTGGTTGGGATTGTTGCTTTCCTCATGGTGTCTCGAATCCTCTCAACTCCTTCAGCCTTCACTCTATTTTCTCCATTGGGAACCCCGTGATCAGTTTAATGGTTAGCTGTGGGCTTCTGCCTCTGAGTATGTCGGACTCTTGCAGACTTCTAAGGAGACAGCTATATCAGGCTCCTGTCAGCATGTACATCCTGACATCCACATCAACCTCTACCTTTGGTGACTGCACATAGGATGGATATCCAGGTGGAATGAGGACTAATATCCAATATATACAAAAAACTCAAGAAATTAGACTCTAGGCAACCAAATAACCCTATTAAAAAATGGAGTAAGGAGCTAAACAAAGAATTCTCAACTGAGGAAATGCGAATGGCCGAGAAGCACCTAAAGAAATGTTCAGCATCCTTGGTCATCAGGGAAATGCAAATCAAAACAACCCTGAGATTCCACTTCACACCAGTCAGAATGGCTAAAATAAAAAACTCAGGTGATAGCAGATGCTGGCGAGGATGTGGAGAAAGAGGAACACTCCTCCATTGTTGGTGGGATTGCAAGATGGTGCAACCACTATGGAAATCAGTCTGGCGGTTCCTCAGAAAATTGGACATATCACTACCTGAGGACCCAGCTATACCACTCCTGGGTATATATCCAGAAGATGCTCTAACACATAACAAGGACATATGCTCCACTATGTTCATAGCAGCATTATTTATAATAGCCAGAAACTGGAAAGAACCCAGATACCCTTCAACAGAGGAATGGATACAAAAAATGTGGTACATTTATACAATGGAATATTACTCAGCTATTAAAAACAATGAATTTGATAAATTCATATATAAATGGATGGAACTAGAAAATATCATCCTGAGTGAAGTAACCCAATCACAAAAGAACATACATGGTATTCACTCACTGATTATTGGATTTTAGCCCAGAAGTGTTCTAGGCTCTTTTTTCCACTTTCTCTTCTATTAGAATCAGTGTACCTGGTTTTATGTTGAGGTCATTGATCTACTTGGACTGGGTGGGAGAGGGGAGGAGAGGGTAAAAGGGGAACATGATCATATATTAGAGGGAAATGGGAAAGAAGCCCTGAAGGCCAGCAGAATTAGTGAAAATAGGCAACCTTGGTGGGTCAGAGGTGTGGAGACACTTTAGAATGTACCAGAAATATGAGAGCAAAGAGACTTTCAGAACTTAAAGAGAAGGACCTTAGATACTCCACAGTGCAGGGAGGGAACTTATAGAGTGTTCCTCCAGTAGAAAGACAAGACATCAAGTGGAGAAATGGGGTTGCCATCCCACTGTCAAAACCAGTGACCCAGAATTGTTCCTGTCTAAAATAACTTTAGGGACAAAGATGGAGAATAGACTGAGGGAAAGTAGGTCTAGTGCCTGGCCCAAATAGGACCCATCTCAAGGGGAAAATTTAAATCCTGACACTATTACTAATGCTATAGTGTGCTTACAGACAGGAGCCTAGCATGGCTGTCCTCTGAGAGGCCAATCAGATAGCTGACTGCTACAGATGCAGATACTTACACCCAACCAATGAACTGAACTTAGGGGCCCCTGTGGTTGAATTATGGAAACTCTGGAAGAAGCTGAGGAAAAGGGTGATCTATAGAAAAATCAGCAGTCTCAATTAAACTGAACCAATGAGATAGCTCAGACACTGAGCCAACAACCAGCGAACATATAGAAGCTGGTCTGTGGCCTCAGACACATATATAGCAGCAGATTGCCTGGTCTGGCCTCAGTAAGAGAAGATGTGTGGAACCCTAGAAAAACTTGAGTCCCCAGGGAATGGGGAGGCCTAATGGGGGAGGGGGATGTTACATCCTCTTGGAGACAGGAAAGGAAGAATGGGATGAGGAACTGTGTGAGGGTAGACCTGGTGGGTGTTAATGACTGGCATGTAAAAAAATTAATAATAAAAGTAAAAAATAAATAAATGAACAAATAAATAAAATAAAAAGCATTTTCAACAAATGGTGCTGGTTCAACAGGCAGTATACATGTAGAAGAATGCAAGTTTTCCAGTTTTAATCAGTATTCATGATGCACTTTTTTCTGCAGAAAACACATGGGGCACACTTTTTAGTTTAGCCTCCAGAATGCCATGTACTGAATATTCTGTGATGACCTATCAGAGCTACAGACTTTCTGTTTCAGGTGGTAAGCAGATAGTGAAAAAGATCCTTGAGAAAGAGAAGATACAATGGCACCAGTTTTCAAAGACATTCATAATTTTTTTTTTTCTTTTTTTTTTTTTTTTTTTTTCTTTTTTTTTTTATTGGAAATTTTTTATTGGAAAATTTTTTATTGGAAAATTTTTTATACATTTCAGATGTTCTCTCCTTACCCCATTTCCCCCCTCCCTCCCAGGAACTCACTATCCCTTCCCCCCTCCTCCTATCTCCACGTTGGTGTACCCCCTTCCACCCTCCCCTGTACCTCACCTCCCCACCCTCGAGTATCCCCCCCCCACGACATCCAGCCTTCATGGGACCAAGGATCTCTTCTCCCACTTATATATAGCTCCCTTGCATATATAGCTGGAGCCATGGGTCCCTCCCTAAGCGCTCCCAGGCTTGTGGTTTAGACCCTGGGGACTCTGGTTGGTTGGAATTGTTGCTTTCCTCATGGTGTCTCGAATCCTCTCAACTCCTTCAGCCTTCACTCTATCTTCTCCATTGGGAACCCCGTGATCAGTTTAATGGTTAGCTGTGGGCTTCTGCCTCTGAGTATGTCGGACTCTTGCAGACTTCTAAGGAGACAGCTATATCAGGCTCCTGTCAGCATGTACATCCTGACATCCACATCAACCTCTACCTTTGGTGACTGCACATAGGATGGATATCCAGATGGAATGGTCTGTCTCTTCTTCAGTTTCTGTCCTGCACTGTGTCTCCATATTTGCACCCTTGAGTATTTTGTTACTCCTTCTAAGAAGGATTGAAGCCCCCCCCCTACTTGGTCATCATTCTTCATGAGCTTTTTGTGGTCTGTGAGTTGTATCTTGGGTATTTCAGGCTTCTGGGCTAAAATCCAATAATCAGTGAGTGAATACCATGTATGTTCTTTTGTGATTGGGTTACTTCACTCAGGATGATATTTTCTAGTTCCATCCATTTATATATGAATTTATCAAATTCATTGTTTTTAATAGCTGAGTAATATTCCATAGTTTAAAAAAAAAAAAAAACAGTCCCCACAATTAGAAGACTTTATTTCTTGGTTCCTTGACTACAATCTAAATAAAATATGAATTAGCTTCAAAAACTATGAAAAATTATCGGTTTGTACATGAGTTGAACTTGGTATAGGAGGAAATGTGACAAGTCCCTTTCCAACATCTGTGGTTAAGTTAAGGCAGTCTCAAATACAGTGTATTAGAAGAATAAAAAAGAAACATTGTTTTGAAAGGGATGAAATGTGTGCCTTGTCAGGGGTGGGCTGTTTTATTAAAATTATTTCCAACGACATCAGTCATCAATGTGATATTGGACATTGTAACCTTGGGGAGCAATTATTTAAGTTAAAATTCTAAACAAACCAAGTATTGTTTTTAAAGAAAATATACTAAAGAATGCTCAACCAAAGATTCATTTTAGTCTCTGCAGGTAAACACAGTTTATTTCGGACCAATCAGCTCCAACCTGTAGGTTCATATACTTTTAGGCTTATAAAACATAATAACCTGTAAATTCTTCAGCAGGAAAGGGGAGTCTGGCAGGTGCTACTGTGCTGGCCATAGTACTGCTCCAAACTAGACACTGGGAACTCATACCAACTCCATGCAGGCAAGAATGCAGGTGCCTGTGTAAAGTTCATTTTCCAAGCTCTACATAAGACTATAAGGTATAAAAAAAACTCTTTCATTCTTTGTATTTTTTCACTTAACCTAATATTCACTGGTTTTATCCACATATATGTCAACGAAAGAACAATATTGTTTATATATGATTTATAGTCTACTATGTAAGTCCCATCGGTTTCATAATCATACCAGTCATATCAGAAAGGAGGATTCTCTGGGGAAAAGACTCTTTCCATCCATTGACAGGCATCTGAATAAATCTTATCCATTAGCAAATGACAATCCTATAATGATATTCATGGCTATGTGCATTAATTTGTAATAATTAATATTAAATTTTTATGTCTGCATAAAAGTACTGCATTTTCAGTATCACTACAAGAAAGGAGTCCTAAGCACACAGATATAAAGTAATTACATATAGATAATTGTAATGACTTGACTCAGTTTCTATTGATCTATTCATAAACTGAATTAACACTCAATTCCTTGTATGTCTTTGCAATATTTTTGTTAACAAAAATATTTTTGGTTAATGAATATTTAAGAAGTGCTTAAGGAAACAGTGATTCTAAGTAGCCTGATTTGGTTATTACACATTTCATGTATATAAAAACATCATAATAGATCCATTCACATATAATTTTAGAATAAAACTTAAAATATTCAAATTGAAAAGAAGAATTCATTACTTATTAATCCTTCCATAAATCTTATAAAAATTAGGTATTTATCTTAGGCTTCCAGAAATGTCCTTTGCTTGTATTGAAAGGAACTCTTGTTTCTTTCTTAGATATTATGCTTCATCTATCTGCAGATATACTTTCCTTGTATTTGCATAGTTCTATGATATAGAGATATATACACTGTGAAATGAGAGAGGATTTTCTTTTACTACTTTAAAAACCATCTTCATAACATCATAGGTATTAAATATTTTACAATAATTCGTTAAAAATAGTCTTTAATCTCCAAGTCAAATTACCACACCCCATATTAAGTATTCCCAAGTGCTAGTATTGACTTATTAGTGAGTACATATGATGTGTGCCCTTTTGTATCTGTGTTACCTCACTCAGGATGATATTTTTTAGTTACATCCATTTGCCTGGGAATTTCATGAAGTCATTTTTTTAATCACTCTGTAGTACCCTATTGTGTATATGTACCATATTTTCTTTATCCATTCTTCTGTTGAGGAACATCTGGCTTGTTTCCAGCTTTTGGATATTATAAATAAGGCTGCTATGAATTTAGTGGAGCATGTGTCCTTGTTATATGATGTAGCATCTTTTGGATATATGCCCAGGACCTGGGTCTTCGGTAGAACTATTTCCAATTTTCTCAGAAATGCCAGACTGATTTCCAAAGTGGTTTTACTAGCTTGTAGTTCCACCAACAATGGAGGAGTTTTCCTCTTCTTCTACATCATCACAAACATCTACTGTCTCCTGTACTTTTGATCTTACCCATTCTGACTGGTATGAGGTGGAATCTCAGGGTCCTTTTGATTTGCACTTCCCTGATGACTAAGGATGTTGAACAATTCTTTAAGTGCTTCTCACCATTCGAAATTACTTTCTTGAAAATTCTCTATTTAGCTCTGTATTTCAGTTTTTGTTTATTATATATATATATATATATATATATATATATATATATATATATGTATATATGTAATATATGTGTGTGTATATATATATATATATTGGATATTTCATTTATATTTCAGATGTTATCCCCTTTCCCCGTTTCTCCCCCACCCAAGAAACTCCTATCCCATATCCTGTCCTGCTTCTATGAGGTTGTACCCCAAACCACGCCCACCTCCCTGCCCTTGAATTCCCCACACTGGCAGCTTTCTCAGGACCAAGGACCTCCTCTCCCACCTGTACCCAACAAGGCAATCCTCCCATACATATACAGCTGGAGCAATGGGTCCCTCCCTATGTGCTCCTAGGCTGGTGGTTTAGACCCTAGGAGCTCTGATTGGTTGATATTGTTGCTCTCTCCCCATGGGGCCACAAAATATTTTGGCTCCTTCAGTCTTCTCTCTAACTCCTCAATTGGCATGACCAGATGAATGGTTAGCTGTGAGCATCTGCATCTGTATATGTCAGGGACTGACAGACCTCTAAGGCTAAAGCTAGATTAGGCTCCTGTCAGCATGCACTTCCTGGCATCCACATCAGTCTCTACCTTTGGTGACTGCACATGGGATGAATACCCAGGTGGAACAGTCTGCAGATGGACCTTCCTTCAGATTTTGTCCCACACTTTGTCTCCATATTTGCTCCCTTGAGTATTTTGTTATTCCTTCTGAGAAGAACTGAAGCACCCACACTTTGATCTTCCTTCTTCATAAGTTTCATGTGGTCTGTGAGTTGTATCTTGGGTATTGCAAGCTTTTGGGCTAATATCCAATTATCAGTGAGTGCATACCAGGTGTATTCTTTGTGATTGGGTTACCTCACTCAGGATAATATTTTCTAGTTCCATTCATTTACCTAAGAATTTTATCAATTCATTGTTATTAATAGCTGAGTAATACTCCATCGTGTAAATGTACCACATTTTCTGTATCCATTCCTCTGTTGAAGGACATCTGGGTTTTTTTCCAGCTTCTGGCTATTATAAATATGGCTGCTGTGAACATAGTGGACCATATGTCCATGTTATATATTGGATCATCTTCTGAGTATATCCCCAATAGTGGTATAGCTGGATACTCAGGTAATGCTATGTCCAATTTTCTGAGGAACTGCCAGACTGATTTCCAGAGTAGTTGTACCAGCTTGCAATCCCACCAACAATGAAGGAGTAGTCCTCTTTCTCCACATCTTTGACAGCATCTGCTATCACCTGAGTTTTTGATCTTAGTCATTCTGACTGGTGTGAGGTAGAATTATTTGGTTCTCTAGCATCTACCTTCTTGAGTTGTTTGTGTAGTTTGGATATTAGACGTCTATCAGATGTAGGGCTGGCTGTTAAAGAACTTTTTCCCAATCTGTTGGTTGCCATTTTGTCCTATATAGTGTCTTTTGCTTTACAGATGCTTTGTAATTTTATGAGGTCCCATTTGGTGATTTTGGTTTTTAAAGCATAAGTAATTTTAAAGCATAAGTTCTGTTCAGGAAATTTTCCCCTGTGACCAAATACTCGAGTGTCTTCTCCACTTTTTCTTCTATTAGTTTCATTGTGTCTGGTTTTACGTAGGTCCTTGATTCACTTGGACTTGTACTTTGTGCAAGCAGATAGGTATAGATAAATTTGCATTCTTTTCCAGTTGAATCTGCATCATTTGTTAAAAATGTTGTCTTTTTTCAACTCACAATGGCTATGATACAACCTACAGAACATATGGAGAGTAGAAAGAAGGAAGAAGAGGAGGTGAATGCTTCAGACCCGCATTGAGGGTTAACACGATTGTGGGAGGTGGAATGAGTGGGGATCAAGGTAGAGAGAAAGGAAGAGGAGGAAATAAGGGTGTCAGTATCAGAATTTGGAAGAGATGTGAGATGAGTACAGTAATGAGTCAGGAAATAGCATTAAAATAGGTAGATGAGGAACTGGGATAGCCACTGGAGGTTCTCAGACATCAGAGAAATATGAGGCTCCCAGAGACTCCCAGGACCCAATGGGATTGACTTTAGTCATAATGTGCAGAGTGGGTGACATAGAAATTGTTGGAACCACCTCCAGTAGATAAGCATGGTCCATGGTTAAGGAATGGAGCCCCAAACCATCTCAAAGGTTTTTAACTCAGAAATGTTCCTGTCCAAAGAAAGAAAAGGGATTAAAAAAATGGAGCAGAGACTGAAGAAAGGGTCAACAAGGAATGACCCTAACTGAGGATTCATCATGTCTACAAACACCAGACGCAACACTGTTGCTGTGGTCAAGAGGCACTAGAGAACAGGAACCAAGTATGTCATTTCTTGAGAAGGTCTGTCCAGCAACTGACCAATACAGAATCATATGCTTGGAGCCAACCACCAGACTGAACTCAAGGAACCTGGTGGGGGTACTGGAAGAAGGACTGGAGTAGCAGAGCTGGATTACAACACCATTAGAAGAACAAAATAGGCTGGCCTTACTACCCAGTTCTCCCAGAATCTAGACCACCAACCAAGCAATGTACCTGGAGGAATCTATGGCTCCAGATATGTAAATATCAGAGGATGGCCTTGCTCAACAGCAAAGGAAGGGAAGGCCCTTGGTCCTGGGGAGGTGGGATGCCCCAGAGTAGGGGAATGCTAGAGCAGTGGCGCTGGAGAGTGTGGGTGGGTGGGAGAGCATTCTCATTCAGGCAAAAGGGAGGGGGAGGGCAGACGTGGGATGTTGCATTGGTGGAGGGGTAACAGGAAAGTGGGATATCTTGTGATGGGGGTTGGGTAACTAGGAAGTGGGATATCATTTGAGATGTAAATGAATTGAATGCTTAATATGAAAAAAAAAAAATCCCAACTGTAAATTCCAGGAAAGGAAAATCAATTCACACAAGGCTCTGAGAAAAACCCCGTATGCAATATATAGAAGTATCACATATTGTTGGCCTATTTGCTGAGGCAGCAAATAGGGAGGTGGAAGTACTAGTACAGAGCAAGGATTTCTGGGTCCGAGTCAGGCATGGAGAAGGCAGGTGCTTGAAACTGGGGAGAGGTAACTAACAACATAGAGGAACTTAGAATATAATAAACAATTGAATTATGTGCTAGCAGAAACAAGTCAATGCCTTTGGCGTAGGCTTTTATTGAAGAAATATTGTTTCAAAGTCATTATTTTGGAAAGTTGGGCACGGATGGAAAAGCCCAGGGTTACACAAGGCTGCTGAAATACCTATGTGACAATTTGCAGCATAGTTGGAGAATGTTAGAGAGCAGAACCATGTGGGTATTTAAATACCTAAAGGATAAATTATGACCAGAATTTTTATGCCCGTTGAGGTGTGTTTCCAGAAGACTGAGAGTTGCTTACTTTTCTTCCCTAAGAACAGGTAAGTTACTTCCTCATCTAGTTCCTGCAAGGTGCCCAGTTGCTCACAAGAAACACTACATTCCATTTCTTATTTATTTATTTACACTCCAGATTTTATTCCTCCCCTTCTACCCTCTGTTCCACATCCCATACCGCCAACCCACCCCTTGTCTCCACCCATCCCCCCGAACACCCTCCCCAGTCCCCACCTGACCTCTAAATTTCTTGGGGCCTCCAGTCTCTTGAAGGTTAGGTGCACCATCTCTTTTTGGACACAGATCCAGCAGTCCTCTGCTATGTATTTGTTAGGGGCCTCATATCAGTTGGTTTATGCTCCCTGATTGGTGGTCCATTGTTTGACAGATCTCAGGGTTCCAGATTAATTGAGACTGCTGCTCCTCCTACAGGGTCGCCTCAGCTTCTTCCAGCTTTTCCCTAATTCAATCATAAGGGTCAGCATCTTCTGTCCTTTTGGTTGGAAGCAAATCTCAGCATCTGACTCTTTTTTTTTGGGTGGAGAAAATATTTTCTTTCTTTTTTTTTTTTTTATTGGAAATTTTTTTTTACATTTCAGATGTTCTCTCCTTACCCCATTTCCCCCCCCCCCAGGAACTCACTATCCTTCCCCCCTCTTCCTGCCTCCACGTTGGTGTACCCCTTCCACCCTCCCCTGTACCTCACCTCCCCACCCTCGAGTATCCCGCCTCCCACGACGTCCAGCCTTCATGGGACCAAGGATCTCTTAGGTCTTCGGAGGGCAGTCATGATAGGTCTCTTTTTGTGGGAATAGGGATCAGACTATTGACACCAATATAATTTTTTTTTTTTTTTTAACTAGGAGGCACTTTAAGCATCTGGACATGGATAACAACCCTTTGATTTAAAATGATGATTGTTAATAAATCACTAAAAACTGCCTTTCTCTACTGCCTTTAAATATTCTACTTCCTGAGCCCATTTTACAGTTTGAAATTTAAGAAAGTGTCCTATATTTGGAGAACAATTTTATGAATTCACATGTTTATACATTGTATAAATTATGTGATTGTATTTGTATACTAAAGCATTTTGGGCAAATTTCGTCTCTAGTGTCCAGGAACAGTGTGCTTTGTTATCATATCCACAAATGTGACACATATCTAGCCATTTCAGATCGTGCCCCAAGATAAATTATTTCTTGATTTGAAAAATTCTCATAAATAACTTTCCATTGAAATTCATCTATGCTAACAAAATTAAAAAAAAAATGCTTGAAGAAAAATCAAAGCACATACTCAGAATTCAATAAATGTGAGATTTTTATTCAACTATAGAAATGTTAATGTATCATTTAAACTGTTCAGGCTTACTTGCTAGTGAGTAGACACATGTCTGTATTTCTTCTCTAAATGTTCATGTCATTTGTTCACACTTCAGTCAGGCTTTCTCTACTCTATATTTCTTTTATAGATCATTGTCTTGTATATGGAAGAGATAGGACCATTATATATTATCAATATTATGGCTTGGACAGTGATGTTTGTAGTTCAGAGTTAGCATTGTGTTTTCTCTTCAAGTCTTTTGAGAACTCTTGTTCTTCTGATGTGAAGAGTTATTGATTAAAAAATAAGAACACATATTTTTAATAATATGCCTTTCATTTCACCCTTTATTCTATAATGCAAAAATTTGAAGTATTGTATGAAATGTGTAGGGAGGTTAGAATGATAAAAAATTTTGTTTCTGTAAAATGGATGCCTTAACCCTCAGGAATATTTCACATATAAAATATCTGAAATCAATGGGAGAGGAGAACCTTGGTCCTGTGCAAGCTTAATGCCCCAGCATGGTGAAATGCTATAGTCGTGCAAAGGGAGTAGGTAGAGGGTAGAGGAGCACCCTTATAGAGGCAAAAGGGAGGGAAGAAAGGGAGGATGAGATAGGGGTTTGTAATCTGTAAGAGGAATATCATTTGAAATATAAATGAATAAAATGATTAATACAAAATACAGTATCCTTTTTATTTTTATAAAATAAAAAGGAGCAAGTACTTTTTATATAAATCTCTGATTTTACGCAAAATAAGAAGCATGGTAATTCAGAAGTGATCAATATTCCTATACAGTTAAATATTAGTAGTTGGGATATTTTATGTCAACTAAAATGTAGATAACAAATTTGCAAGATTAAATAGATACTCAGGTCTTACATAAAAACAGTCATCAAGAGTACAATCATGGGACCAACTAAGGGTGGCTGAGCTTAAAATGAGATTAAATCAAGACCAGTTAAGAGTGAATGGTTCTAAGGCTAATGGAATCTGTAAGTTTATAATAGATGCAATTTATTTCCTCAAAGGAAATATAGGAACAACTCTAAAGTTATTTGTTAAGAGAAGTAGTATTGTCTGAAATACTTTGATTCTGAGTTTTTAGATCATATAAAGCAAAACAGTAATTATCAGAAGTAATAAAAATATGCACTAATGAACCTTTATAATAATGCAAATATCCTAAAAATTGTTATGATCTTATCTAAAGTAATATAACATATAAATCTTTTTATCTTAGAATTTGGATGTTAGATTAAAGAGAAATTTCCTGAGTTATCATCAAGAGACTTTTAGTGTACCCGTATAGATTTCACTATGCCAAAAATATCTCTTGTGATGTGATGTGCTATGCTGAAAAAAAAGGAGTTATATAATTATACTAATGGAAAACTGTGATGTGTTACAAATATATTAATAGAGTGATATATAGTTTCTACTTACTGCTTCTACATCTATATGAAATACTAAGAACTTTTCCCAATATATTATGGCAGTAATTGGTACCAAGAATTAGTGTTAGAGAGCTTTGGATTACTGTCTAATAGGCTACCAGGGTTCTAGAGTTCAAACAAATGAAAAGATAATGAATGAAAAGAAAGTAATTGAGATAAATGAAAGATAGTGATTTTTTAATGTAAGTCAAGAACTATCTGTCTATATATTAACATCATTTGGTTGATATTAAGTAGTGAAGGTTTTATTGTCTCCCACACAATTATTCTGTCTAACATAGGTAACCTCTTTTGGATTCATCTATGCATATTTGTTCTATATTTGGAAATACCCATCCAATTTCTATGTATTTATTTTTAGAGTATTATTTTTCTAACTGTAAGGAATACCAATAATGTAGCTTAATGTTTCTCTGTAGTTTTATACTGTCTCCTGTTATTAAAAGCAATTCTCATATTCCTTTAGATTTTGGGTTGAATTAAGGCTACTGAAAAATAGCTGTGTTATCATTATCATTCTGTTGTATTTTATTCAAATCATTCCTCAAAGATCCAGATACCCATCATTGAACTTTATAAGCACTGGAAATAGTTTTTAATCCTCATGCCTGCATTTGTCTTGACTGATAAATGTACCACATGGGAATATGAAGGCAGAACCAGAGATGGGTCAAGGATGAGTCCAGACAGAAGGCATGGTATCTTAACAAAGAACAAGTTGCCAGTAAAACTTTCATACATCTTCTCATTTGGATATGTAGTTAGCATCAGTTTTCCAAGAGTCTATGGAGGATGCTGGTTCTTGAGGACCTCCTTTATTTGACTGAATATCATCAGTGATTAATTTAGCTGGAAATTCTCTCTTGATGCCTGTAAGGGAAGATAGGACTGGAAAGAGAGCCTTTCCAAAGGGTGTTGCTAGCACTAATGTTGTCCACACAGACCTTCCAGTAATTGATAATTAGCAGCTATGCTGTTGATTAAGAAACATGGTTTTGTATATTATGGTTTTCCATTTAGAGATTTTTAAAGACTTGTTTTTGCTGTGTCTTTGTGTGTATGTATTTGCTGTAATTTTTTTGTGTTTTTATAATTCTTTTTTTTTGTCTCAGTTTTAACAAGAGGAAGGAAATAATGGCTTGGAGTTACATGGATGTGGAAGTAGACAGGATGAGAGTAGGGAAAAGGGAATTCTGATGAGAATATATTGTATGACATATTTATTTTTAATAAAATTGTGTACATGCACATGAGTGTGTGGGTATGTATGTACGTTTGTTTGTGTGTAAGGATATATGTACATAGTCCTTGTTTTTGCACAAATTTGGCAGCATTAAAATTATCTTCAAAAACATAGTTCAGAGGAAAATTGGCTTAAACTTTGGGTTTTGTCATTTATGAAGTGAACTGAATATAGGGAAGGCTATTCATGATGTGCCTTAAAAGTGAGAGGATATAAGGTGAGAGGATGTCAAAGGGCTTCTAAGTAGAAATATTGGTAGTTTTATCCTACAGTTAATACAAGTCACTTGGAATAACTTTTAATAAGTAATTTTGATGTTTGATTACAGTGTTTCTCTGAAAAGAATAAAGATAATATGTAATTACTAGATACTTAGCTACAAACTGGTTGATCTGAAAAATTAAGATAGGATTATTATTGCTTTTAAGTGATCAGATTGAAAAATACTCTTATATTTTTGGTTGTGAGCCTAGCCTTTAACGGCTGAGCCATCGGGAGACGAGATCCTTGGTCCATGAAGGCTGGACGTCGTGGGGGGGGGATACTCGAGGGTGGAGAGGTGAGGTACAGGGGAGGGTGGAAGGGGGTACACCAACGTGGAAGCAGGAGGAGGGGGGAAGGGATAGTGAGTTCCTGGGAGGGAGGGGGGGGGAAATGGGGTAAGGAGAGAACATCTGAAATGTAAAAAAAAATTTTCCAATAAAAAATTTCCAATAAAAAAAAAAAAAAGAAAGAAAAATACTCTTCTGTGAAAAGGCTTCGTGTACTTTGCTAGCCTTAAATAGAGTTTGGTTAAATGTATAAAGAACAACAAAAAATAATTATTTGAATTCTTCTTCAGGTGGAAGTTAGATAAAAGCTATTTGCCAATATTCACCTGGACAATGATCACTGCACTGAAATAAATCCAGTAAAGGGAAGGTTTATTTCCCTAAGGATTGTTAACAGTACAAGAAGCATGGGACTGTGAAATTTGATAAATATTCTTATAAAGTTCGTTGTCACTGAACATCTGTTTACAAATCTTAGATAATCAGTCCTAGACAGGGTAGCAATAAGTGTGTAATTCTTTAATAATTTTCCACTGAATAGATAGTTGAAGGTTGAGGTGTTTACTGATTTAAAATATAAGTCTAGTGTCTATGAACTTTGGATAAAGCCCAGATAATTTCTTGAGGAATTCATATTAGAAAAGGAAGGTGAAATTATGGAGACTGTTAAACTGAATCCAACATGACTTTAGAATGTTCAGCTGATTTTTTTTAATATTTTGTTTGTTTTATCATGACTTAAAATTTCTTTGTGTTGCAGTTTGATACTTCTTGTAGTCCATTACTAAATGCCTTAGTTAGAAAAATTCTTAACTTCAATAAAGAGAGTATCAGGAACCACTGTTGACAGGAACTTGATTATTATTACAATATCATTGTCTGGATGGCCAGGAACTAGATACTTAATACCTCAGAGACTTAGGGTAGAACAAATCATAATTGGTAAAATAAAATTTAAAGATGTAGTTCCTGATGATATTTTGATATTCTCATAAATATATGCCTGGTCCATTCATCATCAGAGAGGCTTCCTCTGGCATCAAATGAAAGCAGGTGCAGAGAACCAGAGCCAGATGTTATACATCGACTCTGAATTGGAAGTGTGTGCCGATGCCTTGGAGGCCAGAAAAGGCATTATATTTCTTGGAGCTAGAGTTAGAGGCATTTGTGAGAAGCTGTGTGGGGTGCTGGATTCAAACCCAGTCTTCTGAAAAAACTAAAAGTCCTTTGAACCAAGGAGAAAACTCTACAGACACTTAGAATATCACTTAATTGTCTTTACTGCATAGAGGACCAAATCATCTTCAAAAGTGGAATAAATATTACTGCTTGAAATACAGCTCAAAAGTAAACTGCCTACCAATGCCAAAGCCCTGGCATTGGTGTGAAGCATTGGTTTGATTGCCATTGCCATAAGAAAACAAACACAATGAAGAATGAAATCTATGTATGAACATGAGTGAATACTTATTGAATAATTTAACATGATTTTATTTTTAAAATACTTCATATCACCGTGGGTATAATTAAAGCTGCCACATCATATAATACAATGGAAAAACAAAAACAAACAAACAATCGAACAACAACAAAAACCCCTGTTCTCTCCAGGTGGTCATATATGTGTGTATAACCAATAAAACACAGTTAGAGTCTATCCTTTGTACAAAGTTTTTTGCTGCTCCAAAGTTATAAAATATGTCATCAAATATCTAATTCAGCATATTGTATTAGGTCAATAGGAGTTATAGTTAAGAATTCTGTGATAGATATTACATATATCGCATGATATTGTATATTAAGGTAATATATTTTATATTATCTTATGTAGTGTATGAATGATATACTACATTATATAGTATATGAGTGATATATAATATACGATGTATAATCCATGAATAATGTCATCTGTTATATATGATATATGACATATGGTGATATATGATATATAATGTGACCTGTAACATGTGACATATGATATATGGCTTATGACATGTGACATTTAACATGATATATTGTGTATGATATAATATAAATATATAATATATGTGTGAGTATGTGTATAATACATATGCATATACATATATATGTGTATTCCTGCATATATATATCATATACTTGAAATATGTATATATATGCATACATATTTATATACATTTTTGAAATATTTTTTATTTCATAAAAATTATTCATTTTTTCATTGATTCAATTATTTCATTGGCTTATAGTTACCTTGTAACTATAGGTAAACCTAGAAATGATCATAAATATACCACATTCCATCTAGTCTAATCAAAATATTTATCTAGTTATTTTTTACTAAACCCTACTTCTGCTGGGGTCATCCTGGCCTGGAATGGGTTAAAGAGAGAAACAGAGTCCAATTCAGGTATAACATTAAAAACTAATGGTCTTCTGATGTTCTAGCTCTCTAAGTTTACTGAATGCTTTTAGAAAACTTTCTTACCCATTCTAAGGTTTAAAACCATTTTTTTAGGATATTGACACCTGCAGCCTGACAGTGAGGTATTAAGTAATGTAGTCATTGTTCTATCTTGTCAGGAACTGGAAAGCTCTCCCAGCCTGATAATTGAAGGGGACATTTTAAAAAGTGATTTTAATATTTATTTCTATGTTCTCTGTAATATATTTCCAATGAAAGTTCTCTAAGGGGAATCAGGGGCTGTTCTCTCTTTGTCCTGAGCAGAATACATGATCATGTGATAAAAGTTCACTATAAGTTTACAATAAATTCAAATCATAAATTGAATAAGAATTCTAAAACAAAGCATGTTTACATGCATATTCACTAAGAGTAATTATCTGGTTAAACACTCATCATCTGTCACAAGCTCAACAGATTCATAGAAAGTTAAAGACCATAACTTTTGTGACTAAGTTATTAGTGAAGTTTTGTCTATACAAACTTTTGTCTATATAAACCCAGTCAATGTTTTATCTTCTGTGCTTGTACCTATACATTAGTTCCTTTTTTATATTTTATGTTCTTTGATAAATGGTTTTACAACCTTTTTTTTTTTTTTTTTTTTTTTGGTTTTTCGAGACAGGGTTTCTCTGTGTAGCCCGGGCTGTCCTGGAACTCACTCTGTTGACCAGGCTGGCCTCGAACTCAGAAATCCGCCTGCCTCCCAAGCGCTGGGATTAAAGGCGTGCGCCACCACCGCCCGGCTGGTTTTACAACCTTTTAAAATGTGCTTTAAGTTGTAGAAGCCTGCATGATATCTCATAAGCAATTAACTTGTGACACTTGGAGACAGAGTTCTCAATGCTGTTTTGATACCAGAAAGGATTTAATAGCAGTCCTATTATAAAAGAGGTTAATAATTAATGATACAATTTTAGGAATTCTTATAGGATCATCATCAAGAATTAATAAATCATCTGTCTATATACCATCACTACAAGACAGTATATCTTTGTTGTTCTGCAGAGATCTGCTCATAAGGGTGGGCAAATACCTAGTGATTGTATATATATATATATATATATATATATATATATATATATATATATTATAGTGTATATATATGTGTGTGTGTGTGTGTGTGTGTGTGTATGTGTATAAAATCACATAATATATATTATATGATATATTACATATCTATGTTTATGTGTATGTTATATTATATGTATATATATATATATATATATATACAGGAAAAGCATATTAATATCAAGAGTCTTTTCTAAAATGAAATTCTTCTTGATCTTGCATAGAGAAGTAATTCTAACATTAACTTTAACAATCTATAGCAGAACTGTCTCAGGAAAATCAACTGCTAGTATTTAGCTTCTCCTTGATGGCTCCTAGCGTACATGATTAATAATATCTAGTTAGTCATTAATGGAATTACAAAAAAGTTCCTTTGAACTAGGTAAACTGTACGTTGCATTTAGAAGCAAAGAAAAAGACACAATTATAAAGCATGTTGTCAAAACATTTAATGGTTGTCAAGAAGTAAAGCCCATTAACGTACAAGACAAGCATCTGTAAGTCAATGGTATCCTTTATATTCTAACAGGGAGGTTATGTAAACAAACTAATGAGAGCTTACAATATATTTGAAAATTCCTTCTATTAAAATTAGACAGAACTGCTATATATTTGCTTGTTTGATTGTTTTTAGTGCCTCATGTCCAGGCAGTTGTGGTACATGTCAAATAATTAAATAATTTTGAACACAGGTAGGACTCCTATTAGAGAGGATTCAACTGCGTATAGTTTAAATGGTTTGAGAGGATTCAATAATCCTAAATATGAACTTCTTAAAGGAAGAAAGGTCTTTAATTTTATTAAAAGTCTTTCTCTGATTTGTTCCAAGTAAAGGTGACCTTGGTCACTTTTGTCCTGTGGATTTTTTTTTCCATTCCCCTTCCCTTCTCCCTCTTGTTCTAGCCCTGATTGCTCTTCCCTGACTCACTCTGGCCCAAAGTCCACTGTAGCTGTCTTCAGACACTGGTATCAGATCTTATTACAGATGGTTGTGAGCCACCATGTGGTTGCTGGGATTTGAAATCATGACCTCCTGAAGAGCAATAGGTGTTCTTAACCACTGAACCATCTCAGCAGCCCCCTGTGGATATTTTTTAAAAACAAAGGAAATTGGTTACTGAATTTTCTAATAGTAATATTTGAAAGTCTTGATGGCTTGAGTTGTGAGTTTAGATCAAACTTCCTAAAGCCCACATTTGAAATGAAATTGAATGATTGATCACTGAACTTAGAGGCACAATAGCCTTTTCACACAGGGAAATTTATGTTTCAACTTTTGTATGACTCCACTTCAGGGCACAATAAAATGGGACTCAGGTGTTATGTGAACACAAAAGGGAGTAGTTTTTCCTGGACTCGGTATTAGAAGTTATTTTGGCTAATAAGTAAAGGAATCTGGGACCACTAGGTTAACATGAATAACAGCTTTATCAATGACATTAAATAAATTTTTGTAATATCCCCCAAATCTCCTTCATAATACTAATTTAAAATGAGTAATTAAAATATATACAATTTGCTTTTTTTATAAATTGCAATATCCTGTAATGGTGATTATAAAAAAATCATTAATAAGGCTAGTATATTATTTGTTTGCTACTTTGATTCTCAAATGTATTCACCTTTATTATATTTATTCTCTCTCTCTCTCTCTCTCTCTCTCTCTCTCTCTCTCTCTCTCTCTCTCTCTCTCTTTTTAAGACTGGGTTTCTCTGTGTAGTCCTGGCTGCCTGGAACTTACTCTGTAGACCAGGCTGGCCTCAAACTCAGAAATCTGCCAGACTCTGCCTCCCAAGTGCAGGGATTAAAGGCATGTGCAACCACTGCCGGGCATATTTATTCTCTTATACAGTGATTATAAATGATTTAATGTACCACTTGAAGAAAGTCTGGCTTCAATATATGATATTCTATGAATATAACTCAAGACTATATCCTTTTCTGGAATCTGCTTATTTCACCAGTCTCCCATGTCCTAGACACTTATCACACAACATAGAAGAATTACAGAGTAACTGACAGGATATTTGAAGCTCATATAGAGGAATTTACTGATGTGTGGTTGAAGACTCACATCAGCCTCAGGCTGGAGAACATATTGTTTTGGTTAATAGAATCATGAGAATCCTTTAATCTAGTTTTATGTTTAGATTTTGACATGATTCTTCTTGCATGTGAGTAGTTTATACTTGTGTTTAATTGGAGAGATTTGTGAGAATCTAATTATACATTTTTTCCTTCAAAGAAGTGATATATATACATATGTATTTATATATACACACACATATATATAATTTTATTGGTATTTTATTGATTCATCTGAATCTCCAATTGTATCCATAGGTACTTGCCCAATAATTGGAAAGCACATTCAGGTATTAATATAAAAATATTGGTAAAGAATAAATAATTAAATTGTTAGCCAAAATATAAAATATTTGACATAGTAGTACCATTAATACAATAATCCAAACAGAGTTGGAGTCCAATTTTCTAGAATAATAAGGTATCTCAGTTAGTTTTTATTGCTGAGGTGAGGCACCATTAACAAGGTGCCTTATAGGAAAAGATTTATTTGAGTACATAGAGTTTCAGCAGTGACTCAATGACAG
Source organism: Mastomys natalensis (assembly GCA_021653895.1). Taxonomy (NCBI): domain Eukaryota; kingdom Metazoa; phylum Chordata; class Mammalia; order Rodentia; family Muridae; genus Mastomys; species Mastomys natalensis. Next base: position 1,734,287 of record JAJTUV010000486.1, on the reverse strand, counting down.
TAATGATAAGGAGCATAACAGGAAAGAGGGAAGCATCATGTTGGAGCACTAGCTGAAAACTTAAGCATTCTTATCGACAAGAAGGGAAAACACAAATTGTTTATGGAAATGCGGCCTTTTGAACTTGGGAACATTGTAATCAGGTATAACCTTGCCTGATTCTGGAGTTAATGTGGCTGAAGAACATCAAATTCATTCATTCATTCATTCATTCATTCATTCATTCATTCATTCTCTCTTTTTCCTCTCTCTCCTTTTTGTTTCTTACATTCACACACATATACACAAACACACACACACACACACACACACACACACACATACACATACACACAAACACACACAAAGTAAAATTATTTCTCCTGGCATAGCCATGAATTTATTTCCTGCAAGTATCTGAAAGCATCATAGGGAAAACAAAATATAGAGATACTATTTATTGACCACTCTATTTATGAGGCTAATAATCACAGGATACATTTGGGACATTATGCAACATAAGTGAGTCCAAAACAAAGGAAACAACCAATTGCAATCTGATATGGGATATAAAAATTTAGATTAGGTGGTCACACACTCAGAAAGAATACATGAGTATATGCTTGTATGTATTGAATAGATTTAGCATATGTTTATATATATGTATATATACAGTAAATAGACTTAGCATATGAATGAATTAATATGAAGAAAGATATTACAAGTGGAAATGATTAGAATATTTTATGATTTCTCCAATAGAAGGGGAGTCACCACCTTACTATGATTAACCTAATAGGAAAGCCTAGTCATAAAGTAATAGGAACACAAGATGTTGCCAGAATCCCACTTCTAATATCCTTCTTTTTGTCATTTATCATAATATCAGTCAAAAAAACCCAAAATAACAGAATGTAGTGTGGAAGTTAGGCAGAGTCATGAAGAATAGCACATTTTCCAAAAGGGAATGTAGACAAGGGACAAATGAAAGATTACTTCAATTTACATTTAGCTGGCTTGTATTGTTTACTAAGACACTGAAAGGACCAGTTACTTTCCTGAGAGCTTCTTGTCATTTTACATGGTTGGCAGTCCTGTTTGCTTTTAGAAGACTACTGTGTGTTTTGTTTCTATCAGAGAATTTCTAGGTACAGTCTAATTATACGTAAGTTGAAAGACCCCAGAATTGGGTTTAGATAGCCATGTATTAATAGCCTCCTGACAGCTTAGAATATTTTATCTCCTTCCCAGAGCCAGAGCTAAGACTCCAGTCCCATTGATCTGTCTATTCATCTTAGCACTTCAACTTTGAGCAGCAGTTTTACAGGATATTGATTATGAAAGTGGTGCTAAGTCTCAATGTTTTCATATTACACTGTACCTTACCAGCTATCTAAAAATGATACTGATCATTGAGTATAATTTTAAGTACCATAATTAAATTAATTTGATAATAAAACAATGCACTCTTGGACAAAAACTTCTTTACAGTCATTTTACTGTAGTTTAATGCTTCTAAGTTTTAGAATATCAGAAGGAACTTTCATAGAAACTAAAATAAGTAAAACAATTCCACTTTAACTGTTAATGTGTCAATTGCATTTACATAATTTCAGAAAAGGAGCTCAGTCTCAAGAGCTTATGAGCATTAGTAGATATTTCTTAGGTGATTAAACTTAGAAATTTCACTTTAATTTCCAAATTATTTTTGCTATTTTAGAAAAATGATTTTATATTTTAGCTCTATTATCAAAACTTATTTGAGATATATTTTTATAGCAAATATTTTTCAGTTCAATATCATGAAAGCAGACCACTCTGATTCCATTCATCCAGTAATTCATGTAAAATTTAATTGATACTCTATTTTTATGGAAGTATTACATGTACGCTTGGAATCAGATTTGAATGCCGTAAAACATATGTACTATCTGCTAAAAATTGGTAAGATTTTGCATTTCACATTAGAAATGATATTGACACATCATGCAACTACCTTGAGTTTTATTCATTTATGTCACTAAAGAATTACAAACATGAAGTTTATACTGATTTTTATTTCACCTCTGCTGATGATAGAGGGACAGAGGCATACCAGGGACTTGCTGATCAAGCAACCTTGTTAGATGAAAAGTTTAGATTTAGTAAAAGACTCTGTCTCATAAAGAAAACAAATAAACTAGAAAGGAAAATGTACACTGTTGACTATATGCCCTTGTGCCAGCATACTCTCATGTATATAACACTGAAGAAAATTGTACCAACAAAGAAGAATATCTGTTTCTCTCTCCTTCTCTTTCTCTCTCTCTCTCTCTTATCTGTTTCTCTCTCACACACACATGCGATCACACTAGTATCATTTAATAGAAAAATTACATTATGAAAATGACTATTCACTACTACTTCAGTTACCCATATAAGTATTTCTATCAATTATAAAATTGTTATCAACATAGAGTATTATGCATTTTATATATTTATAAAGGTTCTTATTTAAAGTCCCCAATATTTTAAGTAGCTCACATTTCTATACATCACTGAACATTTATTTATTAGTATTCATATTTGTATGCCTCATGATCTACCTTCAAACTTTACATTGAGCTTTCTCATTAAGTTAGAAAATTGTGAATCTTAAGTGCTTTAAGAAGAAATATGGGGTATACATTTGTAAAAAGTGAATGGTTGATGACTACTCCAAAGTGTTTTGACTAAGAAATAAATGTTTGTATTTAATAATCTGCACCATGTAGGTCACTGGGTGATTTATCACACTTCCTCCTTAGCTGCTTGAGGTGAGTGATGGCTAACAATGGATTGCACCTGTGTCACTGAACTGTCACTGTACTTTAAGAAATCTCTTTTTGCAGCTGAACCTGTCAAAATTGATTTCAGACATACCCTTCTTCCTTTCAACGTGCAGAATTCTTACCTAATAAAATGTAAATGCCAAGTTCAAACAGACAGTCATGAAGGCCTATCTTGGGTACTCTAAATGAAGCTGTGTGTTTACAGAGAAAGCTAGACTTTCATTTTCATTTAATTATAGGCTCTACAAGCCTGTAATTGCCAAAGCCTTCTTTAGAAACTGATGGACAGTTTTATACTTAAGGATTCATTGAACATGATAATAAATGGTCATGGTTTCAATAATTAAGTTCTTGATACAAGAGATTGACATTTATGGTAACACATAATAAAAATTGACAGCTAAAAATCATAGAAATTAACATTTATTAAAGTATAGACCACATTAAACTAATCAATGCCTTTGCAAACTCCTAGTTTGGTTGTTTGTTGTTTGCTTTTTCCTGAGAGAGCATCTTACTATGTGGCTCTGGCTGTTCTGGAATTCACTATGTATACCAGGCTGACTTTGAACACACAGAGATCTCCATACCTTTGTCTCCCAAGTGCCTCTATGCCTGACTGCAAACTATATGATAAAGTACAACCCCACTACCTAATATGTGCACAGACATCATCAGATAGACCAGATTATTATTGAAATTGTAAAAGGACTATATTCACATTTCTACAATTCCATAGAAGAGATCAGTAAGAAAAACATAGATATAGTATATATTACTTTTTCTATCATTTTACCTATGTTATTGTGTTCGTGCACAATGTGCTTCTAATTTTATAGTGTCCGTGTTCTCTGGAGAACTGACACAGTAGTAATGAATAATTATTCTAGAAAAAGACCTCAAGACCTGTAGGAAGCAGTTCTCCCCGCCATTAAAAGATGGCGCTTGGCATGTATCCAGCAAGCATGAGTAGGCACTGCTAAAGAGAAAAACAACTCTATATTTGGAAGGCTTGCACTTTGAGGTGTGGTTACCCGATCAGCCCATCTTGCATCATATGGAATAGCCAATGAACAGTGAAAGCGTGGCAGCTGCTGATAGGATTAAGACAATGCATATAAGGGGCTGCTGGGGTGGTAGGGGTAGAGACAAAGGTAGGAGGAGGGACAAGAGTAGAAGGAAGGAAGGAGGAGAAGGAAGGAGGAAAGAAAGAAGGAGCAAGCTTGCTGTACAAGGGAGCCTGAATAAACTGCTTAAAGAAGAACACGGTTGCCGTTGCCTTATTCCGCTGATCAGACGAGGGTAGCGACAAAGACCAAAGAAAAAAATCTACAACACTAGATATATGCACTTGAGATAGAGTCAAGGCTTTGGCATTAGGAAAATATTTTCAATAATAGCTTGTCTTAGTTAGAGGTTTACTGCTGTGATCAGACAACATGACCAAGGCAAGCCTTATAAAAGACAACATTTAATAGGTGCTGGCTTACAGGCTCAGAGTTTCAGTCCATTATCATCAAGGTGTAAATATGACAGAATCTAGACAAGCATGGTGTAGACAGAGCTGAGTGTTCTACAAATTTATCTGAAGGCCTCTAGCATAATACTGGCTTCCAGGAAGCTAGGGTGAGTGTCTTAAAGCCAACACCCACAGTGACTTACCTACTTCAACAGAACCGCACTTTCTAATTGTGCCACTCTCTGGCATGAGCATATACAAACCACCATATAACATGGACACTATTTAATCACTTTGAAATGAAAATTGTAAGTAAGTTTGAATCAAAACCTATTTACATGATTATTAGCAATAATAATCCCGTATCTCCACTAACTCACGTTCATTACTAGGTTCACAAACTGTCATTATTTAAGTTGTAGCATACAAATTGAAAACTTAAAAGTTAATATTCACATATTAGAAAAAAAACATGCAATATTTTCTTTTGGAATCTGAATGGCAATGGAACATGATCTAAGAATGGAATTCTGTAAGGAGAATTCTGAGCACATGTGACAAAACGCTAAAAACAACACAACCATCATACAAAACCAAAACAAAACCAAAAATATAACATCTACAGAATTGTTCCTGTATTATATTTTCATTTCTCTCTCAGGTTTAACAGAAACAAGTGAGTTTAATTCAGATTATTCATTAAAAATGGCTATTTTTTTCTATACTTCTATGGGAAAACATGATTTTGCCATATGGAAATTGGTTTTGTGATTATACTCCTTACTCATATAACACTTTGTAATGCTCACCATATAAAATGTCTGATGTTCTGAATAAAATTGGCTATTGTATGAAATATCAGCTCTGCAACATTAATGACTACTTTCTCTCAGGTCTTACCACCTCATTCTGAATGATTTTTCCAGCTCCATCTGTTTATCTGCATATTTTTTATTTCATTTTTCTTAACAACTGGATATATTATTATGTACCAGATTTTATTTGTCAATTCTTCAGTTGGTAGAATCTAGGCTGGTTCTAATTTCTGGCAATTGTAAACATAGATGAGCAAATTTCTCTATAGCATCAACATAGAATAGTTTAGTTTTATCTTCAAGAATGGTATAGCTGGATCTTGAAGTTATTGATTCCTAGTTTCTCCAGGAATCACACCACTGAGTTCCATAGTGACTTAATCAATTTGCACTCACTCACAATGATTTAATGCCCCCATTTGCCAAATCATTGTCAGAATATTAAGTTATTTGTTTGGCGGATCCTGGCCATTTTGTGGTTATATGAAATCTCAATGTAGCTTTAAATTGCATTTATCTGATGGCTTACAATAGCAAACATTTCTTTAAGTGCTTCTTGATAATCAGTCTTTTAGTTATAAATATATTCTAAACACTAACCCTCTATTATGTGTTTATTAATAAGGATCTTTCCACTTTGGCTGTCTGGCTCTTTGTGTGAAACATGATGACTTTGCCTTACAGAAGCTCTTCAACTTCATTTATGATTTTTTTTTAATGTATATGCTATTTGTACTCTGCTCATAATGCCCTTTCTTGTGGCAATGAGTTCAATATTATTCCCAATTGTTCTTCTATCAGATTATTGAGAATTGATTATACATTGATGTCCTAACCAATCTGAATGGAATTTTGTTCAATGGAATATACATGAATCCATTTATATTCTGCTACATGTAACCATCCAATTTGACCAGCATTGCTTGTTGAAGATGCTATATTTCCTCCAGTGTACATGCTAGTGTCTTTATTAAAAATCAGATGTCTGTAAGTTAGTAGAAAAAAATTATCTTTTATTTGATTCTATTTATCAACCTGTTTGTTTTTATGTCAATACCCAAGGAAGAAGAAATAGAATGTAGTATTATAGCGAGAAAAACTGGAAAGGGGAGTCAGAATAATTCAATTGGGAGTAGGAGAGCAGGATAAAATAGGGACTATGGGTACAGACAATAAACAAACCATGTTTTTGAAAAAATATTCAAATTTACTACTGTAGACTCTTCACAAAGTATGTCCATAAGTGAAAGGAATTTAAACATTGTCACCATGTAATTGAAACAATGCCTAATATAAACATTTTATAACACACTAATTACAACTTCCAGTGTTACAAATGGCTACATGTTATTGAATATTAGCCAAAGGTGCACTGTGAACTCCTTTCAAACATCACAGAATATTGCCAAGACTAATTGCTATCTACCACAATGTGATGCAAAGGGCCCCTTCCTAAAGACAATGGTTACTATGTCATTGAATATAGATAAGTCAAATGGCCCTAACTAGAACCTTCATTCCTTGTAACTGGCATTTGTATTGTTGGAATGTACACTATGCACTCACTCCTGGGGGGGAGGGTAGATAATCATTGATATCACTAAATTATAAACCCTGTGATCTTCACCAACAATATGCCTGTAAGATACACTTGTGTACTAGTGACACAGATGTTATGACAGTAATTCCTCACACCCCCCACACACACCTTCTTTAAGGTCCAGTCAGAAAAACAGACCCATAACTGACATTATGAAATTGAATGAGATCCTGAGATTAGATAAAATATGGTCCTAGGAGAAAACTTGTTGTAGCACTACTTTTATATATAAACCCTGGCTATGGGTTCTTGCTACTGACCCCAATGCTTTTGATTCCCAAATGAAAGACACACACACACACACACACACACACACACACACACACACACACACAAACATGAGAGAGAAAAAGAGAGAGAGACAGAGAGAAAGAGAGAGAGAGAGAGAGAGAGAGAGAGAGAGAGGAGACTTTATAGTTTGACTTAAACAGACCAACAGAGCTAGGCCACTTCCTATCCTCCACATGGTTAATACACCTCCTACCAAATATTGATATTTTTAATTTACTAAATTCTATATTCTACCTTGGCTGCCCTAGACCAAGAGGGCTTCCCAACTGAGCTTCAATCTCCTGCCTCCTTCTTTTTTCAGTTATGCCCCCCTGTCCTCTACTCTTCTCAGGCATGAAATTTCTTCTCTCCTGTGTCTTCAGCATGGAAGATATTTCTCCTCCTACTTATCTGTCCCAAGCTCTGGAATCCTCAAAGTCCCTCTTCTGTCTGCTCTGCTCAGCCATTGGCTGCTAGCATCTTTATTAACCAATCAGAACCAACTAACTGGTGGCAGGGTCCCTCAGTATTTTATGTATAGACACTCCTGTAGATAGTTTTGGACACCAAAATTATAATTATAATACAAGCATTATTAGTGTAAATGCACTATATTTATTAATACTATACTGCTACAGGATAATTGCAATAATTAGTAAATTTATACATTTGTGCCTCATTGAATCCTTATTAAAGATTCTTTTTCTTTACATTAAATGGGAATTTACATAAAGACTAAAACTGGACAATAATCACAGAGTGAGAGACACTTTGGAGCATCCAGTCTTAAGTACTTATGAAATCCCTGTCCTCAAGAAATAGTGGCATATGGAGAAAAATAATGAGAATAACAGCCAGAGATGGCTACAAGAAATAGTGTTCCCAGACCCAATAGGATCGATGCATATATGAATGCACAAAGACTGTAACATTACACACAAGATCTACAAAGGTCCAAGCCAGACATGTCACAGAAACTGAGAGGGAGAAGAGAAAAGAATCCATTGTGTACTCAAGAAGCTATTTTCAGTCTTTGGATGACCCCTCCTTCAGTTTCTGCCCTATGCTATGTCTCCATATTTGCTTTCATGAGTATTTTGTTATCCCTTTAAGAAGGACCAAAGCACCCACACTTGGTCTTCCTTCTTCAGGAGCTTCATGTGTCTGTGAGTTGTAGCTTGGATATTGAGAGCTTTTGGGCTAATATCCAATAATCAGTGAGTGCATACCATGTGTGTTCTTTTGTGATTGGTTAACTCACTCAGGATGATATTAATAGTTCCCTCCATTTACCTTAGAATTTTCAAATTCATTGTGTTTTTATAGCTGAGTAGTACTCCATTGTGTAAATGTACCACAATTTTTGTACCCATTCCTATGTTGAAGGACATTGGGTTCTTTCCAGCTTCTGGCTATTATAAATAAAGCTACTATGAACATAGTGGAGCATATGTCCTTGGTATATGTTAGAGCATCTTCTCGATATATTCCCAGGACTGGTATAGCTGGGTCCTCAGGTTAATACTATTTTCTGAGGAACTGCCAGACTGATTTCCAAAGTGGTTGCACTGTCTTGCAACCCCACCAATAATGGTAGGAGTGTTCCCCTTTCTCCACATCCTCACCAGCATCTGCTATTACCTGAGTTTTTGATTTTGGTCATTCTGACTGGCACAATCATCAAAGGTAGACACTTGTGGATGCCAGGAATTACATGCTGACAGGAGCCTGATATAGCTGTCTCCTTAGTGGTTTGCCAGAGCCTGAATATTCAGAGGTGGATGCTCACAGCTAACCATTGAGCTGATCATGGGTTCCCAATGTAGAGAAGAGGACACAAGACTGAAGGAGGTGAAAGGGATTGCACCACCATGAAGAGAGCAACAATCCAACAACCAGAACTCTCCCAGGGTCTAAACTACCAGCCTGGGAGCACATAGGGAAGGACCCATGGCTTCAGCTGTATGAATGACAGTGTCAGTCAAGGGGGTGAGGAAGGCCTAGGTCCAGTGAAGACTGGATGACCCAGTATGGTAAAACATGGGCGGGGTGGTGGAAGTGGAGGTGGGGCATATCCTCATAGAAGCAGGAGGAGGGGAAATGGGATATGGGGTTCTTTTGTGGGGGGAAATGGGATTACACCTGAAATGTAAATAAAATATCAATGAAATTTTTTTAAAAGAAGTTATTTTCAATTTATTACTACTGAAAAAGGAAAACAAGTTTTTCTCCAATTAGAATATCACTGACTATATCCACTCTTCAAAGGCAGACCACATACCCAGGAGTGTTCGATCAACATACTACAAAATCCAATCTTTTATTTTGGTATTTGCCTTATCTAGTTGTGTTTTAATTTTTTAAATTTTGTTTTTTGATATTTTACTTTTTAAGAGAGCAGTGAGAGAGAGAAAGAATTTATATTAGGAAAACTGGTGGAGGGAAAAGATAATCAAAAAACATTGTGTGAAAAATTAATTTAAACTCTCTTGGACAATAAAGACACTTTGAAAATGTCTTTCTTTACACTCCCAGTTTAACTATGCTTACATTTTACACATCATTTCTAATGACAGAGAAGCCTTAATGGTGGAAACTCATAATTTCTCAAGATTTTAATGGTATTAAAACATATGTCCAGAATGATGACATTATCAAAAAGATATGCTAATATTGAAGGAGATGGTTCCTCATTCCTAGACAAAGAACTGGGACAAAGTGCTGGGAGAAGGATGTAAGCCTCTTCCAGGAATAATGGCCCTTTATTGAATATTCTCTGCAAAGAGGCCAGCACTGAGACCATGTACACAAAAGTTTCAAGAACAGACTCACAGACAGTTTCAATATACTTATGCATTCATGTGCATATGTATGCAAATATATATGAGAAACAATAATAAAAAAAGAAGCTAACGATTTCAAAGTGTCCTGTCCTAGAAGAGATGGAGGTAAGGCACCTGCTTGAGCTTTGAGGGAGAGAATGGAAGGTCAAAAGTGATGGCAATGAGTTTTAATTTTAAAGTTGTAAAATGATTTTTAAAAATCTCTGACTTTAATCTTCAGTCTCTTATATTAATTTTGAGTGAGCAGAAGTAAGATCTTTGGTTATTCTGTGCTCACAAGGGTATGTGTTTAGACTGTACGATCAAGCATATTTATTCTTGTTTGGCTGGTTACCTATGATGGGCTGTTTATACTGATTGAGTTAGAATAACAAAAAATGAAGCCTAAACTTTTTAAAAGAATCATTCTGTCAACTCACTAGGCTAAAATAGTAAACATGCCATTTAAATATAGAATAAAATAAAAAATATTTTATTTTCAGATAGAAAATATAAAATTATATAATAATGAACCTTTATTACAATAGTCACACCAGAGTTGAGAAATTAGGAAATATGATATGAAATACTCAGACACCTGAACTTGAATTCATATCAAACAGTGATTTGTTTCTTGTCCTGTTTTCAGTGAGAACCATGACTACTCTAACAGTTAAATCTAAATCCACAAATGAACATTTCTATATTGAGAGAAGTTTTTAACATTGGCATGTTGGCATATTCCACATATGTAGCCTCTCACCTACTCATACTATGTAGTTCTAAATGTAATTTATTTTAATTGAGCCCTTGAGAAGGTATTAATTTTATATGATTTGAAGTTTGAACCTTGGTAATAAGACAAACTCCATGTATATGGTTTTTTATTTGTTTACTCACTTTTTATCAATTTGACAGAGTCTGGAGTCTTCAGGGAGAAAGAAATGACATTTGAAAGGAAATGGTTCTGTCAGATTGCCTATAGGCATGTTTGTGGGGACATTTTTTTGATTAATGATTGATATGGGAATGCTAGAACCCCTGGGCAGGTTGTCCTGTATTGTTTTTTAAAAAGTTAAATCTAATAAGCCATTAGGAACATGGACAGCTAGAAATTTCATTAGGGAACACCCTAGCCTCAGACTTACAATATTTAACACTATTAGTAATTCATAGTTGCCATCATGTTCATGATATCATCATCATCCATCCTCATCATCATCAACGACAACAACAATGTCATCATCAACATCATTACTCATCCAGTGTTTAGATTTAGGCATCTAAATATAAACAGCTTTAGTTTTATACCACTATCATAACATATTTGTTGAGAGTATTACAACAAATTGAAAGCAATTGGCTAATGATAATGAACCTTGATACAGCCAAGAACACTGCTCATAAATGTAATATATGATGATAATTCCTTCTCAACATCCAGGATGACTATTTAAAACTGATACCTTCCAAGAAGAGGTGACATTATGAACTGTGGAAGGTGATAACAGGAAGAGATACCCATAAATACAGACAGATATGTTATAAATTTTTCTATGTCATCTGCATTCTGCATTTAGTGTTGAGTATATTGTCATTTTCCATCAATGTGATAGCAGTCTGAAACACATGCACTATATTGCATTTGCTTGCCACTTCTTACTATGAGGAATATTATATTATTTCAACCATAATGAATATGGTGCATCAAATGGCTAATTACATTACATGTATTACTTTATTCAAAATCAGTCCAAGGTGAAAAATCAATATTATAATAAGCCACACATTTCATTAAACTCTTCCTAATTATAATGACCACCGTGGTATATTTTAGAACTAACATGAATCCGATGGTATTTGGCTTGACACTCAAGATGGCTCCTAACCCTTAAATTCCAGTTTTTTGGATAGGATAAAGACCACCAATCCATTCTTCAAAATCTTTCTAGTATATTCAACACATTTTTTTGCTAAATGATTAACAAATGTACCTGTCTTAACTTCTTGTGTCACGTATTTATTTCAACAATTTTCCTAGTGTCCCTATATTTGATAAGGCATCTCTCTTGTTCTATAACACAGAAAAGGAGAAAAGAAAACATCTAAAGATATTAAGATCATTGTACCTTTGAAAACAACTGGAAAGTAAAGCATTTCCAGCACAGGTTATTGTTGCTTGTCCAAGGGTAGAAAGATGCCTTCATAGGATTAACAAGGGAAAAGCTCATCTGTGCATCGGATGATTTATACTGAGAACTCTCAATTGGAAAATTCCTGTTATACTGTTTGAGTAGGTTTTCCACACAATGTCTGTTGGATGTGCTAAGCACCAGATACTATGATGTTACTATTACCTTCTCTTACATGGGAGCTATGTCAGTCAGTTTGGACAGTATTGTAATGGTTGCTTTTGATGTGATTCTGTCTGATACTCACTATTTTCTATCTTTCTTGGTACATGTTGAAGAAACTGATTGATTCACAATCAAAATCATAGGCATCATGAATTGTTCTCCACAAAGAATAGTGCCTAAGGCAAATATTTAGTAGGTATTTTCAGTAAACCTTGTTCAAAAGTATTTCTACTTTGTCTAAGTGAAGGTGTTTTGAAAAAGCCCTGGATGATAGAGAATATTATAGACAGAACTGGATCAAATTTCTTATATGATTTCTCCTCAGATATTTGTTCCTGGATAGGAATTTGTAGCCCTTGTTAAAAATGTATAGCATTTTCATATCATCTATGTTTATCCTATGTATTTTAAATTATATATTAGTTATATTACATTTTATGCATTTTATATTATATATAATCTAATCACCATGATTCTTATGTAAGTAGTTATACTACCAAATAATGAAATGGGGCATCAATTCACTCTTCCCAATGCCTATCTAAATCCTCTTGTATATTCACCACATTAGCAACATTTTTTGTTAAATGATTAACAAAATTAGCTGTCTTAATTTCTTGTGTCACAGCAATTGCAGAAGCAGTGGTGCTAGCAATTAATGTAATTAAAGCTGTTATACCAGCAATAATCAAACCCACTACCCTCTTGCTTCTGCTTAAAGCCTGACTCATTTCTAACAGTACTTGCAAGCTATTTTTATAATACCAAGGTTCTTGCAGTGAATTAGGCATAAATCTAAAACCTCTCTGGAAGTTTTAATGTTACATAGGGAGTTTATAAATTTCAAGAATGCTACTTTGCTGAGTGTTGATGCAGTAGGTAGATACTGCAGATAAAATTATCCATGAACTGAGGTCAATATTTCTATTTTGGTCAAGTTTCAAAAATGGCATACATAGCTTGATCATGCTAGCCCTTTTTGTCCTGAGAATAGTTTTATTCCTGCCCATCATGTTAAAGCCTTTATTTAACAACATCAACATATTGGTAGCCAAAGTACATGGCTTGAACTTGAAATGATCCCCAGACAGAGTTACTAAATTCACAGGCTTGCGAGCCAAGGAATTGTAAGATTCTGCACAGACACTTATGAACCTAAGACAGAGGTGCATTTCTTTTGATAATGCATATTCCATGATGGGTAAGGAAAGCATTCTTGTCAGAATGACCTAAGACAGGCTCAGTCTTGTTAATGAAATTAAAAAGGGGAGAGGCAGAGGGCTTTTGGGGCTGCTTGGCAAGAATCTGACATGGGCCTAGGACAAGTAAATGTGCTGCTTGTTAGGAATATGACATTGGCCAAGGACAAGGAAGTAGGCTTCAGGAAGGTATCTGATATTAGGCTAGAACAAAGAAGTAATTTCAGGGGGGAACCTAAATATTAGGCTAGAACAAAGAAGCAATTTCATACAAGATTCTAAATTTTAGGCTAGAACAAGGAAGTAGGCTTCAGACATGCAAATGACCTTGCACTAGGACAGGGAAGCAGGATCAGATACTTTGGACATCCTGATAAGCTCTTAGAAACAGTTATCACAGGAGTGTTCGCATAATTAGGTTTAATGCCTTGCTTTTCTTTGACTATTTGTGTTTATTATCTTTCTTGTTCCTTGACTATTTGCATCTAGTGTATTGCTAGACAATCAACCTAGAACTGACCTTAATACATGCATGTAATTAAAATGGTATAAATGCATAAAGGAGGAGGGGAGATGGGATAGGTGTTTCTAGGGAGGGGAAATGGGGAAAGAGGATGGCATCTGTATTGTAAATAAATTAAATATCCAATAAAAACATTAAAAAAATAAGTAAGTTACACATTTCAACTTGTTTGTGTGAGATATCACAGATAAAATGTGTGTCTACATGGCTAAGCACACAATTATGATCTTCAGAGAGATGATTTTTTCCCATAAGTTTTAAATAGTTAAAATTTAAAGACAGAGTTTCTCATGTTTTACAGTGTTATAAATTTGACAGGCCTTTAAATATTTGTCCTTTCTATTATATAGCACCATAAAGACACTATATCTTACACTGAAGTAATTAGTTTCTCACCTTAAATTAATAAATTTTTTGTAATTGTGAATCAGATGACAATAAAGTTAAAAGAACATTTTGAGTTTGAGAAAAGTTATATGTTAAAAAATCATTTGAAATATTGTATACCTAAAATGTTTAATATGATTATCAAACATCCATATATTTAAGGCTGTAAATTTATTGAAAATAAATATAATATATATAAAAAGGGACTAGAAAGCTTATAGATTAAGCTTCTCTTGTTGTTATATATATATATAATATTATACCACACTAATTTACTAATTTCATATGTCAATAACAGGAAATTTTTAGAACATTTTGTTTAATATATAGAAGAAAATCTTAAATAGAAAATAATATCAAATGTAAGTCAAATTATTTTGATGTTTGAAAACTAGATTCTTTGGTAGTTAAGGACACACAAATTTTGTTCAAAATTTTGCTTGACATACTTTTAATATTATAGATAACTTGAAATTATGATATTTATACAGGATCACATAATTTATATTCTATTATTTTGTTTGAATTAAATTAATGCAATTTTCATATTTTTTACTTGAAAAATCTATGTCCACAAATAATTGGAAGATACTTTGTCTTTAATAGGAAATAGGAAACAAAGGAAGATTTCAAATATTATACAGAAGGAAAGTTCACATTTTTTCAAGATAAAATCATAGAATATATTCTTTTCTCAACATATTTTATTTTCAATCTATCTACAAATTTTAGTATGCATATTTTATCAGTTATATATAAAGACTAAACCAATAACTTGTATACATTTATTCAGAAAATATAGCTTAAAATTTCTAGTTGAAATAAGAAATTGAAATAAAAGAAAATCTTGTCACCAGATTAGTCTTTTAGTAAGTTCTTCAGTTCTCAAAACAAGGGAATACAAATTTGTAAGATATTTTTAATTTTCAACCTCTTTGACAGTGCCAAGATTTATGGTGTAACCCAAAACACCACTACATCATTATCACTTTAAATTGTCTTCCTGTGCATGAACATCTAAGACTATATGTAAATTAGACTTCCAAACTATAGTTATTTTTCTCTTCTCATCCAAATCTCTAAGATAAATTTTCCTATGGACATATTAATTAGATTTTCAGTCTTTAGTTGATCAATGTAAATGATCACTTCAAATGGGCAAAACAGCAGCTGGAGAAATGGCTCAGTCCATAATTTAATTGCTATGCAAATAAGAAATAAAACAGTCAACAAGGCAGTGTATTCGAGAAATTTCAGCATGGGAGAGGTTGGGGTACAACAATACCTCCATGCGACTTTTCTAGATGTATCCTTGATCTCCAGTTTCACTGAGAAACCTTTTCTAAAGATCACTGAATATAGCAACAAAGAAAAACACCAAGTATTGACCTCTGGCCTACTCATGGTCCCCCAACAACGTGTCTACCTTACATTTTACACATAAGCACCAGCACAAGCTCCTTCATACACTCACAAAACACCAAATAATACATTTTATTTACTGAGTATTGATACATGAAAATAGTTTATGCCATAAAAAATATTAATCATTTATAAATAATTCTATTAACTTGCACTGAAGCATTATAAGCATTACAGAAAACATTAACAATTATCTCATTCCACTATCATGGCAGATGTCCAATTTTACATTAAATTAATTACCAGATGCCTTTTCTTTCTGACAGTTGGACATTTTATATTTCAAAGGCAAATAGATTTTGAAGCAATATGATAACAAGCTCAGAAGTATAAAATGTACCAGAGGTGAAATCAACAGTTGAATTGTTAATATTTTCCAAGAGAACAAATCAATCATGGTATTAAATCAACATAAAATACAAATCACTGGTGGAAAAATGTAATATCTTATAAACCAAATTATATTTTATTATAAAATTCTCAATGAAATTTCAAATGGCAAATTAGTGAACAGGTTAATTTCTGATTATATTCATTGTATTTTTCAAAAATATTATAACTGTCTATTATTTTTTCTCTACCAAACTGGAATTACAAAATTATAGATATGTCCATTTTTGATATTGGCCATTACTTAACAGATTTCATTTCTAGATATCAAGAATAATGCTTCCAATATTCCAGTACCAATAATAAACAAGTTCATTCATGAAATTCATTACATGTAAACAAGCAAATTATGCTTATTCAAATGTATGTTATATATTTTATAAAATATTAAAATGAATTTAAATGCACAGAATAGTTTAAAGAAAACAAGTAAGAATTATAGTTGCAGCTAACTTTTAACTTATTTAGGGTAATTTGATTATATTACAACATTATGAAAAATAGATTAAAATATAGAAATAAGTTTTATGTAAAGCATATTTTAACATAAATACATGTACTAATTTGGGAAACATGATGTCAATCCTACATGTTTTGTTAAACATTTTTGTAAATTATTAATTTAAAAATTATGTATTTCTATAAGATAATGAATACTTTTATAAAATTATGAAATAATTCTAATGTTTTTAAGCAATAAATCAGTATTTCAAAATACATACTAAAAAGCATAATAATCTCAAACTTTTTCACCATATGTAAACTTAGGAATTTATTTTGATTACTCTTAATTGAAGATATGTGAATGTGGGCACAGTTTCTTTGGAGAACAGAAAGAGATACTGGAGAGGAAATTACAGATGGCTGTGAGCCTCTGGTCATAGATATTGGGAACTAAAGTTGGAAACCCTGGAAAAGAAATTAGTATATTTAAACCAGGGAGCCAAATCTCCAACCTCATATATAACATTTTCAGAAAAATTGATGGACTATTTTTTGAAGTGTGTGTTTGATGTCTGAGCTATACTTCAGTTCCAGATACGTACATCTTATATTTCTTTTATAATTTCCTTCTTCAAATTTTCTGCATCTGTGATACATTTTCAAAATAATTCTTTTAATTTCTTTTAATTAGTATGTTGAGAAGAAATAAAACACTTGATAAATACTTTGTAGACTTATATAGCTTAATTACACAATTCATACTGTGATGATATATAACTATTAATCAGCTAGAAAATTTAGTTAAGTCCCAGTGAATTTTTCAGTTATTCAAAAGACTCATACTGAAAATGGCACCTCTAGATTTTTGGGAGGCAAATGTTCACTGTTTACATCCTTATCTCTATCTCTCTATGTCTCTATCTGTTCCTCTACTGTATTCCTTTTTCTGTTTTTGTATATAAACATATATATGTGTGTACACATGTCCATGCATGCATACACACACATGCACACACACACACATACACCAATTTTACTTCAAGGTTGATACCCAGAATAATGAACAATAACAAATTGGAAACCAAAATGTTTAGTTTATGACATTGAATGTTTATTCACAGTAAATATAAGATGAAAATCATGTAAGGAACTATTAGTAGATTAACAGATAAATAATACATATTAACTAATGTATAAATGTAATGTCATAAAAAGAGTGGCTGTTTAATATATGATACAATATAATGACATGAACACATTCCACTAAGTATAAATTATACATGTACAGGAAACAACAGTGACAAGTAGTATATAATTCCACTCATATAATAAAATAAACATTAAAAAAAGAATATAAATAAAGAAGAGAGATTGCAGGAGTTTGAAATGACTGGATAATCATTATCTGTCATTTGATGGAGCACAGTTACTAATTGAATATTGGAATTTGGAAATAATGGTGAGGCCTTTTTAAAAAAAGTAGTACATTTACATAATATAAAAAAGACATCATAAAAATTTCAGGTAAATGGATGGAATTAGAAAAGATCATCCTGAATGATGTAACCCAGACCCAGAAAGGCAAACATATTATTTCCTTCCTTATAAGTGGATGACAATCCTGTTGTAATCTATGGACACAGAAAGGCTAAGTGCTAAGCAATAATGAAGGCTCTAAGGGGGATGTGTGGATCTCTCTGGGGAAAGGAAATAGAATAGATTTGAAGTGGACTAGGGGAGTGTGGGAATGGGGAACATGAAGGATCAGGTGTGTGTGTGCGTGTGCGTGTGCGTGTGCGTCGAGGAGTGAGTGGATAGAGAAACATTTTGGAGAGAGATGACTGGTGTGGGTAATATTTAAACCTACTGCTGTAGTTGAAATTCCTAAGATTCTACCAGGGTGACCCTCATGAGGACTACCAGCATTGGAGACTGTAGAGACAGAATTAGTTATCCTCCAGAATCAGCTATCCTCTTTAACCAGGCAAGACTCCAATGAATCGAGTGGGACACCAACCCAATGATAAAACCACCAACCTACAAGCTATCCAGATTGCGAGATAGTCCTCTGCAAGCAACCTGCTACAGGTCTGCAGATGAGAATGGAAAGCATGTAAGGAAGACATAAAGGATAGTAACAATCTCCTACCTGAGTTCCATCCCAATGTCTTCAATGGAATGGGCAGAGGGAGAAAAGCTGGGTCAATTGCAAGGTTTGTGGGAGTTTCTGGGGACCTGAGGAATGGAGTAGAGACGCAAAGTCCCTGAAAGCTGTCTAGTACAGGGCTGGAGAGGAAACTGCAAAGATTGCAGAGGAGCACAGAAAGGAGAGTGGAAATTGTACTTCTCAGTCCCAGCCTGGAGTGGCCACTGAGGTCCAAGACAGTGTTTCAAGATATGATTTATGCTTCAGTTATTTATGATTGCCTGTGTGCAATATCAAGTATTACATAATTTAAGAAAAAACAGAAAATGCTAACCAATAGCAATAATGTTAATGCTCTTAAAGTATTAATGTTTTCATGTAAAGTTGTGAAAATTAGTAGGTATTGGGTGGATACATGTATTTCCTTGGTTGTTTGTAAATATATTTTTTTAACTTTCATTTTGCTTTGGAAACTGTTTTTAATCAACCAAGGTGCATTTCATTTCCTCTATTAAAAAAGTATGTCACTAGTTTAGTAT
The DNA here is from genome assembly GCA_021653895.1 of Mastomys natalensis. Lineage (NCBI taxonomy): Eukaryota > Metazoa > Chordata > Mammalia > Rodentia > Muridae > Mastomys > Mastomys natalensis. The sequence goes on along the minus strand of JAJTUV010000486.1, from coordinate 1,715,125 downwards.
TCTATTGGGTTTTTGCTTACTTTTACACAAGGCACAGAATATGAAGGCACTTCCTCTCTGACTAACACTGAGGCATGCTGAAAAATCTTACAATAGAGGGAATTTCTTACCCAAAATGCTGGAACATTGCTTTCCTCTCAGATAGAAGCAGTATACAAAACTCACTAGGAACATAGCCTTTCTGTAAAAGAAAGTGAAATTCCACTGATCAGATATATGTATTCCATACTGAGTTAAAGAGAATCAGAATATTTGGTATCAGGAAGACCTTCTCAGTGGTACAAGATTTTGCATGGTTACTTATACTCCCAATACATCTAACTAAGTTCCTTTGGCTATTGTTTTACTTCCTTTACTATAGACTTAAAATAGAAAATTATGATAATTGTCATCTTTATTCTTAGTTTTTAGCTATGATCACATTTTGTACATAACAAGGAGAATAACATTATGTATAAGGTTAGAGTACAAATTGTGGACAGGACCCTGACAATGAATAGAACATGAAGGTTAAATGAAACAAGCATGAATTTTTTTTATATATAAAAAGACAGCAAAAGTATCAAATGTTCCCTATTTAGCAATTTATTTATAAAATTAATATGCAATCAAAATCTTTATCACCCTAAGTTACAGAACGGGAGCAAGCCACAGAATTATGCCCTTTCCCCATACAATTGCATTTCTCTTGTCTCAAGTTATTTCATAACTAGGAGATAGTTTCTGTACATTCAATAAGATCATATTCAAAATATAAAGTTCTTTCAGGCACAAGGTATGCCATATAATTTCTAAATTATTTGCATATGGAGATGAAATAAAGAAACATAAGTAGCATTATAAAGAAGAAAAGTGTAGGTTTGTTCACATCTTCTTGAAATTAGAGATGATGTTATATAGAGAACAGTGACAGAAAGTTCCAAAGTGAGACAATAATTTCTTTATTTTCAAAGGACTGTAAAAAAGTTCACTAGTAAAAAGCAGATAAAAGGATAAGTAAATATTTTTGGATATTCAGCACAAAGTAAGTGAAGTAAATAAAAGTTTTCATCATGGCACACCTATGATATGCACATCACTGTCCTTTGATTGCGTTCATTCCTATGTTCCTCTCAGACCTGCTTTCTCTTTATCTTCCATTTTTCTTTCCATTACCCTGCTAATTCCACCATTTCTTCCATGGCCTTCATTCTTTGGTGTTCTAGATTTCATACATGAGATTTAATAAGTGATGCATGTTCTAATTCAACAGCAGATATATTTGAAAGAAAGTATATGAATACACAGAGATGATAGGAAAATAGAAAAAGTATGTGTTAATGTATGTAGGTTTATACAATGCACATAACTTGTTGAAAATTTATTCCATATCTCAGGAAATACTAAGAAATGACAAGCATGTGTGTCCAGTATCATTTACAAATATACATAGACTACAAGCAAAACCAGTTCAAAACTCCAGGATGAAGGAAGACAATGAAGATGGGTCAGTAGATTAAACAATTTTATGCACAACCATGAAAACTAGTTTAAGATCCCCAAAAGCTTTATGTTGATTCCTATATTTAATCCAAGCATTATAGAAAGTAGAGATAGAGTAACTCCAAGGCAAGCTAGATAGGCAGACTATTAAGAATTGCTAAGCTCTGGGTTCAGTGACAGACTCTTCCTCAAAAGAAATAAAGCAGGATTGAGATAGATATCTAGCACCCATATCCAGGAGCACAAACACACACACAAACACATGTATTCACATGCACATCTACATATTCACATGCCATAAAGCAATGAAAAACAGTTAAATTTACATAATTATGAATGCTTTAATATTTAAAGCATTTAAAGCATTCTCGATAATTATATAAAGATCGTGTTCCTGTGTTGGTTCTAATCATACAAATAAGAAAATAAGGCAAACTCGAAGTCCTAGCTATTAGAATAATGGCCATCTTTGGAGAAGGACAAAGGAAGGTGTAATAATTTAAAAAATATTTGATGTATTATGTCATGTATATGTAATTTTGTTTGTCACATTTGAGCATTAGGATTTCATAAGGGGTTTAATGAAAAGTGCATTTAGGGTAAAAGATTGCAATTCAACTTAGGTAATCAACAGTTCTATAAGAAAGCAGAGTGAGCAAGCCAGAATGAGCAAGCCAGTAAGCTGCATTCATCTACAGCCTCTGCATCAAGTCCTGTCTCCATGTTATTCCCATGTTTAAGTTCCTGATGCCCTGATTTCCTTCAATGATGGACTATGGTATGGAAGTGTAAGCAGCAAAAACATGAAAACAAAAATAAAAACCACAAAACAAACAAACAAACAAAAACACCCACCCTTCCCCTCTCTTCAACTTGCTTTTGGTCATTTTGATTCATCATAGCAATGGTAATCCTAACAAAGACAGGTGACCATATCCAATGGACAGATTTAAAACACAGCACCTGTATCTCAGGATCAGGAAGTGTCTCTGAATAGGGGACAAAAGACCGCAACTGCAAGGGCATCAAGAAATCTACTGTGAGACTGTGCATCTTACAAATGACAAATATATTACACCCACTATGCCAAAGTATATAGCTGTGCAAACAAAACCTTGACATGCATACCACCAATAGACTTGCTAATACTTAAGAGGAATTTCATTTGGCCCTATCTCTAGATAAAGAACTACAGGAACATAAGAGTGAGAAACATCATGAAGAACATCATGAAAGAAACAGTCTTCCTAAGAAGAGTAATTGGATTTAATTAAAATTAAAACAAATGATAGTATTTCAACAATTCTGGAATTATCATTGTCAATATTTAGTGGGTTTCACTTCCACTTCATGTAGGTGTCAGAAGCTGGAAAAGAGCCATTAGCAGTGAAAGGGAAAAGAGACCATAAGAGAAGATAATAGTATAACACAATATATAAAAGTAGAGATGGTGAATACTATATCTGTAAATGTCTAAAAAAGATGGAGGTGGGTGGCTAGGGGAGAGAAAGGTTAAAGGAAAGGTTTAAATAAAACCAGGAATTTATTTTAAAATTGTAGAGACTGTGCTGGGTAGTTTTTATGTCAACTTCATACATGTTAAAGTCATCTGTTACAAAATACTCTTAATCAAGTAAATTCATCCACAAGATGGAGATATAAACAAGTCTGTGAGATACTTCTTTATTTATAATTAATGCAGTAGGGCTCAATCCATTGAGGGTGGTGCTACCATGGTTGGTGGTCTTAGGTTCTATAAGAAAGAAATCTTAGCAAGGCACAGGGAACAAGCCAGTGAGAAGCAATTTCCCATGGCTTCTGTATCAGCTCCTACCTCTAGGTCCCTAACATTTTTGAGTTTCTGCCCTGTTCATCTTCAATGATAAATTGTAATATGGAAGAATACATGAAATAAGCTCTTTCCTCCTCCAGTTTCTTTGTTTCATGGTGCTTCAGCAACATATGTAGAACCCCCAAAGAAGACAAAATTTGGTATCTAAAGTAGGATATGAACGTAGACCTGACCATGTGTTTCAGGATGAATGTGGAGAAGACCTTGGAAATTTGGACTAGAAAACCAATTCAGTACTAAAATCTTGGTGAGGTTTTGTGAGAACTTGTGTGACAAACCTGAAATATGCAGGTTGTAGATGCCTGGCTTATAGAATTTCAGAGAAAAATAAATACACTACAGATATCATTTGATAATTTGAATTTAGAATCATTGGGTTTGGTCAACTGGGCCTGAAAAAACAGCCATGTTCAAAAAAGACCAAAAACACTAACTTTGCAACTGCAACAATTGATGCTGGTTAGCTGAAGCTGTGAAATTAGCAGTGGTTAAGAAAAGATCAGCATCTCGGAGGATCATAGAACTGGTAAGCATATGGAAGCTGTGGTCAGAGGCAACTGAGTTGGTCTTCTGATGCTTGGAATCACAAGAGTCACAAAGATATTACTATCTTTCAAGACATGAATAAATCATGGAGAGCAAGTGAGACATGCAACTGTGTGGCATAGTTGATATCCCTGAACAGAGGCCAGAAGAGGCTACTGGTGAATGTTCAAACAAGTTGCAGAATATTCATGTATTGTTTAGTTGTCAGTATGAGTTGACAGATGACCATCAAGGGCATGCTCATGGATGGAGCCTGCCTGAGCCCAGAGAACTGACACAAGGTCTTTGAAAGAGCTCAGAAGACCATAAGTAAATCCCAGGTAGTGGACATTGTATTACATACATTGATTCATTTGGGTTTTGGTTTTCTTCAATTATGACTGTATGCCGATCCTTCCCTCTTAGAAATAAAAATATATTATTTTGAGTTTACATAAATACCGTATTGAAAGGGTTTAAACTTTTAAAAAGATTTTGTAGTTTTCAGAAGACTTTGGATCTTTTTATTTTATATAAATTTTTGTATTGAAAATTATTTTTACATACAATATATTCTAATCATGCTTTTCTATACCTATTCTTCTTGCTGTTATCCCTAGTATTCCACCCACCAAATTCTACTTCTTCTTTCTCTCCTGTTTTTATTAGAAGACAAACTGGCAAATAAAAAGTATACAAATAATCCATAATAAAAACAAAATAAAGAATTAGAACAAGAAACACACACTCAAATACACAGGCACAGAAAACTAATAAAAAACACAACACTAAAATCATACTATACAAACCTTAGAGTAGTAAGAAAAATACGTCCAACAAATCAATATTAGACAAAAATTCTACAAAATAGTTTGAATTCATTTGTGCTGGCCATCTACTGCTTGAGACAGGGGTTATACTTCATTGTCATTAATACACATAGTAAGAGTCCATTGGAGATAACTGATTTTTCCTTAGCAAGAGATACAATTGGATATAGCATAGCTTCTTGGTAACGATTATTTTCATCAAGCCCCTTCCCTTAGGTTTCAAGAAGACAAGAGAAAAGGAGGCAAGAAGATTGTAAGAACAAGAATGGGTGTGTGGCATCATGAAAACTGTTTCTTTCAAAGGTAACAGGACTGATACATATTTGAACTCACTAAAATTTCAGCAAGATGCACAGGGCCTGCCTGTATTCCAGCCACAAAAGATATCAATGCTAAAACCTGGAAGTAAATGTGAGCTTCCATCCCTAACTGAGACTTTGGATACTTAAAGAGACCAACTTTTAAGGTGTTAAGTGTTTACATTTGTTGAGACTGGGCTAATATATTTTAAGTATGTTGTATATTGTAGTATCAACATTAATATGAGATCTTGCTGACACCAAGAAAAGAAAGTTTCTGCCTAGTAAGTAATATATTTGTGTGACAAGTTGTGTGAGTCATTCAGATAGCTAGTTTTTATGTCAGTTTGACAAAAGCTTGAGTCATCTCTGAGGACAGAACCTAAACTGAGTAAATGTGTTTAGAAGATAGTACTTAGGCAAGCCTGTAGGGAATATTCTAAATTTGTAATTGATACAAGAGAATCCTGTCCACTATGTATGGTGTCACCTATGTGGTGGTGGTCTGAACAAGCAATCCGAAGCAAGATTGTATGCAGTACTTCTCTGTGGCCTCTGTATCAGCTCATGCCTTCAAGTGTCTACCTTGTTTCTGGTTTCTCCCCTGACTACCTTCAATAATGAACTTTAATGTGGAAGAGTAAGTGAAATAAATCCTTTCTTCCCTTAATGTCTTTTGTATCATGGTATTTCCTGAGCATAAATAGAAGCTCTAACTAAGATAGAAGCTTACCTTTACATTAGCTTATTAAAAGTATAATTTTCTAAGTTTTCTTAACAAGGGTACTTAGTGCAAGTCATTAATGTTCCCCTCAGATGCTATTGGTTACTAAACAATAAAGGACATTATCAGGTACAAAATAGTTCCTCATAAAATGTCCAGAGAGGCCTTATAGTCCTTTACAATTTAAAGTTTACTAGCATTGCTCTTTATTGCCCAGCTCAGCTAGATGGCAAAACACTGATGCTAAAGATACTGTATATGATAGTTGCAGAACATAGAGAAATCAAAATAGAAAATAAATGGATTTCTTCCATGATAGTTAGTTCTCCAAGTTCTGGAAGGTATTTTCAAGCTTGTTGGAGAGAAAAATCCATCAACAATATTATACAGAGATGAGTCAAAGGATTTACAATAATTTTTTACCAGGCAACGTGTGCCTACTGGTAAATAATTATCATGGCTATTACAGTGGCAACCAACCATTTTCTAATTGGATTTGAGGCCTCCTTCATATGAGGGTACTTGTGCCCAATACTCTGTACTAGCTAAAGAGCTCAAGGATGGGGAGTAAAGACTGCACACAGAAATCCTATTGCCAGTTTTGTTCTGTTGTAAATGTGTCTCTCAGTTACTACTTAAATGCTTGCATTCATAGACATAAATGAATGTTCCTCTTTGCCTTCATCAGTGAACTTTTTTGTGTCAGTAATGCTTAATACAGATATGAGCATCTCAAAATAATGAGAATATGTGCAATGAGTGTTCAGCCCTAAGTTGGACATCTGTGTAACTGTTCTTCAGTGCTCACAGAATAATATAGAAGAAATAGGGTGAAAATATAAGAAATAAGAAGATGGAGAATACTGAGAAGCATTTTCTTCTTCACATAAGCTATCACAGTCCAGTTTTCATAGAGCTGTTATTGCCTGAAAAGACATGAAGAACACTAGACCCATTAATATTTCAATACAGCTAGGCTTGGGTCATAAAGCCCTATCCTTCCCTAGAGACTATTAATAATTACTAGCTCTTAATGAAGGAATGCAGAAATGCCATTTTCTTCAGTGGTGTATCCACTGATCAATAATCCCGTGAATAACCTCAACTCATCCTCAAACTAGCTACATTAATCAAAATCAGTATAGTAAGTCAAACGCACAGACACACACTATTGAAGGATAATTTCCCTGAGATAAAACATTTCATATTAGGGAGATACTCCTTAAATTGTATGATTTTCCTTTTCTATTTTTATTATCTTTAATCTTTTCTACAGTCCAGTGTTTATCTCCTCCTGTTCTGCTCTGTGACAGTTCCTCTTCCCCTTCCTCATACCCATCTCCAAGAAGATGACATAGTCTATTCATGAAGAAAACTTTTTTAATAACTCAAAAGTTTTGACAGATCCCTGATACTGACCAGAATCCCTAGATCCCCTCCTTCTCCAAATATGTATAAACAGTAAGACATGCTAACGGAGACTCTCAGAGAAGCCTAACTACCAAGAGGCTCTGATCAAATGAGATGCCTAAGAGATCCTCACCAGCCTCTGATGGGCCTGCAAGTTACACAATGTGCTCCAGGTTTCCAGCTTACAAGACTCATTCTCAGTGCAGAGGCTCATGGGAATACGATGGCTTCTGACCTAATTATGTTCCTATAAAGTAACCCCACCATGACCACCTATGTTCCTGCAAGCAGTTCATAAAATCATTTGTTTACCATTTGATTTTAGTGGTATTCTATTAGGCCTGTCATAGATCCCCACCTGGAGAATTTAGGAATTTTTTTAATGTAGCCCTAGTAATTAATTAGAAGATTTGATAGGAAGAGTGGGTCTTGTTGGTAAGAAAGTTTTCAGCAAAAATATTTAAAGCAAATATGTAAATCACTTAAAAATTACTTTAACAAATAAATTTGTGTACTTATTTCTGAGGGCTGAACTTCAATTAGTGTTTGAGAATTAGATAATGTTGAACAGGTCAGTAGCTCCTTCCTTCCTTTTTTACTTCATTTCTTCTTTAATTTTCTTTTTTCTCATGTATGTGTCTGTATTTGTGTGTGTGCGTGTGTGTATGGGTATGCATACACAAAAACCATAAGTGTATATTGAGGATAAGTATGGGGGTTGATCGGTTGTCATGACTACCAATACATTGTTTAGTTTTCCAGCTCTTCTTGGAGCAGATATACATTCTACACTCTTCCTGATGAATTCACTGCAGTCTTATCCTTGGAGATACTGAGCAGCTCACTGGCTCACTTTTCTTAGAGCACAAAGCCACACACTTTCTCTATCAAAGAACACATGAATCAGGTTTTTGGTGAAGCACCTACTGCAGCAACTGTACCTGGACTTGTTGACTTTCTCCAGCAGCCTGTGGGCTTTCTTGAAGCTCATGACCATGCAATAGCACAGTCCCAAGCTGCTGCCCTCCATTGGTGGCTGAAACAGGAAAAACCTCTGTTTCTTTTTTTTTTTTTAAGAAAAAAAATATTTCATTAATCCTAATAACAGATATTATTAATGGCTCCAGAGAAATGCCAAACTTTACAGCATAATGCAAGACCTGAAATCTTATAGTGAGTTCATTTTTGAATCTGACCTTCTACCTGTCTCTTAAATCTCCTTAAGTGTCACTTGTATAAAGGGAATGATGTTTCAAACATTTTAGTATTTAGATATTTATATACATTTTATGGATTTACCAACAAGAGTGTTTATAGAGACATAAACCAAATGTGACTTGTTTTGTGTACTTGTGCCGTGATTTCTTTTTGTATACTTCTCCATTTAATTTATTCATAAAGTAGAACATTATTTTAAACAAATATTTTAACATTTAATGCAAACCTTTAGATGGTTACAAGTGACAAACAAACCTCTTAAACATACCGTTATAAGCTTTGTGTTTGACAAACTCTTAAAGAGAAATGTTTACCACCATTTATGAGAAGTTGTATAATTTTATATATCGTGTCACTATTAGCTAGAAAATTAATTTAAAATCATTTTTTACAAATCCTAGTTTTATTTTGACATTAGTGTATATATGTCTTTATAGACATTTAAACATTCATTTACTTTAATTAAATCAGGAAATCTATCTACACAACTCTAGAAGTGTTTAATTTCATAGAACTGCAAATGTAGATGTGTATATGAGGAGGGCATCTTTCACAGTACCCTTAGGACTAGTGTTCAAGACCCATTCAATAACAAAAAAATTAGAACTTAGTCTTGGAGGGGGATCTCAGAGGTTAGGAGCCCTTTCTACTCTTGAAAAGAACTAGACATCAGTTATCACCACCATGATGGGAGCTCACAATTATTTGTAGATCCAAACTCTGTTTTAACCTTAGCACAAACCTTCCTGCAAGTGCAAACACATATGTGCATGTGCACACACACATATATGTATATCAGTCACAATAAATATGTAAGGTAAAAATATTAAAATATATATATATGCTAAGCTCATCACAATTTGGCGGTTTTGATGTTGAATTACATTTATAGAGATATATGAATTCAATTTTCATATTACAATTTCTTAAAAATTCTCACGTTTTCTTTTCCTTCCAACACAGAAAAAAAATCAACACGATTTTCTCTAAATCATGCCTGCTGTCCTTAACTGTTTTGAGAGCTGTTATATACACTGGACAATTGAAATATATTATTTCAGTTATAAATACAGCTGAATTTCATATAAATTTGTCAAGCATATAAATGTCTCCATTTGTTTGTTTCTTTTAAGACAACTGAAAAATTCTACACCCATAAATAGTGAGTATATCAAATTTTGCAGAGTCTTACATTGTTATTATTTGTTTTGATTTTTAACAAAACAATTTTAATTTGTAATTGTATAAAACACTTATCCTACATTATTGACAGATGCTGAGCACTGGGTTCTATGACAACACAGAAATCACTCTCCATGTAACTGCCAAGATAGAGAGAGAAATTGAATTAAAATATGAAACTTCCTCTAATTGTTTGTCTCTTTCTATTTGATAAGTACATTTTATTGGAGAGTTTCAATTTCAAAATGAAATTTAAAGAATTATAGACATAATTTCTTGGCAAAATGAACTTTATATTATTACTTTAAAATAGATAATTGCTTAGAAATTTTTATGAGGTATTACTAAATTGGCTATAAAAATGTAACTGATGAATCATATAGTTGTCCTGGAAACATCTTAAGTTCTTTGTTGCTTCACTATCTTCAAAAATATTAAAATGCCACTTTTAGATGTGTGCAAAATAATAAGATGAATATATGACATAGAAGACTTTCACAAATTTTAATTTTATAAAATTCATGTTGTAAATATGTAATAGCCAGTTATGTAGAGTGTGTGTGTGTGTGTGTGTGTGTGTGTGTGTGTGTAGTCTGTCTGTGTGTATATTCAAAAAAATATTTGATTAACTTTATGAAACATTTTCATTAATAATCTCTATGGATAGTTGTTTTTATAGAAAAAAATCAAAAATTTTCAATATCATATAAAAATCCACACAGCCATAGCCTGTGACAAGTTTTAGCTTTCAGTGTATTACATGGTTATGTTGATATAATGTTAGGCATCTTTTCCAGGGAATCACAAAGGGATAATTCAGCCTTCTCGTTGAATGTGTATTCATTTATATGCTTCTTGAGGGCACCATCGATCATGCTCATGAGTTTACTACTACATTTATGCTGACATCTTCTAAATCTACTTTCAGTATCTGCTGACCCAGTGCTGACTCTCCCTTTGAGCTAGTGTCTTTATGACATTTGAGTGTGGGATAGATATCACCTGCAGTAATTCTTTCAATATGAACACTACTGCTTGCAGGCATTTTCTGGCAAGTTGCTCTGATCCTTTCATGATTGTGGTTGTGTATAGTAATACAAATTTTTGCCTTCATCATTCTACTTATGTCCAAAAATATAGTTAAAGTACACCATATTTCTTATTCCCCACTGCAATATTTCTGGTTGTCTGTTTTAAATTAATCTTGATTCCTTGATCTATTAGTACATACATGAATTCGGAATGGTCTTCTAAATTAAAGAAAAAAGTGTTGAGATCCAAATTTTATAAAAAATGCTATTTTAGAAATAAATATATTTTAGTCAGTAACAAATAAAATACCAAGCCTATAATCATCAACTCTTTCTTCTAAATTAATTATTTAATAATTTTTAATAATTATTAACTGAATTGAAGTAAAAAATTGCGTAAACTAGTGATTAAACTTAGTCTTCTTTATGTTTTATTTGTATGAAATTTCACACACGCACATACCACACACACACACACACACACACAATATATATATATCCTAGTTCTTTGTTAATTTTGCACCTTTTTATCATATTCACACTTCATGTCTTTTCATTTCATCCCCCTTCTCTACCCCTCCAAATTTATGTCCCTTTTTGCTTCCTCAAGTCCAGTATAAGATTGGATGTATTGGAACATAGTTGAGTTCCTGGAGTTTACATTCTAAGAAAAAACTTAGTTTCCTTTTCACAGCAAATCTGAACAGCTCTTTTGCAAATGATAAGACTTTATGACCAACTCTGCATGCCATGCTGAAAATTTGTGTGGCTTGGTCTTGCACAAATCTGCAAGCTTCCATAAGTGATGTAAGCTTATATATGCAGCTACACTTCATGTCTAGAAAACATGTCTTGTAGCTATCTATCTCTTCTTGTTTAATACATTTTAACCTCTCTTCCACCATGATCGCAGAAGTTTCTACTAAGCAAATTTAAACAGCTTGTCTGTTTGTAACTCAGTGTTAAAAGTCCACTAATATTATGATCATTTCTTTGTGGCACTTTACTTCAGAATTTAATCTATTTTGCATGTTCTCTTTTAATTGATTATTATAATGATTATATTATGTAATTGATTATTAGTGAATCAGTATGCTTCATTAATTTCAACAGCTAAATTTCAGAGCACTAAAGTATTCAAGATGTAACCTTTTATTATCCATTTTGAAATATGCAAAAAGACATTTTAACCAATGATTAATATGTTTGTAAAATATACAGAAAATATAGGATTTCTTGCTCTTCTAAAGACGTAAATATTCAAAATTTCCCCCATACTTAATGACACGCCTTTTAATACTATTGTATTAAACTAAGTAAATATATTAAAAATCTTAAACCAAAAATTCAGTAATTAATTTAATTTAGTAGTTTTTCTTTTCTTTTTTTTTTTTGGTTTTTCAAGGCAGGGTTTCTCTGTGTAGCCCTGGCTGTCCTGGAACTCTCTCTGTAGACCAGGCTGCCCTCGAACTCTGAAATCTGCCTGCCTCTGCCTCCCAAGTGCTGGGATTAAAGGCGTGTGCCACCACTGCCTGGCCAATTTAGTAGTTTTTCAATACTGTAATTAAAATATAGGAACTGATGTGTGCTAGTAATAATACTCTACCACTGAAAGAAAAATCAAAGCATAAAACTTAGCATTCAATATTTAAAAAATAAATAAATATCAAAAATACTTAAAAATTTGAATGTATTTTAAATCTAGATCACAATTGCTACCCCAATTTTTAATAGAAATTCTGTCTTATGTTATGAGTTCTCCTCATTTTAGAGAGGTAAATTGTTTATGCTATGAACTATGATCTTCTTAGGTGACTTCTGAATATGAAATGATAAATAATATGAGAAATATCTTCCTTTATAAAAGTAAATATCAAACAATTTCAAAACTTCAATCATGAACCAGACTAGTTATCAATAGTCTGATCTTCAAATTATCACTAGTTTAAGCTTCATTTTGGTCTATGAAGCAAATATCTGGCAATACTGAGCTACATGATATGACATGCCTCTTAAGACAGCCAGTGTTAAAGTGGGGAAGAAGAGGGAAGAGAGAGCGAGAAGACTAGGAGAAAGGAGAAATTAGAAAGAATGAGAGAGGGAAAGAGAGAGGAATGAGTAGAAGAAATCTAAAGAAAGTTATTATATTGGCAGTAAATATAGAAGAAAATACATATAGTAAACATGAAACAGCATAAGATATAACATCAAAAATAGAAGAGACGTTTTATAAAAACTTTTAAATCATTTCTGTAATTTGCACCTTTCAAATTGTTCCACTCGTATGTCCATCCAAAAGTTATTTTATTCTGTTTGTTTAATAAGTTTTGCTACATCACTTATTTGACAGGATAAGTGAACAAATACCATGTTTTCACTTGCTAAGTATGTCTATAGATTTTAAATGCCAAACCAGAAAAACATAAGCATTAAGTATGGTTTCTCTACCTCATGACTTCCATATAATATGCATTCATAAACATCATAAATTTGATAATAAATTCATGCAATCAGCATAGCTTTTCTTTGCAGCATAGCTTTGCAGTCTTTTGTATCTATTATATTTTACACAGATGGGAGAAAATAGGTTATCGTTTCCTTGCCTGATTCCACAGAGAACTTCGAAAGGATTTTGATAGAACTATACATTTATAAAATAGAACTTCAGAAACTGCCTTGTTTTCTCACCACGATGGTGATAACAATCTTCCAGTATCATAATCTAATCAATGCTTCTTTCTACATGTTGCTTCGGATGCAGTATTTTATCATAGCAATATAAAGTGACTGACAAAGATGCGTATGACACCCTGCTTTAGATTTAGAGACACAGATTCTAAACAACAGTGATATATAGAAAACGAAATAATTTCTGGTCTATTTAATGGTCTATTTTGTGAAGATTTTGTATATATGTATGTGTGTGCATGTATGTATGCACATATTATATTGTATATAATCTTTACATCTATTTAATCATAAATAAGAGCATTACTTTCTTTTGTGCACACTAGTTATATATGTGTAACAAATTTAATGATGTCTTACTTTGAAGAGTGGAATTCTGATAATTTTTTATCAATTTTTAGATTATGCATAAGCAGTTAAAAGTAAATTTAATGTAATTTCTAGAAAAGAATTTTTAGAAACAATGCACATTATGACATATATTATTCTTAACAATCTGGAACTTCCCTTAAATTTCTTTAAATAAATGTTTCATATAAGCAAATACGTTTCCCTTTTTAACTTGATGCTTATACTAAGCAATGTGACATATCATTAGTATCAAAGCATAGCTACTACTTTTTCTAATGTATATTTTTCAAAAAGTACTTTGCATTGGAGACTTGAGAAAAATATATATAGCCATCTATTTATTACATATATTGCTGTATTATAAAGTATCTACTGGCATTTGCGTTTTATGTTGTTATTTTCTTGTCTTTTAAGCTGAGGGTTAACCTTGTGTTTATACATAATAGAAAAACTGTCTCCCTTCAATATTCACTTGCAACTCCAAATGTTTGTATTTTACAAGAAATTTAAAAAAAAATCAAGATAATATAGAGTTCAAAGGCAAAAAAGCAGAATCTGCAAGAGATAATGATATGATACAGATGTTGAAATAAGTAGATAGGCTTAAAAATAAATGTGATTTTTGGTTTCTTATATATGGTATATTAACCTATTATCAGATACACACTTTAATTTGGTTCAAAGATAGATTTCTCATCAAAGTTTTGTTTTCTCAGTTATGCAAAAATAATCTCATGTTTCTGTTTTATCTTGTCTATGATTTGGAACAAATTGTAATATTAAAAAATAAAGTAATGTTAAAAATGTTGCCAAAGACCACTGAGGAAGCACTTTCTGTTTCTGTTTCTATTAATTTTTAAATTTTCAAGTTTATAGTTAAAATTTTTATCCATTTGACTTAGTTTTAATGTAAGATTTGAAATAAGTGTGTAGATTCCTTCTTTGTAATATAGACATCCAGGCTTCCCAACATCATCCATGACCTGTCTATTTCCAATCATGTCCATATCCGTGTTACTGAAGTTGAGTTCATGATGAGTTTTCTTTCAATTCCATCTTGTAATTGATTTGCCATCATTATTTTTTAATTTAACTGCTTTTCAAAACTGTTTGAAAGCAATCATACTGTGCTACATAAGGTAGAAAAAACTTTGACCTGAATAGATTAGCAGAAATTTCCTTAATGGAAACAGAAAAGAAAGAACATAAAATAAAAGCTTAGAACAGGATCAAAAATCTGTGAAAGGATGTTAATTAGCATGCCATCTCTGTTTTTCTAGCCTTCATTGATTCTATTTGCAAAACTTTCTGTTGGTTTCATTCTATTATCATTGAAAATATTATATCCTGTCTTTGTTGTAAATTTCTATGCAATAATCTGGGCATTTTGAAACACAACCTGGACAGCCCAAATATTTCCGTTTCTTAAACAACAGAAATATAGACATAGAGCCAGCAGATAACAGGCTCATAGCTATAAAGCAAAAATCAAAATATACTTTTATATCTAAATTGACCATTGAAAGTATTCAAGGTAGTAATGTAGGGCATAAGACAATTTGGGAATTTAATTTGTCTCTTCTATTCTCATTTACATGTTCCAAAACTTCTATAGGCCCTTCATACTTCTAACTTGTATTATAGCTACCATCTGAAGAATCTGTTTCCAACATAATTTTATATATACTTTTTAGGCAATTATTTCTTCTTTAAGACTATGAAAAAGCAAATGTATACTTGGCTGTCAATTTCACATTTCTCAAGTATAGGGTGCCAATTTTTGCCACACATTTCTTTTTGTCTCTGGAGATAATTTTCACGTTCTAATTTCTTTTTTTTTTTTTTTTTTTTTTTTTTGCAGCATCAACAATGAGTGCAGTATCTTATTTTCCATTCCTTTTGCATAGTACATCCTTTTCAATCTACATTGTGTACCCAAACATTCCCATTTAATTTTTTTTCCTTCACAAAGCAAATAATATTGAAATAGTGAAATCAAGTGTAAACCCAACAAAAATATATAAATTATAGTCCAGTATCCCTCATGAGTATACATACAAAAATTCTCAATGAAGTAGTTGCAAACTGAATACAAGAGATATAAAAAAATAATATTCCATGAATAACTGAATAACTGTTTTTTTTTTTTTTAGAAGACCATACTCCATATACAGGCTGCATGTTTTGGGATAGCCCCCACTCCAGATGTTTCAGACCTACATGAAAACCAAGCTGCACATTTACAACATATGTGCAGGGAGGCCTAGGTTCAGCCCATGGAGGTAGATCTGTGTAGACTAGGTATGCTCCACGGTTGGTGATTCAGTCTCTGAGAGCTCCAAGGGTTCAGGTTCATTTACTCTGTTGATCTTCCTGTGCAGTTCCTATCTCCTTAGGGCCCACAATCCTTCCACCTATTCTTCTTTAAGAGTCCTCAAGCTCCATCCACTGTTTGGCTCTGGATGTCTGTATCTGTCTGAGTCAGCTGCTGGTTAGAGCGGATCTAAACCTCCAGCCTGAGAACAGACATGGGCAAGCTGTCCTCTGAGAGGCTCTAACGTTCTAATTTCTTTTTTTTTTTCTTTCTTTTTTTTTTTTTTTTAATTTTTATTTTCAGCAAATCAAAAAAATTTAAAAAGCATTCAAACAGGATAAAATGAAAATAAACAAACAAGCAAAATACCAAGGGTCAGATATACTTATACAAGAATTCTATAGAGCCTTCAAACAAGCAACACTTTTTGAGTTATGTTTAAAAAATTCAGAACCACAATAAGCTCCTTCACAAAGCAAATAATATTGAAATAGTGAAATCAAGTGTAAACCCAACAAAAAATATATAAATTATAGTCCAGTATCCCTCATGAATATACATACAAAATTCTCAATGAAGTAGTTGCAAACTGAATACAAGAGATATAAAAAAATAATATTCCATGAATAACTGAACAACTGTTTTTTTTTTTTTTTTAGAAGACCGTACTCCATATACAGGCTGCAGTTTTGGATAGCCCCCACTCCAGATGTTTGAGACCTACATGAAAACCAAGCTGCACATTTACAACATATGTGCAGGGAGGCCTAGTTTCAGCCCATGGAGGTAGATCTGTGTAGACTAGGTATGCTCCACGGTTGGTGATTCAGTCTCTGAGAGCTCCAAGGGTTCAGGTTTGTTTACTCTGTTGATCTTCCTGTGCAGTTCCTATCTCCTTAGGGCCCACAATCCTTCCACCTATTCTTCTTTAAGAGTCCTCAAGCTCCATCCACTGTTTGGCTCTGGATGTCTGTATCTGTCTGAGTCAGCTGCTGGTTAGAGCCTCTCAGAGGACAGCTTGCCGGTCTGTTCTCAGGCTGGAGGTTTAGATCCTGGGAGCTCTGGTTGAATCTTTTGATACTCGTTCTAAAAAGGACAAAAACACCCTCACTTTGGTCTTCCTCCTTCATTTTGAGTTTCATGAGGTTTATGCGTTGCATCTTAGGTATTGTGTGTTTTGGGGCTAATATCCGCTTATCAGTGAGTGCATACCATGTGTGTTCTTTTGTGATTGAGTCATCTCACTCAGATGATATTTTCTAGCTCCATCCATTTGTCTAAGAATTTCATGAGCTCATTATTTTTAATGGCTGAGTAGTACTCCATTGTGTAAATGTACCACATTTTCTGTATCCATTCTTCTGTTGAAGGACATCTGGGTTCTTTCCAGCTTCTGGCTATTATGAATAAGGCCGCTATAAACATAGTGGAGCATGTGGCCATGTTGCATGACAAATGGGATCTCATAAAACTGCAAAGCTTCTGTAAAGCAAAGGATACGGTCAACAGGACAAAGCGGGAACCAACAGACTGGGAAAAGATCTTCACCAACCTTATATCTGATAGAGGGCTAATATCCAAGGTATACAAAGAACTGAAGAAACTAGACTCCAGACCATCAAATAACCCTATTAAAAAATGGGGTAGAGAGTTGAACAAAGAACTCTCAACTGAGGAAACTCGAATGATTGAGAAACATCTAAAGAAGTGCTCAGCATCCCTAGTCATCAGGGAAATGCAAATGAAAACAACACTGAGATTCCACCTCACACCAGTCAGATTGGCTAAGATCCAAAACACAGGTGACAGCAGATGTTGGCGAGGATGTGGAGAAAGAGGAACACTCCTCCATTGTTGGTGGGATTGCAAGCTGGTACAACACTATGGAAAGCAGTCTGGCGATACCTCAGAAAATTGAACATGGTGTTACCTGAGGACCCAGCTATACCCCTCCTGGGTATAACGTTCTAATTTCTTAACATAGTCTTTTTTTCAAGTTTATGTATATTGCTCATATATTTAGTTCACTTATGAATCTGTTTGTATGCCTGTACTCATTCTTGATCTTCCAGTAATAACATAATTATAAATGTTCTCTGTAATGTTTTCTACTCTTTAGACAAGGAGGTTTCATATATATATATATATATATATATATATATATATATATATACACACACATATATATGTGTGTGTGTGTTAGTTTATTCTAGATATGACAAAAAATGAGGGCAAGTTATCCTCTTCAATTAAAATTCATGCTTCTTTGGTTATGGACATTTAAAAATATTATTAAAAATTGTTTAAAATAATCTATCAGGGGTTTCTTTCTTTCTGAAACCTGAACCAAGTTACTTTTTTCTCATTTTTCCCTCTTCTTCCCTGCCTAACTACCTTTTCTCTATCCCTTCTTCCCTCTTTTCTTTCTCCCTTTCCTCCCTTCTTTCTTCCTTACCTTCCTTCTTTGTTTCCTACCTTAATTTTTGCTTACTTATTTTGGTGAATGGAGTATAAATTTTAGTTTGTGTTATTCATGTAGCATTTTACTATACACTACAATTCAAAATGTTTCCTGCAAAAACCAGAATAATTTTAAATAATGCATCACTATTATCTATATGATTAGCCCTTTAAAGCCTGTCTAATTAAGTTATTCAGTGATGAATTTAAGTATCTGTGAAATAGTTTTTGAATACTTTAATATTTCTGTATACATTTTATATTTTATTCTGCGGAGAAATTAATTTTCGTTGAAAATTTTTCATTACAGTTAGGAGTGACAATTTTTCTGTTTTGATTTAATACACTGATGTAACTAAAGATAAATATCTCCTTGAACTTATATCTTGAAACTATATCAATAAGATTCTACCCATAAAGTAACAAAGTGCATCTCTGAAGATTATGCATATACATATATCCAAGTATAATCTCAATAAACAAGCTATCATGAAAGGTGCATTGCTGTAGCATATTGATTTTATTGATTTCTGTGAATACATTTGGAATGTCTTTTCATATTGTGTGCTATATCATAAATGATGCTTGCTATGTATCCACTATTCTGGCAATCTAAACTTCCATTATACCTTCATATTTTTATATCGTTTTAAAAGATGTGTGTGTATGTGTGTGTGTGTGTTCATGTGCATGTATTTGTTATGTTATCTATCATCATATTAATGGTAATGCAACCAGAAGTTGATCAACAGTATGATTAGTAAATCAGTACATTGAGAATTACATGACTGGGAAAGGACCTCAAGTTGAGGATAAATACTAATGCTAAATATTGCTCACCATATCAAGTGTTCACATAGCAGCTCATAGAGAGGTCCTTTTCTAGAATGATTCACTAGAGATTTCAAATTACAAGAAAGATTCTGATAGCACTTATCCCAGTGATTCATAGAGAATTTGGATTAAGAATCAGTCAATTAGTGTGATAAAATCTGTTCAATCAATATCTGAACTAAAACATTGAGGTTTAGAGACTAATTGTTATGTTACAACTTAAATATATAGAACAATGCATTCCTAGTACTTTATATTTTATATGTTATATGTCATAACTTGCATAAATAACCTGACCTGTAAAAGTAAAGGAATTAGAAACCATGTTTACAGCTTATATATAACCTTGTTTTGGTTTTGGAATGCTCTTTATAATGGAAATAATTTGTTCGTAAAATAGAGCACTAATTCTTATTCAGTTTACTATTTTGTTAAATTTAAATGATTTCATTGTAACTAAAATATATAGTTATAAAAATGTGTAATATCAATTTTCAAATAATCAAATTACTACAGAAAAATCAAATGAACAAAACATGTCAGAAAAATAATGCAAAACCGTGAATGATTTAATGTTTTGTAAAAAAATCATTAGGGTATAATTTGTAAGTCTAGCAGCATTTACACAAAGATTTTAATGTTGAGAAGAACAGAGAAAATGTTTCATTCATTTCAAATACGAAGTTTGAATATTCTCACTGTCAACAGAAATGTTCTTACAAATGAAGTCAGAAATCCAAGGTTTGATACTGACATATGTTTATTCTTCAGATCATTAATTTGACAATGCTTTTAAGTGGGTCAAGCAAGTTATTACAGATATGCAATTATCTTTGGAGCACTTCAGCAATTGTAAAAGTGCTAAAATGTAGCATATGCTTTTCTTTTCTACAATAAAGATGGAATATTTCCGAAAAGATCTGACAGTACCAACTGATGAGTCAAGGAGATTCTACAAATTTAAAGATTGTTTTGACAGAGGCCTTACTTGGTGCACTAAATCTCATATCACTTCTTAATGCAGAAGTTACTTCCCATAAACTTTAAAAAAGCATGTGATTGGAGCACATTTCATTAAATGGAAAATACTAGCATTCTTATTATTTTTCATCAAATGTAGAAAAATTAATAGGTTAGAGTTTATAAAACTGAGGAATATTTTAATTAGGTCTCTCTATGTGAATTTCATGAAAGATATTTTGATCATATTATCCTCCAGTCTTCCAACTCTTTCCAGTTAGCTTTCTTCTCTACCCACATTACTGCATGTCCTGTTTTGGTTGTAAAAATATAAAATGACCAATATTTTCTGCCCAGAAATTTTTGAATGTGAGTTCTTTCATTGGTGTGGGAACAACTTATTAAATACACTAAAGAAAAACTTCAACTCTTACGCTTTCCCGCCTAGTCTTTCAACTAATAATTGCCAAAATATCTAAAGCAACTTCTCTTTGAAGGTTGAGAATATATCTGTGCTTGCAAAGTTTTTATATATGTAGTCAAAATCACTATGAGTTAATTTGTATGTTCCATTAGCCTGATACTGCCTCAAGAAGAACTCTCCTTTTTACATTTTATTTATTTATTTATTTATTTATTTATTTATTTATTTATTTCATCCCAAATACTGGGACCCCTACTGGTCCTTTCCTTACAATTTCCCTCTCCCCTATTCCCCCTCCCTTCTCCTCTGAGAGAAGGTTGCCCCTCATGGAAATCTCTTAGCCCTGAATCATTAATCTCTGTCAGATTAGCCATATCCTCTTCCATTGAGACCAGACAAGGTAGTCAGGAAGAGTAAGATTCATATATGCTGGGAGCCTTTGTTTCAGCTTGCACATCTTCTTTGGTTGGTAGCTCAGACTTTGAGAGCACCCAGAGTTTCAGGTTTGTTGACACTTGGTCTTTCTGTAGACTTCCAAGAAAACACACATATACATTTATACATACACTCTTTTCCCTTCCAGTTTTTTAGATGTATAGAGACACAGTCGGTTGCATATTTAACCAACAGATGAAAAATATTAGTGTAAGTTTAAAAAAAGCCAGCAGGATGAATTTCTTGCTCAAAAGGTGTAATATTGCTAGCATATATATGATTTCAAGACTGACCAGTTGGTTACAGAAAACAAACTGGTGAAGGTATTTTTCTTGTGAAAACCTCTGCAGTACTTAGCATTCTTTTGTCTGTAGTTCTTTGTCTATGGATTAGTCCCTTATCATTCTGAGCCAAGATGGTGCCTTATGCCTGTATTGCCAGTGTTCATAAGGTTGAGTAAGAATTGCTTCTGTGAATTCAATGTCATCTGAGATTGTACCCAAATCATCTTAGGATAAATAATATGATGTTCAAAAATTATAAGAGTATTATTTTGAAGGTATATTCTGCTCCAAATTAAATGAAATAATTACAATGAAACCAACTGTAAACAGAAGAATTCACTAAAGTAGGTTGATGATAAAGATGTAAAATTGATTTAAATAATTCAGTGTACATGATCTCACTATTTTAGTGGAATTATTTTCTTTCAATGTGTCTATCTCTTAACAGTAACTATTGAAAGGTGACGACAATAAAGTGTATGGTATGTTAAAGTTAAAAATAGTCACAAAATTCCAGTTTATCTTGAAATTATATGGCAATTACTAAAACATAATTCTCTCAAAAGACACATGAAAAGAAATGTGAAGATAATGTCATGATGAAAAGAGTTTAATATATGCTGAACTCTGTCACATAAGGTAATTGCTGCTCCAGGAACCAAATGACTTAATGTCTTGCTAAACTATTGTGAACATTTTCACAATAATTTTTTTATCTTAATACTCAGTGGCATAAGTGGTATGCTTCCTGAAAATAACTTTATTATGTAAGAATTACTGAGTATTTGGAAGACCAAAACAGAAAACCATTCCACTCCTCCTCTGTTTACCATCCTAAGAAAGACCTTTCCTCTAGCTAGTGCTGAGGAGTAAGCTCCTCTAAATGTGTGAGAAATAAATGAACCTCACTGATGTTCTGTGTGGCACATTTTGCTGCTATTTGGCCACTCTGTTTGCTAATGATATGAATAAATTTTAACATATCTTCATAATTACAATGTTCCCCAGTAAATCTGCTGGAAATACTTTTATAGATATAACATTATACTGGCATTTCCTTATAATACAAGTTTTTAAAATGAAGACAAAAGTGCAACTTCAAGTTTCAAGGTTTTATTACAGTTCCTTGTCAGATATGAAAATATACATACACATACACAGGCATGTGTATGTATATATACATGTATACACATCTATATACATATATACAAAGAATGCAATTTCTTTTTAAGTAGTCAAAAAACTTACCCAATACATCAACCAAATCTGGAACATAAGTGTCATGTATTGATATGGCTGTTAGGTGTTGCCTCCAATGTGTGTATGTCTTTCACAATATCCTGCTTATGGTACTGTATCAAATAGTAGCCACATCAAAAAGTTTTAGTCATACAGTCATCCTAATTGCACCAACATTTAAAAGTGTGAGTAGAATAATCTTGAATGATACAAATTAATTATATAAATCAAGTGTAGTTTTATATTTTGTGAATATATATATGTATATATATACATACATATATATATATATATATATATATATATATATATATATATATATATATATATCATTTGTTTACTCCAGTTGAAATAAACAGAACATATTTTTCTCAGGACAACAAGATCTGTCTTACTTATTAGTTCTTAACTAGAATCCAGTGAACACCAAGATGCATATACACAACAGATGTATTTGTGATTTTAATACTTTCCACCTTTAGATATTATTGTTCTTTTATAAGAATTGGAAGAAATAAGTAAATTACGTTTGTTTTAGTCACTGAAATAACTGAGAAAAATAATATACTAATTGACCATTAGCAGTAAACATTATCTTGTTTATTAATTCTGAGATTTATGGCTTAATAATGTAGTCCTTGTGCTTTCACAGCAACAAAAGCTTTTAATTTAATGCCTAGAACATATTTGCCTGCTATAAAGTAAAATTATTTCCACTATAAATGTCCCAAAATAATGCCTCCATAAGAAACTATGCATGTATCCTTCTCCTTAGAAAATTTAACCTAAAAAAGATTTTGAAAATATGTTCAAATCCAAAAGGAGATAAAAAAAAATAAATACAGATATTTTGCTGGAGTGAGAAAAAGAGATGACACAGTGGGTTCAGTCTAGCAGTGGGAGGAAGAGGGGAAAGCAGATATGTAGAGGAATTTTAATCCAGCAACACCACTGCTCTCCCAAGAGTTCACATCAAAAATCTCCTAGATCTGTATGATCAGGCTGAAATACATACATGTTCTGGATTGTATCTTCAATTCTGAACAATGAAGGTAAATTTACTTTGTAGATGGAAGCAGTCATGTCTAATTGATGGTCAAACAAACTGACTAATCAGAGAAAAATTTGACAAAATGAATCAAAGATAGTATATGCCCAATTCTCAGGAGAATAGCTTTTAATTTAATAAGAGACTTTTAATGACTGCTCTATTTCTTTAGAGGTTATGGCAATGTTTAAATGGTTTATCTGATCCACATTAAACTTCGGTACCTTGTAATTTGTCCATTTCATGCAGAATTTTTCATTTTTGTTGAGTATAGGCTTTTGTAGTAATATCTGATGACTTTTTGAATTTTCTCCATTTCTGTTATGTATCCCCCTTTTTCATTTCTGATTTTGTTAATTTGGATACTGTCTCTGTGCCCTCTGATTAGTCTGGCTAAGGGTTTATCTTTCTTTTGGATTTTCTCAAAGAACCAGCTCCTGGATTTGTTGATTCTTTGTATAGTTCTTTTTGTTTCTACTTAGATTTTTTGTTTCTGTGGTTGTTTCCTCTTTAATGGCTTCTACCTGTTTGCCTATATTTTCTTGTTTTCTTTAAAGGAGTTATTTGTGTCCTTCTTAAAGGCCTCAATCATCTTCATGAGATGAGATTTTAGGTCATAATCTTGCTCTTTTGATGTGTTAGGGTATCGAGGAATTGCTGTGGAAGGAGTCTTGTGTACTGATATTGCCAAATTGCATTGGCTTCTGTTACTTATGCTATTGAGCTTGCCTTTCACCATATGATTATCTCTGGTGTTACCTGGCCTAGGTGTCTCTGATTTGGACAGACATCCTTGGAGGCAGGTAGATCTGTATGACCTGGGTTAGATCAAGCATTCTAGGAGGGAGTCAGTGTTGTCTCTGGTTAGGGCAGGCCTTCTATGTCCCTGTTTAGAGTAGTTCTCCTGTGTCCCTGGTTAGAGCACACCGCCTGTGAGAAAGCTAGTCTGCGGTGGGTTTCAGGGTGTCAGCCACTCTGCTTTGCCACTGGTACAGATGGAAGGGCACAATGGAAGAAAGATAAGGCTCCATCAGTGTGGCATAGATCCTACATCTGCTGGGTTCTGTGTGATTTCCAGCTGAGGTAGTATTGGGGTTGGGGGTCTCAACCATGTTCCTGGTTAGGTCAGACCTTCTTGGAAACAGGTAGGCTGTGGGGTCCTAAGGGGAACATTCAAACCAATCTGCCATAGGTTTAGGTGAAGATCCAACCAGAAGGGGTATTGGATAATCATTTACTTTTATGTTTTTTACCACATGCTATGTGGTTTCTGTCACCTCATTGAATCTAGCAGATAGTTTTGTTCTGCGTTATATACTGTATGCACCATATCACAAACAAATAATATACTTTTTAATATGTATCACATTTATTCATCATAACTTTTCATAACTTTTTTAATGACATTTTATCAATGCATATGATGTATATGAATATGATTACATTTATAAACTGGCTTTCAAAATTTACTCTTTATAAAAATCCTTTTCTTTATAATTTTACTAGAACAAAAACAATTTAAGAACTGCTTATTTTTCATACTTACTTTGTCTACACTTGCTCAAGATTGTTATTCTTTGAATGATATTTTTATAACAGTAAACAATAAGACATATAATACTTCCACAAACTTATGTTCATTTTGTGTTCAGGAACTATTCTATTTTTTTTTTAATTTGAGAGCAAATGTTGTAAATAATGCAATTTATGACTATATCATATTCTGTTATAATATTATTTTTATAAGCATTTCAAAATAAAATATAATTTTCCCTAAAGGTAGAACTATTACTAATTTGAATATATTGATTCAAGTCATCTGTTGGCATTTTATAAAGTATTAGGAGCCTTTATTTTGTTTAACTAACATAAGTCAGTGCTGAGCATACTCTGATACTCCTCAAAATATTTAATACATTCAATGTTTAAAAAAAATGTTGGTATGGTAATCTTTGCAAGAAATTGTTATTTAAATGTTCCTGTTAAGTATTACATTCGAGTTTTGTTTTCTATGCTTCAAATTTCTGAATATTAGTTTCAGATGCAAGCAAGTATACAAACAATTGAGTTTTTTTTTTTTTTTTTTTCAAGATTGTACCTTTCATACGAGCTGCCAATTTCCTTAAGATTTGGGTCTACACTGTATTGTCTATAGTTTAATCACCACATCTATTTTTCTGTTAATTGTAGATACCATTAAATTCTAAATCATCATTTTTAGTATTTATATTTATATTACTTTGCTTGATATTAATCTAATGAGCCTCTTCTGAATGGCAAATAATTAAAATTCTTCAAAGAAATTAGAAGCAGTTAATAAATATTATCAAGATATACTGCATAATAACTTTCAGATTTGATTTTTAGGGTAATTGAAAAGCCTAATATAACTTGTTTTGTTTCCTAGTAAAACACTGCAGGCATGTATTTGAGTCTTTAACACAACTAAATTCCCTACTTGATTTTTCAAGGAGGAACAGACTTTTAGCTTTTGTGTTCACACTATTTTATCTTTCTCTCCTGAAGTCAGTTAGTTTAGCTTAGAATATGGACATTCCTTGAGGATAGACTAAGTTACTAGAGCAAAACTGATATACCTGTTCTCTTCCCTGGGTGGGTGATTGGGATGTGCAATTCATGAATTGAACAGTGTTATGGCTTGCAGAAGAACATAACAGTGAAATTTTTGTTGAAACATAGAGATGAGAAACAAATATACTGTCATTTATATAGGGAATTCATAAGAAACACTTGAAGACTAGTAAATAATAAACAAATAAATTAATTAATTAATTTTTAATAGTCCATAACTGCTCCCAATCTATTGAAGTACATTTGTTACAATGAACTGTGTCTTAATTTATACAGTTTTAATGTAACTGTTTATATACTTTTTGATGGTTAAAGAGGATAATATTGGAAAATTATGGAGAAAACTCTTTCCTTTCCATTTGTTTTTATATTTGTTCTTCATCAGCTTCTTGGTCATTGATATGCCATCAGGAATCTGTTGACTATCTGTATGTGCACTGTGGATATAGAGTTGATTGATAACTAAGCTGAAAAAGCTTTATCTTTATCTTATCTCTAGAAAGGCCTGGGTGACTAGAGTTTGATTATTGGCAAAGATAAGTGCAAGAATTACGATGTGAAGTTTAAAGCTGAAACTCTCTACTGCTCTCCAAAACCAGTTTCTTCACTAACAGTTTTCCATGGGTTCCATCTGTTAAGTCAGCTTTACTTGATTAATGACAAGAGAGTGTTTAAAATCTTCACTAAATCTTTTTTGAGCTTCCTTGGAGCTGGAAATCCTCACACAGATGCTACTCTGCCTG
Source organism: Mastomys natalensis (assembly GCA_021653895.1). Lineage (NCBI taxonomy): Eukaryota > Metazoa > Chordata > Mammalia > Rodentia > Muridae > Mastomys > Mastomys natalensis. The sequence goes on along the minus strand of JAJTUV010000486.1, from coordinate 1,688,200 downwards.
CTTGGATAAGGACTCTGAAAGCTTCTGTAAAGAATATTAGATGACTTTGGACCATTGTCTTTACTGTCCCTTTCTTTGCCATATTGTGTGTCTTATTTGGTAAAATACTTCCTGTAGCATCTATTTAATTGTCTCAAATACAGAAGCAGGGAGGAATTTTATGTGTATTGTACTGAAAGTAGGAAGGATTAAACTCTGTAGTACAGATCAACGTCCACTTTGCTGGTACAAACTTGTATTTTTTTAACCATATCAATACTGAATGCTTTGAGTATACTGGCTATATATGTGTCAACTTTCATCTAGCCAGTCAACTTCCCAAATATCAACATCCTCATAGCACCTTGAATGTAAGATTTCTACAAATCAAAGTATAAGGACACCAACAGATTATGACAGCTTTGCAGCTATAAAATCTAAAGGAAAATATTTCATAATTTTAAACAGGTAGAAATTTATGTGATGGTAAAATAAAAGGACAATTCAATATTTTTATTAGGAATATGAAATTCAGTCATCAATTTTCACTGAGGTCTAATTAAGAAATAGAAATATAAACAGCAGCCCTGGCCTTCATTATCTGGACCATGGCTCTGTCTGCCTTCCTAAGGAGACATGGTAGCCAAAAACAACAACCAGGTTAGATCCCTCCACTCTAATCCTCTCTGCTGGGTCCTCCTGGGTCACAACCAGCATTGCTGAGCAGTGAGTGCTCTGTACCCTGAGCTCCATTATCTGGGACACTGCTCTGACTAACTTTATGAAGAGGACAGCCAGCCCCAAGAATTTCCAAGTAAGACTCCAACCACTGTCTACCCCTACCCACTGACAAGTCCCTCTGGAGCACAGACAGCATTGGTGAGTTGTGCTCTGTCCCCTGACCTCCATTGTCCAGACCACAACTCTGCCTGTCTTCCTGAGAAGGACTGCTGATCCAAAGACCATGGCCAGCCAGCAACAGGTACAACCAGATGACTAAATCCTGGCATAAGAACACAATCAACTAGAGCCAGGGCAAGATGGCACATTCAGTGACCAACTATTCTACCATAGCAACCCCTGGATTTCCTAACACAGTAGAAGCACAAGAAACTGACCATCAATCCAGTCTTATAAAGATGATAGAGACATTTAAAAAGAAAATGATTAAATCCTTTAAATAAATCCAGATAAATGAAACCAAACAAGTAAAAAGAATGAATAAAATGTTCAAGACCTGAAATGGAAATAGAAGCAATAAAAACAAAACAAAACAAAACAAAACAAAACAAAACAAAAAAACCTAAGAGAATCCTGGAGGAGAATCTAGGAAAGAGAACAGGATGTATAGACACAAGCACCACCAAGAAAATACAAGAGACAGAAGAAAGCATTGAAAATTCAATTGAAGAATTTGATGCATCATACAAAGAAAATTTCACATCTCAAAGTTCTTGACACAAGGACAGCCAAGAAATCTAGTATCTCTTTCCCTTAGCTGACCTCAGTGAGAGAGGATGCACATACTCCTGCTATGACATTGTATGTCTATATGGGTTGGTACATATGAGATTACTTTCTTTAACATTAGAGAAGTCTAGGGGGAATTAAGTGAGGTGGATATGAGGGTGGGATTAGGAGAAGAAGGTGGGGTTGAAATTCAGATATAGAGAGAAATAATTAATGAATTAATGGAAACAAAAGACATTACAACAGCAAAAAAATATGTAAAGAGCAAGTATCCAAAACTTGTTTCTTCAAAAAAAAAAAAAAAAAAAAATACATCTGATACAATTAGTAGTATGATTTCATGAAAAGTATTTTCATTTCATAAAAATAACAGATTCAAACTTTAGAGCTATACAGCTATAGAACATGTTCTGAAATTCAAGTTAATATTTATTTTCACATATATACTTAAATAAGCTAATTAAATTAATTAATATTGATACCATTTCTTGTCATAGGGCCTTATGCAGTTAAAATTCTTATACTGTATGACTCAATTTTGGAATTTCTAAGCTTTCTTTCTTGTTTTGAGATTTTCTCTCATTATTTTCTCTCTTGATTTGTTTTCTCCTAAGTGAATCCTTGGCCACGACTGTCAGTTGAAAGAAAGATGTGATCAAATTAGTTAGTTCTTCATTCTTCAAGTTAAAATTGGTGAATTTCACACCACCAGAATTTACATTAAAATATCAAAGCACCAGATAAGTACTTTTTGTGTGTGTGTGCTCATTATGTGCTTCTCCTGTCCCTCATGACAGAGTGCTGGAGACATTATGATAAACTTCACCATAAGAACGTGGTAACAGAAAGATGACTGGACATGATGTCAGTTTAAGAATATGAATTATGATTTTTGCATTTGTTATCAGCAATCATGCCTTCTGACATATATATCAGATATCCACTTGTTTGCTGCTAGTGAGTGTCCCTCTAATTCAATTGACACAGTTGTTAGCATTCTGTTAAACTCCACCTCCACAGTAACCTAGCAACAGCTAGGTATACCCCTTCCCAAAGCTACCTGGGAACGGCCAGGTAGCCCTGCCCACTATTATAAGAGGGGCTGTCTGGCCCCTCCTCTCTCTCTTGCTCTCTTGCTCTCTTGCTCCTTGACCCCGCGCCTGCAGGTCGTATCCCCTTCCCCTCCCCCCTCCGCGTGGTCATGGCCGGCCTCCACCTTTCTCTGCTCTCCCCTCTGCCCTAAATAAACTTCTACTCATGGAACCCACCGCCAGTTTTTCTTTTTTTTAAACAACAATGGTGCCGAAACCCGGGATACGAAGACTTCGGGGACCTAAAGACCTGTGCACCCGCCGGCTCGCTGCCGTGACCATGTGAGACCGTGACCATGTGAGACCGACGCCATGTGGCCCGTCTCAACTGCAACACCATCCTCCGGTATTCCCACTGCCACCTACACCGCCGTAACCCTGCTGCCGTTCCTGCTGCTGCTGGCTGCGTGAACTTCCACGCTGCTACAAACTTCCACCACGTGAACACCGACTGCTTTCCACCGCTGCCCCAGCACAAGACCCATCTGCTATTGGTAAGGAGCTTCCTGGTGGCATGAGGAACCCCAAACGTTTGCGCAGTGCCTGGCCAGCGCTCCCTAAACTAAGGGGTTGACTTTCTAGACGTTGACATATTGTGTGATTTTTCCCTGAGCTCTGATGGCTCCTGGGCTGATTGGCTTCTGGTGGGTTAAATTAGCCAGGGTACTCGGGTTTTTTTCTGTGACGACTCAAAAAACTCCGATTTGTGCCCACTGTTTCGTTATAAATATTTCAATTAGGACGCTAATTGAAAATTAATAACGACCATCACACAATAGGTTCAGCTTCTTCTGTACCACCTCAAACTCCACTGGGTTGTCAATCCCGCGGTCTAGTTTACTGTAGGTGCCTGCCAGAGCAGGAAGTCCCGCCCTGCACGTGAGCTTTGCCCCTAACACAGTGCTCAACCACCAGCTCCCGCATGGGTTAGGTATCCCAGACAGAGACCCTGCCTGTTCTGTTCCCCCATTCCCCACTGGTACCCAAGAAAGATCTCTTGAGCTCAGAGTTAACCCTGTAACCCTGTTCCTCCTGAACCTCCCACTAGGACGGCTCCCCATGGGAGAGACACTTCCCTTTCCCCTTGAGACTCCAGGCCAGGCCTGGACCCACTGTTCTCTCTGCCTCAGGAGCACTGACTCCCAACTGTAGTTCCCAGTGTGTCTCTTCCATGGGCCAGCCATTCGCGCATTCTCCCCTTCCTCCCTGCTAACCCAGTTCCCTCTAGGACGGCTCCCGGTGGGTGAGACACTTCCCTTTCCCCTCGCTGCCTCTGGAGCACTGGCTCCCAACTGTCCACACTGTGTGTCTCTCCCAACTGGTTAGCCATTCGCGCGTTCTCCTCCTCCTCTCCCCAGTCATCTGCGGCTGCCTGGACTTAGTTCCTACCTAGACTTAGTCCCCGTCAGTTTGCCTGGAAAGCAGCCGGCCCGAGACCGTGCTTGCTCCCTTCCCTTCTGTGGTTCTTAGCTCTGCTCTAGATCTACTGGGGACCCTCTCTCCCTCTCTGCCTGAGACCTATAAAGTGAGTGTTAGCGGTGCCTTCCACCACAAAAAAAAACCCATTAACTTATGGGACATGCTTGCTTTTTTCTTATTCACCCCAGCTGCCCGACAGCAGCACTGGGCAGCAACTTCCTGCCGATAGCAGGAAGTCCCGCCCTTCCGCTACTGCGGCCTGCAGACCTGATTCGAAGCACCTGCCAAAGTTACTGCTATTAAATTCTATTCAGTTACTTAAGACCAATCTTATGGCTCTCAATTTTGTCAAAAATTTGTTAATACTAACTTAGTTTATAGCTGACAGAATTCCCAAAGCCTCTAGCAGTTGACCCTAGATGGTTTCAGAAGACTTGAACACCGGACTCCTAGAAGATACAGCCTGGACTGCATGCGAACGTACGCAGTAGACTAAACTGGATACCCTGAGTCAAATGACTTAGCTAAATCAAACCGAGGTAAGTCATTTCTCATGTCATGTGTATCCATTCCACAGAGAAAAAGCCCTGCATCTTCTGCACTTAGAAGCCAAACTGATTTCATCAAAGAGAGTATGGAAACCACGGGAACTGTTAACTAGTTGGCTAGTGGACTCTGTCATTTTTTAAATTAATATAACTGGTATATTGTTGTTTACTCTTTTTCAGACTTCTGACTACATTGACAGCTAAGCTTTCACAGATGTAATCTGTTACCTTATTATCTAAACTCAGCTGCCACCATTAAATACTCTATATTTCCTCTTCTTGCTACCTGAGTTCCTACAAACTTGCCTAACTGTTTTATTAAACATTCCACTATACGATCCAGCAAAGGTTCATCTTAAAGACTGCTCATGTTGTTAACTCAATGCTGTTATCTCTTTTGTAAACTTATAAGCTACAGGAAACCCACTGAAATCTACCTCTCAGGGACCAAATAGATGCCATCCAGATAAGTATACCTGCCTAAAGTTCCCACTTACTATCACAAAGGGTGGGATCCCTCTGGGTGTCAAATGTACACCTTAAAAAATTTTCTTTCTCCCAAGTGTACTTAATCTTATTCTCTACATCTTGTCAAGTCCAGGTACATCCAAAACATCTCCAGAGAAGCAACCTTCAGATGCTCCATCTCCTGCCACACACACAGCTGCTTCTACTGGACCTGTTCCTTCTGGCCTATCTGGATGGCTCCACAGACCCTGGACAGCAGGACCAGACAAACATCACCCCAGGTTCCCCCTAAAGACACATCACCCCCAGTGCCAGCAGGAAGTAGCTAGATATCACGACGACCCTATTCCTGCTGTGCCGTCACCTCTTTCTCCTCTTTTTTTCCTTTCTTTTTATAATAAGAAGAAGGGAGGTATGTTAGCATTCTGTTAAACTCCACCTCCACAGTAACCTAGCAACAGCTAGGTATACCCCTTCCCAAAGCTACCTGGGAACGGCCAGGTAGCCCTGCCCACTATTATAAGAGGGGCTGTCTGGCCCCTCCTCTCTCTTGCTCTCTTGCTCTCTTGCTCCTTGACCCCGCGCCTGCAGGTCGTATCCCCTTCCCCTCCCCCCTCCACGTGGTCATGGCCGGCCTCCACCTTTCTCTGCTCTCCCCTCTGCCCTAAATAAACTTCTACTCATGGAACCCGCCGCCAGTTTTTCTTTTTTTTAAACAACAACAGTAACTTAGATGTGTCTGCTTGTCTTTACTTCATTGCACATTGTAACTGATTCTTTTGAACTCTATTGATCTAGACCCTAGAGTCACTGTTCTATAAATTGTTTAGTTCTTTTCATGTATGTGTGTTTATGTGTATATGATATTTGAGGGCATGAGTATGAATATTCATGTGTGTATGTGTGTGTGTGTGTGTGTGTGTGTGTGTGTACGCACGCACATTTGTGCATGTGGACACATGTGCATGGGCATCATTGCATGTGGAGACTAAAGTTGAATTTTCATGTCTTCAATGATTTCTCTTTAATTTATTGGTCAGTCCAGGAACTCCTAGCTGAACACTGTGCTTGATTGAAAAGTGCTTCTGGCTTGTTCCTAAGTTCTGAATATGGAAATTGCAGATGGGCTGTCATTTGCATGGGTTCTAGAGATCTTAATTATGATTATGGTAATAATTGATTTTAAGACAAGTATATTTATTTTTTTTACAGTTCAATATTTTTACTAATGCTTTTTACATTTGACATATACCAAAACATACTGTATAAACACAACAGAGTTCCTGGTTCCTACTACAGCAGTCCTTAAATAAAGGCATGTCATAAAATTTACATTTAAATTTAATAAAATTTAAAATGATGTGTACTACTAAGGAATGTCTTCCTATTTTTTATATGGTGAAACTCATTATTTCTCGTGTGTTTGTTTTGTTTTCTGATACACTTTAATGTCAATCAAGGTTGTGATGAAAGAAAGTATTTGTCATAAATAAAGTTCCCTACCAAGCCAATTTTCCTAGAGATAACAGACAGTAACGCTATAGGAATGTTGAAAGAGAGTATATAATATACCAGCTGAATAAACCAGAACATACACTATTTTAATTATTCACTGGTTGATAAAGGAGTTAATAATTTTACAGCTTTCCATTTACATAAACAAATGGAGAGTCTGTCAATAAGAAGAAGCACTCAGGAAGTGGACTGCCATTGTCACCAAGTGGAACTCTGGGCAAAATTATCAAACTTGTAAAACAGATGTAGAATATGATGTACATATGTCCTTACATTTTTTACTAAATAGATTGATAGACATATTGGTGACTAACAATTTGATATGTAATCAAAGTTTCTATGTGAGTACATTTAAGGTAATGGTTAATTTCATACTTATTCTAAAGTTTATATTTAACTATATTAGAAATAAACGTTGATGTGAAATTAAAATATCTGCATTTGCATATCATGTAACTACAAAGGAAAAGTTCCTACTCTTCTGTTAGTCCTCTATTTGATGGGAGTAATTATAGATATTATTTCAAGCACAGTAGAGCATATGAGTTAAAAATCTGACCTGAATTATAATTAAAAATTAGCATAGATTATATTTACAACAATCTGTAAAAGCACAAGCAAAATATTTACTTAATATGTTAAATCCAAATAATAAAAATATTAAAGGGGCAAAAAAAAAGAGACACAGAAAATAATTTTTCATATATATAATGTAGAGTATAGAAAGTCAACAAAGAACAGAGTAAATGTGAATAAACTTATTTCACAATTAGCAGATGATTTTTAACTAAGACATCAAATATAACTGACAAATGTTTTAGTTTTTCCATGAATATTTTGATATGTAGCTTCATTCTAAGGTATAAAAAGTCACTAAAGATAGACTCAGCATGCCGTTAAAGTAGTTTCTCTAATTTGCCTTCCAGCAAGCAACAGTCATGGTAATTAAGCCAAATGGTATTATGCTTTATGATTACATCTTGTTTGAAACTGTGATATTTTCCCCATTGCATAGGGTGTGGAGAGAGAACAATTAAATTTAATGCTGAAATTACTCTTATCACAAGCAGAATGAATCAGAACATGCAGTGAACTCCATAATGACCAGTAATAAAAGTAGAAAAAGATCATAGTTGATCAAGTTCAATTAAGTGGGTCTGGACCCATGCAGAACATAATTTCATAGTAAAACATACAAAAATGAAATGAAGTTCACATTTTTATTAAGAAGCACAAAAGTAATGGAAATTTATATTATATTAATAGCAAATCTCTGAGACTCCATTTAAGCTAATAATCTGATCTTGTTTAAAAAAAATAAAATAAGACTATATATTCACATATTAAAGATAAAAATGAGACCTTTTAAGCTTTAGACCCTGTTGGGATTCCAGGGAAAGTTTAGTGTCCTGTAAAGTTATTCCAAGGTTGAAGTTGGTCATTTGAGTTTTATGTTAACTTACTTTGATTTGTCTCTTGAAGCATTTGAACAGATTTACACCTTTTATAATGATGGAGAGTTCATGATCTTTGTTTTTTGCTCCTTTGTTTATGTTTTCTTCATTATTGAGAATGTAATATAATTACATTTCTCTTTTACCTTTTCTACCTCTTAATGCTTTCATATTTCTCTCTTTTTGTACCCTTTCCAGTTTGAGATTTTCTAACATTAAATTTTATTATTTATATACATGTATATATGTTACATGTATATGTTATATACATATGTATATATATATAGTTTTTCCCACTTGAAGATTTATTTTAAGGGATGACTTAATGACATCTATGAATATATACATAAATACAGCCTACTCAGGCTGTATAATATTAATGGTATGCATTATTTAAATGCTGGCCATTTGGTATTGGATGATCAATTGGTATGCCTTTCCTAAGAAAATTTTCCTCCCTCTCACAATGTACTGATTTTACCTGATTTTCTTTCTGTGTGGTTGAAGCCTCATGAGCACCTACCCTATACTTCCCACCACAATCCAACACCAAAGCTCTAGTTCACCATGTCTATTGTTTTCCTCATGATTAATCATTCATGTTGGCAAGACTTCATGAAAATAACTTCTCACAGTTCTTAGATGACAAAACCACACATAAACTCATGCAGTCTTCTCTTCTTTAATGATGCCTGAGAGTATGGAGAATTTGGCAGTGGAGGAGCTATACATATAGGAGTAGCGGTGTACAAAAGATATCACAGGAAATGGGAAAATGAGAGGCTCTAATTCTGTAGAGAAGGAAAGATAAATACAGAAGAATGGGGAAAGAGGGAAGAATAACAGAATAAGCAAAAATAATAATAAATTTTTCTCATATACCAAAATGTACATATAATGCAATAAGCTGGTGTATTATATATATATATATATATATTTGTATTTGTATTTATAGGTAAAGTTATATAGTTATATATAAACTAGATATATTCATATATACTTAAATAGCTATATTGTTACATATAAACTATATGTAATATATATATTAAATAAAATTTTCCCTCAAGACTTATTGTTTGTTAACTATTTCCAGTCATTTGTTTATATAATTTTAAGCAAAAAATAAAAAACCCACATTATAATTTTAATCAATACAATGATAATTGTTTTCCACTTAACAATTTAATTGAAGTGATGCCTGTTTACATTATTTGTTTGTTTGTTTATGTACTTCATTGGCTCATTCAAATTCAATTATAGGGAACCTCTGAATATTGATCACTACATTTAGAGGAAAGGGTAGAATTCTGTATTTTAAGTGGCTGTTTCAAGTAACTGAAACTTCTCCTTGTATAATATTTTCATATTAAAATTAGGTTTACATGTGGAATCTTTTAATGTTTATTACACATTGATATTCAGGTTAAGAATTTTTATATCTTCATGTTACAGTTAAAAATAAACCTATACTCAATGACCTATCCAAGCTAAATAACCTAAGTTGAATAAATCATTTTCCATTTTCTTACAATACATGTGCCTACATCTCTAATTTGCTAATAAAATATTCTTATATAAGTCTTCATGTACTAGAGTACTAAAGTAGTTATCTATTATTTTTAAGTAAATATTTTTATTAAATGGAAAAGCAATTCAATGATACACAAAGTCTTTCTTCCTTTCCTTTTCAATATCATTATTGTGAAGTGGAAATTTCTGGTTTCTTTGAAAACTTAGTTGGGTCACATGATGATTCTCTGGAAGCTGATCTGTGAGAGGACTTTTGCTGAAGCAGACATATGAGAGGGCATGTAGGAAGTAGTTCTCCCTGCCATCAGGATGGCGCTTGGCATGTAGCCAGCTAGCTTGAGTAGGCACTGTGGCTGTGGCTCATTATAGAGAAAAGGTGTGGCTACTTGATTAGCCCACCTCACATCACATGGAGCAGCCAATTAACAGTGATGGCATGGCAGCTGCTGATAAGATTAAGTCAATGCATATAAGGCGGCTGGGATGGTAGCCGGGAGGATTGAAGGAGGATGGAAGGAGGGCATTGAAGAGGCATCAAGAGGAAGAAGGTAGAAGCAAGTGTGCTGTAACAAGGAACCTGAATAAACCACTTTAAGAAGAACACAGTTGTCTCTGCCTTTATTTACCGCTGGTCGGAGCAGAGGGCAAGCTACAAGGGCATATGACGTTTTGTTGGAGGAGACACTTGAGAGATTGCATGATTAGAAAGAATATAAATATATCCCCATAGAGTAGAGAATTTTTTACATTGCTTTCTCTGACTTAAGCCAGCTGGGCCCAGAATTGTGGTTTCTGCTGGAGGGAGCAACTGCTATTGATTAGTGTTTGGTATTTGATATTGGACTTGACTGCTTCTACTAATGTGTGTTTGGTCTTTGATACTGGACTGGAATGCTGTTACTTTTTCATGTTTGATATTAGACTTGATTGATTCATTCTGACAATGAAAAGTGTAATTTACCCAAAGAACTACTTCTAAATAGACCCACAATCCCCTTTTTCTATAAATCTGCTTCTACTCCTACTTCTGGGGGGTGGGTTAGAAGAGGGTGAACCATTCTAGAACCCTAAATAAAAGAAGTTTAGAAAAGTCTAAGTCTATATTGTTTATAGACCTTCATAAAATCAAATTGCTTTTTTCTCATTCCCTTATCTCAGAAGGGATGTGGGGGAGTAACAGGAGAGGGGTATGGGGAAATAGAGAAGACATGGGCATGATAAAACATAAAGTAAAAAATAAAGAGAAAATTAGTAAAAGAAAATTAAATTATCCCATGTTTCAGTTCTGTATATTACAAATAGTGTTTCTACAAAACAATAAGAGTAATGAATCAAAAAACTATTGGGCATTTCATCTAGGCTACCTCCCTTTGAGTCCTGAGAGTTTTGCACCTCCCTGAACTCTGGTACTTTCTAGAGGGTAGCCATACCTCCTACAAACCCTAGGTTGCATATTTTCATTCATTCTGCTGCCCTCAGGGCTTCTCTCCTGTCACACCCACAATACCTGATCATGTTCCCCTTTCCCTTTCTCCCTCTGCCATTTGTGACTGCTATCTTCTCCCTCCCAAGTGGGAATAAAGCAGACGTACTTGAATCCTTCTGCTTCTTAACCTTCTTGAGTTCTGTGGATTTTATCCTATGAATTCTGTCCTTTTATGGCTAATATCTACTTATTAGTGAGTATGTACCATGTCCTTTGGGGTCTGAGTCACCTAAATCAGGAAGATATTTTCTAGTTCCAGCCATTAGCCTACAAAACTCATGAAGTCCTCATTCTTAATAGCTAAATAGCATTCCATTGTGTAAATGAACCACATTTTCTGTATACATTCTTCTGTTGTGGGACATATGGATTGTTTCCTGCTTCTGACTATCATAGATAAGGGTGCTATGAACATTTCTTACCAGAAATTCCTAAAGGCTGGTATAAACTTTTTGGTGTTTAATGTTTCTCCCCATGGATTATAAGATGGACCTTATAGTATCTGTCTCTCATACATTTACTGCACAAACACTATTTTATGGAAATAATGTCATGTTTCTTCATAAGTGAGTTTCTTCAATTGTCCTCTTCACATGTTAGAATCATTCACTTATGTATTTGAATTAAAGTTACTAAAATATATAAAATTGTGTTTTGTAAAAATATTCAGTATTGTCAAATATAAAACATGACTAGTGTGTCGTTACTATTCAGAAGTACCTTAAAATGCAGCAGTTCAAAATAAAATACCACAAAGGTATCTCATTTTAATAATTCAGTTTGAGATTCTATTATGTTTTAAAGCTGAAGAATATTCCCAGTAACCTCTAAACGATACAGTGAGATTGATTTAAAATTCTACTTATCATCTATTTATCTATATATCTATCTACCTATATTACTTAATAATAAAAACTATGTGTTTTTATTATTGTCTCAGGTTTCTGTTGTTGTTTCTCCCTCTTAAATCCTATCTTCTTTCTGATTCTCAGGGTCCTTACATGAAGTACTGTGATGACTGAATAGACACATTACGTGTGCTTTGGTGCTGGAAATTTAAAACAACATGTAATCATGGCTAAGCAGGAGATTTATGATGGTAGTCAATAGCTGCATTATTACTGAGGTATAGCTGTCACTGAAAAGAAAATCCTGTAAGGAGCCCATCATAAAAGTAACAATTTCAGATTTACTGCTGATTAAAATTGAGGCTTAGTAGTTCATTAAATGGGTCTTCATAAAGGCTGTGGAGAACATCATAGCTATCAGTTTCTGTTTCTACCTTTGTAACCTGCTATTCATAATGAAAAAATCTTGGCTTAAAATATGTAATGCAGTTATTTTTAAGATTTTTTTCCCTTTGGGTAAGGGGCAAGAGTTGTGGAAATGGCTTAGCAGTTATGAACACATACTATTCATGTGGAGGATACTACGTTGGGTCCTTGGCCCAGGTCACATGACTCACAAACCTCTGCGACTCCAGTTTCAGAAGATATGACACCTATACCAACTTACATAGAAATTGGAGAAAATATACACACAATATACTGGCTCAGACTAAAAAAAAAGACACACAACTGACAATAAACCAATTTTAAAGTACTATAAAATGAAATGTTGAAATAAAATTAATGATGTATCAATTTCCATTTTTAAACACAACTTAAAAATTAATAGATATTACATGTTGTGTTAGACAAAAATAATTGGGAAACAATTTTTTTACCTTATCACAACATTGTTATTTTTATATGAATTTAATTTTGGTAAAGTAATTCTCAAGAGAAAGTGTTTCATGAATGAATTATTAACTATTAATTGTGTAGAATACCCATTATGTTATTAAAATCTCTTAAAATTTGTATGAGCAAAGAAGTTTTGTTACTGTTTGAAGAAGGCTTTCTGAGCAACTCACCTGCACAGGAACATACCATGTAGGCTGGCATCAAGTTTGCATGGATTTACTTGATTCAGACTTCTGAGTTCTGAGATTAGGGATCTGTCTTTCATACCTAGCCTGGGAAATATTTTTAGTTATGATGACTACCGGGAAAGACAATGCAGACGAACTCTTCTCTCCTATTTATTGTTGTATATGTCTGTTCATCACAAAAACCATTTGAATTGATATAATTTCAAGAGTATATAATATTTAGGAAATAATTCACAAAATTGATCAAAATAAAATTCCAGAATCTTGGAGCAATTGATGAAAAGAAGAAAATAAGATCAAAATAAAGCATGACATTTTTGAAGTACTAATAAAAATATGTGTGGATTCTTTTGTTATTCTTTCTCCAAGGGCATATGTATATGTAAATAAATACATAAATGCATATGGACACATGCATATATATTTCCAACTCAGTATCTGACAATTTAAACTATTAAAACTCTTTGCAACAAAGAAGACAACAAACATTAAATGTAATAGAAACCCAGAGCTAAAGTTTTTTGGTGTTGACAGACCAGAAAAGAAACATTGAACATATGGAAATATCTACATAATAATTGTTTACCTTCAATACTGTAGAATTTTAATATTCTGTCTTATTTTCAGTGAAATGGTAAAACTTTTCACTGCTGTTACTGTTAATGGCTGATTTTATTTGTGATGGTAATATCCTACTTTTATGACAGTTCTTCAGTCAAATCGGCTTCACCATCTTGGTTTTAGTAGATAAAGAACACAATGGGTTACTATATTTATTGCTAAAGTAAGTTAATCATTGTGCTAGTGGAGTTTAGTTTATTTCAGAAAGCACTGTTTCCAATTTTCATTTTAAATGTGTTTAGACTTTGTTGTCTAAAGAAAAATGAATAAAAGAAAGAAAAAGAGAGAAGGAAAGAAAAGAAAACTAGGGTTTGGATGAATTAAAGAATTGAATACCATGAAGAAGGCAACAAACATAATCAGTAATAGAGCATTAATTCTGAGAAAGATGGTGAGAAACAATAAAAAATTCACTTGCTGGCTACTGCCTGATGTATTGAATTCCCACTCTTGGAAATATAACTAAAAGATGCCCCACCATGCCACAAGGGCATGTATTCCACAATGTTCATTGAGCCCTTCTTTGTGATAGCCATAAGCTAGAAACAACCGAGATGTCCAATAACAGAAGAATGGGTACTGAAAATGTGGTTCATTTACACAGTGGAATAGTACTCAGCTATTAAGAATGAGAACATCGTGAGTTTTTCAGGCAAATGGATGGAACTAGAAAATATCATCCGGAGTGAGGTAATTCAGACCCAAACAGATATGCATACTAATAAGTAGATATTAGTCAATAAAAAAGTAAAAATTACCCAAGATGCAGTCCACAGAACTCAGAAAGGTCAACAAGCTGAAGGACCCAAGTGAGGACACCACACTTTACCTTGGGAGAGAGAAGAAAGCAATCACAAGTAGGGAGGGAGGAAGGACCAGGGAGGGAAAGTGGATGGGGGGAGGGGAGGGTAGAGAGGGAAACCTGATCTGATATTGGGTGAGGGAAAAGGACTGAAGCACTGAGGGCTATCCAAAAGAATAGAAACTGTCAACCTAGGAAGGTAGGAGGTTGTAGGGACCCTCCAGAATGGACCAGAGACCTGGGAGGTGAGAGACTCTCAGGACCCAAAGGGATGGACCTTAGAAAAATGTCTGACAGTAGGAGAGGGAACTTACAAAGCCAACCTCCAGCAGAAAGACAGTACATCAAGTGAGAGAGGGTGTTGTCATCCCACAGTTAAAACTCTGACCCATAATTACTCCGGTTTGAAAGAACTGCAGGGGTGCCAATGGAGAGGAACCTGAGGAAAAGAAGTCCAATGAGAGACTCAAAGTGGAATCCAGCTCAATGGGAGGTCCCAAGGTCTGACACTATTACTGAGGCTGTGGAGCACTCACAAAAAGGGACCTATCATGACTGTATTCCAGAAGACCTAACAAACATTGAAAGAGTCAGATGCAGATATTTGCACCCAACCAATGGACAGAAGAAGCTGCTGACCACTGTGGTTGAACTAGGGAAAGGTTGAAAGAAGCTGAGGAGGAAGATGACCCTGTAGGAGGACCAGCAGTCTTAATTAAACTGGACCTCTGAGATCTCTCAATATTTAACCATCAAAAAGGCAGCATATAGCAGCTGATATGAGGCCTCTAACACATATAGAGCAGAGAACTGCTGGGTCTGTGTTCTGTAAGAGATGATGCACCTAATCCTCAGAAGACTGGAGACCCCAAAGGGTTTAGATGCCAGGTGGGGTAGGGGATAGGGAGTGTGAACAGTCTCGTGGATACAGGGGGTTAAGTTGGAGGTATGGGATGTGGAACAGATGGAGAGTGGACCAGGGCGGGGGGCATAAAATCTGGAGTGTAAAAAAAAAGAGATTAGTAAACCTAATGACTGTTCAGACTGGCAAGGCTATAGAATACGGGTAACAAATGATCCACTGCCTTTGGGAGTACAAACTTTTAAAGCCATTATACAAATTGGCTTGGAATTCCTTAGGAAAGTCGACCTTGATCTACCTTGAAATCAAGCTATAACACACTCAAGTATATAATCACCAGACACTTCATACTAAGACAGCACACCTTGCTCAATCATGCCTTCTTTATATTAGACTGAAATAAAAACAAATTAGATGTTCCTCATGAGGTCACTGGGTAAAGAAAATGTGATACATTTACAGAATGGAATATTATGTTGGTTTAAAATATAAAATAGTGAGATTCACAGGTAAATTGATGGAAATATAAAGGAAATCATCCAGAGGTAACCCATACTCAAAAAGACAAGTATATTAAATATTCACTTAAGTCAATAATATCCAAGCCTATAATCCATAGAACCACAGAAGTTAGTTATAGAGTAATAGACTAGTGAGGACATATAGATCTCCCTAAGAAAAAGAAATAGTTATGGATGTATCAGAAAGAATGACTCAAAGAATGGAATCAAGTGGGTTGGGGAGGGAAGAGTTAGAAGAGGAAGAAAATATGAATAGAGACAGCAAAAATTAATAGATGTGGTTGTGGATAGCCTCAGCCTTGTATTTTGATCCTAGTTCCACCCTTCTGGGAGGGGCTGCAAAGGATGATTGAATCTGTACACCAGTGACATCTTGTAAACCTTCTGTCCAATTAAAACCTGTAAAATAAAGGCTAGAGCCAGAGATTGGGCAGTAGAAGAGGAGGTGGAGAAAAAGGCTTAGGGGAGGAGAGAGTGAGAGGAATTCGATATAAAAGGAGGCAGAAGCAGAGAGCAGGAACAGAAGAGGAGAAGCAGGAGGAAGAAGGCAGAAGGAAGCCGGAGATAGAAGGAGCCGACAACGGAGGAGCCGGAGCTCGAAGGACAAGGATGCGGCCTGGATGAACTGCAAGTTATAAGGGATCACATAGCCGGGGATTAGAATGTGGTAAATCTGCCCAATCTAGGCATGCAATTTATACCATAATTACTGAGTTGTGTCTTCCTTTTACTGGTCTCATTCGGGTAGGAGATTTACAGCAGCAAATTTGGCAGTTTAAATAATTACATCTACACATTTGGTGGTTTAAATAATTCCTTCTACTACAAATAGGCGACCAACTTCTACTACAAATTGGCGCCCAATGCCAGAAGCCGATTAAATAATTTCTACTACAAGATGTTTAAAGGGTAGTATGGAAAAATATAGTAGAAATATATATATATATATATATATATATATATATATATATATATATATTGTGTGTGTGTGTGTGTGTGTGTGTGTGTGTGTGTGTGTGTGTGATGTGTGTGTGTGTGTGTGTGTGTGTGTGTGTGTGTGTGTGTAGGATAATCTAATAATATGCTCAAGCATAATACTCTTAAGTTATGCTAGGGTTATTCTAACAAAATTGTGGCTCAAATCTCGTGGAAAATTTATATATATATATATTTGCTAAATATCAGGGAAGACAGAAGCCTGAGTGCATCTCTCTTATCCACAAAGAAAGGAGGATTCTTGTGCTGAGGATGGGCACATTCAATTTTAGCTAAAGGGGTCTCATGTTAGCCCCCAAACAATTTTGATACTGAAAGGGACTCTGCATGCTGCCAAAGGAGAAACAAACACAAACTTGGCTCTACAAATCCTTCAATTTATGATGATGTTCTGGCTACAAGTTATGCTTATGAAATTATGGCTCAAATCTTGTGAGAACAAGACATGCTAAACATAGCACAACCAATGCACATATGAACTAACAGAGATTTAGACATCATACATATGCATGCATGGGTCTGCACAGATTGGGTCCTATAGCTAGTAAGAGAAATGGATATGTTTCCATTGCTAATCAGAAGATGCAAAATCCAAGGGCTTGCAAAGGCCTTGCAAATGAAAATTTAGTTTTCTTCATGTTAATCACACTAAATAACCTTACTAATCTTATTAGGCTTGATTCCCTGTGGGAGATATATAACAGAAAAGAAACAAAAAGGCATTTTAGAAGGTTCTTGTTTCATAATGTCTTGTAAATTTTATTTTTATTTTATACATAGAAGGATGGATAGGTAGGTAGATAGATAGATAGATAGATAGATAGATAGATAGATAGATAGATAGATAGATAGATAGATAATGGTCACTTTAAATTCTGTACATCTTTTTCATGTATATTATGGCTTCCAGATTGGTAATTTCATTGTTTTCCTGAATGTGTGAGCCATCTAAATCTGTTCTTTGTGCCTTTTTCTTGTACACTTTTCCTTCTGTCTATTTTCACTATTCTGATCTGTTAGTTTTTTTTTATCTTCTTGTGTGGCTTGAATATGCTTGGCCTAGGGAGTGGTACTATTTGGAGGTGTTTCCTTGTACCTTGGAGTAGACATGGCCTTGTTAGAGGAAATGGGTCACTCTGGGCATGGGCTTTAAGACCCTTGTCCTAGCTGCTTGGAAACCAGTCTTTTCCTAGCTGTGTTTAGAACAAGAAGTGAAACTCTAAGCTCCTCCAGCCCCAAGTCTGCCTTGCTGGATGCTGCTGTGCTTCTGTCTGGGTAATAATAGACTGGACTCTGAACCTGTAAGACAGCCCCATCTAAGTGTTGTTCTTTATAAATGTTGCCTTGGTCATGGTGTCTGTTCTCAGCAGTAAAAACCAAAGGCCTTTATTACGTTTTATTTTATTACTGTCACATAGAAGCTTTTTGTACACTCCCATGGAAAGTCAGAAATGCATGCATCCAGATACCAGGGAAGGTAAGAATCAACCAAAAAGAGTAGGGTAAGAGAGAACTGATCTGGGTATATTACAGGAGGAAAACAATCTATTTTCAGTGACAAAAAACAATAACCAATGTAATTTCTTATTATTATTGACATAAAACATTTGTTTTCATATTAGAGTCAATATTATTTCATCACTAGACAATAATCCACTTCATTTGCAATAACATTAGTGCTTCCCTTGGAGCTCTATTTCAATATGAAACCAAAGAAAAATAGAACACATTGAAGGAAAAACCTTACAAATGTTCAATGTAATATTTTTAAATCTGAAAAAGTAGACTCTGTTTTTGCTTTTATAGCTTCACTGCCCTATAATTTGCCTTCCTTTCTTGAAGCACCCATTCTTTCTGTACTCACAGTACACTTGCCTGAACCTGTTTATTCTATTATTGCTGCAGATGCTGCTCAATACATAATACAATATACATAAAATGTTTCTTCCTATCAATTTTCCCTAAAAGTGGCTTTTGTGTTACAAATTTATAACTGCAAATGCATGGATAATCAGATTTTATTATTTCTGTAAAATAGAATAAAAAGCCACTCAACAATGAAAAGGAAATAACATCTATTCTCACACATCGCAGTGAGTGAGAATTTCAAAAAGAAAAAAGAAATATTACTATATTACTTTTATGTGAAATTTTAAAACAAATACAAATTATCTTGGAGAACAATCATAAAACAGCGGATTTGAAAATAATAATTGAAACATAAAATTGAATTGAACATTCATCCTGTTGAAATTTTGTGGAATGCATATAGTCATATGAGCCATTTAAAACTAGATGAATTACATTCAATACATATTTGATAAAGCATTTAAAATTTAAATAATAAATAGCTATTAAATTTTGCATTGTATTGGTAACTTTATACTTTTTTGCTTTAGAAGCTGGACAATCTATATTCTGTATGTTTAGTACAGTTGAATTTAAGAAATTTCATGGAACAAAGTTATCAAAAGAAAAGAGTGTTACAAATACCAAAGGCAAAAAGCCTAGAATATACTCTCTCATTTCAGTTGAAGTTATTCTTATGAACTCATTTTAAATGCATACATAATCACACCTTCTGTCCTTCCCCCCCACACACATATACACACATATACTCACAAATACATCTGAGAATAACTTCATGGGTCTTTTTTGGTGTGCTTATCTTCTGATATAATGAATTAGAAGCATTTGCTCTAAATAGCATCAAAGAATCTTTTTATAGCATGCAGATTGGAGGATAATCACAGTGCCTCCCTCTTTCTCATTCTGGTACATCTCATTTGTTCCTCATCAGACAGCATAAGTTAATGTCTCAATCCCAGAAAAATGTGGGTGGATTTGCTCACAGTTTCTTCATAGCACTGAGATTTTCCTCCACTCAAGTTTCTTCAATAGTGACATAATCTACTGGAGTGGGAAGCATGCCTAGGATTCATCTATAAAATAACCCAGAGGGAATTTGCAGCAAGAAAATTTGACAGGAGCATTAAACTCATGTGGCCTGCTGTGCCAAAAGTAATAGGTCTGCAAAATGTGTGTCTTATTCTTGAGTGGGAACTTGTCTGAACTAGTGAATCAGTTTTCAAGTACAGTAAAATTTCTGAACTCACAGCTTATGATCATCTATACCTGTTTTTTCTAGAGCATTCCAGTGAAATAAGCTTAAAACTAGAAAGTGTAGCTTCCTAGAGCATATCTCATCTGCAGAATTTGATCATGAAATGCCATTACATTTTCTTTTTTTAATGTTTCTTTCTCTCTCTCTCTCTCTCTCTCTCTCTCTCTCTCTCTCTCTCTCTCTTTCTCTCTCTCTTTCTCTCTGTCTAACACATGACACACTGCAAATGTGGAGTTAGAGGGTGTTGTCTGAGACAATTTTTTTCTTTTTATTATGTAGGTTCCAAAGATATAAATGAGGTTCTCAGTTTGAACAAACAACACCTCTTAGCTTCTGAGGCATCTTGCTGAACACAATTTTGCTTCTTTCAGGAAATGATAAATCCATTCCTGATAAAGGCTCAAAAGAATGAATGAAGGGCAAAGGATGCCAGTAATAAATCTTAGCGACAATGTATTTGAAAATGTCACTTTTTTTTTTAAACATGAAGAACACATTACTTTTGCCTGCACTCGTGTTACATTTAAAGTACCTGAATACACAGTAGGATTGAGGATGAAGTACATCATCTTAAATGATCTCAAGGCATATCATTATGTTGGATTCAAGTTCTGAAAAAAAATTCCCTTTGAGATCAAGAGGTATTTAAAATAATATATCACTATGTGTTTCATTTTGATTCTTTAGACAAATTTCATCTTCCTTGTTTCTCCCTCCACTTTTCTTCCTCATCCCTCATATCTTCTTTACTCCTCCTATCCCAATAGTCTGCTTTACACTGTACGGTCACATATCACCACACTTTATTTATTCCTCCTGTTCCTACATGGAAACTAGATAAATTTTATAGTCTACACCCAACCCCAAATATCTGTATTTACCAATAAATGTAATTAGGATTTATATGTGAGAGAGAATAATTGATTTTATTCGATTCTGAGCCAATCACCTCATTTGAGCCAATCACCTCATTTGGCCTGGTAATTGCAACTTAACTACATTTTTTAAAAAAAAATAACAATTTTACTATTTTGCTTAATGACAATCTAAAATTCTATTAGGTATATGCCACATTTTCATTTTTCTACGGATAGAGATCTAGAAAGGTACAATTTCCTTGGTACTGGGAACAGTGCAGCAGTAACCAGGGAAGTGAATGTCTCTCTATGGAAGGATATAGGTTAGCATTTATTGATTACACTGTAAGAGTGGCATACTTCAGTCTTAGGGCTGTTCTGTTTTCTCTTTCTGAGAAATCTGCATTCTCATTTCTGTAATGAAGAAATGTTACTAGTTTGTACTAATTTGCAATCCTTTGAAGAATGAATAAAAGTACACCTTTTCCCACAGCTTCTCAGGTCTTTGCTGTGATTTAATTTTGGAACATAGTCATTTCTCACTAGAGAAAGATTAGTATAAAAAACAATTTTTATGTATCTTCAAATACTATACAATATCTTGGTTACTCTATCCAAGCAAATGAAAAACTTGTATGATAAATCTTCAAATAATTGAAGAAAGAAATTGAAGTAGGTAACAGAAGAGGCAAGGATCTCCTATGCTTTTGGATTGGTAGGATTAACATAGTAAATATGGCCAGTCTACCAAAGCCAATCTACTATTTCAGTGCCATTCTCCTCAAATTTTTTCATAAATCTTGAAAGGACATTTTTTAGCAACATATTAAAAACAAACAAAATTAACCCAGACAGCTAAAACATTCCCAAATAATGTAATAACAACAGGAGATGTCACTATCCAGATTACAAAATGAGCTTCAAAGTTTAACAATAAAAATAGCAGAGTATTGGCAAAAACATACAAACAAACAACACATACATGTTGATCAATAGCATTGATGCAATCATTTGGATCCCAAAAATAAGTCCACAAACATTAGATACCTGAATTTTGGTTACAAAAAGACAGTATCTTCAACAAAATGTACTGGACAAACTGGATGCCTGCATGTAGAAGAATACAAATTAATCCAAATCCATTACCCTGCATAAAAATTAACTGCAAGTGGATTAAAGACTCCAACATAAAACCAGATACAATGCAACTAATAAAAACGAAATGGGATAATAGCCTTGAACTCATTGGCACATGAAAAGATTTTCTGAACAAAAGACCATTGGGACAGAAACTAATACCAACAATTAATAAAAGGACATAACAAAACTGAGAAGCTTCTGCTTGTCAAAGGACACTGTCGTTCTGACAAAACATCAGCATACAGAGCAAGAAAATATTTTCAGTAATAACAGATAAGATAGAGGGATAATATCCCAAATATATAATCAAATCAAAAAGTTAAATATTAAGAAACAAATAACATAATTTTGAAATTGAGTTTAGATCTAAATAGAGGAAAATTCAAATGGCTGAGGTATACTGAAAGAAATGGTAAATAAATGTAGCATCAAGGAAATGCAAATCAAAACTACTTTGAAATTTTGTCTTATGCCTGTCAGAATAGATAAGTTTAAAACAAGTGACAGCTCATGCTAGCAAGGATATGGAGTAGGAGGAACACTCACATAAACCCACTGTGGAAATCAATGTGAGAATTCCTCAGGAATATGGGACTTGATGTCACTCAAGATTCAACTATACCACTCTTGGTCATATATGCAAAGAGTGTTTCATTCTTTCATAGAGACACTTGGTTAATCATGTTGATTCTTCTACTTATAAGCAGAAATTGGAAACAACCCAGATGATCCATAGAAGAATGATTACAGAAAACATGGCACATTTGCATTATGAAGAATTACTCCACTATTAAAACAAATCAGGAAATTTTGAGGCAAATTGATGGGATTAGAAAACATTGTCCTAAGTAAAGCATCCCATCCTCACAAAGACTAAATGGTATGTGTTTGCTTATAGGTGAATATTAGTTGTAAAGTCAATGATGACCAAACTACAGTATATAGAAACCTCAGAGGGTAAGTATAGTGTAAGGCACTAAAGGAAATAATATATCATTATGAAAGGGAATAAAAATTTTAGTTTGAAAAATTGAGGGTGGTAAAATCATAAGATCAAGTGGAGAGGGGAGTATAAAAAGGATTGTAGGAGGCAATAAGAGAGAAAGCATATATGGAACTGATATTTGACCCTAGGTATTCTAGGACCTAGATTACAACCAAAGAATTATGGGCTTAAAGGACTAAAAAAAAAAGAAAAAAATGTGGTGATAAAATAACCCCTAATAATGTTCTGCTATATTCATATATCATTAATATTTTTCCAGCTATCATCATAGAAGCTTCTTCCTGAAACAAATGTTAATAAATATAGATCCACAGCCAGATATTTCACAGAGAGTGAGAAAGCTTACAACCAGAATACCCAAATAGGTTACCTCCATCAAATCCCTCCATTTATAGCTCAGAGAATCCTATGGAAAGGGAAGTATAAAGAATGCAAAAAAATCAGGGGGGAAGAGGACACCAAACGAATAAATAAGCAAAGAACCCAAAGCAGCACAAACCAAAAGCCAAACCAAAACAAGCAACTAAACCTCCACACCAAACCAAACTAAGCCAACTACCCAAACAGCAACCCAAAACATGACCTTCTAAACCAATATGGGCAAAGTTCATATGAACTAACAAAAACTGAAGCAGCAAGCACAGGGTCTAGGCAAGGTTACCTCTGTACATTATGGCTTATATTACAGCTTACTATTTCACAGGATTCTTGAGTACACAAGTAAGTGGGTTGCTGAGTATTGTCTTTTCTCTTGTGCTCCTTTTCCTATGGTGGTTTGTCTTGTTCAATTTTAATTGATAGTTTTTCTTTCATCTTATATTTTATTTTGTTTTATTTTTAAAATTAAATAAAGAATGATTGAATGAGTGAAAATCTAGCCACTAGCAAAAAGTTTCACAACTGATAACTTATACCCCCTAGAGTAAGGAAAACCAGTTTTCTCTAATAGAGCAATACCAATTCTATCAACAGTTGAGGACAGGCCTCCTGTTCAGGGGTAGTTGACAAACATTTAATTAGACTCATGGTTTGTTTGTATACTTTTATTTTGTTACAGTTTGGTGAGTTTTAGTTTTTGGAAGTGCTGTTTTAATTTTTGTTGTTGTTGTTGTTGTTATTGTTGTTGTCGTTTGGGGGGTTATTGTTGTATTGGGTTTGGTTTGCTTTAAAGAAACTACTTAAAGTTGTATGAGTAAGGAGTCATGATGGATCTGGATGGACTTGGAGGAAGAGATGTAGGGCACTAAAAAATACTCAAGACTCTCTAGACACCGTAGGGCTTGATCACATATGAACTCACGGAGAGTAGCAACATGCACAGGACCTGGATCTGTCTAACCTAGATGCAGTCCTAGAACTGAAAGAAGTGGACACACAATTTCTATGCCAAATGCAGAAGCTATCATCATTGATAGCCACTTATAAATGAAGTATTATATTTTCCAAGGGACTGTCAATGGAGAAACTAACCATTCTTCAGGGTAGCCTCTTTGATCATTTGTAGATAGTCAACACAAAAGGACGTCAACAGCAATCTTTGGAATTTCTTCATCTCATAATGTTCAGTCAGGATGTTTTATGCTTTCGCTTTGTTGTTGTTTCTACCTTACAGGTCCTTTGTGTATTTATTATAGCTTCCAGTTTTGGTATACTGGGGTGGGGGGGATTCTTGTGAATGAAAATGTGTGTGCCTCTGCAACAAACTACATTTCTCTCCTTGTTCTTTGGTTCTTTTACTTTTTTGTTTGTTTTGTTATGTTATGCTTTATTGTTTTGGTTTATTGTATTTTATTTTTGTATTATTATTTATTAGATGCTTGTTTGTGTTCTAACCAGAAACAGAAAAGGTGTGTATCAAAAATGATGGGAGATGGAGAAGAACTTGGAGGAGAATAAGAAAGCAAAACCATAATCAGAATATATTATATGAAAAAATCTATTTTCAACAAAAGAAAATAATAAAAAATTCAATGCTGATATATGCAGGGATATTGGAAAGCACTGTGTGAAATACAAGTGGACATTTTAACTTTTTGTATACCACTCAGTATGTTGTAGTAAGTTAACTGTCTACAATTGAGTCACATAATACTATCACCATAAGACATTTAAAAAGCAAGATAATTTATGGGACCAAAGAAGAAAAGGTGTATTAGTTGAGTATTTTTTGAGCAAATTCAGAAAACATATGGAATAACAGTTTAAAATACTTAGAGATACACTTGCCTCTTTAAAATTTAAACTATGCTACATTTTTTCAATTACTTTATAGTTATATTAGTTTTAATCAGTAAAGGAATGACAATTTTATTAATATTCCCTTTAAATTACATAATGATTTTATGACAAGCTACAGACATTTGTCATTATGTGTTTATATTATAGAACATGTATAGAAGTAAAAATTTAATATAATGAGATGAGAGAACTGAGTTAATTTGTCCAATGAATCTCTGAACATCTAACAATGTATAGAAAAGTCTACCAAGATGTGATTTTTGGCAAAATATTTTAAGTGACATTTTACATATCAGTAGTTGCTAAATCAAAGAAATGTCCTCTTCCCTTTATTACTGTATTATGAAATAGTATCTGAATGTCCCTAGGATGAATTTAGCTATAAATGTCAAAGAAGTATGGGGCAGCCAAAATAATACCATGAAGTCATGGATAAAATGTTAATCAAGCCATTTTATCATGAAGACATTTTATCATGCTGACTGAAAGAATATATGACAATGGTATAAGAAAATTAGCTGATCAGTAGAAATAATGAGATTTCTGTGTAGAAAATTTGCCATAATCATAATAAAATAGAGATAACCCATCATCCCTTCTCAGCATAAGGGGAAGAAAGCTTAAAAATTGAAGATGAGGGCAAGGTACAGGAAAAAGATAATATTTAATGGCCATTCAAATTTTCATATTGAAAATTACTACTCTAGCACTTTTTCCTAAACAGACAAGTGCTCGCACATGCACTCGCGAGCATGTGCATGCACACACACACATACACACACACACACACACACACACACACACACACAAAACATAAAAAAATGAGTTAACAATTAAATTCCCATATAATGTGTCAAAATATCCTTACTAGAAATTAGGCAAATAAAAACCTAATTCTAGTAATGATTCTATTCTGTTTGCCAATGAGTTTTCTTGAATCTCTCAAACTTTAAAAGTATTTTCAATGTACTCTAAACTGTGATCTTATTGGTGTAGATTACTTTTACTTGAGTCATAGAATTTGGAAAATAGTAATCTCTTATGAACTTGGAAGACTGACCCCTACTGAGTAACTTTCATACTGCTGGAATGTGCTTATCACCCTAAGGGAAGAGGAAAAATGATCAGCACTAATCACTGGTTTTACAAGACCTGAATATTGATGAAATAGTGATATGAATGCCATGAAGGTAACCATTTATTTTCCAATTTAATTTAAGGACAACTCTTCACAATGAAATATTTGCCAGACACTGTTATTGGCCAAGACTCTATACATACAAAGGACACTGACCCTGAGGTAAAAATTACAACTATTAATCTTTTAAATTGGCATTAAACCAACTGCTATATTTCCCGTTATAGCAATTAATTTATTTCTCAACTTCTCAAAGAATTATACTTATTGATTGATTGACAGATTTTTATTTAAAGCAGTAGATTAATACAGAGATTAACACAGATGATTAACACAGAGAGAGGCCTGAAACTAGTCAATATGAGAAGAATAATGGAATGAAAAATACTTACCCTAAATGGAACATCTATATTGCAATCACTTCTCTCAAGCATTGCACAGATTCTCAGTAGAAGAAGGGACAGAATATTTTACAAGTCAGAAGGTCTAGAAGAAAGTCATGCCTTCCATACACAATGGAGAATTTTTACATATAAATTCACAAATGTTGTAATAGCACATTCAATGTATAGACATTTAAAGCCAGACGAAATCTCAGCATAAAAAAAAAATAGCATGAAGTCCATCTGTAGTTGTGAAGGTATTGGCAATTTAAATCTTGGAGAAAAAAATTTTTTTTCTTTAAGTATACACTGTCTGGAAGATAGGCCTCACTCCAGGGAAGTCCATACATCCAAAAAATATGAGTGAAACAAATTGTACTTGATATGTTTTTAAAAGTGGATACAAACTTAAATGGGTAGAAAATGGAGTAGATCTGTAATGAGATGTGAATATGTCAAGATACATATATAAAATTCTGAAGGAACTAACCAACTATTAGAGCAAAATAAAACAATAATAAAGAAAATAGGCAGGATAATACACTGCTGAATATCAAAACCCACTTTGAACAGATGAAAATCTTTAACCTGATGTGTTAACTTGATGAAATCCTGATAATCATACAAATCAAAGGCCTGTACTATTTTAGGTCTTGGTGTTCTTCTTTTTATATCCAAATAAATCTGTGTTTAATAATTCTGTCTAAAGAAATAAATATTATTATGGCAGAAATTATTATTTAATAAACAGATGAAATCTCACATATAGCCCTTATTTTCTATTATTTTTTAATTGGCATTAAACCAACTGCTATATTTTCTATTATAGCAATAAATTAATTTATTTGTCAACTTTCTACATTTATTAATTTGCCAAGTCATTGATTAAATTGCCAAAAAGTATTGTCAACTTTTCTCCAAATTTTGTTGTAGTCTACTCTCAAACGCTTCACGTGTGCAAGTGCAGAAGCAGACAGATTTAATTTTGCCTTAACAATACATCCTCAGTGTTCCTTATAAAGTATCTGTTAACATTACCTTGATGAAGCATAATGATTTCGTTTTTCTTACTTTCATAATATTTGTATTATATCATAATACAAATTTTACTAATGCATTTTTCTTTTTTAATATCCTTTTATTTCGATTTTTTTAGTAATAAAGTTATTTATTTAGATACTGTCTTCTTTAGAGTTTCCATTGCTGTGAGGAGGCACCATGACCAAGGCAAATCTTGGTCCTTTATAGGATAACAATTAATTGGAGCAGTATTACAAGTTCAGAGGTTCAGTCCATTCTCATAAGGCAAGGGCGTGGCAACTTCCAGGCAGGCATGACACAGGAGTTGCTGGGAGTTCTGCATTTTGATTCGACTGCATCCAGGAAACAAATGACTTCTCCACACTGGATGGAGCTTCTAAACCTACCCCAACAATGACACACATCTTCTTACAAGGACATACTTCCTCACAGTACCACTCCCTATGAGACAAGCATATTCAAACCATCTAGATCACAGCTTCCTCTCTCTCCTCTCCTCCTAGTTCTTCCCTCTTAGCTCTCTCAATCCCCATCCATCACACCTTTTTTTCTTGTCAGAAAAGGGGGGCTCCCATGATTATCAATCATACCAACAGAGGGTCAAGTCATTCCCATGCACACTTCCTTATTGGAGGTTCAGTTTCTTTGAGTTCCTATGAGCTTAGTTGAGTTTAGTTCATTTTGTAGGTTTACTTTTGGTGTCCTTGAGCATTTGTTATCTAAATATAAATCATATTTCACCAAATCAATATCTCTAAAATCAAAATACTGAAATTATCTCATTAAAAATAACTTAGAAAATTTTATAGAAAGTATGCAATCTTTAAAATGTTTTTAAGTTTCATCTTATTCAAGTATTTATATATATGAAAAATATATCTAATGAAATGTACACTGTTGATGCTTTATGAAAGATAAGTTTTGGGAAAATGACACTATGGTCTCCCTATATTTCCACCCCTTCTTTTATGTTGAATGAAAAATCTAAACTGATATTAAAAATAAGAAAAAATGTTATTCACTTTACTTTTAAGGGCTGTAACAAAATATGACTTACTAGACTGGTCTCATTTTTATTATGTTTATTGTTGTTTGTCACAGGAAATATTAAAAAATTCACCATCCCACGCTATACTCATCTACTCTCAGGCCCCGGCAACCCCACTGCCTCCATGGCTTGCCCTATGAAGATACTAATAGTACTTCTCTTGCTGTGGATTTTGCTCACATTCCCAGCCATCGACGCCCTGTGGTCAGCGGTCCCAAATCCCAGTAACCTGGTAAAATTAAAACTCTAGAGACTTATAATTTATAAGTCAGATTTATATCAGTAAATTCTCACCCTACAAAACATCCACACAATTTACACAGAGCCAATTGATATTAATATAAGTTGTCTACCTAGATAAGTTGTCCTGTAATTTTCCATCCCTTATAGGATACTCATAGCTACCTGTGACTATTTAAAGCCACGCAGAATCTGAATCATCTTTCTCTTCCTACATCTTCCTTTCTTCCCCTTCCTCTCTTCCTGTCCCTGTCCCTGAAATGCTTAGCTCTGAATCCCTTTTCCCTGTCCAATCACAGGCTTCTTGTTGTATTAATATTTAAATTAATTGGGGAAAATTCTGCTACAGTTGTTGGTTATGATCACTATCATTACCATTCAACACTCCCTTTATTCATTGGACCATATAGCTGATGTCCTTTCCCATTTGGAAAGAAGAAAGTAATCAAACATACATCACTCAACTATTGCTAGATAAACTCTGAAAGTCAGTGTTACAGACACATATAACAAATAGCGATTTTCCCCCTGCAGAATTACTTACCTGAAATTACTGAATTCTTCTAAATTCTTTGATTCCTAAAGACTAAAATATAATCTCTAGAAAGCTTCTCCTTAATTACTTTTAAATATTATGTGTGCATTTTCTAAGAAAGTAGATGTTTCTTTCAAGTCAATAAACATCATTTTTCTTGATTTTTCAAGTCTCCTGTTGTTGCTCTTATAGTTGTATATATTTTCAGAACCACATACTTTCTGTTTTTTATGACAAAGTTGCCACTAAGTCCCTATTTAACCTATAATTAATACTCTATAATCTATTTTATGTTCAATGATAATTTTTTCATTATGCTTCTTCTTGCAAAGTCACTTCACTGAAGGACACTAATTTTCCCTCATCCAGTAGTAGTTGATTTTCAAATATTGTCTTGGCTCCAGGTGTGACTCTCTGGTCATTTTTTCTGGATGGGTAGGGATGAAGAGGATCTTTCAGAAGAAAAGGTACAGGGACGTATATGTTAAAATTATACTGTTTGAAACGCTCAAAAATGTACCTTCTAAATAAAAAAGTAAGAATAGAATTAGTATTAAATTAGGTGTATATGCATTGAAAAGGCTTTAATTGATTAGATGTAAATGATAGATGAAAACTTAGTTGTGGTAGAAGAAAAACATGATTTGGACAATGTAAAATGTTTCAAGCAGTGTGTTTATAGAAACATTACACACAGGAGCCAGAGAGATTGTTCATAGGTTAAGAGCATTGTGTTCTTTCCCAGATGACCCAGGTTCACTCCCAATATCCATATGGAGGATCACAACTCTCTGTGACACCTGTGTCACAGGTTTACCATTTCTTATGGCCTCTGCTGGCACTGTATCCATGTGGTACACAGATTCACCTGTGGGTAAAACACTCATACACATATACTCAAATAAATAAATTTTCAAAATTTGAAATAACAAAAAAACATGTTAATGCTGAAAGATATTATTTACTTAGTGAAAATACATTTTTATAATATAAGCAAGTGGACACTTGATTTTTATTATATAGAGTGTAGTAAAAAACATTAAATATAACAAAAGCAGCATAAAATCAGCACAAATGTGTATTTAATAATTTATTCAGTGTCTATCACCAATCTAGCTAAAAATATTTGGTTAACTAATGTATGTGATATACTTTGACCTAACTAGAAAGCTCTTTTTTATTACAAAAGCTCTAAAAGTTACTATTAGATCATTTTATTGTTGCAAATTATCTGTGTATGGCCAGGAGTATTGTATTTACACATGCTTGCAAAATTACATTAAACAACACAATTACATATCTTTCTAATATTGGACAAGTAATACTATAAATTTTAAATTAAATTTTTTTATTGGAAATTTTATTTACATTTCAGATGTTTTCCCCTTACTCCCTTTTCCCCCTCCCTCCCAGGAACTCCCTATCCCTTCCCCCCTCCTCTTGCCTCTATGATGGTGTATCTCCGCCCCACGACGTCCAGCCTTCATGGGACCAAGGATCTCTTCTCCCACTTATAAATAGTTCCCTTGCATATATAGCTGGAGCCATGGGACCCCCGCTAAGCACTCCCAGGCTGGTGGTTTAGACCCTGAGGGCTCTGGTTGGTTGATATTGTTGCTTTCCTCATGTTGTCACGAATCCTCTCAACTCCTTCAGTCTTCACTCTATCTTCTCTGTTGGGAACCCCATGATCAGTTTAATCGTTAGCTGTGAGCATCTGCCTCTGAATATGTCAGACTCTTGCAGACCTCTAAAGAGACAGCTATATCAGGCTCCTGTCAGTATGTACTTCCTGACATCCACATCAACGTCTACCTTGGTGACTGCACATGGGATGGATACCCCGGTGGAATGGTCTGCAAATGGCCCCTCCTTCAGTTTCTGTCCTGTACTTTGTCTCCATATTTGCTCCCTTGAGTATTTTGTTACTTCTTCTAAGAAGGACTGAAGCCCCCCCCCCACTTGGTCATCATTCTTCATGAGCTTTATGTGGTCTGTGAGTTGAATCTTGGGTATTTCAAGCTTCTGGGCTAAAATCCAATAATCAGTGAGTGAATACCATGGATGATCCATTTATGTTTTTAGAGTTCCTTTTCTCCTCTCTCAGAATTCTTTAGTTGCCTGTAGTTCTTTATGTAGTGCTAAGACCCATAATTTGCCCCATCCACTTTACTTTTGTTGTTCTCATTCAATTCACCATTAGGTCGTCATATTGGTGATGTTTTGTGGGAGTATTTTCTGACATTACTAGGAGTCACAATCTCATAGGAATATCCATCATCCTTTGCTTCTTATAATCTTAAAAACCAAAATTTTCAACATTGTCTGATAAGGGAATGATTTAAATGATTTAGTACCAACAAATAAAATCAAGGAAAGAGGTGTGTTTCTGGTCTTTATTTAAAACTACTAGGAATGCAAAGGAAAGCATTTTTCCTTTATTTAAGTGCACATAAAATTGAATGAAGCAGTGTAACAACTTTGGTTTAAAGCACTAAAAGAAGTAGTTTGGGCAACTTTAAATTGCATGAACCTTGTTCACTGACAGTAACGTTAGTCCTTTACCGTTAGTGTTCTGATTCACTTCCTGCTCTATCGGTGAGCAAGCTCCAGTTCTCCTTCTGGCTTCCTTGTACCTGTAGTCACCTATACCAGAATTCATCTTCACCACTTCCTTCTCCAGAAGGCTTCACTGGCTTCAATTGTAAGACAGATCATATTATACTCTTTAGATACGTTTGTGTCAAAAGTATATTGAGTCTATTCTTTGTCTGAAACAATGATTAATGATAATGGAATTGTGGTATACTCACTAACATTTATTTCTAGCAATGAGCAACTTAAAGGAATTGTTCAAAAATAACTCCCAGATTATCTTTACACATATCATTTGACCACTTTGGAGCCCAGAGAAAACTTTAAAATATATTTGCACTACATAGTGTTCTGCAGTCACTGTAAGAGTCTATCTTGCTTGTTTTATTCCTGGTGGTTCACCTCCTGTCTTGTGCACAATCAAATATTTGCTGCATGCATAAGTAAATGAATGATCACCTCGAAACCCTATGATTATTACAGGTTCAAAGGATAAAGACTATAAATATTGTAAAGGTTTAAAGTCCTGTAAGAAAAATTAAGAAGATGAAAAATTAATATTATTGTTCAAATGTGAATTTCAACTAAGAAAGATGAAATCAGCCAGGCAGTGGTGGCGCACGCCTTTAATCCCAGCACTTGGGAGGCAGAGGCAGGTGGATTTCTGAGTTTGAGGCCATCCTGGTCTACAGAGTGAGTTCCAGGACAGCCAGGGCTACACAGAGAAACCCTGTCTCGAAAAACCTAAAAAAAAAAAAAAAAAAAAAAAGATGAAATCATGCAACTCTGCAGCTTTCCTGACATATAGAAGAAAAGATCTTTCAGCAAGCTTTATTATCCTCTGGTTTTTTACTATTTTTCTGTGATGGTACTTAACTTTAGATGTATTGGTTGGGTTGTAGATGTATCAGTTAGGGGTGATTATCCCTTCTTCAGTGGTTCTCTGCACTTTGGCCATCTGTGACTTAGTTTAACTAAAGTTATAACTATATAATTCTTTATTATTATAAACATATAGTCACATACAACTAATACATCCTTTTTAATAATTAAATTTATTTTAGAAATTGAATTTTAATTAAATTATGTCCTTATTTCCATTTCCTCTAACCTCACCTATATATTCTCCTTTGTGCTCTCTCAAATTCATATCCTCTTACCTCTTTTCCTTTAATTTTTGGTTAAACAAAAAGAGACACACATATACACATACACACACATTTTTAAATACTTAAATACCGTTTGATCATTTTAATACCCAAATTTCTTCTGTGAGTTTGCATATCTTTGAAATTAGTTATGCTTTCAACTTATTGGGAACATGAAAAGAATACTTTCTAAATACAAAACAAACACTGGGAGAAGTACTATTAAACTTCTCTGGAAGTGTGCCTGTGCACACTTAAGTGTGGGTTCATATGTCAGCATGTACAGATGGATATAGGAAACCTTTCAGAGATTGGATCTATCTTTCTAATCTATATGTCTGTCTATGTCTATATCTGTCTATGTCTATATGTATATATACATATATCAAGATTAAACTCAGATCGAGCTTGTCTGCAACAGCCCTTACAATGTGAGCTGTTTCTAAAGCCCTATTCATAATTACGGTATCTCTTTAAAACTTGGTTGTGGGAGAATGGGTTATTTTTTTTTTCAAGTAGATATGGATGCCTTCACTTTGCAGATGGTCATGAACTTATTCTCTTGTCATTGCCTCCCAAGTCTTGGTTTTGATCTTGTCATTGCCTCCCAAGTCTTGGTTTTGACAATATATCAGCATTCATCAACATACAAGGCCAAATAATAACTTTAGTTGTGTTATACTAAGAAATGAAAAAGGAGTAAACAATAAATGCAATGGTTGTTTTCAGATATTTGATTGATTTTCTAGTAACTCTTATTTTATGTATGTGCAGTATTTAAAATTTAGAATACTTTTTAAAACAAACTTTAAGCACTATTTAAATTGTGTATATATATATATATATATATATATATATATATATATATATATTTACTATAGTTATCATCAGCATTCAAATTGAACTGATTAAAGTGCCTACCTGCCTAGATAAAATAAATTACAACTGAGACTCTCTGCTCCTTCCTGTACCAGAGACAGCTGGATCTTCTTGTGCCTTGTCAGCCTTGTTCCTGTATATATGATGGCAAAAGTCAGAGTGAATAAATTTGGCCATATTGGATGCCTGGTTACCAGGGCTGCCTTCTGCTCTACATCTGATAAAGTGGACATTTTTGCTGTAATGATCCCTTCATTGACCTCAACTACATGGTCTACATGTTCCAGTATGACTTTACCCATGGCAAATTCAATGGCCCAGTCAAGGCTGAAAATGGAAAGCCTGTTATCAATAGGAAGCCTACCACCATCCTCCAGGACAAGATTCCACTAACATCAAATGGGGTGATGCTGGTGCTGAGTATGTCATGAAATCTACTGGCATTTCACCACTATGGAGAAGGTCGGGGCCCATTTGAAGGGTGAGGCCAAAAGGGACATCTTCTCTGCTCCTTCTGCCAATGCCCCTATGTTTGTGATGGTTGCAAACAACAAGAAATAGAACAACTTGTTCAAGATTGTTAGCAATACATCATACACCGCCAACTGCTTAGACCCCTGACAATGGTCATCCATGACAACTTGGCATCATGGTAGGGCTCATGACCACAGTCCATGCCATCACTGCCACTCAGATGACTTTGAATTGTTTCACTGAAAAGCTGTGGTGTGATGGCCATGAGGCCACCCAGAACATCATCCCTGCATCCACTGGTTCTGCCAAGGCTGTGGGCAAGGTCATCCCAGAGTTGAATGGGTAGCTCACTGGCATGGTCTTCCATGTTCCTATCTCCAATATATCTATTTTGGAACTGACATGCTGCCTCGAGAAACCTGCCAAGTATGATGACATCAAGAAAGTGGTAAGTAGGTATTCAAGGGCCCACTATAGGGCATTCTTGGCTACACTGAGGACCAGATTTCAGTAACGCCCATTCCTTCACCTTTGATGCTAGGGCTGGCATTGTAAAGCTCATTTCCTGGTATAACAATGAATATGGGTACAGCAATAAAGTGCTAGACCTCACATCCTATGAGGCCTCCAAGGAGTAAGAAGCCTTGTACCACTTACCCCAGCAAGCACATGAGAGCAAGAAAGAACCTTGGCTGATGAGGAGTCCCTGTCCCAAATCGACCCCCAACACTGAGCATCTTCCTCACAGTTTCCTTCCCAGAACCCCATAATAACTGGAGTGGCCCAAGGATCCCTAAAATCTTGAATACCATCAATAAAGTTTGCTGCACCAAAATTTTTTAATTGAATAATTTTGGCCTCTAATTAATGTCAAACGTTCAAATTTCAACAATTTAATTTGTAATGAGGGAAAACAAAAGATTACTATTTTTTTTTTATATTTTAATAAGTTGGTTGATCTACATTTCATCCTACTAAAAAACCTCCTTGATTTTTGAGTTCCAGAATCCAATAGCATCATATTATTCATTATTATATCATTTAAATATATGATAAAAGAATTGATGGTTGAAAAACAGGTCATTTTAGGAAAAAATCTAACAGTGAATAAAATCAGTGCTCAAAATGGAAAAATGTTTAATAGTTAATGTTCTTTTTTTTTTTTTTTTATTTCTTTCTGGATGCTCTTTTCCAGAAAAAATATCAAGAGAAAAAGTAAAGTTGTGTCTTCTTGAGCCAGAATTGTAAGTATGAATATTCAAGTACTATTTACTTGAATAGTACTGCTTCATGGCTTTAAGTGACATTTCTGTTTCCATTCACACTGTGACATTTTTTATGACATTCAGAAACAAGATGGATCCTTCAATTGAAGAATTTTATTTCATATTCTTTGAAGAGAACAAGATATTGATTTGTCCAGACAGTAGTAGTATTCAATTCCACTCACTTACATTCACTCTATAAACTATAATCCAGATGCAGTATATTTCACTTGATAAACATCCACATGTGCACATTCAT
Organism: Mastomys natalensis; assembly: GCA_021653895.1. Taxonomy (NCBI): domain Eukaryota; kingdom Metazoa; phylum Chordata; class Mammalia; order Rodentia; family Muridae; genus Mastomys; species Mastomys natalensis. The sequence goes on along the minus strand of JAJTUV010000486.1, from coordinate 1,652,135 downwards.
AACCACTGTTACAGGTATTACACAGTACTTTATCTAATCCACATCATTTTGAGAGCAGTATCATAGGACAGAGCTCTTTAATGAAATGAAAATGGTCCGATGGATGATTTTATCATAGTTAAACAAATTTGAAAATATGTGACAAGTAACCATGGAGACTGTCATCTCCACAGAAACAATGCTCTCAAACTAGATGTGAAAGGAGGTCGAGTAGACTATTTCTATTCCCTTTCTGCTTTGTCTTACTTTATCACAGACAGAAAATAAGACAAATTATGATCTAACATTTACAGATAATTCCAGTTGAAGATCAACACACTCTATTGTTCTAAGTAATATAATTTCAATTAAATTATCATGAAAATGTCAAATACAATTAATATTCTTCAAAAGAATGTTTAATAATACACTTGTTCATATTATTCATTATCATAAGGTTTTATATATAATTGCAAAGTCAAATTCATGTAAAATGTAAAGATGTTGACAAAATTTTCATAAATCAACACTTATAGTGCTTTTATTTAAAATTCATAATTTTTCCCCTGGAATCTGCTGTCATAATGAAAGATTTTCTAGTTGTCTTTGTGCTCAGGAGCTTCATCAGTTTTAATTTGGACTATGAGTTTAATGGTAATTTTAACATCACAAACTATAACTTAGTTAAAAATGTCCTCCTAACAATATGCCAAAAATTCATGCTGAAAATATTTACATGAGTTACTAAACTACAATAAACCCAAAATAGATAAAACCACCATTACTTCAAGTAGCAACATATAGTATTTAAATATGCCTGATCTGTGCTAGCTTAAATCTTAAAACCATATGCTTTATTAACAACAGATGTGGCATTTAGCAACTGTTCTTTAATTAGCTGCAAAAAAACAGACTAATTCCCCTTTCAAAGGACCATATCCATTAACATCCAGATGAACTGGTGCCCAAGGTCTCTTCTCTTTTCTTCCTAGCTGTTTTAAAATGCTGACAAACCCAATTATCGTAGAAATCTTCATTCTTTCTTCATTCAACATAATGTCATTTCATTTTATTTTTTAAACTTCAGGTGCTCTGGTTAATTTTGCTTGGATTACTAGCATTGAACAATTAAAATATATCATTGGAGCTTTTTTACAGTTCATATAGTCAGTGTTAACATATAATGTTTCAAGGAAGATAGAATTGAACAGGAAAAACATTTGAAAACCATAGCCTTAGCTTTAGAGGACATATGTATGCCTGCTGTTTACAATGTACATCAAGTTGAGAAATTAAATTATTTTCCTATTGTGCTATAACATGACTAAAAGCAACCTAAAAAGAAAGAGTTCATGTTGTCTGAAGTATTCAAAATTACAGAATCTTCATGGCTTGAAAGACATAGTGGTCAAAGCAGGAAGATTCTGATCACATTTTATATGCATATAGAAGGCAGAGAAGTAAGGCTGTATGTACAACAGGTCTGTCCAACACCAAAATCTGTCCCCAACAGAGTCAAACCTCTTGAAGGTATATAACCTTCACAAACAGACCTACACCAACTAGAGACCAAATGTGTAACTGCATAGGCTTCTGGGTACACTTTGCTTTCCAGTCTAGATAATCACAATATCAGAATGAAAAGGGTGTTACTGCTATTTTTTTTTCTGAGGGGGGAAATAAACTGTAACAATCTGCTCTAAGCTCCCATATGCAACAATGTATATGAGATGAACACAATCTTTCTAATTATGCAACTACATAAAAAATAAAAAAGATCAATGAATAAAGAATAATAAATAAGCTTTCACAATATAAAACACAAATGCCATTTGTTTTGGCTGGTGAATGCTGTTTATTATTAAATAAGAGTCTCAATGAAATCTTCATTAAGACTTCCAACTATATATTACATTCTAACAATACTATCCTCCAAAATTTAATCCATTAGTAAATTCTGATAAAAATATACAGCAAAGGAAAATCTAGTAGCAAAGTCATTTAACAAACTACATGTCAATTTCCGTGACCCCACGGGAATGATTTTAGCTGTAATGCACAGAGAAAGGGAGATAGAACCTGTAGAGACCAAATCCAGTAGATAGGCATGGCCCCATGTCAAGGGATAGGGCCACTCACCCATCTCAAAGTTTTTAACACAGAAATGTTCCTGTCCAAAAGAAGAACAGGGACAAAATATGGCACAAAGACTGAAGAAAGGTCTATCTGGGGACTGCTCGACCTCGGCATCCATTCTGTCCACAGACATCAAACCCTGACACTGTTGCTGTTTCCAAGAGGTGCTTGCTGACAGGAACCTGGTGTGGCTGTTCCTTGGGAATTTCTGCCAGCAACTGACCAATGAAGATGTAGATGCTTGGAGACAACCATCAGACTGAGCTCGGGGAACCTGATGGGGGAGCTGGCAGAAGGACTGAAGGGGTAGAAGGGAATTGTAACCCCATGGGAAGAAGAACATCCTCTGTCTGGGCCACCCAGTGCTGCTAGGGACTAGACCACCAATCAAGGAGTCTACAGGGAGGGATCCATAACTCCACCAATGGGAGGGGAGGCCCTAGGTCCTGTGGAATTTTAATGTCCCAACATAGGGGGATGCTGGAGGAGTGGGGCAGGAGATGGTGAGTGAGTGGTTGAGCACCCTTATAGAGGCAAAGGGGAAGGAGGAGAGGGTGGATATGAGATGTGGGGTTTGCAGAGGGTTAACAAGAAAGTGGGATATCATTTCAGATGTAAACAAATGGAATGAGTAATAAGAAAGAAGGAAGGAAGGAAGGAAGGAAGGAAAGAAAGAAAACTACATGTTAAATACCTTTATAAAATATTGGTGTTTGAACTTATTTGTATCAAAAATACGTCATGAGTCATGCCTAAAAAGGAATTGTGTCAGGCTTAGATAGTTAGATAAAAATGTAAAATTCAACTGATTCTTATACTACCAACATGTTAATTAAATAAAAACAAGATCTTTTCCATTTTAAGTGAAAAAGCAGAATGGGTTAAGATAAAATGCAGTATCTGAATGTTTGTTGTAGTTATAAGAATCCATTTCTTCTTAAATTACATATAAAGGCTTTTAGGTAACAAAAATAAAAATTTAAGAAACACACATAATGACCAACTAAACAGTCTTATATACTGGAAATTACCTTAAGTTATTGAAGTCAATGCTCTCTGGAAAGGAATATGGTTACATTCAATATTTAAGCCTTCTGGGGTCCTTATCCATATAGACATCCAATTGGCCAGAGCAACAGTAATTAAAAAAAACCACACACACACACACACACACACACACATTTTATTGGTATGGAAACAGACAGATTGATCATTGGAAAAGAACTGAAGACACCGAAACAAACCCACACACCTACAGATACATAATTTTGATGAAAAAAAAAAGTAAAACTATACAGTGGAAGAAATGAAGCATCTTTACCAAATGGTGGTGTCTTACTGATGATGATGTCTGAAGAATGAATGTGAACTGATCCATATTTAACACTGACTGTCCCTTTCACCAACAGTGTTTAAGTAGCTGAAAACTGATGCTGGTGAAATATTTCTTACACACCTGAATAGTTAGAAGTATCTGCCAACAAGAAATAGAGTGAAATAAAGATAGCTTGGCTTTGGACCTGGATGACTTGGATTTTAGTTAAGGGTACAAGTTGTTTTAATCCATTTGTTACAACATATTATAATCAAAACCCTAAATATAGGTATACTTAAAACACTAGTTATAGCTATAATTAAAACAAGTTACTATATAAATATGTGTGTGTTTAGTATTACTCTATATACATACTTAATTTACATAAATATAATAAATAAAATATACAAATAAAATTTATATATTATATGTATGTGTCTGTGCACATGTGTAAAGGAGTCTAAAATTTTAATTTTCCTGGTTGAATATTGAAGAAAGCATAAAATAGAAACAAATCCAAAACATTAGTTTGTCCTTTATAAGTTAGGATTTATATGAAATTTGGCTGAGATCGTAAAGTGTATATATATATATATAATTTCTTCCAATTTTTCTTTAAATTCATTAGCTTAAATACTGTAATGTTAAAAATGTATATTCCCTAAATTAAATGAAGTACATTGAAATCGATAGTTTTTACATTAAAACTAAGATATTTCTTAAACTGCCATAATACCCATTAAACAATTCATATTCAAGTCTGTTAAATACTTTAAAAACCAAAGTAACCAAAAATAATTCTTCAAAATAAGAATATATATACTTACTTTGGGCAGAGTGTAAATTGATATAGTTTGCAAGAACAAAGATTTTTATCTTTAGACGTAGGGCATGAGTATCTGGATATTTACATGTTCATGTATCCACACAGCTTGCCTAATTACTTAGTTGAATAAACAAAATTAAAATATAATACTACTCTTTGAATTATGTTTTTCAAAAGGAGCCAGAGAGAAAAGTTTCCTTTGCAATATATTTAGTAAAACATACTCAGAGATATTGAACAAGTCAGGGTGAAGGACACACAAGGGTCAGGAGTCTACCATAATTAAGCAACCAGGCCAGATTTTGTATGAACACTAACTTATAGACAACAAAATGTTTTAGTTTTGATTGTTTGCTTCTATTTCTTTTTTTCCCATGGATATTAAGGTATGTGAACATTCGGGCTCTGATAAAGACATTTCTATTTGGTCTAATACCTTAGAACTTTTCACATTTCTCTTACAAAAATGCCAGACATCTAAAAATGACGAGATCAAGCGAAATAGTCTTCCTCAGCAATATACAACCAAGTTTTTCTCCAATACCAAATGATCAGTCTTTAATGCATACACATAAATAACAGTACAAAGATGAAGCAAGTTGTTTTAGAAATATATATGTGTACACACACAAATACATAGGTCTGTATATACTTATTTCTATGTAATAATAGTTAATGGGGGAAAAAAGGCCATGAATTTGGACAAGAAGAGATACATGGAAGCATTTAGAGTGAGAACAGAGTGAGTTGGTGATGATGTAATTGTATTACGGTCTCAAAAAATATTCGAAAATATAAAGGAAGAATGTCATGGGACAAAGAATACAATAGAAATGAGCTAAGGTCTCAAGTATGAGAAGTCAGAAATCAAGCAAAATGAAATATTTTAGGGGATTTGTGGGCCTGAGTGAGCAGTGATGGTGTCTTCTGGGGTGCAGAAAGGGTGATCTCTGAAACATATAATCATGTCTAGTGATCTCTGCTACATGGAGGCATGCCAGGTTGACCTCTAAAGACCAAGTGAATGACTGAAAAGGCATAATGGCTCCACAGACTATTACACAGATAACACATTTTGGCCAGCAAAATCTGCAGGATTTCAGCTTCTTTCAACTAAGTAGTCAGTTTTCAGAGACATGCGGAAAGCACTCTAAAATTCATTGTTCTTTGGCAAAAAACCAGACAGTGCATTTAAATTTGGCTGTGTTGTAAAAGTCATGTAAACAATGAATACTGTTAAATGAAAGTAGTTCCAGAGTAAATTACCTTAACTAATCTTAGAGTGAATTAGAAAATAGATTTAAATATTTTTTTATATTTTATTTATTATTTATTTATTTATTTATTTAAATCACATCGTAATTTACTTATTCACACAGGGGTTATAAACACAAAAAGGCAGGATGTGGGGAAGGGAATGGCACCGGAGCATAGGTGTTCAGGGGGAGTACAGATACCTTTCAGAACAGGGTATCAGCTGGGTGTAGGTTCAGGGATCTGGTCACTATGACTCTGCCTATGATTCATTTGTCTTATCTAAGTTGACCTCAGCGGATTTAAATATATTTTAAATAAAATCTTGTAATGAATTTTTAGAAAGTCCATACCTGCCAGGGAATCAGGTAGGAGAGCTTATTTCTCCCTCTGCTCTGACATTATAGCACCCAGTGTTTACCCCAGCTTTGTAGCAGACCACACCCTGTTCCCCATTCTCAAGGGTCTATAAAGATCCTGGTGGCAAAATGAGCTTTCTTTCCTCCTGTGGAGGATCTCATATCCCTCTTTTAGTAAAATCCCCATTACTTATTATTAGCTCCCAATAAAAAGAAACACTTTCTACCCAGAACAATCAATGGTTACCCTGGAGAGAATCAAAGAGCCATGCCATACCAGGCAGCCCACAACGATTGCATTCTCCTAAAAACCAGAGAGAGCAAAAGAAACCAAGAAACTAACACCCACAATAAAAACAAGACTATACCAGATATAAGCACCTAGAAAGAAAATCAAACCAAAGCCAGATATCTAGATACTAGCATAAAAGCAAAATCAATAGAGCCATGAATGTAGCTCTGCTAGATCACAACAATCATACCTCAGAGGACCTGAGGAATGTACTATATTTTCAGCATAAGTAAAATATATCAAAACAGTCTTTATGAGTATGTCCAAAGTCCTCAAAGAACATGTGAATAAATGGGCTAATGATATCAAGAATGAAAGAAAGAAAATTGTTCAAGACATGAAATGAAAAATAGAATCAACAAAGAAAAGAAATACAGAAGTCAAACTAGGAATGGAAAATTTAGGCATCCAGGAGAAGTAGACTGTAGATAAAATCAAACTCAGTGATAAAATTATTCATTAGAAGCAAAAAGAACAATATAATGTGTTCCGGCCCATTCTGCTCTGGTCAGTGGTTCAGGGTCTAGCAAGAGAAAAGAGTGGGGATGGAGGGGCAAGAGACGTGAAGAATGGAGAGAAGACAGAGGGTCTGATCAAGTCTCTTTATTGAAAGGAAATCCTGGGTATTTATACCCTTTACCATGTGCCTTGCCCTTGTGGACAAGCACAGCTGAATGCATTAAGTCATGTGCCTTACAGCATGGATACCACGTGCGCCTAGCTAGCTGTGTGGAGACCACGTGCACCTTGCAGCTGGCAGCACTAAACAACAAAACAAGATATGTGAGAAAAACAAGATGTTTATCAGAGTGTGCTAAGCTGTTGTGGGCTATTGAAAACAAGTCTTTTGTCAGGGTATATGGCTTGAGATGGCTGCAAAGATGATAGCTGCTTTCTGCTAGGAGCCGGCTCGCAACAATAAAGAATGAACAAAACTCATAGCTGGTTCTTTAAGAAAATCAACCAGTTGATAAAACATTAGCCAAACTAACTACAAGGCAGAGAAACAGTATCCTAATTAAAACAAAACAAAAAAATCTGAAATGAAAAGGGAGAGATAACAAAAGAAACTGATGAAATTCAAAAAAATCATTATGCCTTACTTCAAAAGTCGATACCTCCACAAACTTAAAAATCTAAATGAATTGGAAGATTTTGTTGATAGATTCCACTTACCAAAGCAAAATCAAGATTAGGTAATCAGTCTAAACAGTCCTATAAACCATAAGGAATTAGAAGCAGTCATCAAAAGTCTCCCAACCAAAAGAAGTCCAAAATAAGATTTTTTATGGGAGAGAGAGAATGCTACGAGACTTTCAAAGAAGAGCTAATACTAATACTTCTCAAACTACTCCACAAAATAGAGAAAGAACAAATATTGGCAAACTCATTCTATGAGGTCACAATCACCCTGATATCTAAACCACACAAAGACTCAAAAAAAAAAAAAAAAGAGAGAGAGAGAGAAAATTTCAGACTAATCTCCATAATGATAATTGATGCAAAAATATTCAATGAAATGCTCATGAAGCAAATGCAAAAATACATCAAAAACTTCTTCTACCTTAACCAAGTAGACTTCGAGTTCAGGGATGTGGTACTTCAATATACAGAAATACATCAACATAATCCACCATACAAACAAACTGAAAGAAAAAAATAACATGATCATCTCATTAGATACTGAAAAATTCTTTGTACAAAATTCAACACCTGATCATTCTAAAAGTTTTGGAGAGATCAGGAATAAAAGGCTCCCAACTAAACACAATAAAGGCAATAGACATTAAGTCAATAGCCAACATCAAATTAAATGGAAAGAAAGTTAAAGTAATTCAACTAAAATCAGAGACAAGGTAAAGATGTCCACTTTTTCTGTATTATGCAAACATAGTACTTAAAGTTCTAGCTAGAACAATAAAACAACTAAAGGAGATCAAGGAAAGTCAAAGTATCACTGTTTGCAGATGAAATGACAGTATACATAAGTGATCAAAAAGAAAAAAATCTCTATCAGAGAACTTCTACAGCTGATAAACATCTTCAGCAAAGTGGATAGATTAAAAAATGATAAACTGGCTGAAAAATAATGCCCTTCACAACAGATCCAAAAAATATAAAATGTCTTGGTGTAATGCTAACCAAACAATTAAAAGTCCTGCGTAACAAGAACTCAATTCTCTGAAGATACAAATTGAAGATTTCAGAATATAGAAAAAAACTCACATGCTCATTCATCAGTAGGATTAACATAGTTTTAAATGGCCATCTTACCATCTACATATTCTACATAATTCTCTTCAAAATACAAAACAATTCTTTACAGACCTTTAAAGAACAAATTGCAAGTTCATATCGAAAAACAAAAGAAAACAAACAAACAGAAATGATAGCTAAAATGTTACTGTTATATAAGAGAACTTCTGTAGGTATTACTAAAACTGATGTCAAGCTGTACTACAGAGCAATAGTAATAAACTGCATGATATTGGTCAACAAAGAGACAGGTTGATCAACGCATTTGAATTGAAGACCCAGGAATAAACCCACACACCTAGACAAAGGTGTCCTATAGACAAAGGTATTTTTGACAAAGAATAAAAAATAATACAATGAAAAAGCATTGTAAACAAATGATGCTGATCTAACTAAATTTTTGTATATAGAAAACTGTACATAGTTCCATATTTATCACCCTGCACAAAACTCAATCCAGTGGAACAAAAATCTCAGCATAAAAGAGGATATACTAACTCTAACAAAATAAAAAGTGGGAAATAGCCTTGGAGTCATTGGTACAGGTGACAAAACAATTTCCTGAACAGAACACCAATGGTTCAGGCACTAAAGTAAATAATTAATATATGGGACCTCAAGAAACTGAAAAACTTCTGTAAGGCAGAAACACTGTAAATGGGACAAAATGGCAGACAAAATATTGGGGAAAGTTCTTCACCAATCTTACATCTAAAAGGGGGGTAATATATAAAATATATAAAGAACTCAAGAAGTTAGACACCAAGAAAACAAATAACTCATTTGAAAATGGAGTACAGAACTAAACAAAATTCTCAACAAATAAATCTCTAATGGTTAAGAAGCATTGAAAAGTTGTGCATTTTCCTTAGTCATCCTGGAAATGAAATTCAACATGACCCTATAAGATTACACCTTATACCCATCAGTATAGCTAAGATCAAAACTCAAGAACAACACATGCTGTAGAGGATATGGAGCAAGGAAAACACTCCTCCATTGCTGGTGGGTGCGCAAACTTGTACAACCACTCTGGAAATAAATCTCAGGAAATTAGGAATAGTTCTACTTGAAAATCAGCTATACTGCTTCTGGGCATATACCCATAAGATGCTCCATCATATCACAAGGACATGTGCTGCACTATGCTCATAATAAATTTATAATAGACAGAAACTAGAAACAATCTAGATAACCCTAAACTGGTGAATGGATACAGAAAACATGGTTCATTTACACAACAGAATATTACTCAGCTATTAACAACAAGCACATCACGAATTTTGCAGGGAAACGGATGGAACTAAAAATGTCATGTAGAGTGAGATAACCCAGACCAAAAAGGACATGGACTCTATGTACTTACTTATAACTGGATATTAGCCATAAAGTGTAGGATATCTACTCTACACTCCACAGAAACAAAGAAACTAAACAAGAAAGAAGACTCAAGTGAGGATGCTTGAATTTCATTTAGAAGGGGAAATAAAATAGTCATAGGAAGCAGATGGAATGGGGGAACTGGGTGAGAAAGGGGAAGGGGGAAAAGAAGGAGGAAGTTTCAGAATCAGATGGGGGTTGGGAGATATCTCTGTATTATGCCAGAGACCTGCAATGAGGGAAGCTCCAGGAGTCTATGGGAATGAATTTAGCTGAGTCTGATAGCAGTGAAACCTCCTGTAGCCAAGCATGACCACCATTGGAGGGATAAAAACACCAACCCACCCTTAAAACTTTCAACCCAAAATTTATTCTGGGTTGCAGAGAAACGCAGAAACAAAGATGGAGAAGAAAACAAAGGAGAGGCCAACCAATAACTTGGCCCAACTAGAAACCCATCCTATGAGCAAGCACCAGTCTCTGACACTATTAATGGTACTCTGCTATGCTTGTAGACAAGAGTCTAGCCTGATGGCCCTGTGAGAGGCTCCATCCAGCAACTGACTGAAATAGATGCAAAGAGCCACAGCCAAACATTGTAAAGAGCTCAGGAGTCTTATGGAAGAGTTGGAGGAAGGATTAATCTTCCTGGAGAGGAAAGGAACTCCACAGGAAGACAAAGTGTGCCAACTAACCTGGACTCTTGGGGCTTCTCAGAGACTGAACTACCAATGAAAGAGCATACAAGGGCTGGATCTAGGTCTCCACACATAAGTAGCAGATAGATGTGCGGCTCAGGCTTCATGTAGGTCTCCCAACAACTGGAGCAGGTGCTGTCTATAAAGCTGTTGTCTGACTCTGAATTCCATTTACCTAATTGGGCTGCCTTGTATGGCCCCAGTTGGAGAGAATCTGCCTAGCCGTGAAGGGACTTGTTGAGCAAGGCTGTCAGGAGATAATTCAAGGGGACAGGAGTGAGGGTGTCTCCAATGTCTCAGAAGTAAAAAGGAAGGGTGTAGAGACAGGGACTGTGTAGGTGGAACTGGGAGGAGGAGGATCAGCAATCATGATGAAATTATGTAAATAAATTAATAAATTCAAGGAAAAAGAAAAAAAAGAGAAAATTTTAGAAAATTAAGCAGGAACTATATGGGAAGCCACAGCAACAAAATACAGAGATGAATGAGAGAATCTCAGATATTGAAGACAAGATATAAAAATGGATATCTGTCAATGAAAATGTTAAAAACAAACAAAACAAACAAAAAAAAAAAGCTAATGAAAAATCATGGCTGATAACATCCACAAAAACTTAGCCAGTACAGGAAAAACAATCTAGGGATAATAGGAATAGAAGATCGAGAAGAAAGCCAGATCAAAAAAATTATTTTCAAAAAAATAAAAAATAAAATGTTCCTCACCTAAGGAAATCATATCAAAAGACAGAATGTCTATCAAGTAGAATGTCAAATTGACTGAACTAGAGAAAAATTCCCAATGTCATATAATCATCAAAACACTAAAGTTATATAACAAGGAAATTACGATAAAACCTGCAAATATCAGTATATACATATAATTATACTCTTTACCCCTTATTATGAAAACTTCTCTTTGTAACAGATGGAGACCTCTACAGAAAAAAGAAAAAAAAAAGCCAAGATTCATCAAAATTCAGAATTTGGGAGCTTAATACCAATAGATACAGCTGCTTTTATTTTTTAAATAATTTTGTATGTAAAATTCAAACTCAACATTTCAGCTAATTACATAGTAACATAATCAATTCTACCACTGCATTGCCAGCTTATGTACTACAATCTCTTTTATCTTGAGCAAGATACAAAGGTCCAAGTAATATGTCAAGATTGCATCACTGATTCCTATAATGTGATTTTACAGAACTTATCAAATAACTGTTTGGTATTTTAATTCTTTATCAAAGTAGACAAAGGTTTTAATATGTCTCTGAATTTACACAAAATTAGCTTTCTTGTTTTTCTGTAGGTATTATAGACTACCCTAATTTTACTTAATATATATAAATGAATATACTGAACCATTGTCCTTCAATACTATGCATCATGTATATTTAGCAATGAGACATTTGACTTTCTTTATTATTTAAATAACCACTCCAAATTACACTCCAAATATCATTATACTTACTCTAAAATAACAATATTTTCTACATAAAAACAGACTTAAAACATAAAAATGATATTTCTAGATGGGTGATTACTTGACACTTTGACATGAAATTTATTCACTAGAGATATATAAAAATGTAATAAAATAAAAGAATATCTATATTCTTACTTATTTCCTCAGACCATAAAGGTCCAATGATTGAGCCCTATGAAGCATGGAATCACCTCCGCCATTCAAGCATGAGACTGCTCTCATTTCACACAGACTGTAAAACTAGTCCCGGGCACTGCTTGATAATATCAAATATTCCAAATTGAGATTATCTGTAATAATTTGGTTTATAACCTAGGAACCTTACTTGCAGAATTAGATTTTAGAAATATATAAATATTTATAGAAAATTTATGCAAAGTTTATAATACAATAAAAGATACTGGGATATCCCAGATGTTAAAATATCAGAGAAGGAACTGTGTATGAATCCATATATTCCAAAACAGTTTTAAACGCTATTCCAGAAACTCTATTCTGTTGGATACTATATTTCATAATAAAATTACTTATTTGCATTATTTTTCAATGAGTAGTTTTTGTTAGCAAGAAAATTAGCTTTTCTCTATTCATAGAATTATCCATCATTTTTTTGCACTATTTTTGCTTGAGATCTTGTTAGATTTTCATATAACAAAGAAAAGAAAGAAAATAAGTTTCTTATGTATGGTAAGAGACTGAGGTTGACAACATACTATGTAATTCAAAACAGCTAGCAAGAGAATTCTTGGAAGGCTTCAAATACAAATTCAGGATAAGCATTTGTGTAAATATACCCTGATTGATCATTGCATAATGTATGCATGAACTGAAGTGTCACACTGTGCCACAAGAATGCAAAAAATTATTATGTGTCATTGGAAATTAAACATATGCATTTATAATACATATAAAAGTGGAAAATTCCACAAACAAGCAGAAAAAACCTTATTAAATCGTATTTCAAAAATTACCATAACCCTTATGATTTCTCTAGGAGAAAAATAACCTGTGTAAGTTTTAATCAGCATTTCCATGATATATCCTCAGGCCTCAAAACAAGAAGCCTAAAAATAATGAACTCGATAGTTAATAGGCCTGTTTGTCAAAGACTCATAGTTAGAAATTCTGAAACTACACTTTTATTATTCAAGGATTGCATGATTATGTAAATATATTTTAGATAATGAAAGTTTGTTTTTTCACCATGAGTCAGAACTTATAAGTACAGCAGGGAAGAAGTATAAATGAGCTTCTACTGTCTGACTGTTTGATTGCAGTGTAAGCTTGTGTATTTATAAAGAAATGAATAGCTGCCTGCTATCCCAGGGGCACTGTCATTCTTCGTGATCTCTGTCTACCTTCCTCAAACCAGTGACTCCTAAACCCTACAGGTAAGCTCCCCTTCCCCACCCATCTTACCTGTTCTCTGGCTAAGTCAAGCTGCTCTGACCAGTCTACCATCCCAGAGGAACCTCTATTCTCCCACCAAGTGTCATCCACCTTCATCAGACCTGTGAATCCTGAAACATAAAGGTAGACTTCTCTTCCCCTATCCATCTTCCCTGCTCTCTGAGTCCTATGGGCCAAGCTAAGCGGCCCTGAGCAGCCTGCTCTAGGACCTCCATTATCCTGTCACATTTTTGCCCACCTTCATTAGGCTTGCAGCTCCTGAAACATACGGATTTGAAGGTCTGGGCACATATAGACCTGCAGGACCACAACCATACAGTCAAAGAATACCCATCAGAGGCCTGGCATAGCAGGATCATCAAGGATCATATCTCCCAATACCTACTATAACAAGACTATCCAGAAACCAGAACCATCCGGATGACAAAAGGTCCACAAAAGGGGGTGGGGGAGCACAGCAATAGGACATCTTCTCACAGCTATCCCCAGCAAGACCTGGATATCCTAACACAACTGGAACACAAGAAAATTATATTAAATACAATCCTATGGAAATGTTAGAGGCCTTCATATAGAAAATGAATAAATTGCTTTCCTTAAAGAAATACAATCAAACAGTGGTCTTTAAAGAGGAAACAAATAAGTTCCTTAAAGTCATACAGAAAAAATAAAATGAAACTGTGCAAAAACTGAAAATGGAAATAGAAACAATAAAGAAAACACACGGGCTGGAGAGATGGCTCAGTGGTTAAGAGGACTGACTGCTCTTCCAGAGGTCCTGAGTTCAATTCCCAGCAACCACATGGTGGCTCACAACCATCTGTAACGGGATCTGATGCCCTCTTCTGGTGTGTCTGAAGACAGCTACAGTGTATTCACCATATAAATAAATAAAATCAAAAAAAAAAAAAAGAAAACACAAACTGTGGAAATATTGTAGCTGGAAAACTTAGCAAGCATCACCAACAGAATACAGAAGGAAAAGAGAATCTCAGGAATAAAAGATACAATAGAAGTTGATAATAATAGTAAAAAAATGTTAAATCTAAATAATCCCTGACACAAAATATCCAGGAAATCTGAGACACCATCTAGCTCCATGGGCTGGACATAGGCCTCCCTGCACATATGTTGCAAATGTGCAGCTTGGTTTTCATATAGGTCTCAAACATCTGGAGTGGAGGCTATCCCAAAACATGCAGCCTGTATATTGAGTATGGTCTTCTAGCTGGGTACCTTATCTGGCCTCAATGGAAGAGGAAGCACCTAGCCTCTCAGAGACTTAAGGTGGCAGGGTGGGGATACAGGAGGAGGGGGTACTCAGAAAAGAAGAGATGGGGAAGGATTGTGGGAGGGGGTGACTGGGACGGTTATAAAGTGAATAAGCAAAAAAATAAAATTAAAAAAGAAAAAAAAAAGGCCTAATGTAAGAATAATAGAAATAGAAGAAGGTGACAAGTTCCACTGGAAGGCCCAGAAAATATTCTCAACAAAACCATTAAGAAAACTTTACCAAACTAAAGTAAGAAATAGTTGTAAGCATACAAGATGATTATAGAACACTAATTGGAGTGGACTACAAAAAGAAAAGTAAGTCCTACAGCCACAAAATAATAAAAACAAACAAACAAACAAAAAAAAACTACAGTACAAAGAAGAAAGACCAGGTAACATATAAATTCAGACCTATCAGAATTGCACCTGACTCCTCAACAGAGATTCTCAAAGCTAGAAGGGCCTGGGCATATATTGTGCAACCTCTTAAAAAAACACAGGTACCTAACTACACTACTATACTCAGAAAAACTCTCAATCACCATAGATTTAGAAAACAAGATATTTCAAGACAAATCCAAATTGAAAAAATACGAATTCTATGAAGGATCGATGCTCCAGTGTAGAAGAATGCCAGCACAGGGAGGCAGAAGTGGGTGGATGGGTATGTACCCTCATAGAAGCAGAGGGAGGGAGGATGAGATAGGGGGTTTCTGGGTTGAGGGGGGACTGGGAAAGAGGATGACATTTGAAATGTAAATAAATAAAACATCTAATAAAATAAAAATATCTATCCACAAATCCAGCCTACAGAAAATACTAGAAGGAAAACTGTAGCAGGGAAATATTAAAATAGGACAGATAGCTGCTGGCTCCCAGCACTGCCACCATGTTCCCACACTAATGCCAGCTTATGGTGGGTTGCCTACTCCCAGCTGGGTATTCTCCAGGCTACTCTCTCTAGCTAACCCCTGTTGTGACCAGTTGTTGTGCTTCCAGCTCTGGTTCACTTGTCCCTGGAGCCAATAGTTCCTTTACAGCCATAACCACCTGGTTGTCTGGACCTACCTTCCAGTAACCCAGTAAATCAAAACTCTTGATGGTTAAAGTTAACCAATGTATTAAAATATATCAATAAAATCTCAAAACACAAGATGCCTCCACAATTTAGAAGGTTATCCCAATTGCCCTAACCTTTAGATTGTATATCTACCTATTTACTTGATGTCACGCGGGTCCATGTCTATAGCCAATTTGCCTCCCTCTCCCTAGCTCTCTCCTGTGTCTCTCTGACTCTCTGTCTTTCTGTCACCCTTAGCTCTTCCTCCCTTTTCCTGTACAATCATAGGCCTCCCGCTACAAACATATTGGGCAGGAAAATTTCTGCCACAGAAAACTACAACCCAAAATGGATAACTACATCCAAGAAAACATAGGAAAGAAGTAATTTCAAACCCGGAAAACCAGGAAAGATTACACAAGTGCATACTAGGACGTGCATGCACTCACACACACACACACACAACAAACACACACACGCGCACACACACACACACACACACACAAACACACACACGCACACACACACACACACACACACACACAAACACACATACACACAGAAAGAGAGAGAGAGAGAGAGAGAGAGAGAGAGAGAGAGAGAAAATAGCACCAGTAATATCAAAATAACAGGTAATAACAATCATTAGTCTCAACATCAATGGACTCAGTTCCCCAATAAAAAATCACAGTCTAGCATAATAGATTAAAAAATAGGATCGCTCATTCTGATGCACTCCAGAAATAAAGATAGATATTACCTCAGAGAATAGGCCTAGTAAAAAATGTTTTCTAAGCAAATGGATCCAAGAATCAAGCTGGAGTAGCTGTTCTAATATCTAATAAAATAGACTTTCAAGCAAAATCAATCAAAAGATACAGGGAAAGATATTTTGTATTCATCAAAAGAAAAATATACCAAGACAATATCTCAATTCTGAGCATCTATGCCCCAAACACAAGGTCACTCAAATTTGTAAAGAAATATTGTGAAAACATAAAACACATTTAGAATGCCATAAATTAATAGTGGGGGATTCAACACCCCACTCTCACCAATTCACAGGTCATCAAGATGAAAACTAAACAGAGAAACAATGAAACTAACAGACATTATGAATAGAATGGACCTAACAGACATCTATAGAATACTTCACCCAAATAAAAAATATACCTTCTCCTCAGCACCTCATGAATCCTTCTCCAAAATTGACCATATAGTAAGTCACAAAGCAAAACTCAGAAGATGCAATAAAATAGAAGTAATGCCTTATATCTTGTCAGACCACCTTTTCAACTTCAACAAAAATAGAAACACTGGAAAGCCTACACACTCATGAAAATTGAACAACTACCACCCCAGTGATCTCTGGATCAGCTAACAAACAAAGAAATAAATTAAAAACTTTCTAGAATTCAATGAAGATGAAGGCACAACAGCAGTGCTAAGAGGAAAGTTCACAGCATTAAGTACCTCCATAAAGAAATTAGAAAGTTCTCATATTTAAATGTATACCTGAAAGCTCTAGAAAAACAAAAACAAAAAAAAAAAAAACAAAAAAAAAAAAACAAAAAAGAAGCAAGCACACCAAAGAAGAATAGAAGGCATGAAATAATCAAAATCAAAACTGAAATCAGTTAGAAAAAATTCAAAGAATCCTTTGGTCTTACTTTAAAAGCCAAATATTGAAAGTATGCAAATATCCAAACTATTGAAAAACATTAATGAAATGAACTATCTTCTAGACAGATTCCATTTACCCAAGTTAAATCAAGATCAAGTAAACTATTCAAACAGCCCTATAATCCCTAAAAAAATAGAAGCATTGATTAAAAGTACCCCAACCAAAAAAAGCTCAGGGCCAGATGGTTTTAGTGCAGAATTCTACCAGACTTTCAAAGAAGAGCTAATATCAATATACGTAAAACTATTCCACAAAAAGTCAGGCAGTGGTGGCACACACCTTTAATCCCAGCAATTGGGAGGCAGAGGCAGAGGCAGGTAGATTTCTGAGTTCAAGGCCAGTCTGGTTTACAGAGTGAGTTCCAGGACAGCCAGGGCTACCCAGAGAAACCCTGTCTCGAAAAAAAAACAAAAAAACAAAACCTATTCCACAAAATAGAAACAGAAGGAAAATTGCCAAATTCATTCTATGAGGCCACAGTCACCCACAAAGCCTCAATAAATAAAGAGAACTTCAGACCGATTTCTCTTATGAACATTGATGCAAATATACTCAAGAAAATTCTCGCAAACTGAACTCAGGAATACATCAAAGACATCATCCATCTAAATGATGTAGGCTTCATACCAGGGATGTAGGGATGATTCAGTATATGAAAATCTATCAAAGTAACCCACCACATAAACAAACGAATGAAAAACATCACATGATTATCTTATTAGATGATCAAAAAGTCTTTGATAAAATCCAACACCCCTTAATTTTATAGCAAAATTGGTGATACAGGGCAGAGAAATGAATGTAATGCAATATACAGCAAGCCAATAACTAACAGCAAACTAAATGGAGAGTAAATTAAAGCATTTCCATGTAAATCAGGAAAAGCACTGTCTACTCTATCCTATTTATTTAATATAGTACTTAGAATTTTAGACAGAGCAATGAGACACCCAAAGGAGATCAAATGGATAAAAATTAGAAAAAAGAAATCAAAGGATTGCTATTTGGATATGATATGATAGTATACATAAGGCACCCAAAGAATTCTACTTGAGAACTCCTACAACTGATAAACATCTTCAGAAAAGTGACTGGATACAAAATGAATTCAAAGAAATCAGTATCCCCTCCTTTTTACAAATGATAAATGAAGTGAGAAAGAAGAGTAACAACACCCATTATAATACCCACAAATAATATAAAATATCTTGGTATAACTCTAATCAAGGAAGTGAAAGATCTATATGACAAGAACTTAGAGTCCCAGAAGAAAGATATTGAAAAAGATATCATAAAATGGAAATATCTGCCATGCTCATTGATTGGTAGAATTAACATAGTAAAATGACAATCTTACCAAACAGCATCTACAGATTCAATGTAATCTCCATCAAAATTCCCAAAAAAATTTTTATAGACCTTGAAAGACAAATTCTCATCTTGATGTTGAAAAATAAAACAAAAAAAAATTGAAGATATCTAAAACAATCATCAACAAGAAAAGAACGTCTGGAGGGGTCACTATCCCTGACTTCAAACTGTACTACAGAGTAATAGTGATAAACACTGCATGGCATTGATACAGAAACAGACAAGTTGATCAATGGAATCAAGTTAAGACCCTGAAATAAACCCATAGACAAGCAGACACTTGATTTTCTTTGTAAAGAAGCCCAAAACATACAGAGAAAGCATTTTCAAAATGAAAGTATTTTCAACAACTTGTGCTGGAGTAATTGGATGTTGACATATAAAAAACTTAAAATAGAGCCATACTTATCATCCTGTACAAAACCCAAGTCCATGTGGATCAAGAACCTCAACACAAAACAGCATACACTATATCTCCTGGGAAAAAAAGTTGGAAATACCCTTAATTGAATTGGTACGGGGACAGTTTCCTGAACAGAACACCAATGGCTCATTCTCTAAGATCAACAATTCCTCAATGGAACCTCATGAAACTCTGAAGCTTTTGTAAGACAAAAACACTGTCAATAGGGCAAAATGGCAGCCTACAGTTTGGAAAAATGTTCCCCAACCCTACATCTGACAGAGGCCTAATAACAAAAATTCATAAAGAGCTCAAAAGTCCAACATCAACAACCCAAATAGTACATTTAGATGAACCCAAAAATTGCACCAGAGAACTCTTAAGCCTCTTAAACAACTTCAGCAAAGTGGTTGGATATAAAATTAACACCTGGACATATTACTACCTGAAGACCCAGCTATACAAGTCCTGAGCATATACCGAAAAGATGCTCCATCATATAGCAAGGACACATGTTCCACTATGTTTATAGCAGCCTTATTTATAAAAGCCAGAAGCTGGAAAGAATCCAGATGTCCTTCAACAGAGGAAAGGATACAGAAAATGTGGTACATTTACACACTAGAGTACTACTCAGCTTTTAAAAATGATGACTTCATGAAATTCTTAGGCAAATGGATGGAACTCGAAAATATCATCCTGAGTAGGTAACCCAATCACAAAAGAACACACATGGTATGCACTCACTGATAAGTGGATATTAGCCTAAAAGATGGGAATACTCAAGATAAAATTCACAGACCATATGAAGCTCAAGAAGAAGGAAGACCAAAGTGTGGATGCTTCAGTCCTTCATAGAAGATAGAATAAAATACTCACAGGAGGTAGAGGGTGAGAGGGTGTTGGGAGGAAGAGAGGAGGTGGAGAGGAAAAACGGTGCTCAGGTTCAGGTATGCAAGGAGACATGGGTGACATACAGAGGGTCAGAACTTTGAACAGATATGTGTAGCAATGGTGGATAGGGAACTAGGAGTAACTATCAGCAAGTCCCAGATGCCAGGAAAGCAAGAGGCTCCCAGGACCCAACAGAGTTGAGAATAGCTGAAATGATCAACAAAGAGGAGGGAGAATCTGTAGAGATCATATCCAGAGGTTAGGCAAGGCTCCTGGTTGGGGGATACAGGACAAAGTGTGGAGCAGAGACTGAACGAAAGGCCATGCAGAGAATGCCCCACCTGGAAACACATCCCACATACAGACACCAAACCCAGACACTATTGCACATGCCAAGAAGTGCTTTCTGACAGGACCCTGATATAACTGTCTCCTAAGAGGCTCTTCTAGAGCCTGACAAATACAGAGGCTGATATTCATAGCCAAACATTGGACTGAGCACAGGGACCTCAATGGAGGAGTTCTAGAGAAAGGAAGGAGCTGAGGGAGTTGTAACCCCATAGGGAAAAACAACAATATCAAACAACCAGAACTACTAGAGCTCCCAGGGACTAAATCACCAACCTAAGAGTACACATGCATCAACCCATGGCCCCAGCAGCATATGTAGCAGAGGATGGCCTTGTAGGGAGGGCATCAACGGGAGAAGAGGTTCTTGGTCCTGTGAAGGCTTGATGCCCCAGTGTAATGTAATGACAGGACGGGGGAACCAAGAGAGTATGGGTGATTGGGGAAGCACTATCAAAGAGGCAGGGGAAGGGGAAAGGGATGAGTTTTCCTGAGGGGAAACCAGGAAAGGGGAGAACATTTGAAATGTAAATAAATAAAATATCCACTAAAAAATTAAAATTTGCTTCTTTGAAATTTGAGATTTCTCTATTCAGAATTTTCTGTTTTGCTCTGTATTACATTTCTCTTTACTTGTTTCTGTTTTCTTTTTTTATTAGTAACAGAGCAAAACAGAAAATTCTGAACAGAGGAATCTCAAATTTCCAAGAAGCAATTGTTGTTGTTTTTGTTAGATATTTTCTTTATTAACATTTCATAGGTTATCTCCTTTCCTTGCCCTCCAGACACCATCTATCCCATCACCCCTCTATGAGTGTGTTCCCCCACCCAGCCAATCATTCCTGCCTCCCCACCATCGATTTCCCCTACAGTGGGGCACCAAGCCTTCACAGGACCAAGGGCTTCTCATCCCATTGATTCCCAACCAGGTCATCCTCTGCTACATATGGGACTGGAGCCATGGGTCCTTTCATGTGTACTCCATGGTTGGTGATTTAGTCCCTGGGAACTTGGAGGGGATTGGGATTTTTTTTTGTTGTTTTTTGTTTTTTTGGCGGTACGGGGTTTGAGACAGGGTTTCTTTGTATAGTCCTGGCTGTCCTGGAACTTACTCTGTAGACCAGGCTGTCATCCAACTCAGAAATCTGCCTACCTCTGCCTCCCAAGTGCTGGCATTAAAGTTGTGCACCACCACTGCCTGTCCTGGTTTGTTGATACTATTGTTCTTCCTATGGGGTTGCAAACCAATTCAGCTCCTTCAGTCCTTTCTCTAAATCCTCCATTGGAGACCCTGTGCTCAGTCCAATGGCTGACTGCAAGCATCTGTCTCTGTATTTGTCAGGCTCTAGCAGAGCCTCTCAGGAGACAGCTATATCAGGGTCCTGTCAGGATGCACTTGTTGGCATCCACAATAGTGTCTGGGTTTGATGACTGTTAGATCCCCAGGTGGAGCAGTCTATGGAAGGCCTTTCCTTTAGTCTCTGCTCCATACTTTGTATACATATTTGATCCCATGCATATTTGTTCCCCTTTCTATAAAGGACTGAAGCACCAACACATTGTCTTCCTTCTTGAGCTTCATGTGTTCTGAGAATTGTATCTTTGGTATTGTGGGCATTTGGGCTAATAACCACTTATCAGTGAATGCATACCATGTGTGTTCTTTTGTGATTGGGTTACCTGACTTAGGATGACATTTTCTGGTTCATCCATTTTTCTAAGAATTTCATAAATTCATTGTTATTGAGAGCTGAGTAGTACTTCATTTTGTAAATGTACCACATTTTCTGTATCCATTCCTCTGGTGAAAAACATCAGAGTTCTTTCTAGCTTCTGGCTATTATATAAAAGGCTGCTATGAACATAGTGGAGCATGTGTTCTTGTTATATATTAGAGTATCTTTGGGGTATGTGCTCGGGCGTGGTATAGCTGAATCCTCAGGTAATACTTTGCTTAATTTTCTAAAAAACAACCAGACTGATCTCCAGAGTGATTGTACCTGCTTGCAATCCCACCAACAATGGAAGAATGTTCCTCTTTCTCCACATCCTCCCAGCATCTGCTGTCACCTGAGTTTTTGATCTTAGCCATTCTGATTGGTGTGAGGTAGAATCTCAGGGTTTTTTGCATTTCCCTGATGACTAAGAATTTTGAACATTTCTTTAGGTGCTTCTTTGACATTCAGTATTTCCCAAATGAGAATTCTTTTTTAGCTCTGTACCCCATTTTAAATAGGGCTATTTAATTCTCTAACTTCTTGAGTTCTTTGTATGTATTGGATATTAGACTTCAATCAGATGTAGGATTGGATCTTTTCACAATCTGTTTGTTGCCATTTTGTCCTATTGACATTGTCCTTTGGCTTACAGAAGCTTTGCAATTTTATGAGGTCTCATTTGTTGATTTTTTTATCCCAGAGAATAAACCATTGGTCTTCTGTTCAGGAAACTTTTCCCTGTGCTCATGTGTTCGAGGCTCTTCCCCACTTTCTTCTCTATTAATTTCCATGTGTTGGGTTTTATGTAGAGGTCCTTAATCTACTTGGACTTTATCTTTGTACAAGGAGATAAGAATGGATCGATTCTCATTCTTCTACACGCTGATCTCCAGTTGAACCAGCACCAGTTGTTGAAAATGCTGGTTATTTTCACTGTATGGTTTTAGCTCTTTTGTCAAAGATGAACTGACCATAGGTGTGTGGGTTCAAGATCATTCACCACCATCAAGCAGGCTTCATCTCAGGGTTGTGGGGATGGATCAATAATGGAAATCCATTGACTTAACCCACTATATAAACAAACTCAAAGAAAAAATACATGAACATTTCATCAGATGCTGAAAAAGCATTTGACAAAATTCAACATCCCATCATGTTAAAAGTCTTGGAAAGATCAGAAATTCAAGGCCTATACTTAAACTTAGGAAAAGTAATATATAGCAAACCAGTAGCCAACATCAAACTAAATGGAGGGAAGCTTAAAGCAATTCCACCAAAATCAGGGCCTAGACCAGGCTGCCCACTTTCTTCCTAGCCATTCAATATAGTTCTTAAAGTTCTAGCTAGAGCACTTAGACAACAAAAGGAAGTCAAAGGGGTGCAAATGGGAAAGGAAGAAGTCAAAATATTACTATTTTCAGATTATATGATACTTAATTGAGCCCAAAATTCCACCAGAGAATGCCTAATCCTGATCAATGACTTCAGTAAAGTGGCTGGATATAAAATTAGCTTAAAACAACAACAACAACAACAAAACAACAAAAAAAAACAAAAACAAAAAACAAAAAAAAAAAACAGGAGCCTTCTACTCAAAGGACAAACTGGCTGAGAAAGAAATTAGGGAAATGACACCCTTCACAATAGTCACAAATAATATAAAATACTTTGGTGTGACTCTAACCAAGGAAGTGAAAGATCTGTATGACAAGAACTTCAAGTCTCTGATTAAAGAAATCAAAGATGATCCCAGAAAATGGAAAGATCTCCCATGTTTATGGATTGGTCAGATTAATATAATAAAAATTGCCATCTTGCCCAAAGCAATCTACAGATTCAATTTAACCCCATCAAAATTCCAACTAAATGCTATTCATAGATTTTGAAAGAGCAATCTTTAATTTCATTTGAAATAACAAAACACTCAGGATAGTGAAAACTATTCCAACAATAAAAGAACTTCTGGGGGAATCACCATCCCTGACTTCATGTTGTATTACAGAGAAATAGTGATAAAAACTGCATGGTATTTGTACAGAGACTGGCAAGTAGATCAATAGAATAGAATTGAAGGTCAAGAAGCACTTAAAGAAATGTTCAAAGTCCTTTGTCATCAGGGAAATTCAAAACAACTCTGAGATTCCACAACACACCTATCAAAATAGTTAAAATAAAAAACTCAAGATATAACACATGCTGGCAAGGATGTGGAGTAATGGAAACACTTCTTTGCTGGTGGGTGTGCAATCTTTTCCAACTACTTTGGAAAACAATTTAGCAGTTTTTCAGAAAACTGGGAATAGGCCTACCTGAAGACACAAATATACCATTCTTAGTCATATCCCCATAAGATACTCTACCATCCCACAAAGATCTTTGCTCAACTATGTTCATAATGTCTTTTGTTGTAATAGCCAGAACTACCTAGATATTCATACATTGAGGCCAGCCTGGTCTACAGGGTGAGTTCCAGGACAGCCTGGGCTATCCAGAGAAACCCTGTCTCGAAAAAAATCAAAAAAAGAAAAAAAAAGAAAGAAAGAAAGAAATGTAAAGCGGGCTGGAGAGATGGCTCAGTGGTTAAGTGCACTGACTGCGCTTCCAAAGGTCCTGAGTTCAATTCCCAGCAACCACATGGTGGCTCACAACCATCTGTAATGGGATCCAAAGCCCTCTTCTGGTGTGTCTGAAGACAGCTACTGTCACATATGTAAAATAAATAAATAAAACCTTTAAAAAAGAAAAAAAAAAAAAAGAAAAATGGATAAAGGAAATGTGGAGAATAATAAGGGAGGATGGGGGAAGGATTCTTGGAGGGGGGACCAGGAAGGGGCAGAGAGCAGGATATAAATAAAAAAAAATTAAATTGAAAAAAAGAGAACAAAACACTGGTGTATTATCAGGTGAAGATACATTCACATGGATGTATAATATGCATAGTGTTATAAGTACAGTGTTATAATTTATGACTTTAGCAATCTAGAGGAAAAAGACAATAATTAATTTTATGATTTTCAAGAACATGCTATATGTTTGAAATAATAAAACGTAAATCAAAATATTACTAGGGAGCAAGTTTCAAGAAATAAGGAGATGAACCAACAAAATCCTTGATGCACAAACATAAGGATATTAGTTGGGTTCCCAAGTTTATGCAGTAGTATGCACCTGGAAACTCGGCACTTTTGGAGCAGATGCAGGAAATCCCTGAGGCTTGGACAGTATATTTAGCAAATTAATGTGTCCTGGGGGAGGCAACAGAATTTTCTAGAAAATAACATGGACAGTGACTTAGAAAGACATATTTTACTAATCACTGGCTTCCATAGACCAGCAGACTTGTGTATAAATGCCCAAACACATCCAAGGATGCCGACTTTAAGACACAAAAGAAGCTCAACAGGTGGTGCAGGTTTGCTCTCACAGATCTCAAGAGATTGAGGAAAGATGATCTCTCATTCTCTTGTGCTAAAGAATTTGTTCAAGTCCAGGTTACATAATTTAATGAGATGCTTTCTCAAAATAAATGGGAATATAACTCCTTGGTATAATGTTTTTCTAGCATGAACATGGATAGTGCCCTGGAATCAGTCAGTATCTGAGATTAAATTTATGTCTGCTTTATACCTATCTATATGAAGTTTCCTAGAAATGCAAGTTAAATTCCTTATTTCAAGATTCTTAATCTAATTGCATGATTAAAATACATAAAGTAGTTTATTACTTTGCTATAAATGTTTTATTCCTATGTTCTAAAGTTTAGACAGTGAATATATCTTATCTGGAAGTCATTTCACAATCTAACTCAAATGTTTATTACAGAATGCATACAGAACCAAAATTTGCACAAGGTGAAAGAGAAGAAATATGGGGTTATGATGCCATCTCGGTGAGGAGCTCAGTCAAAGCCACAGTGACACCTGAGTCTAGAATGAGATTGTGGGGATCTCTATAGGGGAGTGAATTGACAAAGGCCTGTTAGCTGCTGTCAGTCACTGACAGCAATTTTCTCCAGTAAGGAGATGTGTATGTCTACACTGAGAATGAAGTGATCATATTAACTCACAACAGTTGATGAGAGATTGCTTTTGTTCCTGAAAAGAAAATTGCTAGTTATATTTCAGTATTCACAACAGTGTAAATTCACCAAGAATTATATTAAATACAGAGGAAAAGTTAAATATCTGTGGCAAAACTAACTTCTGAAAAGTTTAAGTTTCACTCACTCTGATACTGATTGAAATTGATTTACATCTACATACACACACACACACACACACAGAGAGAGAGAGAGAGAGAGAGAGAGAGAGAGAGAGAGAGAGAGAGAGACATCCTTACTAGGCATCCATAAATCTATTTATTTGATCTGAAACTTAAAACTCTAAAATTCCATGATGGAAATACCTATGTTATAATTAGCAATAATGCTGAATGCTAAGGATTTCGTGAATGTGTTCTTGTTTGCTATAAATATCAAGATCATTGTGATATAATATCACTTGTCAAAAATTATGTACTGGGTAATCAATAATTTTCACATTATTGTGTTTTATAGGAAACCAAAATCACAAAGGTTGATTCTAAATGAATATACTCAAATGATGATTCAAATTTGTTGTCCAGAGCATAATAAACAATGTTATCCTAGAAGTTTTATCATTATACTCCAATTAATATTTTTGTATTATATCTCTGATTGAATTCTAAAACTTTATCTTAACAGTACATTTTGGGCAAAAGTTATTACAATAGTTTCATTTGCTTAACATTTTAATAAACATGAAGTACGTTTATATTGATGGTTTGAATTATGTTTCTTTGTTAAAAACAATATACCTTGTGTGCTAATATCTATTTTCTTATCTATTGTTATTTTCCTTGAGTTACATATTTTTGTTACTAAGTTATGAGAACAATCCATGATATCTAAGATCAAGTAATTTTTGCAATAAATTAATTGCAAATATTGCTTCCTGTTTTTTTAGCACTTTTTAGTTTATTTCTTTACTTTTGAGGTTATACTTTAGTTTCACAGGTTTACATTCCCCTTTCCTCCCCCAAAATACTCCTATACATGTCTTCCATCTTTTCTGCACATTCATGGCCTCCTTTTCATCACTTGCTATTGCATATATGTACAAGCACTGTGTTTTGAAGAATTGAGATTTCTTAAACTTTATAAACTTGAATTTAATCATTTTAATACATCATGCCTTAAGTGTGACTTTGTGGTGTGTGTGTTCAGTTTTTTTATACATGTTTGTATATGCAAGTGTTTATGTACAGTTATATCTGTTTGCTATTTGCATATGAGGAGGTTAGGAAATAGCCTTGGGTATTGGCTTTCTTATCTGCCTTGGTTTAGGCAGGCTCTCTTGCTGATCATTGCTTAAACAGAAACTACCTGTGCCTTCTGAGTGATCATGCTATCCCCCTTGTGTCAGTCTTAGAATCTTCATTATCCAAACCTTTTATTTCACCATATCAATATGATTTCAATTCTCAACATGAGCCATAATCACACAAGTGAAATAAGAATGCATGTGACTCACAGAGATACATTATTAAAGTGTATTTGAAATCCATTTGTCTCAAGTATGAATCAACACTGCTCACAAGGAATTATTTATTTATTTATTTATTTATTTATTTTGAAAAGATATTTGTCTCTCATATAATATAAAATGACGTTTGAAAAGCTTTAGATTCATGTTTTAATTGTTTTTGTAGAACAAAAAAAAACTGTTATAGAAAGTGCTTATTATTACATTTGAACTGAAAAATAAAACTTCAAATGAATTAAGGTCTTGAATATTCTATATTACTACAAAACAGGGGCTTGGAATTTCATGCTGGCATTTAACATTCTCCAAGAGTCCATGGTGAGCATCTATTACAACACTTTGCTGTTTTTCAGCTTCGTAAGTATTTTAAACTTTGGTTTTAATGGAAGACAACTAATTGAATACTTTCCCTGACAACGTTCATTGCTCCTAAATACATTCCAATAATGTAGTAAGTGGTTGATCTAAACCTAGTGTCATATTTTCTTTCTTTCTTCACAGTGGTAATAACTATTACTCCATTGTATTATGAAAAATTTAGGATAACTTTACAATAAAATAGAGTAAGGTTTCTAATATTTGTGAATTGAGGGAATTCACTTTAGAGTATATTTATAAACTAATTTGCACACTCATGCAAGGTGTATGAAATGCCTCATTTCTCTTTTGAGTTTTTGAGATTAAAATAGATTTAAAAAACGTAAAAGCCTACCTTAGTTGAAATTAGTAAAACCAATTTAGTAGTTTGAACTTTTGGAAATGTGAAACTTACTGTATTTCATTGTAACTTTGGGTATTAAGTTATAAATGAATTTTTAAAATTAATTTTGTTAAAAACAGATAAATCGTCTTTAGATATTATGTCTTCAGAACACAGCTAACATATTCACATATGAAATCTAGAGGAGTTTCAACTTAATTTTTGTTGTTAGCATCATATTTCAAGGAGACTTGGGGAGTATTGACACAATATGAACTGAGCAGAATACATAAGTCTAAAATAAGGTATACCAAAATAAGCATGGTAGCACATACGTGGAGTCAGTACTTGGAAGTTAAAAGCAGAAAGAGTGTTAATTGGAGGTAAGCCTCCTACAAATCAAGACACGTAAATAAACAAACAAATAAGTATAAGTCTACAAATACAAATACTGATATTGTAGTAGTCTGAGTGAGAATTCAGAAAATGAAAATACAGACAAGTTGTAGCTATTGCTAGGGATGTACCTTTCGTAGCAACATGCCTGTCAGGTGCACCACAGTGCTTTCACCATAATAATGGACTAACCCTCTAAAACTGTAAGCAAGCCCCAATTAAATGCTTTCTTAAAAAAAAGGTAGTCTTGGTCATGATATCTCTTCACACTGACTAAACACAGTGCAATAATAGCCCCATTAAATTTGATCTGCTTTAGAACTTGATTAAATGATAGCATATATTAAGTACAGAAAGGCCCAGTCTTCTTTCTATAGACTGCAGAAACGTGTTATCTCTCATTGAGTTAGCAAATCAGGGTGATAACTCATCTTTTTAACACACAAGCACATGCACATACACATGCACACACACAGACACACATGGAGTATGTGTTTGTGCTGCACAGTTTTATGTCAACTTGACACAAGCTAGAATTACCTGAAAGGAGGGCATGTAAATTGAGAAAATATCTCCAGAAGGTCCAGCTGTAGGGCATTTTCTTCATTAGTGCTTTATGGGGAAGGGTCCAGCCCTCTATGGTGGTGCAATCCTGGGGCAGGTGATCCTAGGTTTTATAAGAAACAGCTTGTGCAAGTCATGTGAGTAAGCCAGAAAGCAGCACCATCCGTCACTTATGCATCAGCTCTCATCTCCAGGATCTTACCCTGTTTGATTTCTGTCCTGAATTCCTTCAATGACGAGAAATGTTGTTGAAGTTTAAGCTGTATAAATACTTCATTTTCTATCTTTCTTTGATCATAGTGCTTCATCATAGTAATATACATGCATGTTTATACATCTATACATATATACATGTGTATACATGTATATATACACATATAAATATGTACATATATAATATATATGCTTTTATGTTTGGTTCTCAAAGTAAATATTTTCATTCATGGACCATCAATATGGTAGCAAAATTAAGCTTTGGCTTAGACTATTTAAAAATAATGACTTGTGACTTGGGAAATCCTCTAGTATATGCAGATGGCCTCTTCATTCTGTCTTTAAATCTCTCTCTGTCCCTCTTTCTTTTCACCTCTTCTCCCTTTTATCATCCTCTTTCTTTTCAGTCATTTCTTGATATATTTAGGTCAACATATTTTCAGTATCCTCAATGATTCTGAATCACAGATTTCAATTTCAGTCCCACTCTTTCCATTGTCTCATATATAAAAGTATATGTTAGAAATTTTGAATAAACTTTGAATATATCACACCATGGGTTTGCTTTTTGAAAAAGATTTATGTAGTTATTTCCATCCATGATAATAAATAATGTTGGATTTTCTTGGCTTTTCTCTATATATGCATATATACTATTTATGTATCATAGTGTTTTGGTTAAACAATAACAAAAGATTAGGGAATGTGTGAGAGAGAGATGAAAATGATATAGGGATAGACAGATAGATAGATAGATAGATAGATAGATAGATAGATAGATAGACTGATCGATGATAGGTAGGTAGATAGATAGATAGATAGAAATTTATATTGGAGTTGACTAGTATTTAGTTGAATAATTCATGTGCCATCAACATGAACATATATTGTTAAAACAACTTTGTTGTTAACTATTTTTGAAACTTTTGTTTAAAACCTTCTTCTTCAATGTCAGCAACTAACCTGATTGAAACTATTGTCATGGTGGAAGGTGATCTAGCACCACATTCGTGATGTATTAGCTGTGCTGATCAGATATCTTTTCTCTGGTATGGCATAATGATATGCAGTTACAGTGTCTTGGAGTTCCTAAGAGATCTCAGCGTAGAAAAATGGATATCATTTGAATATTGTATGCACACATCTAGTTTCTCTATTGTTCATTAAGCAGTACTGGTTGTGAATTATGGGAGAAAATTCTATACATATTAATAACTTATATCAAGTAGCAGTTTGCAGCTTATTATGTTCAAGTATTTTCTAGAATTGGAATTCAAATAATGTTTTAAAATGTTCAAATGTTCCAACGAATTGAAGATTAAATTAAGCCAAGTGATTAACACTATGAGGATAGACGCTATGCTTTATAAGTAGGCCTCCATAGGTAGAGGAGTGTGTTAGAAGAATGCTCTATTTTACAAGGTTGCCAATTCTTTCTGCACAAAACTATTCTCCTGAGTGACAGAATCTCAGCTTCGGAACCACAATAACTGAAATAGATTATTTTGTCGATATTTTGTCTAAGTATATTCATTATAATTTTATGGAATATAATAAAATATGCAACACATTAAATGAACATTTATATTTCATATGTTTTATGGAAAACAATTTATTTTCTTATTAATTATTCCATTTATTTACATCTCAAATGATATCCCACTTCCTGGTTACCCACTCCACCAACTCCTTACCTCACATCTGCCCTTCCCCCCTTCCCATTGCCTGTATGAGAGTCCTCCTCCACCCACCCACATTCTCCCACCCCACTGCTCCAGCGTCCCCTATGTGGGGCATCAAACCTTCCCAGGACCAAGGGCCTTCCCTCTCACTGCTGTCAAGCAAGGTCATTCACACCTACATATGTCTCTGGACTCATGGATCCCTCAAGGTACACTCTTAGGTTGGTGATCTAGACTCTGGGAGAACTGGGTGGTCAAACCAGCTGTTCTATATGTTTAATTGATCACAAATAGCAAAAAATGTAATGACATTTGGCACATAGCTCTCCACACCAAAAATATCAGATAACCATTGTTTGTTGTTTTTGTAGAGTACAAACATCTTAAAACATTATTTGAGTATATTCTCACTAAATTCTTAGTAAAACTTACCCTATACTTTTTAATTTAAAAATGTTAATAATGCAAAGTATTACGGCATAACATTTTTTTAAATCTTTCTCCTCTTTGTTTTTCTTTTTTTAATTTATTTAATTTAATTTAAATATTATGTAAATCACATCATAATTTACTTATTCACACAGGAGTTATGAACACAAAAAGGCAGAATGTGGGGAAGGGAATGGCACTGGAGCATAGGTGTTCACGGGGAGTACAGATATCTTTCAGAACAGGGTGTCAGCTGGGTGAAGGTTCAGGGGACAGGTCACTATGACTCTGTCTATGATTCACTTGTCCTTATCTAAGTTGGTACTGTCTGCCGAGGCTACCTATTTGTAAGATCTATGACTACTCAGGCTGGTAAATTTCCACAGAAGCTGCCTGTTTACAATAGCTTATAGCCTTCTGTTTCAGTGTTTTTCCACAGAGACCCAAGACTTGGTGTTAGCATATATGTATGTCAGGCCTGTTGCTGATTTTAGGCTTATGACTGATTTTAGGCCTTCAGTGTATAAGCAGGGCTACCCCTGACATCTCCTCCCTTCTCTAAGTATAGAAGGGCCTTGGCGATTCTAATCTTGTGAAGGCAGGCATAGAGGCCTGACCTCCAATAATTGAAGGGGACCTTGTAATGACTCCAGTCCTCCTGTCATTGTCCAGTGAGGTATGAGGATGGCATAACATTTAAGTTGTCAATCTTTCAACTTAAATTTTACCTATTACTTAACATAGACATAATTTGTAGGCCATAGTGAATATGAAGATAATAATGTTACTTTCCATATGGTAGATCCCATCCATCAAAGAGGCTTCTCTGCAACAGATGAAGGCCATTACAAAAAACCCAAACTGGACCAAAAGTCAAGATTAACTGAATGTGAGGTACTGAGTCCCAGTTGATACATTTAC
The DNA here is from genome assembly GCA_021653895.1 of Mastomys natalensis. Lineage (NCBI taxonomy): Eukaryota > Metazoa > Chordata > Mammalia > Rodentia > Muridae > Mastomys > Mastomys natalensis. Next base: position 1,619,522 of record JAJTUV010000486.1, on the reverse strand, counting down.
CATAGGATACCCACGCTCTAGACTCTTGGAACACCCCAGATGAAGGACAGAAGACCACAAACTTTGTTGGAAGATTTCATAAATAACTAAAAAGCTACAATAAAACCTCACTAACGTGGCTGCCTGGATAAGAATTTTAAAATGACAACACCAGTCCATAGAAGTGAGAAATGTCACAAGTCTCTACTACTAGAGAAAGAGCAACAAACACCCATGGACTGCTGAAAGACAAATAATATGTTTTGCCAGGGATGAATTTCTTAATTGGTTCTAAAGTGTTAAGCAGTTAGCCCTGAAAGAATATACATACAAAAATAGTAAACACAATTAGGATAGTGTATTTAAGTGTATGTGTGTAAGAATATTTAAAAAATAGCCTATGAGTTTAAGATAGAGACAGTTATGTGGAGTGGTTTGGAGAAAGAAACAAGAGGCAGGGGGAATGATATAATTGCATTTTATTTAATTTAAAATAATGTAAAAAATATTAACATATAACAATCTCAAAATATATAGTAAAGTATCAGTATGAATCAATATTATAATTTACTCTGTAACTAACATGAAATTCATGTTAGTTACTAATAGCTAATAAAATATTAAATTTAAATTATTATTTATCTATAGAAATATTCACTGGAGGTACATAAGATCATTATTCATTTTATATCAATATTTTGTACATATTTCTCCAAGTGTATACTTTAATCCTTCATGTAAGATCATTTAAAATAATATTTGCTGAATATCTTTCTTCTCCATTTAGTGGTTATGTACATAAATTCCAATAATTATGTTAAATTTAAATATTCTGCTTCTGTCCTACTATGTTCTACTTAGTTGCTTTCTAGAACAATGATTATATTTCTATTTGTTTATTATATTTTATCAAATGTATTATGATTGAACTAATCATTTCTTATAACAAGAAACATTCTAAAACAAGAGCTCTTAGAAGTATGAGGCCAATTTTAACATACAATTTTCTCATGTGCATTAATTCTTGTCTATACTATTTATGAAATATATAGGCTTATAGGACCTCTGCCAACTGGCTTGGAAACTTATCTTTGAATCTTGCTTTTCAACATCAACCTTGTGGAATTATCCAAGGACATTAAACATGTGTTTGATTAGCTCCTCGTTTATAAGCAGAATTTCAGAAATGAATATGATACTGGAAGAATATAAAAATGGAAATTTAAAAAATTCCTATGTTTGCTGTTGGCATATGTTTCACATTCTTATTATGAGACACTTGTGAAAATAAAGATTTTTGGTTACAAAATTGTAATTCTATATAGATCTTCAGAAGAATTGTTTGCCACATTCTAATCCTGTCTTGTATCAGAGCTCTTATTTAGGAGATATACTTCCTTTGTTCATGGTGGATTACTCTCTTCTTTCTCTTGGCAAGTTTTTATCTTTTATTTCAAATTATGCATAATTGATAATTAGTAGATTCAAAGTTATATAAATATTACTAACAAGTCTTTGTTTGTAAGTAGAAACAGTAATGCACAATTAATGAGAATCTTAATTTTCTTATAAATATATCCTGGCATCCCCCTGTGAGAATTGAAGAATATCACTAGCTTATCTCATTAGTTTCTCATAGAATACGTGAAGAAATGCACTTAAAATTACGACTAATCACTTAGTCGGGGCCCCCAAAAAAGGGCCCCCCCCTGCGGGTTTTTAATAGTTGGGTTTTTAAAAAGGTGGGGGCTGTTTTTAAAAAATTTAAAAATTCTTCAACAAAGTGGGGGGCAAACCAATTTTCAGGCACAAATTCCTGAAATTTTTCTAATCCCCTGAATTAAATGTTTTTAAAAAAAAGAAAAAAAGGAAAAGGGGATTTGGGTCTTAATATGCTCCCAAAAACTGGGCAAAAACGCTCGGGTGGTTTTCCCTCTGGGGTTTAAGCGCTTTCCAAAAAGGGTCTAAAACCTCCAAACCTTCGTTAATTAAAAAAAAATTGGGAATTTTTTGCTTTTTTTTTTTTTTTTTTAATTACACCCTATTTAAATTTTTTTTTTTTTTAAAAATTTTTAGGAAAAACTTTCGGCTCCTTCCCCATTTCCTGAATCCATCCCTTCCCCCTTTCTCCTTAATTTTGGTGCCCCCCTTAAACCCCCCCCTGTAACTCCCCCCCTCAGTTTCCCCCCCCCAAAATGTTCTAAAAATTTTCACCCCTTATATTGCCCTTTTAAAAAGGGGCCTGGGCCCCTAAGGCCCCCATTTTAACCCTGAGCTTTTTGTTTTGTTTCTTTTTTCCAATTCCCCTTTTCCCTTCCCTATTTCCCATTGGGGAACCCCATGTGTTTTTTGTGTGGTCTCCTGATTTTGTCAGCCCCAAAACCCTTTTTAAAAGAATTATTTCTTTAGGGATTACATTGATAATAACCAACCTTTTTGTAATTTCCCTTTGGTTGAAGGGCCCCCCTTGTTTTTTTCCCTTTTGGCTATATTTAAACCCTTGTTTTTTGATTTTTAAGGGATGATTTTCCCCTTTTGTTAATTTTTTGGATTTTAGTTTTTGGTTTTAATCGGGATTTAAGTTTTGGGCTAAAAATTTCCAAATTCTGGGAAAAACCCAGGTTTGATTTTGTGGGTTTTTTTACCACCAGGAATTTTTCTTTCCACATCTTAAAGAATTTATAAAATTATTTTTTTTACCCAAATTTATTTTAAAAAAAATGACCCATTTTTTTGTTTCCATTCCTTTGGGAAAGGATCTGGGTTTTTTCCCTTTTGGGGCTTTAAATTGCTTTTCATTGGGGGGTTTTCCCCTTTTAGTTTTACTCCAAATTTATAATGGTTATTTTGGTCCTAAAATTTTAAAATTCTTTTTTCTGAAATGATATTTCAAGGGGTTGTAAGATTTTCCCCCCCAAAAATTGGGGGTTTCCTTTTTCCCCCCCTTTTGAAATCCCCTTCCCCCAATTTTTTTTTTTCTTTTTTGAGGGGGGGGGGGGGGGGGTTTCCCTTGCCAATTCTAAAATTTCTTGGGTTTAGGCCATTTGTTTCCCTTTAGAATTTTTTTTTCCCTTTTCCTTTTTATTTTAATGGGGGGTTTTTCACTTTTTTTTATTTTTCAGGTTGGGGGTTGGTTTTAAATTTTGGGGGTTCCTTTTTCCAGACTGGCCTTTGTTACAAAAGAATTTTAGAGGCCCCATTTGCCAATTTTTTAAAGTGGCCCAGGTGTTGTTGGTTTTTGGGGGTTTGGGGGGGATTTTTTTTTGGGGGGGGGGGGGGGGGGGGGGGGGGGGGGGGGCCCCCCAGTTAACCAGCCCTTTTTTGAAAATGTGCCTTTTTCCCCACGGGGTTTTAGCTCCTTTTCAAAGATTAAAATGACCATAGTTTTGGGATCTTTCGGTTCTTCAACCTATTCCACTATATTTGTCTGTCTCTGCCAATACCAGGCCATTTTTATCACTACTCCCTTTAGTAAAGCTTGAGGTGGGGATGGCGATTTCCTCCAAAATTTTCTTTTATTGTTGAGAAGGGTTTTTCGCTATCCTGGGTTTTTTTTTTTTTTTTTTTTTTTCCCAAATAAATTTCAAAATTTCTCTTTCTAGTTCTGTAAAAAAATTGATTGGGTTTTTTGTGGGGATTGCACGTTCTGAAATTTGCTTTTGGCAAGGGGGCCATTTTTACTATATAATCCTCCAACCCATGATAGGGGAGATCTTTCCATTCCTAACTTCTTAAATTTTCTTTTTTTCAAGACTTAATTTCTTGTAACAAACTTTCATTGTTTGGGTTAATTCACCCCGGGTTTTTTATTTTATGTGTGAATTTGGGGGGTGCTTTTCCCTAATTTTTTTTTCAGCCTTTTTATCTTTATGTAGGGGAAGGTTATTTTGTTCGATTTGATTTTTAACCTGCCACCTTGCGAATTTGTTTACAGGTTAGGAGTTCTCTGGGGAGTTTTGGGGCCCCCTTAATTGCAAATCATATCATCTGCAAATAGTGTATTTTCTTCTTCCTTCTTATTTGTTTCCCTTTGATTTCTTTTGTTGTCGATTGCCCCCTTTAATTTCCCCAGTATAATTAAATGGGTGGGGAGAATGGGCACCTTGTTAGCCCCGGTTTAGGGGGGAATCTTAAAGTTTCTCTCCATTTATTTGATGTTAGCTATTTTGCTGTTTTGCTTTTACTTTTTTAGGTTGGTCCAAAATTCCTGTTTTTTCCAAGATTTTCCCATAAATTTGATTTTGTGAAATGTTTTCTCGCATTAATAAGGGGCAGGGGTTTTTTTTGGTTTTTTTATATGGGGAACAGAGGTTTTCCCCAATTTTGAACCTCCCTGCATTCCTGGATAAACCCACTTGATAAGGGAAATGATTGTTTTGGTTTTCTTGGGTTTGGGTTGCTAAATTTTTTGAGTATTTTGCACGATTCTAAAGAGATTGGTCTGAATTCCTTTCTTTTTTGGGGGTTTGGAGTTTGGGTATGAGTGTGATTGTAGCTTCAAAACAATGGTTTTGTTCCTTCTGTTTCTATTTGTGGAATTTTAAAGAAATTGGATTAGGTCTTCCCTTGAAGTCTGATAGAATTCTGCACTAAAACAATCTGGTCCGGGGCTTTTTTTGGTGGGGAGACTTTTAATGACTGCTGCTATTTCTTTAGGGTTATGGAACTGTTTAGATGGTTTATTTGCTCCTCATTTATCTTTGGTACCTGGTATCTGTCTAGAAAATTGTCCATTTCATCCAGATTTTCCAGTTTTGTTGAGTATAGGCCTTTGAAGTAGGATCTGATGATTTTTTGAATTTCCTCAGTTTCTGTTGTTATGTCTCCCTTTTCAGATCTGATTTTATTAATTTGGGTACTGTCTCTGTGCCCTCTGGTTAATCTGGCTAAGGGTTTATCTATCTTGTTGATTTTCTCAAAGAACCAACTCCTGGTTTTGTTGATATTTTGTATAGTTCTTTCTGTTTCTACTCGTTTGATTTCAGCCCTGAGTTTGATTATTTCCTGATGCCTACTCCTCTTGGGTATATTTGCTTCTTTTGTTCTAAAGCTTTCAGGTGTGCTGTCAAGTTGTTAATGTGTGCTCTCTCCAATTTCTTTCTGTAGGCACTTAGAGCTATGAGTTTTCCTCTTACCACTGCTTTCATGGAGTCCCACAAGTTCTGGTATGATGTTTCCTAATTTTCATTAAATTCTAGAAAGTCTTTAATTTCTTTCTTTATTTCTTCCTTGACAAAGTCATCATTGAGTAGAGCATTGTTCAGTTTCCACATGGATGTGGGTTTTCCCTTGGTTCTGTCATTATTAAAGACCAGTCTTAGTCCGTGGTGATGTGATAGGATGCAGGGGATTATTTCAATCTTTTTGTATCTGTTGAGGACTGTTTTGTGACCAATTATATGGTCTATTTTGGAGAAGGTACCATGAGGTGCTGAGAAAAAGGTATATTCTTTTTACTTTAGGATGAAATGTTCTATAGATATCTGTTAAATCCATTTGGTCCATAACTTCTGCTAATTTCAATGTGTCTTTGTTTAGTTTCTGTTTCCACGATCTGTCCATTGGAGAGAGCGGGGTGTTAAAATCCCCCACTATTATTGTGTGAGGTGCAATGTGTGCTTTGAGCTTTAGTAAAGTTTCTTTTATGTATGTAGGTGCCCTTGCTTTTGGGAGCATATATGTTCAGAATTGAGAGTTCATCTTGGTAGATTTTTCCTTTAATGAGTATGAGGTGTCCTTCCTTATCTTTTTGATTACTTTTGGTTGAAAGTCGATTTTATTTGATATTAGAATGGCTATTCCAGCTTGTTTCTTGGGACCATTTGCTTGGAAAATTGTTTTCCAGCCTTTTACTCTGAGGTAATGTCTGTCTTTGTCACTAAGGTGCATTTTTTGTATGCAACAAAATTCTGGGTCCTGTTTATGTATCCAGTCTGATAGTCTACGTCTTTTTATTGGAGAATTGAGTCCATTGATGTTAAGGGATATTAAGGAAAAATGATTGTTGCCTCCTGTTATTTTTGTTATTAAGGTGGAATTATGTTTGTGTAGCTACCTTTTTTTGGGGGGTTGTTGGAAGATTACTTCCATGCTTCTTCTCGTTTGTAGTTTCCTTCCTTGTGTTGGCGTTTTCCATCAATTATCCTTTGAAGTGCTGGGTTTGTGGGAAGATATTGTGCAAATTTGGTTTTGTCATGGAATATCTTGGTTTCTCCATCTATAGTGATGAGAGTTTTGCTGGGTATAGCAGTCTGGACTGGCAGTTGTGTTCCCTTATGGTCTGTATGATATCAGAACAGGATCTTCTGGCTTTTATAGTCTCTGGTGAAAAGTCTGGTGTAATTCTTATAGGTCTGCCTTTATATGTTACTTGACCTTTTTCCCTTACTGCTTTTAGTATTTTTTCTTTGTTTTGTGCATTTAGTGTTTTGATTATTATGTGACGGGAGGTATTTCTTTTCTGGTCTAGTCTGTTTAGTGTTCTGTAGGCTTCTTGTATGTTTATGGTGTCTCGTTCTTTAGGTTGGGGAAATTTTCCTCTATAATTTTGTTGAAGATATTTACTGGCCCTTTAGATTGGGAATCTTCACTCTCATCTATACCTATTATCCTTAGGTTTGGTCTCCTGATTGCATCTTGGATTTCCTGGATGTTCTGTGTTAGGAGCTTTTTGCATTTTGCATTTTCTTTGACTGTTGTGTCGAGGTTTTCCATGGTATCTTCTGTGCATGAGATTCTCTCTTCTATCTCTTGTATTCTGTTGGTGATGCTTGCATCTATGACTCCTGATCTCTTTCCTAAGTTTTCTATCTCCACAGTAGTCTCCCTTTGAGATTTCTTTATTGTTTCTATTTCCAGTTTTAGATCCTGGATTGTTTTGTTCAATTCCTTCACCTGTTTGGTTGTGTTTTCTTCAAATTCTTTAAAGGATTTTTTTGTTTCCTCTTTAAGGGCTTCTACCTGTTTACCTGTGTTCTCCTGTATTTCTTTAAGGGAGTTACTTATGTCCTTCTTAAAATCCTCCATCATCATCATGAGAAGTGATTTTAATTCTGAGTCCTGTTTTTCCTGTGTGATGGAGTATCCAGGGCTTGCTATGGTGGGAGAACTGGGTTCTGATGATGTCAGGTAACTTTGGTTTCTGTTGCTTGTGTTCTTGTGCTTGCCTTTCGCCATCTGGTTGACTCTAGTGTTACCTGTGCTCACTGTGTCTGACTGGAGTCTGTCTTTCCAGTTATCTTGTTTGTGTCAGATCTCCTTGGATTCCAGATGTCTCTGTGTTCCTGTGATCCTAAGCTCCCTATGCTCTGGATGCAGTAGGTCTTTTAGGATGTCTCAGGATCAGATGTTTCCACAGGAGCAGACCCGCTAAGTGTCCTCTGCTCCTCTGCTCTGGGTGCAGTGGGTCCCTCTAGGATGTCTCAGGATCCGGTGTTTCCACAGGAGCAGAGCAGCCTCTGCTCTGGTGCAGTGGGTCCCTCTAGGATGTCTCAGGATCTGGAGTTTCCACAGGAGCAGACCAGCTGCAGATCCGCCCTAGGCCAAGGACCAGGCTCCCGGTGCAAGGGAAGTTATAGTCCGGAGGGGCGGGCTTTGGGTGCCTGCTAGTTCCTTAAGCCCCACCTGGCTCCCAGTTGTAACTCTGAGGTTTGGGGTAGTGGGCAAGGTGTCTTACCCTCTGCTCTGTGTGCAGTGGGTCCCTCTAGGATGTCTCAGGATTCGGTGTTTCCACAGTAGCAGACCAGCTGCAGGTCTGCCCCAGGCCAAAAGTATTTGCTTTTAAGAAGGATTTATAATCAGATTTGTCTGAATCAGGTGGAGATTATCACCTGCAGTTTGGAACTTAGATAGGGAAAATTGTCACTGGCTCTAGAATAGAGAATACAGTGTATAAGTGGAAGCTGCTTTGGAGTACAGAGCCAAACAGATGTTATGAAGAAAAACCTGTTCTAGGCAGAGGGCCAAACAGAAAGATAGTGTAAATCAGGTGTATTAAGATGATATAAAGTTATATTGCCTCACAGGAGACTTGGGTTTTGTCTAACATTGCCTGACAGGAATTCTGGGTTCATTTCCTGCTTGGCAAAATAGGGAAGGCCTAAAGAATAAGCATATACAGTATTTTAGTTATTAAATTGATTTTATTTTCAAGTTGAGAGTGATTTTCGTTTTGTGGTTATATTTTTTCCTCTGGGAAAGAGGTCAAGATAAAGGTTTTTCTTGTTACTGGCTCAAGGAAATTCTGTTCTGGGAAAAAGGTTTTGGCTGTGTTTTTTCAGAAGAGATGATTAAGGTATTTCTTTTTTTTTTTTTTTTTTTTTTGTGGTTTTTTTCGAGACAGGGTTTCTCTGTGTAGTCCGGGCTGTCCTGGAACTCGCTCGGTAGACCAGGCTGGCCTCGAACTCAGAAATCTGCCTGCCTCTGATTAAGGTATTTCTACCTCTCAGAATTATATGGATTAGACATGACAGAAGCAGGCCACCAGAATACTAGATTCTAGAATTCAAACAAAAAACTGTCTTGATACTAAGATTTGTTTTGAGAATTGTATATTACAGAATACACAGCCTTGGTGTATCTACTCATCAAGCAAGCTGAGGAGACCTGCTCAAAACTCTGATGTTCTGGAACTTCAGATGGATGCAGTGAAGACACAGACATCAGACGCTTATCAATTTACCCTTCTCCCTGCCCTTCTTCTAATATTTCAACACCCATAATCAGCTTGAAGAAGTTAATGAAGACTTGGCGCCCCTATTCCCTGGGCTTGGGACCGAGGTGGTAAACATTGCGCTGTCTTTCTAGGGAAAAGTAGTGGTTTTGTTGGAACAGGGAGGAATAGCTAGGATTTATTGCATAACCATAACCTATTGGTAGAAATCTGTATAATTGTTATTAAACTGAAGTTATAATTTATTAAATGTTACAAAATTTACATTGATTTCAAATTTAAGGTTTTCATTGATATGAGTTTCTTATTGATATAAAAGTGAGATTAATATTGTTACTCTCATAGGCATTGTGCCTATATAACACATTTAGGAATACAAAGCTTTGACCCATTCCTTCTTTAACGTTTTTTAAACTGATTTGAGATGGTTAGTCTGAGTTAAGAGCCTATAGCAAATTCATGGCTCTGAGTTTATTGTTAAGATGTTTTCTATATTTTAATTAGAAATAGTTTAGAGGAGTTAATGGACAGCAGCCCTGATTGCCTTACATGGGTAGTTGATTTTCAAAATGTCAGAAGTCCACAGAATTGACATTACAAACATTTCTGTGTTAATGTTCATTTTGATTAGAGAACTGTCTGCTCCTGACAGCTTCCCTGTCTTGGATTCTAAGAAGAAATTGAGCATCTTTGGAGTTACTCCAATTGTGGTGAGACAGCCACTAAGCAAGAATTGCCTTGTTTCATCTACAGACAAATTACTGTCCAGAAAAGTACACACTTGTGGAATAGTCTACTGATTATATCTGCCAAGATAGAGTAATCATCCCTTAATAATTCTGCATTACTAGGTCTGTCAGGTGACCCTGGGCCAGAAGGCTGAAGATCAGATGCTCCAACATTTTGTAGTATAGAGACTGTCCATGTGTTCAGTGTTCTCTATAAATTGGCTAAGTTTTAGAAGCTATGCTTTGTGCTTCCTATAATTTCAGTTATTTTGGTCATTCTGGATTTCTGACAGGGTTGAAGATTTACAGTCTCATAGCCAATCCAGGCTATTTACTTTGAAAGAACAGATTTGAGAGGATGATTTTCAGCTGACATTCATTCTAAAGCCAAGAAAAAGGCCAGGCTCAGAACTAAGTCTTTTAGTTAGGAGAGATGACAAAATTCTGTTTAGTTGACAAAATTGATGGACTGGGTATTAGGTCTATCTTGTACCTTACTGATACAAATTGATATAGTTATGCTCTAATTGTATTTTGAGAGAAAGTTTTTTTTTTTAAACAGAAAGGGTGATATGTAAGAGGAGGTAAAGTGGAAAGAGTAAGGAAAAGAAGAGAAGGAGCTAGGAAAGGAAGAGAGATGAGAGAGAGGAACATGGAGGCGAATGTTCACATGTCTCCTGCAGTCAAAGGTAGCTGGTATATCTACATTGGGTATTGGGTAACAAGTCTCTTTGTATGGTCTTAATGTTATTGACCATTACCAAACATATAAAGCCTTTGATTAATCTTTAAGCATTAGAGTCTCATTTTCTTACTGGGCCCACATGGATGATAGGATGGTCTGGGCAATGCCCAACCTTTCGGAGATAGCATGGAAGATTGGCAGAGCCATCTCCCATGCGGGGTCTCGTGGGTGGCAGGGCTGGTGTTTCTGGCTGGCTGTTTCTAGGTGTGGCATGCACATGGTCTCTGGTCACATGTCATACAGAAAATTTTTATCTTATGAATTTCCATTTATTAATAGTTATTCCTAGTGCCCTGAGTTTGTATACTTCATATGTATTTAATGAGAGAATTAGCATGGAAGTCTTTGTACGAGGATGCTATAGTTTAATAGCAACACAAAATTTAGATATTACATTACTTTGCTAATCATTTTAAGAATTTTGGATTTTCACCAGGAAATATGATCATATACCCATCTATTTTGTGAACTTAATCCATGTGTGATACATATCAAGTGCATAGTGAATATATTTATGCTAAATATATTTTAAAATTTCAGCAAAGTCAAAATATTTAAAATTTCTTAGAGAAGGTACTGAAATCATCTCTAATCAAACTTTGTTGCTTTCAGTGTAGTCTTTGCTCTTTTAGTCATTGCTCCCATATTTATTTCTTTACTACTCTCCAATGCACTTTAAACTTTTATAGAAAATTGTTATGCATTTCAAATAATTTTTGTTTAATAAAATAGAAATTTGATTCTTCTGGCAATTTCAAAACTGTATTAAGAATTTGTATGCTTGGAATGTTTTAGCGATTTTAGATTAGAATGCCAATTATAAATTACATATGATAGTATGTAATAGTTTTAATTTTGAGAATGAAAATGATCCAGAATTTAGTCAAGAAGAAGGAATCCTATCAAAAACCTGAATGTAGACATGGTTCAATATGTAGTAACATCATAATTTGTTTACTTACTTACTTAAAGCACTGTAAAATCAGTAAAGTATACCTTGCCTTCAACTACTTCTCAAAACCTTTGTTCTAGGTCTTTCTCATTATTTTTGAGGAAACCCTTAACTTTTTTTGTAGGCCTAGTTGGCCTTGAACTCCTGATCCTCATGTTTCTGTCTGCTGAAAGACTGGTGTTATATGGCTATATTATGAAAAATGTTTGTTTGGAAACAGGGCTTAGTAAGTACTGAAAGCATTCACTGTATACATTTGAAGGAAATGATACTCCATAACTATCCAAGGATTTAGAAATAACTTGGAACAGTGTAATTTAGAAACAATGAAATACCATCTCTGAATATTTACTAGGCTGTCTGCAAAGAAGCTCTCTATCTGCCTAGTCTTCTGAATACTGGAATTGTAAATGTGTGCCACTGTACCAAAATAATGAATTCAGTTACTGAATTAACATATTATGAATCATAGCTGATAACCAACTCTTAGGGGCTTAGAACTATAAAGTAATTAGCAACCCCAGATGTAGAGAAAACAGTTTCTAGGGTTGATGGTAACTAAAGATGTATATTTGAAAAAGATTGCATATACAAACACACACACACACACACACACACACACACACACACACTTTCTATATGAGAGCTGGGGACCACTGTTGACTGGATGGTCCTAAGGTTTCACAAAGTACTATAGGCTTAGGTGAATAATTAAGAACCAATTCTTCTCAGTGAAGTTCACAGTTTCCCTGGAGGGCACTGCATGAGTAGTACCATACTGGAAGAGACAACATAAAATGTCTAGAACCAAGAAAGAAACTTCCTTCTGAAATGTGTTTCACAATCTCCATGGAGAGAAATTGACGTAGATTTGGGGGCAAAAGAAAGTCTTTTAAAGGGTCTAACTCCATGATCAAAATAAAGAACAAAAAGGGTTGGTTTTTCTGAGAAAGTCATGGAATTACTGGCAAAATGAAAACATACTGAGTTGTATGCTAATGTGATGTTTTGTTTGGAATTCAAAACAATCCTATAAGTAGTTGGTACAGAACCCTGATGAAGGGGATGAACTGCATGTAATTGAATAGTCAACCATGAAAATAACAGAATCAAAGAAACCAAAGCATGATTATTTAAAAAGAGAGAGATGAAACCAAAATGTTTATATAATAAACCTCCCAGTGGACCGTGAAAAAAAAGAGAGAAACTATGAAACAAGTTAAGTCAGAAATAAAGGCTATTAAACTTAGAGCAATATAAAAGTTTATAAGACTGTATAAATAACTGTTTATCAATATATTAGTGGCCCTTCCTTTATCTATAGTCTAGTCTATTAGTCTATTATTTCCTGTCTCATTTCAGCTTTGGCTTTAATTTTCTCTTCTTTTTCTGATTCTGGAATGGATACTCTACATTCTTGATTTAAGGTGCTGTTTTCATGTATACGAATATTGGAAGCTGTAACTTTAACTGTAAGGAAATATTTTGCAGTGTACAGTAAAATAGGGTAATGTTCTCTTGTTATCAGTCTTGTGTAAACATTTTCTGATTTGCTTTATTTCTTCTCTGAATATCTCCAACATGTAGTTTGATTTCCATATATGTATATATTTTCTATTTTGATATCTGCTAGTGATTTGAAACTTTAATCCTTTGCTGAAAAAGAAGCTACATTTTAAGGTTAATTAGTCATTTTAGATTCATTGAGACTTTGTGTTAGCTAAATGTTTTCTTCTAACTCTGTCATGGAGAGGTCTGCTTTTGTTGTGGCTATTGTGCTATTGCTATTTTTATTGCTTTGGTTATATTTGTTTTGGTTGGTAGTGGATAAGTGCATACAGTATTTTTGATACTGAAAGTGTAAACTTTAATTGGAAGCAGCACAGCCTATTCTAACTATAAAGAAATTCAGTGAGTTCTACAGAATTTAGCTCTGGTTAATTTAGATGTGTGATATTTTTAATATATTTGCAAACTATGTTATAATAAAATTAATAAGTAAAATATCACCAACCATGCTTTAGAATGAACCTATTACAGACTGCTGAATTAATAAGAAAAATATATATTCTTAAATGGAAGTCTCTTGCTGATATTGTACACCCTGATAATGTTTCCTGTCACACACAGCTGCCTATCCCTTTGACTCCTCTGGATGCTTGGCCATTCTGCTGCTCTGCTAACCAGCCTTCTCTCCAATCATTGCTACTACCACTGTGCTGTTACAGCAGCTGCCTCTTCTCTGTGTTACCAGCTCAGCCTCTTCTGTAACAACTAACATTGTACCAGTATTGAAAGAAAAAACTCTCTGAATAATCTTTCTTTATTTAATATTGAAATATGAGGCATCAACACAGAAGGATGTCTTCCAATCAAAACTCTCGTAGAATGAATGTCTTCACCATTAATATCTTCACTGAAGATATTAACATAAAAGAAAATTTTCCTTTACTTTAATCCTTCCTACTCCTTTATAAGGAAAAATCTTCAAAAAGCCTACCACCAGTTAAATCTTTTGTTCTATGAATATTTCTGTTAGATATGGTCTATAAATCATAATGCAGAGTTCAGCTTTCCTGTATTTTAATTTTATATATATGTCATTGAGCTTACAAATATTTGTGAAATAACCAGTCTCTCAGTTGGGAAGTTATGTTAATTGGAACATTTATGTGAATTAATCAATTTGATTGGATGTCTACCTTGTTTTGTTCTTCATGCTTGATATTTAAAAATTTCAAAAGGAAGCCTATTAAAATATGTTTTTATTTGCTTTTAGATAAGAATGTTGGAGTTTCCATTGGAAATTCTGGAAAAGTTAAATTTTAGAGCACTGCATATTATAAGTCTGAACCAAGTATATTTTTTTGCATAATCAGATTATAGAATAAGTCATCCAACTCACAGAATCCCTGGGTCATGAAGTATCCCAGATGCCAGTTTTGGGGCATCACTGCCTTATTTCTGTCAGTGTCAGCTAGTCACAAATATAAATAGCATTGTAAAATAGGAACATAAATCTAATTGAAACAAGCAACACTCACAATGGACAGAATTAATCAACAATGTAGTTATTATCCTAAACGGTTCATGATCTAAACTTAGACAACAACTGAACTCTGAAATTTATGTTAGAAAATCCGTTTTGTTTTTTTAAAGTCATTGTTAACTTTATAAATAGAGAGCACTCTGAACAGTTTAAAAAAATATTTTGAGGACTTCATACATGAGAACTACAACTCTTAATTTTTATTAATCAGACTAAGAGAACACTTTATTTCTTTTATTTAACCAGTTTGGAACTTTTTTGAGATACTCTGAAATTGCAAATGACAATTTAAATGACCAAATATAGTAATGAAATATAGAAGGCATGTATCCCATGTATAAGTATGTTTAACAATCCATATATAACAGAGCATAAATAAACTCATGAGCCAATTGATATGTGAATTACAAATGAATAAAACAACTTTGTTTTTCAAAAGACCACAGGATATTTCTCAACTTGAAAATCCAATTTATAGAGGGATATAATATTTTCAAGTGCACTAATTCAGTCAATGGTTTTACTAAGTTATCATGTGTACTTATTTAAAACTTTTCATTACTTAACACATTACAAAGACTTCTTAGTCAAAACCTAGAAATAATGTGGTAGGAGTACATTAATAAGTTACCTGTACTAAATGGCTCTTTTAAGCTTTTTACTTTTGTCATTCTCTTTCATCATTTTTTCTTTGACTTGCAGGTGGCTACCCTGACGGTGCCTTTCCAAATGTCTTCCTTCTGAGAAGGCAAAGTGTCTTTCTGAGTAAACTATTGTCTGCAATAGCTAGTTTTGCTGCTAAGTATCTTTATTTCAACTCATCTCTCCCTTTGTATGGCATAATCAAAGTCAGAGTTATGGGGGTTTGAGCTTTATTTAATGAACTTCGGCAAATTTCAGCCAACCACAACTGAAATAATAGAAATTCAAGTTTCACTGCTCATACTAATTATTTACATTTTTTTAAAAAAGGTTTATTCTATATTTGATCATTTCCTTCAAAGAAATTAATTTTCCCAGGCTACTTTCTATTGCTTCCTAGATGATACATAACTCTGGAATTTGTGTATTACATATGCATTTTAGAATTAATATTAAGCTATACGTGGTAGATGAAAACTTCATATACTCTCTGCTCTCAGGTGACTAAGAAAAGTGATACAAAAAAGTAGTACAAAGTCAACTTGAGCTGCATGGCTGGACCATGCTTCAAAATTTCCAAGATAAATAAATTAATATTAGTATATTTCATAAAAGTATAAACAGAGAAATATACATATAATATTTTTGTAATTACTATACATTTATAAACTTGTCATATTAAGAAAAACATTTCCCCATTATTTCTGGAGGGAAATGACTGGGAATAGGTCTAGGGTAAAGGGAAGGTAGAGAAGTTGCAGGGAAGAGTGGAGGAAGGAGAAACTACATTCAGAATAAGAGAAAATCAAAAAAAATCAAAAAAATGAAATAGAAGCATATTTAACTTCAACTCATATATTAAATAAGTTATAAAGGTATTTTGTTAGTTGTTTATAAAGATTATTTTGAGTTCATCCATTTAATTTATAACAATATCAAACTGGTTAGAAGTTGAGAAGTTAAATTGATGACCATTCCATAGGATCCCTGTTGATTTGCAGCACCCACATCAGATGGCTCAAGGCAATCCATGGAACCTCACCTCTGTGGGCACACATTGCCATGACATACACACAATGCAGGTACCTACATGACCAAGCATAAAATGAATTTTGGTTATAATAGTAAAACTAAAATCTGAACTTTATCACAATGTATCCCACAGATTGAGAAGGTAATAGTCTTTAGTTATCTTTCCTTCAGTCTTAATTTTCATGTCATTATTCATAGCCCTCAATCAAATAAAATGATGGATTGTGTTAATGATGGCTTTAATGATACAATCTTTCATTGATAACTATAATTCAACACTGTGTCTAAACTAACGATTGCTTATGAATGACATTATTAAACAAAATTAAACCAAATATGGTTTCCCAAAGTAAAAATTCCATGATTGTATTAGTCTGTAATATGCATGCCTTCAGAAATTCATAAGCCATGGCCCTATTCATGAATCTGGGAAGCAGACATGGAGCACACATTACCATACTAAAAGCTCAGAATGCTGAGCTAGCTATTCATGATTTATCAAAGAACAAGTCATGTTTCAAAGCATTCAGAACACAGTTTTGGGGTAAGGATCAAGCTCAGTTTGGTTTCTCAGAGAGTTTTTAATTTGTTTGCTCTTGGGGGTAGTAAATATAGAGAAATGCTGCTTACAATGACTAGTGTCAAACGAATAAAAGAGATGTCCTGTACATCTTCTTAGGGATTCTATCATAAGTAATCCTGACCTTCAAAGATTCAAGGGCAACAACATGATACTAACAAGACACTTGTGTTTTAATTGTAATATTATTTTTTTTTTCAAAAAAATTATCATTTAAAATAGTATCTCATAATTAATCTGTTAATAGTCATCAACTGAAATATTTATAAACTTTTGAGAAATTTAAGAATTAAGGAGAACTTATGAAAGAATTATTTTTAATGTAAGGTTGGCAATATTTTACATAGTAAAACATTCTTTTAACGCTACACAAGGATACAACAAGTACACACTTTCCAAATGAGCTGTTTCTGTAATATTTTCTAGCATTCAAGTGCTTAGTGCACAATTCAGATAGTTTGCTAATGACTTTATGGGAAATACCACATTATCTTTCAAACTTTGGAAAAGTGTGCTAAAGGGTGTAGAGCTGTCTGCTGGTTTTGGCATCTCACTTATCCACCTGATGGTGCAGGGAAAAGAATATGCTCTTTTTTTATGAGCTGTTGATCTTAGAGAAATGAGCTGTCATTGACAGAGAAATCTGTCAGCCTAACAGAAACCTTCAAATGGAGTGTCTCAAGAAGTTATTTATTATGATGGAGGCTGCTTTATAAAAATTAATATCACACTATTTGGTAAAATAAATCATTGCTCACCTAACAGAAATAGCTGTACAGTTCTAGATATATATTACTTTTAGTTGAGTATTATTACTCTCAAAATGTCTTCAAATCTCTTTCTAGTGTTACTTTATACCCTTTCACCCTTCCACGGGAAGAATTCTCTGCCACTGAGTGTTGACATTCAGTTGTCACCTGTCCATCAACAAAGGCAGGTCAGTGTGCAAAAGTATCATTCATTCACAGAAGAGAAGTAATACAAATGATCACTTTGAAACGTAAATTCAGAAAATTTTAGTTTGGTGATGGAAATGTGACCTGTGTTCTATAAATTTTATTTAGCTCTCCCTTTAAAAATGAGAACATTTATGATTATTTATGTTTGGAAATTATCCAGTCTACTAATTAATGTTACTGATTTATCTATTTTAGGACCAACCACTTCATATTTCATAACCACTGCCATATTCTATTCCTGGAGAAGACAAATTCTCTTTTATCAGTCATTAATACATTCATAACCTGTAGGTCTTTGTCTAGTGTGGAGTTCATGTGATTTTTTCCTATCTAGCTTGACATTTTAACTAGTGCTGTCATTATTCAGAACTTGTGTAGGCAGCACTATTACTGAAATTTTGCGGGTGTCACTTCTCTGTCACATACAGAAGACACAATCTTCCAGAAGATTACTTGTTTCTTTGTCTCTTACAAACTCAGCTTCCTCTTCCATAACTATCCGGAGTCTTATGTGTAAGTGTAGGGTTGTGTTGTAGGTGTATCAGTCAGATTTGGATTTTCCATGCCCAATTGCAGTCTGCATTTTGACCAATAACTTTCTATCATGGTATTTTTCTGCTCCAAAGATAATAATTTCTGATGTAGAGTAAAAAAATGCATGAACATGTGCATACAGAGATAAGTATTCAGAATTGAGTTGGGAATTATTAAGATTTAGGAAAGTGTCAGTGATACTTATCTTTGAGATCAATTACCTTAATTGCCACAGTTTGTTGCTACCCTTAAGAAGGCCTTAAGTTCAATCAGCCAATTGTCAATTAAAAGTGATTTATTTGTTTTCTTGTTTCTTTGTGCTTTTAACTCTTTTGCATGTTATGGGTAATAATCCTCTAACAGATGTATAGCTGATAATGATTCTCCCAGTTTGTGGGGCTCATCCCCACTTAAATGCTTAATTGCTCTACATTAGCGTTATAGTTTTATGAGGACCCTTTTGTTAATTATTGACCCAAGTCTCTGAGAAGACTGAATCATTTTCAGAAATAACTTTTCCACACCTACATCTTAAAGGTTATTGCCTTTTTATTTCTTCTATAAGTTTCAGACTTTAAATTGAGGTCTTTGATTGATTTGAAGATAATTTTTCTGCAATATGATAGCTACATGCTTACTATCATTCAATTGCCCTGTCCAATTCTTATTAAAGAACTTTGTATTTTGTGTATTTGTATTTTTGGGTATTTATGTGATTTCTATTCATTGAACTTTATCTTACATTAAAACAATCTATCCTTGCCCCATGTTCTTCACTAATATCTGATTAAACATAGATTCTTCTCAGTGCTTTAAGTATGTTTTCCTATAACACAAAATTCTCATGGAATCAGTATAAATTCATGGCCAATTACCTGACACACTATGTGTAGCCCTGAATTCAACTTCCAATAACAGATAAAATGAAATTGAATACATATAAATAACTTTTGATGTCACTTTCAAATAATTGAATCTATCAGTGATAAATGTACCTTTGTTCAGGTTCTCTGTTTTGCTTGTATTTAACAGGGTGCAAAATTATTATCAGCATACTTTTCTTCTTTTTTTCTATACTGTCTTTATTATGACAAATGATACTCTCTGAAGATCTTTGCTAAGATTCAGGAAAGAAATCACACAGTGTCAAAAGCTTTCTAGATAGGGAAAAATAAATTGCTCTTCAAGACTTTTCATAATTAGAATAAAGTACTCATAAGTAATGATAACATTAAACAGAATTTTGGAGAGAGGTTCTCCTTTCAGAGTGAATCAATACTTCAGGAGCCATTCTCTTCTTTAACTGTTATTCTGCTACTTCTTATTGGCATATAGAGCAGAACACTTGCTATGTTGTTTACTGAGGCAGCTTTAACTCTATGTCAGGTCTAAGCTTTTACTTTCACTCTAGCAAACTGGAGCCAACTTTACCTGGCCTTTATATGAGCAGGGTACTCAAAAACGTTTTGCTAGTCTTCATCATTTTATATTTGAAAGTAATATTATATTTTGAAGATGGATATTTTTCAACATAATACATGCAATCCAGTAATAACTCATGCAAAAACACTTATTTTCCTCTTGTTTTTCCATGCAGTATGCTTCATGATAGAATGAGCACCTTTGCTTCAAGATGACACAGTGGTTAAACATTTGCATTAGCATTGATCATGGTTTATTTTCAGCTGTACTTAAAGATTACACATGTTCATCTGCTGCTTCTCAGAATAAATGGCAAAACCAATTCATAATTGTATTATATAAAGCAAACCATGGTTTATGTTTCCTGTAAAGATCCCAATATATTCCAGTTGTTCCTAACAGAAGTACATGCCAATCAAACAAAGAATACAAAACACAGCTTCAGGCAGGCATAAGGTACACATTGATTTATGAATATATTCAGGAGAAATTCCATGACTTTTGCATCATTTTTATATATGTCTGTGATTTTTATTATTTTACTGTTGCTGACATTTATTTTGTTTTCTGGTATAAGAAGAAAGAAATGTTGACATGTCAGTGGCTATTCATAGGTATGTCTTCTTTATTCGTCTGACATCATCCAAAATATCAATTCTCTTATCATGTGTTCCTGAGCATAGGATGAAAGTTCTCATGAGGTTACATTTAAAGATGTGCAACTTGACCAACTAATATAAAGATTCATTTTCAACAGAACATTTAGATCACCATTGCTCTTGGTTCCCATTAAAGGGTGGTGGTGTCACATGATAACATTGACATTTTTACTGCTTGTTGCTGCAGGATGTTTGCAAAAGTTTTCTCTTATAAAGGTAGTTATGGGAGTGGTTAAAAAATCAGACATTAGCAAACATAATGACTTTTTACACATTTCCAGATAATATTAATACAAAATAATTGAGAGGATATGCCATTGTCATGTACTTCAAATGAGTTTTTGATATTTTCTAAAGGTAAGAATTTTATTCAAAGGTGTGAATGAATGTGTTGCGCCAAACAAACTGCACTTAGGATAGATTAAACTTGTCCTTTAAACAGGCCCTTGGAAATGTGACAATACACACAAGTGCAAATTGACTGACTTCTTTGGGCTGAATTTAAGGTTTATGATCCAAATCAAAGTCCAGGATATGATTAGGAAGGCCAGACAGAAGGTGACAAACTTCAGAGTACTAGTTGATGAATGCAAATCCCTTTCCAAGGATCAGGTTTTAGAACCTGGAACAAATTTAGATATCTGAACCACATATTTGTGAAAATTTGAGTCAAGATGCACCTTAGCATTTTAGAGTTTTGCTCTCATAATAAAAAGAAAAAAGTAACTGTCACAAAGACTTGAGAGAAAGAGGAACTAAAACATTAGACATGTAGCTAATTCTCAGGAGGTGGTTTGTGCAATTAGTAGAGTGAAAAATAATCATATGAACAATCTGGTTTGGAACAACTAGCAAGGACAGGCTGAAGATATAGTGTATAAATTTGCTATACCAGAAATACAGCATGCAAGGAGATAGGAACAAATCAACTTCATCAGAAAATAAGCAGCGAACTTGCATATTGACTTAAAGTAGGTTCACAATTTGCTTAATGCTGCGATGTTACTTATTGTTCTTTATTTACTTTTGTTTCTGAGGTAAGATTATATTTTGTAGCCAGCTTCAACCTTATGATAAAATGTTGCTGCTACAAACAAACAAACCAAAAGATATTAGCCTACATATTCCAAATAGTTTGCACTTCTAAATTGTCTAAGAACTCACTCAGTAGATGATGTCAGTGCCCTCATACTCTGATTGTTTTCCTAAACCTTATCTTTGAGCTTGTCTTCACTGATAATCATGTCTTCAATACATGAGTCTGAGTAGATGATTCACATTTAAATCATAATGATAGAAATTATGCATTTTGATCACTGAATCAGTTTTATAGTTATCATAATAGATTCTGAATTAAGGAATGAGAAGCAATTGTTTTAGAAAGATAAAAATCTGGGTTTTAATGGTTCTAGCAAAAAAAAATTGTCAACTGGAAAAAGTAATTTCCTTTCCTGGATTTGATTTGTGTTTTTAACTGCAAATTGTTATTAACTATAAAGCAATAATATAATGTTTCTCAAAAGAACTTTTAGTGAATTAAACTGGAAAATGAATACTCAAACTTTTAAACTAGAACAGAAGAACACCCTGGATGGAGATGGTCAATTGCTTTTAACTCAACAGCTATAGATAACATTTCATGGATTCCAGTCATTATAGCTTGTTGTTCTCCTCATTTTGTTCCACAAAGAAAATCTCTTTGAGCATTTGTAGCTGTCTCCTTGCTAAATTACAGACTTCATCTAGCACTCCTTTAACAGAACAAAAAGACCCATGCTGCCTCCTGACCTTCTGTACCTTTCCCAGAGAGCATCAGTGGTCTCACACCACAAGCACCATGACCCTGTGGCTTTTTTGTTTGAATAAATGGGAAGCCACAGGAACACCTACAGTTCATTCCACAGCATTCCCTTCAAGCCATTGTGAACAGCTTTATATAACTTATTGATTGAGCAAAGAAGTGAAACAAGAAAGAGGAAATAAAGCTTCTTGATTCTGTGTAAAAGTAAGTTAGACTCAAATTACATCTATGCATATAGCAGAGTGGATGGGTGTAACTCTCTGTGTACATATAATACATTTTAAAATAGTTGTTTAAATTTTGAAGATAGATGCATTGATAGAATGCTTTTGATTACTAATGTTTCAAAACTGAACTACAAGTTTAGGTTCAAAATAAAAATTGAGAGTAAAATATTTCTCAGAGATCACAATAAGGGCTTTCACGTGTCCCACATTATCATATATTTGGAAGATTAATGTATCTAAAATGTACACTAAAATGTTAATAAAGACAACATAGGTAGAAAAGTGAAAAGAAGTTACTAAAATAGAAAATTAAATGGCACAGCCTCATAAGGTTCAACTGGACTGTGAACTCCAATTGTTAGTTGAAACAATCATGAATGTGCTAAAACAATGTAAACAACTTATCTGATGTCACTTTTGGTGGTTACAAGAGTCATTTAAAATTCAGTTATATTTGGGACTATATAGATGACTCAATGTGATTAAGGGCTATTTCTGCCCTTCCCTGGAAAACCAGAGTTCAGCTCGCAGCAACTATATTGCGGTTCACAACTGCCCACAACTGATTCTTCTGGAATCCATAAAAAACATGCATGTAGTGAACATACATAGATTCAGGCAAAAATTCATATGTGGAAAATGACGATCAATATATTCAAAGTTTTATATGTATAGATTTTTGTTTTATTTTGTTTTGTTTTCTGTCTGCAAGACCAAAAGATGGTGTTAGCTCCCCAGGGGCTAGGGTTAAAGATTCTTGTGAACTAACATGTAGGAGTTTGAATTGAAAAAAATACGTATTCTGGAACAGAAGCCAGTGTTCTTGACTATTGAATCACCTCTACAGTCATACAAAATGCCAAAAATATACACTGGAAAAAAGAAAGCAACTTCAATAAATGGAAAGCTGGACTAACTGGCTGTCTGTATGTAGATAAATGAAAATAGACCCATATTTGTCACCTTGCACAAAGTTCAAGTCCAAGTGGATCAAGGACCTCAACATAAAACCAGATGCACTGAATCTAATAAAAGAGAATGTGGGAAAATGCCTTGAACTTACTGGCACAGGGGAAGGCCAGTGAGCCCTTCCTGAGCATTTCTTCCCTAAATTGGTATTTAATCCCTGGTTCTCCCTGAGTAAAGTGTATTCATTTATATCCATTATTAAAGAAACCGATTTGGACAAAAAAAGGACCACCTCTTTCATCAGGGAACTCATTACATTCATCAAAGAACTGCACCTAAATCTCCTGGAGAAGAAGGGCTTCTTTCTTCCAGCCCCTCTGGGTTCTCAAAACAAGCCAGATTCTCCTCTGGTACAGGGTTTGTCCCCTTGCTACCTGGCATGTAGATGTCCTGACGGGAAGGATGGACCCACGGACCACATTCCCAACTCCCAGCAGCACCCCAGATGTACCTGGACACACAGGAGACTAGTAACCACTACAACCGTCTTGGACTCCACTATATCTCACCCAACAGACTAGGACTGGGATTGCCTCCCTTAAGTGGCTTACCAGTGCTAGGGTACCACAGCAGTGAAGCAGATAGCCTAGCAACTATCGTTTTGAAATTAATTTTCTTTTTGGTGAAAGCACAAATGATTTTCTTATATCTTACATGTATGCTGTAGTGAATGAACATAGGCATGCAAACTTCTTCAAATGTCAAGCAAAGTGATACATTAAAATAGAGTTTAAAAGCACAACTTTGAGCTAGGTACTTGTATAACAAGATAACTTGTTGAATAAGCAAGTATTTTGGAACAGATCTTCTTGTACCTTTTATGGTCTTCAATTCTTTTCCTTTGATAAAATTTAATGTGACAAAAAATACATAGCTGTATATAACAAGTATGCAAATAAAATAATTATTGATAATAAGTCTTTAGTACTTTGAAATAATATGTAATTTTTAATTACTTAAAGGTAAAATGAAATATAAATATAATAAAATGAATGTGTTTATTTACTTATAAATAAATTGATAAAATTGAATGAGGATTTTTTTTTCTGGGTAATTTTTTTTATTGGATATTTTCTTTATTTACATTTTAAATGTTATCCTCTTTCCAGGTCTCCCCTCCACAAACCCCCTAATTCTGTATATGGACATGAAATTTTAGTATTTTGATGATATACTGACCAGTGTCTAGAAATCACACAAATCTAAGAACTATTCCTAGGGCCATTTCTGAAATTGTTTAAAATCGCTCCTAATTCCAAGCTAAAAACCTTAATGATTTTCTAATGAAGCTCACGGGAATAGTTCAAACAGTTTTAAAAATCAAACAGTGTTTCTTATCATCACTATTTCAAATATGTAATTTATTAATATGTGTGTGTGTGTATTAGAGTACATATAATCAAATATGTGTGGTCACGTGACCTCAAAGTCCACAAGATGACAACACATGACCTGAAACTGTATGTACAATGCCATTATGCTTATCTGATTGTCTGACAACATTTTCATGGCTAATCTTTCATTTGCTTAGAATTATCAATACGCTTTCATCTAATTCCACTCTTAAATAATGAAAAAACAAATATTTTATTTAACGGTCATTCATCATTTCTTGATCGTCAACTTTTAAAACATACTGCCAGTATTTTAATTATATATATATTTCTTTTTTAATTTTTACCTTTTATTATTATTATTCTTTAATATTTTTTCCCAGTCCAGTCGTCATCCCCATCCTGGTCAGCACTCAGACAGCTTCCAATCCCACTCCCCCTCCCCTTGTCTCCAAGAGGACATCCCCACCCCCCACCACCAGACCTCCCACTCCCGGGGGCCTCAAGTCTCTTGAGGGTTAGGTGCATCTTCTCTCACTGAGGCCAGACCAGGCAGTCCTCTGCTCATATGTGTTGGGGGCCTCATATCAACTAGTGTATGCTGCCTGGTTGGTGGTTCAGTGTCTGAGAGATCTCTTGATTCCGAAACACAAAGACTGAATCTATTTGTGCCAGAATATGTATCCATTACACAATAGAACTAGAAAAATGCTTATATATTCAAATATTCATGAATTCTTTTTTCTAAAATGTTCCCAATTTTGTCCTCTAACCTTTGATAGAGATGCTGTGTTCCTTTCTAAAGAAGGACAGAAATTCTCTTGCCTTTCAAAATGTGGTTTAGTTTGTTTTGATTGGCCTTGTTCAGTGCTATCCTCTCTCTGTTCTCCCTAGCTTCTGAAAACTACATTTCTACTCCAAATTTTTAAAACATTCAATTCTTACATTTCTACATAAGAATAATGTTTTGCAGTAGTTATCTTCCTGTGCATGTGTTTTTTTTTGTTTGTTTGTTTTTTCAGTAAATTTGAAGTCCCATCTCCATCAAATATCAAAATAACAGTATTTGATTTTAGTGGTTTGATAGTATTTATTCCTTTGATTGCATGTCTGGGTTTTTGTCCATTCATTGACAGGTGGACACTATAAATGTTGTTTTTCTGGATGGAAAATGTTTTCAAGGTATGTTGAATTTGTGAGGTAATAGTAGTAAAGATCGGTTTTTAAAAATTCAACATAATTCATACACATTGTAATGCCCCAAATTCACCTGTAAGTCCCACCTGCCCAGGTAACTTCCTGTGATTCTGGGATCTGTAGTTCTTGGGAAATAACAAAGCCTCCTGAGAAAGTACTACAGTGACCTATAGGCTTGTCCTTATAAGCCTCTGAAAAATTATGGTTCAAGGTCATTTTCAGATGGGAAATTCCATGGAATGGTTCTGACCAAAGTCATTCTCTTGGTCAATAATTAATATTTCATAATGCTTCCATCAAAGTTGGTCTCAAGTGGTGGAGTTGGTTTTTCTGTCAGATCTTGTATTTAACACAAATATCTAAGTTATGAAGCTGTTTTCTTTTTTAATGAGAAAGCATTAAATCCTATCTAATCAAACTTAGAAAATGATAATTTCAATGATGTTTAAAAGATTTAATTTGTATTAAATTAATTTTTAATGTAACTAGAATTTAAATAATTGGAAATGTTATAAAAATGACTCCAGGTTATAAATAGTAGTATACTTGGGCTACTTAAAAATTATCATTGTTAGTTCTCACCAGGGGTCCAAATATCTAGAATTGAATTCAACCTGGGCCATAGGAATCCTGGCAGTTATACAAAAGCCAGTATTCATCAGGAAATTGTGAAACCAATTCTCATTTGCCAGAAGGAGTCATGTTCCTCTGGTAGAAGGGACAAATGACTACCAATGGTTGCATACAAAGCACATGCAGTTATCCACTTTCCTTCAATATCCCAGGAACCTGCTAGCTATCTGAACATTGATGTAGCCTTTCCGCCCAAATATCAGTTTCTTTATAAAAGTATGTCTTCCTCTGCCTTGCCTATTTACACATTATTCTGTCTATGTCTATCTGTTACTCCCAGGTTTTCTCTCTTATAATCATTCATTCATTCATTCTCTCCCTCTGTCTCTGTCTCTGTGTCTATGTCTATCTCCCCCTTCTCTCCTCTCCCCCTTCCCCTCATCTCCCTTTCCCAATACCCCCCTCATGTGTTACCTCTCTCTATTCACTATCTCCTGCTGTCTCACAATTCTCTTCATTTCCCCTGGTCTCCTCTCCCTGGCCATGTTCAGTCTGCTTTATTTTCTTTATGCTCTGGACTCTTTCAGATGACTCTGGATATTTTCTCTCTCTAACCAACCTTCCTCTTAATGGAGTGATCATATGAGCATGTTTTTTTGCTGTTGTTTTGCTTTTTACTGTACCCCTCATGGTTATGACTTTAATTTTTATTCCTGTTTTAGAGAAGTGTCAGAATATCCAGATATACACTAGAAAGTGAATGCACAGTTTTAAGCCAATATAAAATAGTTAGCAGCTTTCTAAATATATTTCAAATCACCTGTTTAGATTCATGTCACTATGAAAACAAAAAAAAAAAACTATTCTCAAAAAAAAATTCAGTGAAGAAAAGCTTATGTTTGCTCATAGTTGCAGGTCATAATTTATGACTGTAGTAAAGTCATGGTGGAAGGAAATTGACTGAACTGGTCACATGGCATCTTAGTCAGGAACAGAGACTATGAGAATGCTTAAACCCAAATCATTTTCTTCTTTTACTGCTGTCCAAGATCCTAGTCCTAGGAATGGTGCTGCCTATAAGCAGCAGTCTTCCAACCTAAATTTTTCTAATCAATCTAGTCTTTCACAGACATTCTTAGAAATGCTTATCTCCAAGTTATGCCAGACTTTACTCATCAAATTGAAAATGATTATTATTATCATCTTCTAAAGGCTCACTAATCAAAATGATTGAATCTTCTAGATTAGTTTGCATCTTAACATTGTTCCCCTCTTCCTTTTTTAAAACTTAAGAGTACCGAATATTGTAGGTCATATGTGTTTTTGTTTTCCTGACTGTCTAATAAAGCAATACTGATAAAATAGTGTTTCTCTTTCTCTCTCTCTTACTATTATATACAAAAGAGATAAGTGAGTATAATTTCAGATATAATTATAAAGTTATAATTACAAAATGTTATTTAGTGTCTCAAGAACAGAAATCAACAGGAACTATACTACAAAATTGGAGGTAAGATTTCCAAAATTGTGATAATAAAAAGATTTGTAACATGTGAACTACAATGTGATCTGTGGGTTTGGAAGCTCCTTCTGTAAACCAATAAAAATTCAATAAATACACCCAATTATTAATGAGAAAACCAATAGCACCTTATCAATATTATTATATGCTATATTTGCCTGGAGACAGAATTTTCAATGAGGTTCTCATTATAATAGTGACTTTTAATCAAATCACTCTTTTGCATGTAAGAGCTCTATAAAGTATAGTTACAGTATTTATTTATTTATTTATTTTTACTCTCAGTGGTCTCTTGTTAACATAAATAAACACATAAATACATAAATAAATAAGCAAATAGTAAAGATACCCAAAACGAGCTTAATTTTTCTCCTTAAGTAGTAAACAATTATTAAAGATAGTTCTCTAACATATGTTGAAAATGTTATCTTTCAGTGTGGTGTTAAATACCAGCTAATATTTCCTTTCTATACTCATAATACTTGTGAGTCATTCAAACACTTGATAATTGTCTAATCGAATTGTATTAAAAGGGAGGGCCTTCCCTTTCAGAACAGAAAGAATCAGATGTAGTAGTTAACATAGAGTGCCCAAGTGTGTCTAGTATTATCATCTAGGAGTCAATGGCATCTGAGTATAAAAACCCAATACTGTAAATATTGATTCTTCAGTTTCATAATCTTTTACAAAATACTTTGTGATTCTGTGGGGTGGTGGGCTGTGAGAAGCAGCTGGGTACCTGGTCGAGCAAAGGTCTTGAAACCTGGATACTCTAAAGAAACAGTAGGGGTTCGGCCTTGCTCCTGGGACCTGGTTCCTTTCACTTATCCACAGCTCCTCCCAAGAATGGTTTGTGGCCTTCTGTCACATAGCACAGGTAGAGGGCATGACTACAGGCTGCAGATCCTCAAGAGATCTCCATATTAATGAGATACCTAAAGGCCAAAGGGCATAGCCAATTAAGCATTCCTTCCTAGACCTTCCCCCTATTTACAAAAAGAATTTAACAATCAGTCCAGCCGGGGTACAGCTTCAACCGCTTTCTGCCATGACAATAAATATTTTAAGATCATTTACTCCCTTATGTCTTTGCGGCCCTCCGTGGAGAACCGTAGAGGGGGCCTTCAACTAACAAGATGCCCCTAATCTCCCGCTGGAGGCCCTCTCCGTGTTCAAGCCATGGAGGCTGCCAACTCAAACAAGCTAGCCAAACCAGCTGTGACCTATCCAAGTGAGTCACCTCGACCAAGAGTCTCATCCACCCCACAGGGTGCTGCAAGAGCTTCTCTCCCTTGCCCCTTTTGGCTGCAAGACAGTCCAGCCCATATGTCCCCATCTCAGTCCCTCTGGGCCTCCCAGTGGCACCTGGAAGACCAAGGACTGAGACAACCACCTGGTCTTCGGTCTGCCGCCACAGCTTAAAGACCCCGAATCCAAGAACAATTTAATCCCAGAATTTAGGGTGCAAAGGCAGGCAACCTTTCTGAGTTACTGACCAGTCTGGTCACTACAGAGATTTCCAGTACAGACAGTATCCTGCCTTCAAACAAACAGACAAACACACACAAAAACAACAAAAGAAAACTTTTTTTTTTGTATGTATGTATTTGTGTGTATTAACTGTAAAGCTATTGGAACCTATTTTCTTTCTGATTGTTTAAAAGTTTTTCTTCTGAATATAACTAGATTATAATTAATCAAAATTGCTTATCCCAAATAATGCAGTTTATACTTTATCCTTCATGTAAACACAGTTGCTAATAATTACAAGTATAGAAAACTGATACATATTTTCTAAGTTTCAGAAACAACTATAATCCCTTTGTTTCAACAAGATTCTTCCCCCCCTCATGCCCACCAAATATGTTGCACTGATCATTTCTCTAATACTTGTATTAATGCCAGGCTATTTGATTTAAGACTCATCTATTACTTCCTTGTCTTGGTTTTCAAAACAATTTATTATTTAGTTGTTTTAATCAATTACTTTTTTGACTCCATATTCGAGTTACTTTAAAGACATCAAGAAACAAATGAATATCAAATATAAATTACATTCAGTAATAGAAAATACTTAAAATTTTTGATGAAATAGAGACTTAAATTGAAATTTTATTCATGATATCATTTCTTTATTGTCCTGCATTATTAATTGCAGTTCAAAATCAATAAATTAAAATATAGTAGTTGTAACTGTTCACACATATCACAAATATTACTACAAATTTTAAAACAGTAAATTTTGGGGACAATTACTACAAATACTGCATTAAAATATTTCTCTTTTTTTGCCTGCTTTTTTTTTCCTCCCAAATAGTACCTTGTGATCATACCCTCCTGTGAACATTAGTAAGTTTTTCTCTCTGATTATTACTACAGACTAGCTATTATATTAGGTTGTTGTGCCCTTGGCTATTCAAATGGAATCCTTTGGTTCTTGGGAATACAGTAAGAAAGACAAAACACCCATCTGTTTCCCCTTGTTTCTTGCTATATACTCTGCATTTGGCATTCCAGATGGCTATACGGAATCTATTATCCTCTTCAGCTGTTGATGATTTTGTCATGTATATTATCCCACAGGGAAATACTGAACTCTTCTACTTTACTTTTTGGTATTATTT
The DNA here is from genome assembly GCA_021653895.1 of Mastomys natalensis. Lineage (NCBI taxonomy): Eukaryota > Metazoa > Chordata > Mammalia > Rodentia > Muridae > Mastomys > Mastomys natalensis. The sequence continues at coordinate 1,589,323 of JAJTUV010000486.1, read as the reverse complement.
ACTTCCCTTTCTTTCAACTAAGTTTCTCAATTGCCATTCTGTACCATATATAATATGAAGATGCACAGAAGCATTAAATGACTTTCTTTGTCCCCTCTATTAGCAGTTTTCCATCTAGGCAGGAAAATTCTATTCCTGGCTTTATAATCCAATTACTTTTTTAAGCTCATTAAATTGTGGAGTACAGTGGCCTGGAAATCATGGGAGCTATATCCAAATTAAAATGGCAGAATATCTCTACTGGTTTGCTCTGTAATGCTTACAAAATCATTAATTTATGCAAATTCCTCATTCATAAAATTCAGTGTTTGATATCTGATGTTTGTGGGAAGAGGAGAGGTGTGTGTGAGACAGATAGATAGACAGGCAAGCACGCAGGCAGACAGACAGAGAGTGCAAGAGAGGGGGAGGAGAGAGAGAGAGAGAGAGAGAGAGAGAGAGAGAGAGAGGAGGGAGGAGGGGGAAGCGGAGGGGGGGCGGGGGAGGGGGAGAGGGAGAGAGAGAGAGAGAGAGAGAGAGAGAGAGAGAGAGAGAGAGGGAGAGAGCATGAGAGCATGCTAGACAATCTTTTCAGTGAAGGAAATGATGCATTATAAATATTATATGTGAATTTGAATGCAGCACAAATTTCACTAAAATTATACTCACTCAAGTATTTTGTCTGACATAAAACTCTCTAATGTGTCAGAAAAAAATACTCTGTGTCATTGGCCCATGGGAAAACAGCTCACATTTAAGGAGAAAGAAGGTAATTATGAAGTTAAAAACAACTTTAAGGGTAAAGAGTCACTATTATGTCCTGGAATACACTTATAAGTAAATAATAATGAAAAATATAGTTTTCAAGCTATACTCAAATAATAATATAAAAACATGAGCACTTATGTTAATTTTCACAAGTATAGTGAAGTTTTGTATGTATCTTAGAATAATAGCCATTTTCTTTTTCTAGATGTAATTTTTATTTTAATGATTAATGTATACTATATCACATATATATATCATATTGATAAGATTAATTAGGCTTAACCAATCACATTTATATGGATGTATTTTTGTGAAGTAGAAATTGTTATTATCTGTTCATAGAAAGATAACATTTCCTTTTATTTTTAGTATAACCTTCCTGGGTTGTCTGTACATTTTTTAAGAAGAACTTTTTCAACTGTGTAAGCAGCTGTAATTTAGAAATAGATTAGGAGGGTGCTATTTGCATATCATTTTGCTTCTCTTGATTTTTAAGATTAGCAGTTAAACTTAGAGTTTTCAATCAATACTATCTCATCTTACAAGAATCACCCAAATAAATATTTGGGAAGATCATTTTATTAAATTAAAATGATAAAATATCTTAATTAAACAAATGTTTATAACCTCAGTCATTGTAATGGTAAAATAACCAGAATAGTACTTACTGTTACACATTTTCAAAAGTAATCCGTGGTTTGATGACTGATTGTATCCATTATCCTGGAATTCTGCTCTGAAACTTCTTGATCATCTGTGCAAAATGTTAGCAGTAATTAAAGGTTTTAGCTAAACCTTACAAGACAAATACTGATGAAGTAATAGTAGTGTAACAGTCATGATTTTGTTTCTGTGACATTTAACTGAGAAAGACAATTTAAAAGGAGGAGAGATCCTTTTTCACTTAAGGTTTTAGTACTTTAAATCTGCAGTTAACTAACTTGTTTGTTTCTGGGTTTGTGGTAAATAAAAACAAAACTTATAAAGGCAGAAGATTATGGTATATTAGGACTCATGTAAGCAGGAATGAAGAGAAGGATAAGATGAAACTGGGAATCTACACAGTGCCTTCCTGGGAGAGTTCCTTTCCTTTTTATAGTTAAAAACTTCATACCAGTATTGCTTATTTCAGCTTTTACTACTATGTACTCGTGCTTGGCATATTCTTTAATCTGCTTTGAAACTAAACTGTAATAGGAGCAAAGTTTTCTAAGAGGAAACAAAATATATTGCCTTTTAAGAATACTAAAGTAGAGTAAATAAGGCAATACAAAATTAAGTTTATATGATGCAATAAACTAAACTGATACAAGAAGAGTGAAGAACTGAGACAATCAATGTTTTCCACCAGGGATAGTGGATAGTTAGACCAGTACATCACATTAATGGAAGGAATTCAAAGGCATATACCCAACTTGTGAATTAATTCAGTGGTATTACATATGGAAATACTGTTCTAACACAATCATTTTAAATATGGCTTTGAAAAAATGTAGTTCTGAAAATATGAATGACTTACTGTTAAAGAACCAAGCTAATTGTCATATTAATAGGTATTAAGACAATCATTATTATGCTTCTAACAGTGTGTAAATCTTTATGAAAATCAAGAATTTTATACCTAAAATAATTTACATATGTATTAGTCTGTATAAAAGAGTAGCTAATGTACACATATTCTCAACATGCTTTTATTCAATGATGTGTCACTTGGAGAAAATAATATTTGTAGTCATAATAATACCAGTTTCCTACTCATCCACTTCAGCATATCAGACACTATAGAGAATTAAATTTAAATCAATATGTCATTCAAAATAGGATTTCTTTGTTAAAACATTTGTCAGTATCACTAAGGGACTGTAGATAGAAATTTAAAGAAAAGAAGATAATGTGGAAGATTACATCTTTAATTTTAAGTATTGAATTATAGAATTGTTGAACTAAGGTAATGATTCATCTTAATTTGTATAATAGTTTCCCATGATGTAATATATTACTCAGGAATTAAGCCACTTATTTGAGATTTGCGTTTTAGACAAGCATGCATATGAGACTTACAGATTTCAGTCTGTTTCCATTTCTAGATAACACATCTAAATTTGGCACCTTGTTTACTGAATGAGTCAGTCACAAGAAACCATATCTTGTCTGTCTACTCAAAGTTATTCACACAAACATAATAACCAGAATGGGTGTAGCTTCTCAACTAATGTATGTGGGTAAGCAAAGTAGCTAGGAAGCTCAGCCAGGATCTTGGTTCCTTTCCTTGACGGGATTACAATTGATAACTTCTACATGATTTCATTGTTTAGATAGTAAATGCAAAGATGATGTTGAGTAAATAAAAATGGAATCCACAAGACCCTCCAAATTCACTCCTGTGAAATCACATGGATTAAGAACTATGATGCAGAGCATGTGATGATATTGAGAATGGCAAATTGCCCTGACTAGCTTATTGATGTCATCAATGTTAAAGAATGCTAAATTTTTCTTTTAAACAATGACTATTTTAGAATGACAATTCTAAAAATGATACCACAAACATAATCTAGAATATCTATGCACATATATGCGTGCATGCACACACAAACATACATACATAATATTTGAAAATAACACTTAATATAATAGCCAGAAGTTGGAAATAACCCAGATATCCTTCAACAGAGGGATGGATACAGAAAATGCGGTACATTTACACAATGGAGTATTACTCAGCTATTAAAAACAATGAATTCATGAAGCTCTTATGCAAATAAGTGGAATTGGAAAATATCATCCTGGTGAGGTAACCCAATCACAAAATGGTATGCACTCACTGATAAGTGGATATTAGCCCAAAAGCTCACAGTACCCAAGATACAACTCACAGACCACATGAAGCTCATGAAGAAGGAAGACCAAAATTTGCACACATCAGTCCTTTTTAGAAACAGTAACAATATTCTCATGGGAACAAATATGGAGACAAAGTGTGGAACAGAAACTGAAGGAGAAGCTGTCTGGAGACTGCCCCACCTAGGTATCCATCACATGTACAGTCACCAAACGCAGACGTTGTTGTGGATGCCAGTAAGTGCATGCTGACAGGAGCCTGATATAGCTGTCTCCTTAGAGGCTCTGCCAGAGCCTCACATGTACATGTGGATTTTTGACAGATTTTGAGAAGGTAAAAATTTTCAATGCTTTGATAAAGTTAATACAATGTTATTCCCCATAATAATTTTTAAAAATTACAAAAATTATTTCCCAAAAGTTATAATCAATGATATCTTAATACCATTGATAAGAAAAATATCCATTTAATTTTGATGACATAATTTTGAAATTTCTCTTTCTCACTATTTTGGTGTTGCAATTGATTCCAGTTGATTTATCCTTCCAAATAAAAAGCATATGATATATGTATACATTTCTATACTTAGAGACAAAATAGAATTCTTGTTCCATCCCATGTTTTTCCAGCTCTTAGATGATATATATGTCATTCAATCCAGAACAATCCTTTCTTTTGTGTAGGTTGGCAGTATCAAGGATTTATGAGGGATACTCCTCCTGCTAGTGAGATGAGAATGAGATTCAATATGCTTTAAAAGCAAGTATAAATCTAAGTTGGTGAAAGGAAAACTTGAAAAAAATGCTATAATCCTGTAAAATACCCAAACATTTGTGATTTTTATTCTTTCTGCCTCACCAGGTGGTGGAGAGCAGAAAGGAGAGAAAATAAAATTGTAATCCATAATTTTAACTGGCTTCCTAGAACTCATCATTAGTGACAGCTGAAAGAACTGAAGATATTGCAGCAAATCAATTCTCCTTTACTGGAACTTTGTTTGCTTGTTCATTTTTACTCTGTAAATGAATATTGGACAAGAAAAGCAGACACATAAAAACAGGCGTATGAGTTCCTGTCTCTGGATTTAAGTGCCAAATCCATTACCTTATCATTTAGGATGCTTAGATCAAATTGCTTAACAAATAATAATCAGAGACCAATCAATGCCATTTTGTGGCCGATACATGTGTGAAATATTTATCATTGTTATTTTGACAACCAAATTTTCATTCAGTAAATGCATCATACTCAAGAACCATAAATGTTTGTTTCAATGAACTAATAACAAGAAGAGCCTCCATTTTGTTTATAGAAAACTACCGTGAGCAGGAATGAAGAATTTCAATGCTTTTCTCTCCTTTACTCCTCATGATTTCAGATCGCTTATCACTTACTTAGAAACGCATGGCACTATGAAGAGACTAAGATAAAATATACTGACTTTCACTAAAAATGAACTATTCATACTTTCCAGGATCTAAAAATTTCTAGTTTTGAGAATAATTTCTTAATTCTGTTGAGTGTTCTTTTAAATAGCTTATGCTATGTCAAGTGAGATTATGCCAACGTTTTAGTACAACCTATCTTAATAAAAAAATGTCATGTAAATAAATGTAGTATCAAATATCGTTTAATTATAACAATTTGTATGGTGATATATTGCATGACTAATTACCAATAACCACAGTAGTGCCTTTAATATGTATCACTTATGACACATATTATGCGACATATTCATTCAGTTATGCTGATTTTGTCATGATGCTTAAAGAGAATTCAATGTTTTGAAATCATTCACAAAAAGTACAGGCTAACATGTACTCCTTACTGTTGTGGGAGATATTTAAATTAGCAGCATTCAATCTGGCTTTTCTTAATCAGCTACCATGTTCCCAACTAGCCTAGGCCTGCAGCCAAGGCCTGCAGCCACCAGCAGCGGTGGCATATCACTGCTACTCAGTTTATGCCGTCTGCTCAGATGACCAGAGACACCGGACCTGGCACCCATGAGATGCCAGCATGAGAGATGGCTCTGACAATCTCTCTTCACAAAGTTGAGCTGAGTCCAGACCATCCCGCCATTCATGTGGGCCAGGTAGGAATGATACTCTAATGCTTAGATTATCCAAAGGCTTTATATATTTAATAATGCTCAATAACAAGTTGCCCACATAATCAGAGGTATAATCCAATACCCAACCTAGATATATCAACTACTGTTGACTGCTACAGACAAGCACACATCTGCTTCCATGTTCCTCTCTCTCTGGTGCTCTCTCTCCTAGCTTCTCCTCTTTCTTTTCCTCTTCCTCTCCTTACTCCTCCTCTTCCTCTCCTTGCTTCTCCCAACTTGTGGGAAAAATATCCCTCTACACCTTACTTTAATGTAAAATACTTAATTCAATGAAATTGCATATTCAGTTAATCAATGAAATATAGGTGGTGAAAGATACCTCCTCCCAAGTTCTCGCTAATATCTGTTTCAACAGTCTCAGTGCTTCTGCTCCAGTAAAAGATTAAGACTGAGACAGACATAGAAATGAACAATCCAGATTAATTTCAGTAGGTGAGACAGTAAACACAGAAAATCAAAACAACCCCCCCCCACCATGGTGTATTTGCTGGATGACAAAATCAGGCAACATGAACTGCACAGGCCTGCCTCTAGCATCCACCTTTTAACCCTTGGTCTACCAGTTCTCCCACTTTACCTCCCATGTATTAGTCAGGATTTGTCAGATTTTTTTGAAAATGAATACAAGTATTTTGTATTCAGTTATAATTCAGTTGATACAATTAGACACATACAAAGCAGATATTGAAACTTAAAGAGTAGTTGAAAATAACTGCTTCTCATTCATTGGCTTGGTAGCTAACAAATTATTGTTACTTCAGCTTTATGGATATTTGACAGGTTGTACCTGTGTTTGTGGATATGTGTATTTGTGTGTGTGTGTGTGTGTGTGTGTGTGTGTGTGTGTGTGTGTGTGTATGTGTGTGTGTGTGTGTGAAACAAAGTAGGGAAGCTTTATGTGTAAAGATGAGAATCATCCTGAATAAAGATATATCTATGAATGTTTGTAAATGAAAGAATTTGCTATGTCAACTCTCAGTGAATAGATGAATCAAAAAGATTCTCAAGAATAGTGAATTCAAATAAAGGAGGTAGTTCAAACATTCTTCATGTTATTTATTACTCTTCCCTTCAACTCATTTTGTATTGATCATCCTTCTCTGAACCCAATTTAACTCTGTTTTTCCAACTTTTTCTTCATATCAACTCTTTACTCCCTTTATATCCTCTTCGTAATAAGCAACAGTATCTACCTTATTTCAATCAGACATCTCAGGTCTTCTGGCCTCCATAATTAAAAACTCACATGATTGTACTGGAATCTAAGATAACTGATTAATATCTCAATGGTAAGGTGATGGATGAATAGCTTTAATTTTGGCTGCAACCTTAATTTCCTTTTATTATATGGGATAATATTCTCCATATTCTAAAGGCTAGAATATATACATCTTTTGAAAATTTTTATTCATCAGAGCACATATGTCTGTGAAATAGTTTTTAATAAAAATGTTTTCAACATTTCTTACTGATATTCTAAGTTAGAAATAACCTTATAAATGTACTAGCCATTTATATCTATTCTCATCAATCACGGTGAGTTAAATATATGCTAAAGCAACAATCTGGATGGATCTCAAAATACTAGGCTGAATAAAAATTGTTGGATTTCAGATAATATTAATCTAGCATGTGGGATATTAGGAAACCCAACCTATAGTGAAATAAATGTCAGTGAGATAGGTTGCAATAAATAAGTTCTTCATCACTTCATTGAAACAACTAATGAACTTTATCAATTGAGGTAAAAAGTTTTGTAATTCATATTTTTGGAGACCTATATCTAAGATAAAGTCAATTCATTGTTTTGGTCTTTAGAGAGTTACTTTTTATGTTAGGCATATGTAAAAGAGAAATGTTCATATGTTGAAAAATAGCAGATAAATGACCAGCATGGAAACAGAGTCCTTGGTAATAATATGCTGTCAGTGCTCTGAGTTTCTTCAATTAGGTTCTATTCCTTAAAATACCTTAGAATTATTCACAGTTTGGTTCTGATGATCTAGTCTGTAAATAACAGATATGTCAGGGATGCTTATACAAACAGCAGTAGTAATACAATATAGAGAGCGATAGATTATAGGACATGGAACATCAGTCTAATTAAGTATATGCATTTAGTAAAAGATATAAAATTTTGTATGTTAATATATATTATTTATATTTCCTTAAGCAATAACATAAAAATAAATTAAAGTAAAGATAAAACAGCCAAAGTATAATTCTAATTTTAAAATGGATAGAAAGGAATAACTATGTATAATCTGTAGATTATTCAGATTTCATTGATCCATATTTACACTTATATAAATCAGCAATTGATGATGAACTGTATGTTTAATTCAGTTCTAAGGAATTAAAATCACCCTATGGATGATATCATTTCAATTTTCCAAGTGTTATTATGTTGGGAAATACTGTGAATATTTTTTGCTGGACATAAAAGATACATTTTTGTAATGATACATTTAATAATACCTACATATCATAGCAGTCCACTATTAAAAGCTACTTGGAAATATATGCTCATCCATTACAAAGAATGTTGTTAGTCATGAAACTGTCATTAAACACGTCTTAATTTTTTTTAGTTTCTTTTTTTATTGGATATTTTATTTATTTACATTTCAAATGTTATCCCCTTTCCCAATTTCCCTTCCTCTATCCCATTGCCTCTGCCTCTGCTTCTATGACATTGTTCCCCAACCACCCACCCACTCCCATCTCCTCACCCTGGCATTCCCCTATGCTAGGATATCAAGGTTTCACAGGACCTCTCCTCCCATTGATGCCAGACAAGGCCATCCTCTGGTACATATGCGAATGGAGCCATGGGTCACTCAATGCTCCATGTGTGCTCTTTAGTTAGTGGCTCAGGCTCTCTCTAGAGGGTCTGGTTGGTTGATACACTTGTTCTTCCTATGGGGTTGCAAAACCCTTCAGCTCCTTCAGTCCTTTCCCTAACTCCTCCATTGGGGACCTGGTGCTCAGTCCAAAGGTTGGCTACAACAATCTCTGTATTTGTCAGGCTCTGGCAGAGAATCTCAGGAGACAGCTCTATTAAGTTCCTATCAGCAAGAACTTCTTGGCATCCTCAATAGTGTGTAGGTTTGGTGACTGTATATGGGATTGATCATCAGGTGGGGCAGTCTCTGGATGGCCTTTCCTTCAGTCTCTGCTCCACACTTTCTCTCTGTATTTCCTCCTGTGAGTATTGTATCCACTTTTAAGAAGGCTGAAGCACCCACAGTTTGATCTTCCTTCTTTTTGAGCTTCATGTGGTCTGTGAGTTGTATCTTGGCTATTCCTAGCTTTTGGGCTAATATCCACTTATCACTGACTGCATACCATGTGTGTTCTTTAGATGTTTTCTAGTTCCATCCAATTGCCTAAAAATTTCATGAAATCATTGCTTTTTATGGTTGAGTAGTATTCCACTGTGTAAATGTACCACATTTTCTGTATCCATTCTTCTGTTGAAGGACAACTGGGTTCTTTCCAGCTTCTGGCTATTATATATTAAGCTGCTATGAACATAATGGAGCGTGTATCCTTGTTATATGTTGGAACATCTTTTGGGTATATGCCCAGGAGTGGTATAACTGGGTCTTCAGGTATTACTGTGTCCAATTTTCTCAGGAACTGCCAGATCGATTTCCAGAGTGGTTGTACCAGCTTGCAATTCCATCAACAATGGAGGAGTGTTCCTTTTTCTCCACATTCTTGCCAGCATCTTCTGTCACCTAAGTTTTAAGGTACATAACTCTTTTTAATTTGTTTTTTAAGAAATTTATATAATGCAATTTCACTTTACTCATTGTCTTTCCATAAAACCTTCCCAGACCTAACCTTCCATTCCTATTCAACTTTGTGTTCTTTTGTTTTACCCCACTGGAGCCAGCTGTGTGGCCCAAGTATTCTTTGGTACAAGGACTTTCACTGGAGCTTGGTTAACTTATAAGAGGGTGTATTATTAGTAAATACTTACCTTTCTTTTTCCAACAGCTATTTTTTTTTTTTTTTTGCATCTCCTAGGCTAGAGGTGAAACTTTATTGCTAACACACACTTTGTGATAAGGTTTTGTCTTGTTTAAGATTGTGTGGTAGGGCTATCATAATCACTTAAAATTCACATTTGTTTTGTTTTATATTGAATTTTTAAAATTTATTTTTCAAATGTTATCCCCTTTCCTGGTTTCCCCTTCTCAAACCCCTATCCTATCCTCCCAACCCTTTCTTCTATGAGAGTGCTCCCCCCCCACCCACTCACTCCAATTTCCCCGACTTAGCATTTTTAGGCTACCTGTCATGTCCAGACGGAATTTGTATATTGTAGTGATTCACCACCTCTGTCTCATACACTCTTTCTCTAACTGCTTAAACAATGGTCCCTAAGCTTTTGGAGGAGTAGGTATGTATTATCAATTTTGTACTGTATGTTGACTCTGCTGTCTCTCGAACCACTGCCACTCATGGATATCTGGGCTGACCCATCATTTATTGAAATTAAAAGCTACTCTAATGAGAGTTGAGAGAGTATAATATGTGGATTCAATGACTTTTCATTAGAATTTTGGTAATGCATATTTAGAGAAATAGTAGTAGTTGCTGCTCCCTTAAGATCTATGATCTGTCTAGTTATAAACAGTTGGCTCTGTAATGGTGTCGGGTATGGGTTTTATCTCTCAAAGTGGGACAGTGGAACTTACATGCAAATTAAAAACTGTTTGGTTAGAGCCTGATTGTTTGTTCCACTAGTGAAACAGTAGTTTTATCTTGCTAGGGCCATTATTATTGTAGTTCTTAATTTTCACGCACGGGTAAGGCTTATGATTCATTTTTCTTCCAGTAGCATGTAGAGTACCTTCCATCTTCAGGACAGCTAGCCAGTTAAGATGATGCTTCACAATCAGAATCAACTTTCATCTATATTTATCCTCTGGAAGTCATTTTTTTTTGTTTTGATTATTTGAAAAATTCATACATATATACTATCCAATTTGGTCATTTCTATGTAAACAATACCTTTCTAACACCCCACACATTGCAATTCAAAACCTCCTCCCATCTTCATGTCTTTCTTTTGTATTTTCTTTCCTTTTTTATCTTCTTATTTTTATCTTTTGGAATCCAAACAGTGCTGCCAGTATGTACATTGTGTGGGACCACACACTGAAGCATGGACAGGGTTCCAGGGATAGCATCTATACAGGAAGTAGACTGGACCTCCTTAGCATCAATAATATTAAGTTCCCCAGAGCAGGATATAGTTAGCCATGTGACCCACCTTATCTATTCTGAAATATTGACTTGTTTATTGTTGAGCAGTCTCAGTAAATTTAACTGTACTTTCTATGAGGCTATAGCTGCTACTATGGCCCTTATTATATTTCCACCTCTCCTGTAATATTCCAGAGGTTGGTGATATGAGTAAACGTGGCACACATGGGCAAGCTCATATGTTTAAATTATTGGTATCCAGTCATTGGAACTGTTTGGGAAAGAATAAAAGGTGTAAAGCTGTTGGAGGAGTTTGTCACTAGGAGTGAACCCTGAGGTTTAAAAAACACACATCAAACTTAGTCTGTCTCTGTCTCAGTCTCTGACTCTCTATCTCTCTGTCTTTGTCTCTCTGCCTCTGTCTCTCTCTGTTTGTCTCTCTCTCTGTATGTGTGTTTGTTTGTGTATGTGTGTCTGTAGGTGTGTGTGTTTGCTGTCTGTGGATCTAATTATAAAGCATTCAACTATTTCTCCAGCACTATGCCTTCCAGTGTGCTGCCATTTTGGACATGCTGTCTCTTCACAGCAATAGCACACTATGACAGAAGTTGGTATCAGAGATTAGGAAGATTCTGTGGCAGGCCTGATCATGCTGTTTGTGATGAGATATATTAACACTTTGGGATTTTTGGACAAAAAAAAAAGGTTAATGTTTCAAGTGGGGCTTATGGGTCTATGCCATAGAGACCATAGAGAAAGAAAAGAGTACTGCTAAGAACAATGTATAATGTGGCAGCCAGTCCCAAGTAGTTTTAAGGGAAAATAATATCGGAGGCAATTCTTATCATATTTTGGCTAAAATGTGGCCTCTTTTTGCCCTTGTTCTAAAAATCTGCCAGAGAATGAGTTGAAATAACTTAGACTAATGTTATTGGCAGAGTAAATTTCAAGACAGCAGAGTATGTCTGATGGTTTTTGGAGATCAATTTTATATAGTCTAAAATGAACAGAGATGCATGGAATATAGAGCAATACAATATACAATTTCCAGAACTGGAGCATATGGAAATATAATGTTGGAGCCAAGTCTTCTGCTCAGGCAGATGAGAAACTTAAAGACCTGAAGCAAAAGAGGAAGAAAGGGAGTGGTAACCTAAGGTCAAGACTCCACACAAATAATCCCATAGCCAGTGAAAAGACCTGAGGAAATCCCTGAATCAAACAAACAAAAATTGAAAATGCAAATGATAGAGGAAACCAAGTCAGGCTCCAAAAAGGAGAAATATTTGTCAACTTTGCCCAGGTGTTTCTGGTTTTGTCAAGGAATATATAGAAAAGGGTTTGAGCAATCTTCCTCTGAAGTTATGGACTGCAGAGCCCAGGTGTGTAGCAAGAAAGTCCAATCATAGTGGGCTAGAGAGACCATTGCCTGAAGTTGTAAAGGTAAAGCCTAAATTGCTTTGGAGACTTCAAGATATTGGAAAGACCACACCTGAAAGACACTTGACAATAGTTTTAAGACCTGTTGTAGGAGCAGCCCAAGAGAGGAAAGATTGTTGCAGTCAACAAGGCTTAAGAGACCTGAAGATATGAAGAACATTTTGATGTCAGACATAGAGGTGTAGAATTTGAAATTTGCCCTGCTAAATTTTTATTTTACTTTGATCCAGTATTTTTTCCCTACCATTTCTCCATTTGGAATGATAATGTATATTCTGTACCATTGTATGTTGGAAGCATGTAATTTGATTTTTTTTACAGGGCTTTATTGTTATTGAGATTGACCTACAATGAGGAAAAGACTTTGGACTTTTAAGCAGTCTTAAAAATGAAAGACTATGGGGATATTTAAATTGGATCAAATACATTTGGCATTATGATACAGTCATAGGGCCCTAGGTTATGTGGAGTAGAAAGTGGGGTTTTAGTAAGAATGGACCCCATTGACTCATATGTTTTATTGCTTAGTCCCCAGTTATTGAAACTACTTAGGAAGAATTAGGCTTCACTATGGGTGAGCCTGGTTGACTCCACTTCACAACTGCTGTTCTTCATGGTGGTTATCCTATGGTGCTGGCATCTCCACTAAACTGGGGTTCTCTACTGCAGCTAGGTTTCATTAATAGCCTCTCATAGACTCTCTTCATGGTGCCAAGCCTCAACTTCTTTGTATGACCCCTTCAGTTCTGAGCCATCAACTGCAAATGAAGCTGCAACTTTACCAATGGCCTTCTTTTGCCTCTCACATTGCCAAGCCTCCGCTTCACTCTGTGACCCCTTCATACCTTCAAAACCAGTACCACCAGGGTGACTCTTACATAGTATCAAGCTCACCTGTAGCACAAAGTACAACCTTGGCTATCTCTGGAACACAGGTTTTTTTTGTTTTGTTTTGTTTTGTTTTTTTGTTTTGTTTTGTTTTGTTTTGAGATCTCAGAAAACACTTCCAGATCTCACCTCAGTGATTCTGGTCTCTTCTTAATGTCCACTAATTTCTAAACTCCAGCTAAGCAGCATCCATTTTCCCAGTAGTTCCTTCTATTCTTGACTCTAAAGACAGAGCCACGTGGCCAAAGCTGCTGAGTTCTACTGCTTCCTGGAGCTGGAACATGGCCCCTTTTTTCTATTACATTATTACTAACTTTAGGTTTTCCAGCTTCTTTTCTGTCTAAACTTGGCTGTCCTGGAATTTATTCTATAAGCTGACCTTAAATTCAGAGGTTTGTAGTTCTCTAAGTCTCCTGAGTTCTGGAATTAAATGCATGTAGTACCGTGCCTGGACCTAAGCTTATCTCTACTTGGAACGTGCTTTGTACCAGGGTCACCTTGAACTCAATGATCTGTTTGCTACTGTCTCCTGAAATTAAAGGTGTGTACCACAGTGTCTGGGCTTAAGCTATTTATGGCCACAGTTTCTCAAGGACAAAAGCATGTGTCTTCCAGTCTCAAGGTCTCCATCACAACTTTGGTCTCCATTTCTTGATTGTAGCTCATTACAGATTAAAAGTCCAAATGAAAATAATAACCAGGTAATAATGCCTAACATAATATAACTATTCCTTCTCAAATTGAATCAAATAGACAAAAAGTTTAACAGGGTGAGATTTTGTCAACAGGTTATCACTCTCTTAATCTGTTTATCTCCTTGAACATAAGATTCAGCTCTATTGTATTTCCTGGTATCCTTTTATTATTTAAATCACACAGTTTTTTATTTTTTATATTTATTTCTTAACTTTCTGTGGTTCATCATGAAACTAAACAACAGCACAGTCTAAACTGGATTGTTTTGAGACCTCCATTGTCAATGCAATTAATTTGACTCTCTTCATCTTAGCCTCAGAGAGACTCTTTGGACAAAGACAGAAATCAGTCAAGTTCTTTACCAAAGTATCATAAGAACAGTCTCTCAGTCACATACTAAAATGTTCCTATGAAACCTCTAGAGCCAAGCTCTCACAGTTTATATCACATTCAGCAACAAAGTCTTTCATATTTCCACTAAGATTTGACTCTTAAAAGTTCAGTCCAATATCATCAAGGCAGGAAGCATAGCAGCCTCCAGGAAGTCATAGTACAAGAAAAGCTGAGAGTTCTATAGCTCGTTCCAAAGTCAAACAGGAGAAGAAGGTCACCCATGTGGCTAGGAGGATGGTCTCAAAGCCCATCCTCACAGTGACACACTTTCTCCATCAAGGTCATGCCTATTCCAACAAGGTCATACTTTGAATAGTGCCTCTCCTTGGACCAAACATATTCTAACCACCATATCTTTTTTTTTGTTTTTGTTTTTTTGTTTTGTTTTGTTTTGGGGTGTTTTGTTTGTTTGTTGTTCTTTTTTATTGGCTATTTTATTTATTTACAATACAGATGCCATGCTCTTTCCCTACTTCCCCTCCCTAGAGCCCTCTATCCTATACTCCCTCTTCCTTTATGCTTTTATACCATTTTGATTACATGCATGTATTAAAGTCAATTCTAGCAATACAAGAGATGCATATTGTCAAGAAACTAGCAATAAAATAAACACAAATAGACAGAGAAAAATCAAAGCATTAAACTTAATTAGGTGAACACTCCCGTGATCACTATTTCTAAAAGCTTATCAGGATGATCAAAGTATCTGAGCCTACTTCCCTGTCCTAGCCCAAGGTCATTTTCTTGTCTAAAGCCTACTTCCTTGTTCTAGCCTAAAATTTAGATTTCTGTCTGAAATTACTTTTTTGTTCTAGCTTAATATTTAGATTCCTGACTGAGATTACTTCTTTGTTGTAGCCTAAGATTTAGATTCCTACCTGAAATTATTTCTTTGTTCTAGCCTAATGTCAGATTCCTGCCTGAAGCCTACTTCCTTGTCCTTGGTCAGTGTCATATTCCTGTCAAGCAGCTCATTTCCTTGTCCTTGGCCCATATCAGCTTCTTGCCAAGTAGCCCCAAAGGCTTTCCACCTCTTCCCCTTTTTAATTTTGTTAGCAAGACTGAGCCTGTCTTCAGTCATTCTGACAAGAATGCTTTCCTACCCATTATGAAAATATACATTATCAAAGCAATGCACTTATGTCTTAGGTTGGTAAGGCTCTGTGCAGAATCTTACTTGTCCTAGGTTTGCCAGCCTGTTATTTAATAACTATCTGGGGGTCCATTTTCAGGTTCAAGCCATGTCCTTTGGCTACCTACATGTTGATGTTGTTAAGATAAGCTTTTACACTATGGGGATGGGCAGGAATAAAAGTATTCCCAGGACAAGAAGGGCTAGCCTGATCAAGCTATATATGCCATTCCTGAGGTTTTACCAAAATGGAAATACTGACCTCAGGCCATGGATAATTCTATCAGCACTATCTGCACTATCTGCAGTATCAAAGCTCAATAGAGCAACATGAAGTTCATAATCTCACTATGCAAAGTTTTTACACCCAGAGAGGTGTTAGGATTCTGCCAAATATCCTACAGGTATCTTTAAACTTTTTTTCAAATTATAATGACAATCATTGTGAATTAGAGAGCATCATCTGTTGTTCCAGATTCCTATATAAATCCTTTTGTATATGCAATACATTCGTAACATTTTTTTTTTTGCTAGATGATTAACAAAAATAGTTGTCTTAACTCCTTGTTTGAAATCCAGATCCTCAGCACTTGGGAGGCAGAGACAGGTGAATTTCTGAGTTCGAGGCCAGCCTGGTCTACAGAGTGAGTTCCAGGACAGCCAGGGCTACACAGAGAAACCCTGTCTCAAAAATCCAAAAGAAAAAGAAAGAAAGAAAGAAAGAAAAGAAAGAAAGAAAGAGAAAGAAATCCAGATCCGGTTCCAACTTTATCTCTTGCTATCATAACATCATAGAGAGCTACAGCTAACTTCCAAATATGACTCTGATAATGTCCATATCCAGTCTTCCAAAAGTAGACTGTTATTTCAAATATTGGATTTATTTCTAGAGCAGTACATGATTGAGTCTTAATAGCTGGTTACCTTCAAGAAGAATACAAGAGACATTATAATTTCTCTTTTTGATTCTCCATCCCACAAAGTCTAAAAACTTGAGGCAAGGCAGCTTGTCCCATCTGGGATATAATCAAACAAAGGTGGGTCAGGAACATATGTCCAATACAGGAACATATGTCCCATTCACCTTTGTCAGGGAACTCAGCAAGGTCACAGGTCAGCAACATTCTTTGTCTCAAGAACAGTATGTTACACCAATCTTTTTAAAGTTCCATGGGCCTCTTCCACAATACCTTGTCCTTGAGGATTATACAAAATCCCCATAATAAATTGTTAACAAAAAGTCTTGACTGCTCAACTACAATTGCCAGACCCATTACTTATTTTTTATTGGATATTTTATTTATTTACATTTCAATGTTATCCCCTCTCCCATTCCCCCTCAAAACCTGTGATCCCATCCCCCTCCTCCTACTTCTATGAGTGTGTGCCCACCATCCCCCATTCCTGCCTCCCTGTTCTCAAATTCCCTGACACTAGGAAATCCAAACTTTCAAGGAACAAGGCCCTCCACTTCCACTGATGCCTGACATGTCCATCCTTAACTACCTATACAGGTGGAGCCATGAATCCTTCCCTTTCTATTCTCAGGCTGGAGGTTTGGACCCTGGCAACTGTGGTTAAATATTTTCATACTCCTTCTAAGAAGGACCAAAGCACCCATACTTTGGTCTTCCTTTTTCTTCTTGAGCTTCATGTGGTCTATGCATTATATCTTAGGTATCATGAGCTTTTGGGCTAGTATCCACTTATCAGTGAGTGCATACTATGTGTGTTCTTTTGTGCTGGGTTACCTCACTCAGGATGATATCTTCCAGTTCCATCCATTTGCTAAAGAATGTCATGAACTCATTGTTTTTAAGAGCTGACTAGTATTCCATTGTGAAAATGTACCAAATTTTCTGTATCCATTCCTCTATTGAAGGACATCTGGGTTCTTTTGAGCTTCTGGATATTATAAATAAGGCTGCTATGAACATAGTGGAGCATATGTCCTTGCTGAAACATTTTTTGTGAATATACCCAGGATTGGTATAACTAAAGAAGTTGAACACTTCTTTAGGTGATTCTAGGCCATTTGAGTTTCTTCAGTTGAGAACTCTTTGTTTACCTCTGTACCCCATTTTTAATAGGGCTATTTGATGGTATAGAGTCTAATTTCTTCAGTTCTATTTATATCTTGGATATTAGTCCTCTATCAGATGTAGGATTGGTAAAGATCTTTTCCCAATCTGTTTGTTGCTGCTTTGTCCTATTGATAGTGTCCTTTGCTTTCTAGAAGCTTTGCAGCTTTATGACGTCCCATTGTCAATTCTTGATCTTAGAGCATAAGCCATTGGTGTTCTGTTCTGGAATTTTCCCCTCTGCCCATGTGTTTGAGGCTTTTCCCTATTTTCTCTTTTATTAGTTTCAGTGTAGCTGGTTTTATGTGAAGGTTCTTGATCCACTTGGATTTGAGCTTTGTACAAGGTGATAAGTATGACTCAATTTGCATTCTTCTACATGCTGACCTACAATTGGACCAACCCCATTTGTTGAAAATGCTGTCTTTTTCCCACTGGATGGTTTTAGCTCCTTTGTCAAAGATCAAGTGAACATAGGTATGGGAGTTCATTTCTGGGGCTTCTATTCTATTCTATTGATCCTCCTGCCTGTCTCTGTTCCAATATCATGCAGTTTTTATCACTATTGCTTTGTAGTACAGCTTGAAGTCAGGGATGGTGATTCCCTCAGAAGTTCTTTAACTGTTGAGAATAGTTTTTGCTATCCTGAGTTTTTTTGTTATTCTAAATGAATTTGAGGATTGTTCTTTCTATCTCTGTGAAGAATTGAGTGGGAATTTGATGGGGATTGCATTAAATCTGTGATTTCTCTCAGAAAGATAGCCATTTTTACTATATTAACCCTTCCAATACAGGAGCATGCGAGACCTTTCCATCCTCTGAGATCTTCAATTTCTTTCTTCAGAGACTTGAAGTTCTTGTCATACAGATCTTTTACTTTCTTGGTTAGATTCTCACCAAGATATTATATATTATTTGTGCTATTGTGAAGTATGTCATTTCCCTAATTTCTTTCTCACCTGTTTATCTTTTGAGTTGAAGAAGGCTACTGATTTGTTTGAGTTGATTTTATAACAGCCACTTTGCTAAAATTGTTGATCAAGTTTAGGAGCTCTCTGGTGGAAGTTTGGGGTCGATTAATTATACTATCATATCATCTATAAATAGTGAAATTTTGACTTCTTCCTTTCCAATTTGTATCCCTTTGACATCCATTTGTTGCCTAATTGCTCTGACTAGGTCTTCCTGTACTATATTGAATAGGTAGGGAGAGAGTGGTCAGCCTTATCTAGTCCTGATTTTAGTGAGATTGCCTCGTTTCTCTCCATTAGTTGATGTTGACTACTGGTTTGCTGTATATTGTTTTTACTATGTTTAGGTATGAGCCTTGGATTCTGATCATTCCAAGGCTTTATCATGAAGGGATGTGGAATTTTGTCGAATGCTTTTTCAGTATCTAGTGAGATGATCTTGTGGGGTTTTTCTTTGAGTTTGTTTATATAGTGGATTGCACTGTTGGATTTCTGTATATTGAACCATCCCTGCATTCCTGGGATAAAGCCTATTTGATCATGATAGATAATTATTTTGATGTGTTCTTGGATTAGGTTTCTGAGAATTTTGTTGAGTATTTTTGCATAGATATTCATAAGGGAGATTGGTCTCAAGGTCTCTTTCTTTGTTGGGTCTTTGGTTTAGGTATGAGTGTAATTGTGGCTTCATAGAATGAATTGGGTAGTGTTCCTTCTGTTTCTGTTTTGTGAAACAGTTTATAGAGAATTGGTATTAAGTCTTCTTTGAAGGTCTGATAGACATCTTCACTAAAACACCTGGTCCTGAACTTTTTTTTTTTTTTTTTTTTTTTTGATGTGGAGACTTTTCATGAATGCTTCTATTTCTTTTGGGATGATGGGACTGTTTAGATGGTTTATCTACTCCTGATTTAACATTGGTAACTGGTATTTGTCTAGAAATTGTCCATTTCATCCAGACATTCCAATTTTGTTGAGTATAGACCTTTGTATTAGGATCTGAGGATTTTTTGAATTTCATTGTTTTCTGTTGTTATGTCTCCCTTTTCAGTTCTGATTTTATTAATTTGATACTGTCTATCTGCCCTGTGATTAGTCTGGCTAAGGGTTTATCTATCTTGTTGATTTTCTCAAAGAATCAGCTCCTGGTTTTATTGATTCTTTGTATAGTTCTTTTTGTTTCTACTTGGTTGATTTCAAACCCTGAGTTTGATTATTTCTTGTTGTCTACCCCTCTTGGGTGTATTTGTTTCTTTTTGTTCTAGAGCTTTCAGGTGTGTTGTCAAGCTGCTAGTGTATGCTTTCTCCAATTTCTTTTTGTAAGCACTTAAAGCTATGAGTTTTCCTCTTAGCACTCCTTTCATTGTGTCCCATAAGTTTTGGCATGATGTGTCTTCATTTTCATTAAATTGTAAAAAGTCTTTAATTTCTTTCTTTATTTCTTCCCTCACCCCATTATCAACGAGTAGAGTATTGTTCAGTTTCCATGTGAATGTGGGTTTTCCATTGTCTTTGTTGTTATTGAAGACCAGCTTTAGACCATGGTGATCTGATAGGTTGCATGGGATTATTTCAATTTTTTTGTATGTGTTGAGGCCTGTCTTGTGACCAATTATATGGTCTATTTTGGAAAAGGTATCATGAGGTGCTGAGAAAAGAGAAATATTCTATAGATATCTGTCAAATCCATTTGGTTGATATCTTCTGTTTGTTTCACTGTAGCTCTATTTAGTTTCTGTTTCCATGACCTGTTCATTGCTTAGAGTGGGGTGTTGAACTCTCCAATATTATTGTGTGAGGTGCAATGTGTGCTTTGAGTTTTAGTAAGGTTTCTTTTATGAAAGTCGGTGCTCTTGCATTTGATGCATAGATAGATGTTCAGAATTGAGAGGTCATGTTGGTTGACTTTTCCTTTAACAAGTATGAAATGTCCTTCCTTATCCTTTTTGATAGGTTTAAGTTGAAAATCAATTTTATTCGCTATTAGAATGGCTACTCCAGCTTGTTCCTTAAGATCATTTCCTTGAAAATTTTTTTCCAGCCTTTTACTCTAAGGTGGTGTCTGTCTTTGTCACTGAGGTGGGTTTCCTGTATGCAGCAACATTTTGCATCCTGTTTACATATTGTCCATTAGTCTATTTTTTTTTTTAAATTGGGGAATAAAGTCCATTGATGTTAAGAGATATTATGTAGAGGAGATTGTTGCTTCATATTATTTTTGTTATTAGCAGTGGCATTGTTTGTGTAGCTATCTTCTTTTGGATTTGTTGGAATATGATTACTTCCTTGCTCTTTCTAGGGTATAATTTCCTTCCTTGTATTGGAGCTTTCCCTCTATTGTTCTTTGTAGTGCTGGATTTGAGGAAAGATATTGTCTAAATTTTGTTTTGTCATGGAATATCTTGGTTTCTCTATCTATGGTAATTGAGAGTTTTGCTGGGTATAGTAGCCTGGTCTGGCATTTGTGTTCTCTTAGAGTCGGTCTGTATGACATCTATCCAGAATTTTCTGACTTTTATAGTCTCGGTGAAAAGTCTGGTGTAATTCTGATAGGTCTGCCTTTACATGTCATTTGGCCTTTTTCCCTTATTGCGTTTAAAATTCTTTCTTTGTTTCGTGCATTTGGTGTTTTGATTATTATATGACATAAGGAATCTCTTTTCTGGTCTAGTCTATTTGGCATTCTATAGGCTTCTTGTATGTTTATGGGAATTTCGTTCTTTAGGTTAGAGAAGTTTTCTTCTATAATTCTTTTCAAGATATTTATTGGCCCTTTTAGTTGGGAATATTCACTCTCTTCTATACCTATTATCTTTAGGTTTGGTCTTCTCATTGTGTCCTGCTTTTCCTGGGTGTTTTAGGTTAAGAAATTTTTGCACTTTATGTTTTCTTTGACAGTTGTGTCAATATTTTCAATGGTATCTTCTGCACCTGAGATTCTCTCTTCTATCTCTTGTATTCTGTTGGTGATGCTTGCACCAATGACTTCTGATTTCTTTCCTAGGTTTTCTACTTCCAGGGTAGTCTCACTTTGTGATTTCTTTATTGTTTCTACTTCCATTTTTATGTTCTGGATGGTTTTGTTCAATTCCTTTACCTGTTTGGTTGTGTTTTCTTGTAATTCTTTAAGAGATTTTTGTGTTTCCTCTTTAAGGGCTTCTACCTGTTTACCTGTGTTCTCCTCAATTTCTTTGAGAGTGTTATTTATGTCCTTCTTAAAATCCTCTATTGTCATCATTAGAAGTGATTTTAAATCTGAATCTTGCTTTCCTGGTGATATGGGGAATTCAGGACTTTCTAATGTGGCAGAACTAGGTTCTGATGATGCCAAGTACCCTGGGTTGCTGATGCTTATGTTCTTGTGCTTGCCTTTCTCTATCTGGATATCCTTAGTGCTACCTGTGCTGTCTCTGACTGGAGTCTGTCTTTCATATTATCTTGGTTGTGTTAGAACTGTTTGGGGTGGGTGTTGTTTCTTGCATGAAAGCTGAGGTGAAAGATCTCCTCAGTGCTCAGAGACTGGAAGGAACCAGTATCCTGGGCAAGGAGTGAATTCCTGGGTCCTAGAGGGTCCTAGCTACTCCTTGTTTGAGGAGGGTGTTGCTGTCTCCTTCCCTAAAATACTGCGTGGGTTAGAGCTCCTGAGAGCCCTACCTCCTCTGGATTTTGTGATATTGGGTGCAGAGTTGCAGCCTGGGAACTGAGCATTTGATCTGGAGACTGGGTTTTCAGAAAATCCTGTCACTTAAACTAAATATTAAACTATATGTTTAGTAACTTGAGCCAGGATATTAAATCATTGTGGCTAGATGAAGAGAAAGAAGAAACTGTGTTCAGCATGTGCTTCATAACAGAGAAATACAATAATAAAAGAAAGAAATTTTATGGGGCCTCTATCAATTACTATGTAGTAAAATCATTGAATATTCTAAGAAACATATTGAAAAGAGAGTGTATGGTATCTATTAAAATAGGAAATAATACAAGCTTTTAGCAGGTTAGCTATTCTATTGAATATGGTATGAGGTTTGTGTGTATGTGTGTTTGTGTGTGTGTGCATGTGCGTATATACATATGCATAACCATTGGCATATAAATGAAATTAGGTTAAATTTGAGACTTGATATTAAGGAATGACAGTAGTAGATTTTATAGTGGGTTTAATTGGATTGAGTATTTGTGTCCTTAACAATATTTATATTCTAAATTCCTAATCTTAATGTAATGACATTAGCGATGCCTGTATTTGGAAAGTAACTACATTTTAATTTTATTATAAGAATGAGGAGATCACAGTGGTATTAAAGATCTGAATATTATTGTCTCTGTCTTTGTAATTTTTCTTGCCTTCTCTCTTGTACTATCCCTACTTCTCTCATTTTCTATGATGAGAGGACTTGAAGAAAAGTTTAAAAAAAAAAAAAAAAAAAGCTATCTGCAAGCCAGTAGAAAGCTTTAACTACAAGCTGAACTTCTAAGCAGCATTCTTTGAAAATTCTGGATTCTAGTACAAGGCACATCACAGTACAGATTTTTATGTACCTACATGGTTTAATTTTGTAGTATGAGCCATGTAACATATGATGCTAAGAAAAGCATTATATAATGGAAAGTTCATAACTGAGAATTTTATCTCAACTCTCTAATTTTTATTTATACAACCTTAAATACACATTGCCATCACTTATAAAATTCTAGTATCAAAACTTGGTTAACCCAAAATATGTTGGCTCTGGGAAAATTATTTTTAATCTGCTATAAGTAATTGAACCTACATAAAATGTGTTCTCCAAAGCCATTTCATAGGAAATTTTCCTATTGAAAATATTTTTTCTCACATAATGTATACTGATTAGGTTTCCTCCCCCTCTTCTCCTCCTAATTCCTGCCCAACATTCTGAGGAATGAGTTTTCCACGCCATGAAATGACAAAATTGTATTTACTCATTAATGTCCAGAGAATATTAAAAGTTTGAGGAATTCTGTTAAAGAAAGAAAATAATGTAATATTATGAAATCTCCTTTGCATTTTAGCTGTTTTCTCTAGATTGAATACTTTATTTCTAGTAGATGGTAGAAGGAGAAAACAGGTAACTCACAAGAACTTCAGAGATTCAAGAGTCTACTCTCTGAGTTTGTGTAATTTGTAAACAAAAGTTAAGGAAAGGCTATTCTGTAGCACACTTTCTCTCAAGATTGTAAGGCACAATTAAGTTGCAGTTTTTCTGAGTCTTCACTCATGTGTAGAGGGGCTCTTTGGTGATACAGCTCTCAGAGTCATCAATGCCTTATTACATTACTCAAATAAATTCACTTGTTCAACAGACTAAATTCAAATATAATCACACTGTTTTAAAGTTCCAACTGGTGGGGAGGGTGGTGAGCCCTTTCACATTTCCTCTGGACAAGTCTCAGAATATTCATTCTCACACATTGGTGTTTGTTCTTTCATACCAGGCTGACAATAATCCTTGCAGTCCTTGTTTGAAATACTGAGGAATTGAAGAAATGTGATTATGATGAATTAGACTTTGAAAATTTGTATTATGGTTATTTGATAAAGGAAAATATTTTAAGGAAAATGCTTTACTAGTGCTATTCTGTACTATTTTATTTTAATTTGAAAATGCTAGTTTTAGGAGTGAACTAAGAATATGACATTAACAACCACTTTAAATGTCATGTCCACATTATTTTTTTTCCATCCTGTGAAACTACAAATTTTCTTAACACATGCTAACAATATGTACCTATCTGAAAAATGTATATTCACACATGCCTCCAGCTTTCATTCTTCAGATACAGAAATTGTTCTTTTGGACCCTCATCCCCATTACCTCAAAGAACTTTTTTTTTCTTTTTCTTTTTTCTTTTTTTTCCTGTCTTTATGTCTTATTGAAAACTAGCCATTTTAGGTCATATTTTTTTTCTTTTTTTCTTTAAATTTATTTAGTTATTTAAATCACATCATAATTTACTTATTTACACAGGGGTTATAAACACAAAAGGCAGGATGTGGGGAAGGAAATGGCACCGGGCATAGGTGTTCAGGGGGAGTACAGATACCTTTCAGAACAGGGTATCAGCTGGGTGTAGGTTCAGGAGACAGGTCACTGATTCTGCCTATGATTCACTTGTCCTTATCTAAGTTGGTACTGTCCACCGAGGCTGCCTATTTATAAGACCTATGATTACTTGGGCTGGTAAATTTCCACAGAAGCAGCCTGTTTACAATAGCTTATAGCCTGCTGTTTCAGTGTTTTTCTACAGAGACCCAAGACTTGGTGTTAGCATGCATGTATGTCAGGACTATTGCTGACTTTAGGCCTATTGCTGATTTTAGGCCTTCAGTGTATATGTAGGGCTGCTCCTGACATCTGCTCCCTTCTCTAAGTATAGAAGGGCCTTGGCGATTCCATTCTTGTGAAGGCAGGGATAGAGTCCTGACCTCCAATAATTGAAAGGGACCTTGTAATGGCTCAGGTCCTCCTGTCATTGTCCAGTGAGGCAGTTCTTTACAGAGATAGAAAGAGCAATCTTAAAATTCATTTGGAATAACAAAAAACCCAAGATAGCAAAAACTACTCTCAAAATAAAAGAACTTCTGGGGGAATCACCATCCCTGATTTCAAGCTGTACTACAAAGCAATAGTGATAAAAACAGCATGGTATTGGAACAGAGACAGGCAGGAGGGTCAATGGAATAGAATAGAAGACCCAGAAATGAACCCCCATACCTATGGTCACTTGATCTTCGGCAAAGGAGCTCAAACCATCCAGTGGGAAAAAAGACAGCATTTCAACAAATGGTGCTGATCCCACTGGAGGTCAACATGTAGAAGAATGCAAATTGATCCATACTTATCTCCTTGTACAAAGCTCAATTCCACGTGGATCAAGGACCTCCACATAAAACCAGCTACACTGAAACTAATAGAAGAGAAAATAGGGAAAAGCCTTGATCACATGGGCACAGGGGAAAAGTTCCTTAACAGAACACCAATGGCTTATGCTCTAAGTTCAAGAATTGATAAATGGAATCTCATAAAACTGCAAAGCTTCTGTAAAGCAAAGGACACTGTCAATAGGACAAAGTGGGAACCAACAGATTGGGAAAAGATCTTCACCAACCTTACATCTGATAGAGGGATAATATCCAAGGTATACAAAGAACTGAAGAAACTAGATTCCAGACAATCAAATAACCCTATTAAAAATGGGGTACAGAGCTGAACAAAGAACTCTCAACTGAGGAAACTCGAATGGTTGAGAAGCATCTAAAGAAGTGTTCAGCATCCCTAGTCATCAGGGAAATGCAAATGAAATCAAAACACTTTTCTAAGTCCCATGACCATTATTCTCCTTTGTTCCAGGACTTTTGCTTTGCTGTGTTGTGCTGTGCTTTGCTTTGCTTAGCTTCATTTTGCTTTGCTTTCTTTGTTTCCACACAGAACAGAAGAATGCAGTGCTTTTCTTTTCATGTCTGCCTTATTTTAATTGACATTGATTATCTTTACCCTTTAATCCAATATAAATATTTTCACAAAGGCAATAATAATTGTATAGATCATTTTTACAGTGTAGCCGATTTGTTTTCCGTACTATTACAAATGATTTACTTTTCATTTCCATACTACAATAATGCACTTCGGTACCTATAGAACTGTTTATTAATACTATCGGAAATTAACAAAAAGACCTCTGCTTTTTTCACAAACACTCAGCATGGTGGCTAATTCATTTCACATATTTAATGCTATTTCTATTGAGCTAAATTAATTGATACCCTTACTTGTACAAATTCTCCTTGAATCCTGGGAATTTCTTGTGTGTGTGTGTGTGTGTGTGTGTGTGTGTGTGTGTGTGTGTATCTTTTTATGTTGTGCTTTTGCAATCATCTATGTGTATATTTTCACAGAATACAAAAGGTGAGGGGAAGCAGGAATGTGAGTATTTTTCTCTAGCATATTCTCTCCAACACGCAAAACAATTGCTTAAAATATTGTAATTTGATATATGATGGGAAGCTTAAAAATTATTATGTGCAATTTTCTCTAAATGCACTCTTATTCCTGGAACACATGAAGACAGTTTAGAAAATCATTTAAATAAGGGGGATTCTGGTCAAGAACACTCATATCTTTCTTGATATGAATAAATATATACAATTGTCTCTACATGTCTCTATTATGATAATTGGACCATTATCTCTCTTAGGCTTATTTTCATGCAGAATTCTGTTGAAAGTTAATTCTGTAGCTAGATTTTTATTACTTATATTACCTGTATCTGTAAAATGCTGTTAGATGATTGAAAATATATCATCAAAATCTTTCAACATTTGTAGCATAGAATAAATATTGTTTAAGAACAAACTTGGTAAAAGCATTATCATCGTATCTATGAACATAGACTTAGTTATATAAATACATAGGTAATCATTATAGCTTAACAACCATGAAATACATCAGAAAGCCATATTTTTTTTATTATGAGGATTTATGTTACTCTATTCAACATAAAATGTAGCACCTTGCCATGTCATAAATTTTGTGCTATTATTTTAATGGCTATAACATTAAAAATTGGATATGTTAGCTTTTAATTTGCTCAATTTTTATTAGCCATGAAAGCATGAATTATTCCTAAATATGGATAAAACATGTTTTCTACTCACTGGAGAGGTACAAAAAGTGTGAAATTATTCTTTGTAGCCTATTTTATAGAATGGTTGGTTTGAAGCAGGATTCTCATCTTTTAACACATTTTAGTAAGTATTTATTTTGCATATATAAAAAGCATTTTAGACAGTAAAACTGTTTTATCTCAAAGAATTCACAGTGTAACAAAATATGCATGTATATTTTTTGAAGTTGAGAAATTTAACATGTGTTCTTTTTCAGTTTTATTGCTAATTACAGGAGAATATTGTCCCATTAAAAAGAGGACAGAAAATACCAATATTTTAGTGAAAAATAATTGAACTTAAATAACATAAATTTGTGACATATAAAAGCTTAGCATAGCATGTTAGCAGTTTGATAATACTATACTTTTATTATCTCCAATGACAAACAAATTTGTGAAGTAGCTAGTATATGTTGAAAGCACTATAATTTGGCAAATTTAAAAGTATAAAATAATTTATTGAAATTTGAATTTGTATATTCTATGCTAATGCAGAAAAGAAACATTGAAAATCTTAAGCTGTATCCTTTTCCTTGACAAACTGTGATTTATTTTTCTCTGTTTTCTTTTGAAAGTAGTACTCCTTCATTCAAAAGAGACTTCAGTAGCTGGTCATCACAATTCTGATTCCTAGGAAAACATGTATTATTTTATTTTCTCCATGAATTTCAACATATTTATCTGTTTTTCATATTTTTTTTCAAACTTGTCCTTTGTTTCTAACAGCTTTCATAGAATCTTCAGTATAAAATGGTAAAGAGACAGTTAGCTGTCCACAGAGTAATATAACTGCAAAATAATTACATTACTGAAACTGGTCAGATTATCACTTCAGTGAGCATCTCTAATTGGTTCCATAATAAAAACATGCTCATTAGTTATGTCTCAATCAGCAGCATCTTTAGTCATTCAAGTAGTTAAGAACAGAACTTAATAATAAAACAATATACTTATAACATCATGAAGACTAGCACATGTCAAAGAGATTCATGAAAGACCACCTCATAATTATCATTACCTTATTAGCCAATTAATGCAAATACCTTCATGACATCCTTATATGTATCTATCTACTGATACTCAGGAAGAATGATTGATCTGTGTCTAACAGGTTTCAGGAGCAAGGACTTACTCAGGCAAGAGTATTCAGAGAGAGATAGTACTCAAGGGATAATTTCTAAGGAAATATGCCATACATTCTTTTTCAAGATTGGTTTCATTTACTTAATTTTTAATTTACCTGTATGTTGAATTTTATTCATAAATTGGAAGCTGTATCTTTTTTTGGATATGTACTAAACCACTTCTAAAATAAATGACAGGTGACTGGAGTTGTGGTGTTAATAGTTTAGTTCAATTACTCGGTTTCTCATTCTATTTGGGATTCTTAATTGTATACCTGTACTTTTATTGTATATTTTATTTTACTAAATGTGGGATCACGA
Organism: Mastomys natalensis; assembly: GCA_021653895.1. Classification (NCBI taxonomy): domain Eukaryota; kingdom Metazoa; phylum Chordata; class Mammalia; order Rodentia; family Muridae; genus Mastomys; species Mastomys natalensis. Next base: position 1,560,646 of record JAJTUV010000486.1, on the reverse strand, counting down.
GCGGGGGAGCGGCACCCCCCCTGCCCGGGCCTGGGCCTGTGCGGCAGTCACCAGGGTAGCAGCTGCAGCCTGAGAGCTGATGCGGCAATGGAGGCGGAGTCACACGGCCAGCTGCGTGGCCTGGGCCTGTGGCGGTAGAGTCCTAAGTTTCCAAGAACTGTTATCAAACTATGGTAGCTCATCTCATGGAGACTAAAAGCCCAAATTTATTTTCATATCCACTCAGTTGTTTATACTGCATTCTGTTCTGATTATTTATGAATCAGCATCACTTGATTCCAGTGTTTTGATTCTTAGGAGACAGCAAGAAGTGGTTTAGATAGGTAGAGTCCTGCGGCCCAGATTTTTCCCACAGCACGGTGGGTCCCACATAGATGTAAAGGTCTGGAGTCGTGGATGATGGAAGCAGGCCTGAGAAGACACGTGGCCTGAGTTTCCAAGAAGTAGTTTTATTTGAGATCGTTGGATCTGGATGATGTGCCCTTCCCACCCAAATGCCCAAATGCACTCCTTTATATTTTGGAGTGGACGAGGGGAGAGGCTAGAGAAGAAAATTTAATTAGCTATGTTCCCCAGCCTCATTAATAAGCAAATCTCAAGGCAGAGTGCTCTTAGTCAAGCCCCTTACCTGTGTCCTAAGTGACTAATGTTCCAGGTTAAAATGGGCAGGACCCCAGGTTTTGGGGGTGTGGCCAAACACCTGCAGTCTGGGGTTCCAGGCCACTAGCAACCCTTCCATGGCCCAACAACTAAACATAAAAATATTTTACTTTTAGTGTGAACTTCATCCCAGAAATGAACTGTGAATAATATGATGCTAACACCAGGACTAGAGATATATTACCCATGTTCAAGTCTTACAATAAAAATCCTAAGGCAGTGAAGCGTTTACATGCCTTGTGGTCTTTCAGAGGTCATTCAATTGCATTTCTGCTATGCTCCCTGTTTATGAACTTGAAAGTAACTTGTTTAAAAACTATCTCTCTATGCTGTCTATTAGTAAAAATTTGAAGAGTCTTAAAAAGTATCAACTTACCTTAGATCTGTCAGAAGTGTCTGGGGACCAAGAAGACAGTTTATAATCTGGAAACTAAATATGCAGTAGTAACAGTGAGATATAGGGACATAAAAGATAAGTGAGAAAATTATAAATTGTTTCAACAAAAGTTTATTAAGATTTCTAAAAAAAGAGTAAATCAAGTCCAATAAAGTCCTTTACATTTTTTGTGTACAGCTCTTGACTGTGTACAGCCCTTAAAGAAGAATGTTGCCCTTACATGGACAAGACAGGGATGGTTAAAAAGAACATGAAAAAAGTCAGAGAAGGCCCAGAGAAAAGACAGAGAGAGAAAGAGGTAGATGAGAGCTGGTACAAGGACTGTTTTTCAACCTCTCCATGGTTGTCAACCCCACTTCCTCCCATCTTGGGACCATTAACTGGGTTATTTCTGCTGATTTCTTTTAGTCCCAGGACTTAAATAGGCTGACTAACTTTGTGATACAACAGATAGATAATTTGGTAGCAAAACCTATTCAGATATATTATCATAAGTTAGCTATGGAGGAACACAAGACTCAAGACGAGATTGTTACTTTATCTAGGGTGTTCCTCAAACCCATCTCCACCCAACCTAAAAAAGGGACTTCTGCCCCTAGACCAAGCAGGGAGGGGCTACCCAGAACCCTCTCTGTCTGGCGATCTGAATTCTTGCTTAGGCTGCGAGGCTAAGCACTGCAAGGGAATATAAATAAAAGTTTAAAATATCTATCTGGTTCCCTGAGAGACAAGCGTGACTTCATAGGGGTTGATGTCAAATGTATCCCCTCTCCAGGAAATCATCGGGATGGGTATGGCCCTCATGCCTCACTGGACAATGACAGGAGGACCTGAGCCATTACAAGGTCCCCTTCAATTATTGGAGGTCAGACCTCTATCCCCGCCTTAGCAAGAATAGAATCGCCAAGGCCCTTCTATACTTAGAGAAGGAAGGAGATGTCAGGAGCAGCCCTGCGTATACACCAAAGGCCTAAAATCAGACATAGGACTAAAGTCAGCAATAGTCCAGCAATAGACATACATGCATGCTAACACCAAGTCTTGGGTCTCTGTGGAAAAACACTGAAACAGCAGACTATAAGCTATTGTTTTTTTGTTTTTTGGTTTTTTTTTTTTTCTGAGACAGAGTTTCTCTGTGTAGCCCTGGCTGTCCTGGAACTCACTCTGTAGACCAGGCTGGCCTTGAACTCAGAAATCTGCCTGCCTCTGCCTCCCAAGTGCTGGGATTAAAGGCGTGCGCCACCAGCGCCCGGTGACTATAAGCTATTGTAAACAGGCAGCTTCTGTGGAAATTTACCAGCCCAAGTAGTCATAGGTCTTATAAATAGGTAGCCTCAGTGGACAGTACCAACTTAGATAAGGACAAGTGAATCATAGGCAGAGTCATAGTGACCTGTCCCCTGAACCTACACCCAGCTGATACCCTGTTCTGAAAGGAATCTGTACTCCCCCTGAACACCTATGCTCTGGTGCCATTCCCTTCCCCACATCCTGCCTTTTTGTGTTTATAACCCCTGTGTAAATAAGTAAATTATGATGTGATTTAAATAACTAAATAAATTTTAAAAAATAAATAAAAAAAAGATTTCTAAAAAAAAGATTTCTATAAAACGTAAACGCAGTGGAATAAATAGAAATGATGCCATCTCTTTAACTTCTTGTCTATAATTCTTTTGTGGGCTAAACATTAGAAATTTCCAGTAAAAGTTTATATAGGAATTTTAATCCAGCAACATGACTGCTCTGGCTGGAATATAGACACAGACTTCATATGCACCTTCCCTAACAATGTAGGTAAGGTTGGTTTGTAGAAAGAAGCAACCATGTTTGAAAGTGACCTTTAATTGAGGGGCAGACACATCATAACTTGACAGAATGAGTTAGAGATAGGACATGTCCAACTCCCACCAGAACAAACAGAAAAGAGTGGCTATTTAAAAGTAGTATATGAAGAGAAAGTCAGTGCATTGAGTGCACTTCATTTGTCAGATCCTTGAATCAGTCAGTTGAGAGGCAGTGCAGAGGACTTGAATTTGTGGGATTTCAGTTGGTGGAGTTCAGTTTATGGAACTCAGAGCCAGTTTTACCAGGACAATTTTACAAAGACAGGTTGCAAAGAAAACAAGCTAGACATAGGTGAAGACAGAAGGAGAAAGAGAATGAGAAGAAGCCAGAAGATTAAAACAAATTACTGGGTTTAGTTCGAGCCCACGGAGAGCACTTCAATCAGAAGCCAAGAGAGAAACCAGATCAAATCAGTCAGCTTTGAGAGGCATTTGAGCCAGAACAGCTGAGTTGAACCAGTCAGCCAGAGTATGAAAGAGCTAGAAAGGCTGAGCTCCATTCAACCCTTAGCTTCGAGACAACAATTGAATCAGGTGAATAAAAGTTATTTTACTTCTGACACTCAATGTGATTAAAGTAGAAGAAAGTCCATCAATGATGCAGAAAGCAGTAGATATCTGACAAAATATTACAGAGGACAGGAGACATCTGACAGAAAGCCACAGAGTGGAAATTCACCTGGGTTCTCCAGAGTAAATCACCAAAGAAAGTATCAGTTTTCATGTTTGGCTGGATGCTCAGAAGGACTCAGGAGACTCTAAAATAGGAAGAGCCTTGAGCTCAAAGCAAAGAATGACACAGGAGCCTTTGAGATGGGGAGTCAGATTAAACCAACCCAAAAGACAATTTGAATTATATAGAATGACTTTTACTGCATTAAAAACAAGCAGGAAGTGGGGGAGGGCACTCCATTTCCAATCCAAGGGTAGGAATTGAGGAGATATAATGAGGAGATAAAAATATTATTTTAAAAATCTATCACAGTACTTATTGTAATTATGATATGACTACTAGAGTAAACCCGTCCCTACTTTCAATTGCAATCTTTATAGTCTAATCTTGTGTCCAGGCTGGAGGCCTTGGGTCTGCTGAGGTTGCTTTCCAGATTGCTCTCTGTCTCTCTCTGTCTGTCTCTGTCTCTGTCTCTGCTCTCTCTCTCTCTCTCTCTCCTCTCTCCTCTCTCTCTCTCTCGTGTGTGTGTTTTGTTCTATGCTAGACAGATTTTTTATTGCTATTCTAAAAACTCCCTTGTTGAGATAGCTCTCTCTACTAGTAAAAATTCTTAAAGCTATCTGGATAGCTTATGGGTTTTCTGAACAGAGTCAGAAAAGGCTATAAATATTATTGGATCTTCAGAGAAAGTGAGAAATCCTTTTAGAAAAAAATTATTAAAGAGCTGGTTTTGCTCTCCAGAGATCACCAGAGAGCTCAGCTCTCTCTAGAAAAAATTCTAAAGAAGAACTGTTATCAAACTATGGTAGCTTATCTCATGGAGACTAAAAGCCCAAATTTTATTTTCATATCCACTCGGTTGTTTATTCTGGGTTCTGTTCTGATTATCTTATGAATCAGCAATCGCTTGATTCCAGTGTTGTGAGTCTTAGGAGACAGCAAGAATATATTTTCTCCTAAACTTCTCAAAGCTTTCAGAGATTTGTCTGCCTTTGTTAACCACATATGATTAAGTTAGATGAGTGAGATCCTGTCCTCAAATTACCATTTCCACCAAGCCTAGGACTAAACTTGCTCTGTCCTAAGCTGACACTGAAGTCAGGAATCCAACTGATTTGTACTTTCCTGTCTTTGTATCTTTCTGACAAACTAGCTCAGAATGTAGTCACCTCTGTGCCTTTAGATTTGAGAAGCCCCTCATAGTTCATATTGCATCCTTATAGTTTTCAATAGTCTAGAAATTATATATTTTCAAACCCATATTCTTAGAGCACTTTCACACAGCCTTAAAGGTAGTCCTGAAGGTCTCAGTATTTACTCTTTGGCTAAGATATACCCACACCCTCAATTCCTGGACTCTGCTGTTTCTAGTTATCATAGAGTCATTAACATGGAGGACATTCCTCAGAAGTAAAGAGTTCTCCATTGCTAGTGGATCTAGAAAATATGTATATTATTACACAAGCAAGCTATGCCACAGCAGCCATGGACACTCTGGAGGCTCATATTGGGGCCATGTCCAAGGGGCAGGAACCATGTCACTTAATCCACACTAGGGCCATGGTGGACTCAGAAGAATATCATCCAAATTAGGTAACCTTGTCCCAAAAGGACTTCCATAGTATGTACTCACTTATAAGTGGATGTTAGCCACAAAATATAGGTATAGTGCTACACTTCACATCCCCAAAAAATGTTAAACATGAAGGAAGCCTCAAGTGAGAAGCTTAAATCTTATTTAGAGGACGGAATAAAATAGTTAGGAGAGGTAGATGGAGAGGAGGAACTGGGAAGAAGGGAGGATGGGAGGGAATGGAGGGGTCAAGATCAGGTATGTGGAAGGACAGGAAAGATGGCTAGATGGACATACAAATGAATGGAAATCTGCATCTGACAGGGGTGAGGAAGTAGTGGCATCTACAGGACAAGATAGAGACCTGGGATAAGGCAGGTGCCCAAGAATCACTGGGGGTAACTTTAGTTGTGACTCACAACAATGAGAATATAGAACCTGAAGAGGTCACCTCCTGTAGCCAGGGAGGAACCCCAGTGGAGTGATAGAGACATTAACAGACCTGGAAAATTTTCAACCCCAAATTTATCCTATTTACGAGAATGCAGGTAAGGGGATAGAGCAGAGACTGAGTGAATGGCCAACCAATAACTGGCCCAACATGAGACCAATCCCATGGGCAATCACCAGTCCCCAACATTACTAATGGCACCATTTATGCTTGCAGACAGGGGCATGTTGTCCTCTGAGAGGTTCTACCCAGCAGCTGACTGAGACAAATACAGTCACTTACAGGCAAACCTCGGATGGAGCTTGGGACTCTTATGAAAGAGTAGGAGGAAGGATTGTGGGTCCCCAAGGGGATAGGAAATCCATAGGAAGACTCACAAAGTCAACTAGTCTGGACTCTTGAGGCTCTCAGAGTCTGGAACATCAACCAAAGAACATACATAGGCTTCCCCACATATATGTAGCCAATATTCAGCTTGGTCCTCATGTGGGTCCCAAGCAACTGGGACAGGCTATTGCATAAGCCTGTATGTGGGATATGTTCTAGCTGGGCTACTTTGTCAAGACTTAGTATTAGATGAAGCACCTAGCCTCACAGAGACATGAAGTGCCAGGGTAAGAGGATACCTAGGAAGGGCTCAACCTACTCAGAGGAGAAGGGGAGTTTTAGATGGGGGCAATGAGTGGGATGTAAAGTGAATAAATAAAAAAGTAAAATTAAATTAAAAGGATAGACAGCTCATTGAATCAATGGCACTGCCTCTTAATGAAATTGAGGAAAGGCAAACATCCACACTGATTTTTCCAGTTACAAAAACAAATGGCAAAATGGTGAAAATTCACAAAATAAACAACTAGTATAGAATCCTGTTAAAATACAATATATTAAACATTAACAAAACCAATTAATAACTTATAGAATGCTCTCACTCTATGTAAGACAGATGTTAAATACCTGGAGTACCCAAACCAGAATTATCCTCAAGACTAGAAAAATTTAGCAGGACCTGTACTAGAAGCTTCTTCTCAATTACAGTGGCTGACATGGTTCCAAGAAGATGCTGCAATTATAAAAAATTACAGTAGATCTAAAGGTGTTAATATCAGGAATCACCAACTATAAGATAAAGGTAAATTTGCTGATTTAAGACAGGAAATGCAATGTGATGACTTTACTACCATTCAATGTACATTAATGGCTTTTAGGAGTCTGGGAGAAAGTTAAGGAACAAGGAAAAGGGCCTATCTCATTCACAAAGATCATGCAGAGCCCAAGAAAGACTTTTATTGTCTTCTACATAGATCAGCTTCTTATATAAACCATTCTAAGTACATGTAAATAATAAGGTCAGTTCTGGATCAAGAAACAAACAAGACAGGAACAAAGTCCCATGATCATTGTTTCTAGGGACTTATCAAGATAACCATGATAAAAAGAATGCCACACGTTCCTAGGCTGAATTTACCCTGAGCTTTGTATTAGCCGGAATGTAAATATTCTTATCTGAACCTACTTCTCTGTCCTAGCCCAAAGTCAAATTCTTGCCTGAGGCTACTTTCAAGTCCTAGGCCAAGGCCAAATTCTTGCCAAGTTTCTAGAAGTGACTCCAAAAGCTCTCCTCACTCCAATACTGCCAGCTGTTATACTATTTCAGCCTCCTCTTCTGAAAATTTCCCTGAGTCATGTGGGGAGAGATATGATAGAAACCTCCTGGTTAGGGCTGAGTGATCCAAGGTCTCTTACTCTCTGAATATTGTCTGGACTGTGGGTCTCTGTATTTGTTCCTATGTACTGGAGGTCAAAGCTTCTCTGATGATGGCTGAACAAGGAACTGATCTATGAGTATAGCAGGACATCATTAGGTGTCATTTTATTGGAACTGTTTATTTCGCTTTATTTTTTAGAAATATAGTGTTTGGTTTTTCCCCTAGGTTCTTGGGCTATCTGACCTCAAGTTCTTGTTCACCCAAGTAGTTTTGAATATGAGTTTCACTTTTTGGAGTGAGTCTAAGTCCAATTAAATATTGGTTAATTATTCCCACAAGCTTTTTGCAATTGTTATGCTAGTGTATCTTACAGGCAGGTGAAAGGGTTTGTAAATGGGTTAGATTTACCTTTATGTTTTGGTAGTATGCAGAGTACTTCATTGTAATGAAGATGCTTGCATGTAGCAGTAGTGAAGGCTTTATGTATGTATCAGCTCAAATTCTTCATTTTCAGTGAATTGGGCAGGTTTTTCTCTTCAGCAATGGGGACTTTCTGTCAGTTTGTAAAGAGCATCTCATATATTCTTGGCAACAGTTTGGTTTGTTTGGAAATTTCCATGAGACTCCTTTTGCCAAAACCTTAATCAATTGCAATCCATATGTGATACTGCAAGCTTTATTATATGACAAGGTGTGCCCATTTGGAGCTCTTTCTCCCTCTTACCAGGGAATTTTATTTAGATTTCCTTCACATAGGTATATATTTTAGGAAGTGTCTACTGTGTTAGAGTTGCCTTCTACACCTCAAATAGCCCTTAATTTTTATCTGTCTCTAACTGTCTTCTATCCCCTGTCCCCCTCTCTCATCCCCCTCACACCTTGATCACTGTTTGACTTGTCTGGTACAATTAGCATATTTAGTATATTCATTCTATTGATATACATGAACATCGAAGATCTTTCGATCTTCTGATATCTTCCTTGATTTCTTTCTTGAATGTCTTAAAGCTTTTATCATATAAGTGTTTCACTTGTTTGGTTAGAGTTAACTCATGATATTATATTCTTGAGGCTATTTTTAAAGGTGTTATTTTCATGATTTACTTCTCAGTCCATTTGTTTTTTTTTAAGGCTACTGATTTTTGTGAGTTAATTTTGTATCTAGCTAATTTACTGAAAATGGTTATCAGCTGTAGTAGTTTTCTAGTGGAATTTTTAGAATCAAGTATATTTAGTATCCTATCATCTGTAAACAAATATAGTTTGACGTCTTCAATTTTGATTTATGTCCCCTTGATTTTCTTCATTTCTTTTTATTGTTCTAGATCATACTTCTAGTATTTTATTAAATTTGAATGGAGAGAGTGAACAACCTTGTCTTGTTCCTGACACTGTTTGTTCAATCAATCTGTTCCATTTCTGTGCAATTTATAGGACAAGAGAAAAACTCTTGGGATGTTAGAATATCTTATTTCTCATTTATGATAATATCAAAATTAAAAATATGTTTTTAAATACACCCCATTGCAAATAAATTCAATTAACAATACTTTTAACAAATATGGCCCATTTCAATATATCTAGTCATGTAAACTAAGAAAAAATAAGGATAATATAACTTTTCTCTATTAGATTTTATGGCTGAATAGGCAAAACATTTACAATTTTAGAAGCATTTGCAATCAATATGTACTTATTATTCAAATGTATATGTGGTTATTTATGTCAAGGGATGTGTTTTCTATGGAATCAATTGGTATCTAAGTAATATTTATGCTTTAGAAAAATGTGGAAGCAAAGGAATGCAATTACTTGGAATTAAGAATTTTTTATAATATTATTAAATATTTTTACAACTTTAACCTCTGTTTTGAGTTGATATAATTTTAAAGCAATAGTTCTGAATTTGAGAAAACATAGTCTAGAGAAATTTTATCTTTGGAATTCAAATGTTTTACTACAGCCACACTGGTATAATATATTTGTATAATGACAAAATGTTATTCATTGATTTATTTCATTAGAACAGTCATCAATCAATATAACAAAAAGCCATTACTTATGAAACCTGAGAATAGTTTAATCAAAAAATTGAATGCTTAAATATTTATATAATTCATATTTATATATACTCAAATTCTAAGAAGATAAAAGAAATGAAGTCCTCAAAGTTGAGATTGAGTTTATATCAATACTGAGAAAATCAACTGTTAAGAAATATTTCATAGAGAGTGTGTGATTAGAGGATTTCATTAGAAAGTGGGACATCCAATTGATTTCATGGCAAATTGATGTTAAGGATTATTAGTAACCAGCAGTAATATTAAGTAATCTTGTATAGTTGGTAATACTTAGTAAATTCCCCCCATATGGTTAGGAGGAAACCCAAGAAGGTAGTAGAGAGTTTGAGATGGCATGGGAGAAACTATGACCTAGAGCTGGAACATGTAGCATGTAGTTTTTACTATTCTGCTTTAATATTCCTGGGCAGGCTCTGCTACCTGCCACCCACCCAGGTTCTCTTGGTTCCACAGATGAAAGACACACAAGTTCATTTTTAACCTGCCTTATTGGCTCAATGGCTAGGCTCTTCTAAGCTTTCCTGAAGCTAACATTGTCTTCTCTTTATTCCAATTATCAACACATCTAAATCCTCCCATAGCTTCTGTGATGCATATTGGTCTTGTTGCCCAAGATACTTTCGGGCAGCCCTTCCATGGACTGCTTTCCCTTTCTGCCTACATTTTGGAAGATCTCCTCTCTAGCTCCAAACCTGTTCAGTGTCTCTCCCACAAGTATCTTCATTCCCTTCCTCCTGCCCTCTCCTGTCTCCTTCCCTGCAAGAACATGAAAGTCCTGCCTCTTTGTTTCTACCCAGCCTTTGGCCACTGGCATCTTTATTGATCGACCCAGAACCAATTGGGGAACCTTAATATATGAACACACAGATTCCTGATCAAAATATCAGAACTATTCACCTACAGGCCATATAGGATGCATTATGTAAATGAGATAGTTTTAGATTTATTCTCAGGAAAATTGGATGTTATTACAAAGTTTTAAAAAGAGAAATTCAACTCTGAAATTTTGAATACATTACCATGAGAGTTGTGTTGTAAGTACTGGCGTGGATATAATTCTGAGAAGCATTGGGATACGTTAATACTGAGAAATACTTAGGGCCAATGTGATGGATGATTAGTCAGTAAAGTGGTTGCTTGCTGTGCAAGCTCAAGAATCTGAGTTTTGTTCCCAGAACCCATTTTATAAGCCAGGCATCACTGTGTGAGTTTGTAGTCTGAGCTTTGGAGAGGTAGAGATAGGTGTAAACCTTAGGCTTGCTAGACTGTCAGCCTAGTCTATCCTGGCTCCTATTAAACATTGTTTAATCAACCAAGTGAATGTCATCTAAAAACTAATAAATTCAATTTAAGCAGGGGAAATGTGGCACAGTATTCATACACAAATACTAGATGTATGCAGGCTGTTTGGTAAATCAAGATGGAATATGGCACTGCTTATTTTAAGACAACTCATAGATCTTAAACTGTAGTTATGCTTTCATACTATATCATATTTTACTTGTTTAAGCCATCCTGCCACTTAATATTTTGAGCATTTTTTTAAAATTTTGTGCATTTAGTTATTGAGTGAACATTTAGATATGCCTGAGTTAGTATTAAAGAGAGATTGATAACTCAAGTAATTTCATGGAATTGGCAGTTTTAAATACTGATTTCCATATCTTAGAGAAATACATACTACAAGAAATATTTAAGACTGATAAATACATTGCAGTCTTAGTATTCAGTAGTGATTAGTTTTAATATCTCTTTCTAATTGATAAGTAAATAAATATTAGTGTTTCAATTTTCCATTTTGATGTATCAAGTGATAAATTTGCATACTTTAAAATATTTTTTTGTCATTAACTGTTTCTTAATAAAAAACATAAGAAATATTTTGAGGAGCTAGAGAGATGGCTCAATGGTTCAGAGCACTGACTGCTCTTCCAAAGGTCCTGAGTTCAATACCCAGTAACCACATGGTAAATAAATCTTATTTTAAAAAAATTATTTTCAACATCCCATGAAAACCCAAACATGGTGACATACACCTTTAATTCCAGAACTCAGAAGGCAGAAAGCAGAGTCATAAGGATCTCAGGGAGTTCATAGCCACTCTGCCCTATACAGTGAATGCCAAGCAAGTTACATAGTTAGATCGTGTCAAAAAGGAGGGAGAGGGAGTAGTGTTAAAAATTTCAAAGAGTGACTGAATTAAACATTATTAGAGAATCTTTTTGTTTCCACAGTGACTACTAGGAGATCATTTCTATAAAGATGAAGTTAAATGTCTCTTTCCCAGCTAATAGCTATAAAAAACTCATTGAAGTAAAATATGAACATAACTTCATATTTTCTATAAGAAATTATGGGCATAGAAGTAGTTGCTGATGCTTTAGGTGAAGAATGAAAACTTACATGGTATGAATTAGCAGTGGAAAGGCAAGTATGTTTTTTTCTAAGAAACAAATTGTTCTAATGCCTGACAATGTGTGACAGCTGTTGAGTAAGGGAATTCTTGTTAGAGACCAAGACATGGAGAGTGAAAGTACAGGTCTATTTAGGTATGTTATGAATGCCAACCATATTTTTCTCAACATTTTATTGAAACAGAAGTAGAGAATGATATTACTTGACAGTACATTTACTAATAGATTTTGTGTTTGGTGCCCAAAATATATTGAAGAATACAAAAACTGTATAATCTTTCTAAAGATGTTGTCCACCAATATGTTTTCCCAAGAAGCTAAGAAGCCCGGGATTAAAATACCCAAGATCCAGAATCATGGAACTACACATGTCCTGTAACATGAACTCAAACTGATCTATTGCTCAGAATAAATATATACTAAATAAAAGCAAAGGGGTGCTGAAGAATACGCTAAACCTTTGACCAAGAAAATGGAAGAAACTAAACTACCAGGAAGAGATTGTCCAGAGACTTGGGGCACTCCTTTACTGAATGCTTTTGCTTTTAAGTCTGAGTCAAGTCAAATCAAGTGCCTAAAAACAAACATAGAATGGTTCATATATACATTTTATACACACACACACACACACACACACAGTATCACATAGTGAAAAAGGTTCATGAATTTCAAGGAAAACAGGTAGGTTATATGGAAAATATATAGGTGATATATATATATATATATATATATATATATATAATATATATATACATACATACACATACACTCTGGAGATAATCAATGTAAATGTTTAAATTGTCTAAAAAATTCTTAGCAGAAAATTATCCAGATATTTAAAAACTAAAATATTTAACTGTCAAATATATATATACTTACTTCTTAACAATCCTTTAATAGAAAATTATTGGCTGATCCTGGTTTAAAATTTATGGTTTTTCTCTCCATCATTTTTATACTACTTTATACCAAAAGAGTATCACTGAAGCAAGCATATAGCATATTTCTTCTAAAGCATCAAGCTTTTAAACATGGGCCAAACATTATATGTGTAGGCAAAAAAACCATAATTTCAGAGAGAAACAAAAAGACAGAGAACCAAAATTTTCTCACAGTGGGAGCATAAAGACTACTCTGTCTTCAGGTAGGATTTGTCTCAGTTACTAGTTGTAAAGTATTCTGGCTAATTAAAATTTCATTTATGAGAAGAAAATTGTCAAATTTAACCCTTTGTAGAAGAACGTGTCATTAAAATGTGCTTAGAAGTAGGAAAAACTACACACGGGGATTGAAAAATGTAAGGAAGAAATCTGTAACCTTTAAACCTAACCTCTGCCATATGTTACCAATGATCCTCAAAAAAAAAAAAAAATATATATATATATATATATATATACATATAGCATATTTCTAACATACATACATACATAACAAACATATGTATATATATGTTTGTTATTTTAGGAAACTTTTCTTTAATGTTATTACAGACCACTTCCTGGTATTTCATTTGAGATCTATGGCATCATTGACTGTCACCAGAAATTAATAAATTGTACTAAATATAAACCATTTATTGTAAAATACATGCTGTAATAAATTTGGTGGCATGGTGTTGTAGATGGCCCTGGTGCTGCCTGTATTTTGATGTTAATTCTGCTTTCCCAAGAGGGGTTGTCTGGAATGAGGAATGAATCAAGCACTCAGGGGATTTCTTGTGAACCTTTCTGGTGAATAAAGGGACCAATCACTGGGCAAGTAGGAGGGACTTCCAGGTTGGAGGGAGGAAGACAGGAAGCAGAAGAGAGTGAGAGGTTTTTTGGACAGGAATCAGAGAGGACAAGATGTAGCTGCTAACGTCTCTGTGTTTCTATGGCAGATCTGCCAGGATTTGCCACCGGAAAATTTAAATTTCATACGGTTTATAAGATTAGGATTCTAGTTGTTGTGCCCAGAGATTGAATTACCATTGTTTCTGTAGTAAGTTTGTGTGGTGTTCTCCTTCACTGGTTGGTTCGACTGGGCTCCAAAGAGAAAGGTACAGCTGCAAAGGGTTGCCAGATGTGCACCACAAAGACCATGGGGATTTTGAAGCATGGTGTTGGTGTGATAGGGACCCACCTGTGGAACTTAGCGAGCTGAGAGGAGAGATTTTGGAGCTCTGAGTCAGTCTCCAGGAGATAAAACAGGCGGGTCAGCCTGCCAGGGCAGAGAATCATTGGGCATAATGTGGAAACCTGCCTTTTTTTTTTTTTTTTTTTTTAAATATTTCCCGCAAGAGTATGGCTGTTTCTGTTCTATTCACTGATGTTTATATAGTTGGCAAGATAGAGAAAATAACCTTATTGAAACACTTAAAGTCTCTCATTTTATACAAGTGAGAATAAGCACTTACTACCATGATAGTTTCTAGACTTCTAAAGTATTCACTTCATTTCCAGCTGAGCATTAGTAGAGGAAGATTCAAATTCCAGAGTTGCAACAGTTTAGCCTCTACTCACCCAACTCAATATTTATAAATTTGTTTTTTATTAATAAGAAATCTAGCACCTAATATCTACAATCCACTGGCCTTTTCCTTCAGTTTTGGCTTGCATATATGATTATTTCAGAATATTTAATTTCTACAATTATGGAAAAACTGTGTCAAGGAAAGTATCATTTGATTCATCTTCAGTGTCTCATACTTTGCTCAGGATCAAATGAAACTGCTTCAGGCCACTTTTCTCACTCCTTCAGTATGTTATTTCAAAATGTATCATTTTGATATTCCATAGGTAGATAGAGCTATGAAAATAAATATGGATGTATAGGTAAAAACTCGGAGAGAAATAGAGGTAATTTATAAAAGTACATTTCACTCTGCCTACATTACTAGACAAATACTTCTTTCTCTCCCTCAAATTGAGAAATATTAAGTTACATTAATTTTACCCTAATAGGTGGAACTGACCTTTTTCTTCTGGTTTCTGATATTATTTAATAGTGAGGAGTTTTAGGGTTTTGATTTACTTCAGATTTTTTTTTTTTATGTATTTCTCAATAATGATACTCTAAAATCTTGATCGGCTGTGTTTCCCACATGGAATCCTTTTTATAATTTTTGTTTTCTTTTTGTAATGGTCCTAAATTTTAGTAAGTGTCTCTTTCTATGCATTGTTTCCTGTGTCTCCAGTATATTTGGATATACATATTTCAAATGCCATTCTCATGTTAATCTATATTTGTAAAATAAATATTTCACTATTTCATAAGACAATAATCTATATGCATACTCTTCATTTTGTAAGTACAGGTATAATATAAGATAATTCATGTTATGTGACATCAAATATGAAATTGAATTTGTATGATTAATTATGTTAAAATTTTATTGAAAACATTTACTTTACAACTGTTTATTAATAATACATAATCTATTTTAATGACTTTAGCTCTGAATCTTCAAGAGAACTCTGTCCCATTAGGTGATTGCTTCAATACTGCAATTTTTCATTTAAAATATCAATACAAATGTTACCACAAATCCTATTATAAAAGATCATACTACATTAAATTCTATCATTAATCAGGTTTTTAATAAGGTATATAATTGGTGTATGGTCCACTTCAAATTCTGATGTGATAAAATCATATATTACTTTAATGGCAAAAATTAAGCTAGATATACATTCCTGTTCAATGCATGCTATTTCTCATTTATTCAACAAAGAGAAAATGTCTTTTTAAAATAAAAAAGCTGAGACCAACAGGGAAGAAAGAATTCCAGATGGATGACTGCTGACAAGTGCACTAACAATCTGTCTGACTCAGACATTAGTTTTGTTTTCAAGGCTAAATATATTAGTCATTCTTGAGCTAGAACTTGTTTTCCAAACATATTTTGTCTATATCCTTAAGATGCTGCAAGGTTGATGCATCAGCAGTAATTCTTCCCTTGACCTGTTAGTAACTTAATTTTTGCAAATGCTGTAGCTGATCTCCATCTAACTTTGTTTCCTTCTCCTGGAACTGTGAGAATCCTTGCAATATGTGGATGATAGCTGCATTGCAAACTGGTATATAAAGATAAGAATTGTTTCAAATTATTTAACTTTAATGTTCTTAGCTGAAACAAAGTTAATTTGGTGGAAATATTTACTGAAAGTAATGGCTATTAATGAAATTCCAAATTGGTTTTCTTAAGATTAATTGGCCTAAATTTAATTATGACAACATATGCATACCTGAATAATTATGTTGGTCAGAATTATAATTTGTTGCAGGTTTAGTTTATTTGAGATCATAACTTCAGTTTTTATATGACATTATTAAATAATTTAATATTATAGTTCCTTTCATCTGATGTTACTTTAATGACATTGGAACTACTTTAGAACTTTATTTTATTGTATGAATTAAATATAAACATTATTCTAGTCATTCTTTATTTATTGGGCAGAATATATTTGTATTATTTATTATTAATTATATTTTACTTTTTAATGTTATTTTATATCACTGATATAACATTCTGAAATAACTAAAATACATTAAATCCCCTCCATCATTAAAATATTTTATTGATATATTTATTATCTGCTATGGATTTTATTTAGATAATGATCAGTGAGACTTTCTTTATGGAAAATGATTCTAAATGTTCTCACACTTTTATAGTCTCTTGATGAGCTGCCATAGTCTAGTAAGATTATCTTTATTTAAATATTAATCAATCAATAAAAATATCTTATGAATATGTTGGAAACAATTCATGTTGATAGAATGAATTTGCAGTGTTGCTTGATTTGTTAAAATTACTGCTGAATCTAAAAGTTGAGTGTTATTCCACTGATGTAATTTCATTTTTTAATTTATTAAAATAAACCTAACTTTTCATATAGTATATTCTGATTAAGGATTCCCCTTTCTGAGATACTAATAGATCTTCTCCACATTACCATCCACCCAACTTCACACTTTTTTCTTTCTTTTTTTTTTTTGAAAACAAACATGCAAATAATAAAACATACAAACATAATTATCAAAAAGACAAGGAAAATATAAGAAATATAGACACACAAACTCATAAAAACACAAACTAAAAAATACTATATATATTTGTGTGTGTGTGTATGCAAAGACTACTAAGACAAAAATAGCCACCCAATGCTATACAAGATAAAATATCTAAAAAAAAAAAAAAAAAAAAAAAAACCACTATTGAATTTTCTTTCTAAATTGGATATTTTATGTAGTTATATATAACATGTTACCCCATTTCCCAGTTTCCCCTTTGGAAACCCCCTCTCCCATCCCCCCTTTCCCTGCTTCTACGAGGATGCTTCCCCTCCCTCCCACTCACCCACTCCTACTTCACCACACTTGCATTCCCAATCAAGCCTTCAAAGGACCAAGGGCCTCTCCTTCTATTGATGACAGACAATGCCATCCTCTGCTGAATATGCAGCTGGAGCTATGGGTCCCTACCAATGTACACTTTGTTTGGTTGTTTAGTCCCTGGGAGCTCTGGGGGGTCTGGTTGGTGCATATTGTTCTTGCTATGGGATTGCAAAACTCTTCAGCTCCTTTAGTTCTTTCTATAACTCCTCCATTAGTGACCCCGTGCTAAGTCCAATGTTTGGCTTCAAGCATCATCCCCTGAATTTTTCTAGTTCTGGCAGAGCCTCCTGGGAGAAGGCTATAACAGGCTCCTGTCAGAAGTGTCAGTGAACACTTCTTGGCATCCACAATAGTGTCTGGGTTTGCTGTCTATATATGGGATGGATCCCCAGGTGGGAAAGTCTCTGGATGGCCTTTCCTTCAGTTCTGCTCTACTCTTTGTACCTGTATTTCCTTTAGACAGGAGCAATTCTGGGTTAAAGTTTTGGAGGTGAGTGGATAGCCCCATCCCACAACCAGGGCTTTGCATAGCCTCTAGATATGGTCTCTACAGGTTCTCCCTTCACTTCCTTGGACATATTAGCTAATCTCATCCCTGTTGGGTCCTGGGAGCCTCTTGCTTTCCTGGCATTTGGAACTTGCTGGTGATTACCACAAGTTCCCGATCTCCCATTGCTAGTCACCTCTGTTCAAGTCCCTGACCCTCTGTCTATCATCCCTGTCTCCTCTCATAACTGATCATGCCCCCTTTTTCACTCTCCTCCTCCTTTCTTCCTCCTGAGCCCCTTAAACCCTCTACCTCCTGTGAGTATTTAGTTCCCCCTTCTAAGAAGGAGTGAAGCATCCACGTTTTGGCCTTCCTTCTTCTTGAGCTTCATATGGTCTGTGAATTGTATCTTGGGTATTCCAAGTATGTGGTCTAATATCCATTTATCAGTGAGTGCATACTATGTGTGTTCTTTTGTGACTGGGTTACCTCACTAAGGATGATATTTTCTAGTTCCATACATTTGCCTAAGAATTTCATGAAGTCATTGTTTTTAAGAGCTGACTAGTACTCCACTGTGAAAATATACCACATTTTCTGTATCCATTGCTCTGTTGAAGGACATCTGGGTTCTTTCCAGCTTCTGGCTATTATAAATATGGCTGCTATGAACATAGTGGAGCATGTGCCCTTTTTATACATAGGAATATCTTTTGGGTATATGCCCAGGAGTGGTATATCTGGGCCCTCAGGTAATACTATATACAATTTTCTGAGGAACCACCAGATTGATTTCCAGAGTGGTTGTAACAGTCTGCAATCTCACCCACAATGGACGTCTTTTTCTACATCCTGGTGGTCAGCATCTGCTGTCACCTGAGTTTTTGATCTTAACCATTCTGACTGGTGTGAGATGGAATCTTAGGGTTGTTTTGATTTGCACTTTCCTGATGACTAAGGTTTTTCAACATTTCTTTAGGTGCTTCTTGGCCATTTGAGTTTCTTCAGTTGAGAATTCTTTGTTTAGCTCTGTACTCCATTTTTTAATAGGGTTATTTGATTCTCTGAAGTCTAACTTCTTGAGTTCTTTGTATATATTGGATATTAGACCTCTATTGGATATAGAATTGGTAAAGATCTTTTCCCAATCTGTTAGTGGGTGTTTTATCCTAGTGACAGTGTCCTTTGCCTTACAGAAGCTTTGCAATTTTATGAGTTCTCATTTGTCTATTGTTGATCTAAAGCATAAGCCATTGGTGTTCTGTTCAGGAAATTTTCCCCTGTGCCCACATGTTTGAGGCTCTTCCCAATTTTCTTTTCTATTAGTTTCAGAGTATCTGGTTTTATGTGGAGGTCCTCGATCCATTTGGACTTGAGCTCTGTACAAAGAGATGAGAATGGATTGATGTGTATTCTTCTAAAGTATGTTTTTCAGAGTTAATATAAACCTCACTCTTTTATCCCTGCTACTTTATGATTTGGGAACATTATTGTTGAAACATATCTTTCAGGTTCTCTTCTATACAAATGCATAAAAATCAATGTAATGAATAAATTTCAAGTACAGTCTCTTTATATTAGTGTAAAAGCACAACATTCTAGAAATTTTGTTTTTGTAAAACTTTCTTAAACACTATAAATATTAGTCACCAGATAATATTTATAATTTCAATGAGATCCAATGACTTTAAGAGATTTTAAAAATTATTAAGATTTCATAGTGTAGTTTAAATAAATATTTCAGGTATAAACAAAACTGTGATTATGATAACACAAACTTTGTAGAATCCCAAATTTTAATCATGCTTCATATTCTGAACTATTGTCTAGATATTTCAATAAAAACCACAAATATCTAGAGAATAGTATTAACAAAATCTTTTACTGAAATTGTATGTCCAAAGTTTTTCTGTATATCATATAAATTGGGATCAAGGTTATAACTTTAATGCCTTCAGATAAGACTGCCTCGTAGTGAAATGAAATAGCCTTTTCTTTTTACTTAAAACACTTATGTTTGATTTTTTTTTGACCTTTGCAGGGAAGGAAAGTTGCACCCTGGTTTAAAATTACCTCCATTTTCATAGTAGCTAAAGTAAACATCTTAAATGACTTCATTTGAACAATGCAAAAGTACTAATTTTGTTTGAAAATAAGTTGTCCTTTATGAAACAAAAGTCTTCAATATCATTTCTTATTTTTGAAATGTCAAAGTTAATTGGTACATATTTCATACCATAGTAAATTACCCGTATTTATTAAAACTAGTTTGATCTTTTAAATAAACTTTCCCATAGTAGAAAATCCCTTTGCTTGTTAAGTAAGAATAATGTTAAGGTCCAAAAATCCAAAACCATGTAAGCAGGCGCAAGAGTCCAGCAAAGTAAGATCTTTATTTTATTTAGGAAGCAAAAATTGACCAGTCAGGGACAACAGCAGACACTCTCAAGTTGATTGTATCTTTGAATAATCACCTTAGTAAATATTTAAGCAGATGACAAACATTTATTGTAATCAGGCTTTTACTGATTGATCAGGGCCTCAGAACAGACTCTAGAGCTGAACTAAAAATCTGACCCAGAATATTACAGAGTTTTTAAGCTCCCAAATCAAAAAATATCTGTGCCAAATTATCACACCAGTCAGTATTTGGAGTTAAGAAACTTCCTTAGAAACAAGGCTTTGAGGTATACTTACTGTGTTCCCATTGGTCAGGTTAGTCTACTATGGCAAAGATGACTTGCCTAGTATTCATGTCTCAACATTCCCAACCAAGATGTCAGTTTCCAGGGAGGTCTTGGAAACTTGAACTTTATTTGACACTTACTCAAAAAGGAAGTTTTATTTAAAATGGCTTCAGTTTGCTTCTTTCTTACAACTTCATGTAAAGGATGTTTCTAGTGCTATTGCTTGTGTATAGTCCTGACTCCAGGACAAAAATGATATTTGTCTGTTATATATTGTCTGATATATATATATATATATATTATATATATATATATATATATTGTTTTGAATGTATATGTATTGCATTTTACTTGTAAGAGAAGCAGGGTACTAAGTTAAGATTAGGAATGGAAGAAATGCAACTCTAGTTCTTGGATAATTGAGTAAGCAGACCACCTGGAGCTCCCAGGGATTAAACCACCAACCAAAGAATATACATGGAGGAATCCATGGCTTCAGACATGAATTTAGCAGATGATGGCCTTATCTGACATCAGTGGGAGGGGAGACCCTTCGTTCTATAGAGGTTTGATGCCATAGTGTAGTAGGATTCTACAGCTGTGAGGTGGGAGTGGCTGAGTAGGTGGAGGTGCACCTTCATCGAGGCAAAGGGAAGGGAGGAGAGGATGAAATGGCAGGTTTGGAGAGGTATCCAGAAAGGGTGATATCATTCAAAATGTAAATGAATAGATGATTAATAAAACAAATGAAGAAAACAACATCTGGTATTGCAAATATAGCTAACTACTTAGAGATGGTGATATCATGGTTATTGAAAGAGAATCTACAACCAGTAATTTATTAAACTAGAATAGTTCCCTAACAGTAATCTTTAAATATCTGCTCTTATAGCCACAGATAAAAGGAAACCTTGTGCCTCATAAAGGAAATTTCCCTTTACAACAGATAGAGACCACAACTAATCAAAATGTACAGTTGTTTTTTCCCAGTCCAATGGATACACGTACAAAACACTTTCACATCTAAGTGTGAGTCAGCAATGCAGGAGGGGGTGAAAGACTTTATGATCTAGAGATTTGAGAAGTTTTCTATGAGATTGTTATCTCCTAGTAACATCACAAACTATAAACCTAAATTCTCACCAACAATATTGCCAATATGTGAGATGAATAAGGAGGACACCACCCAACATGTCAAAGTACATGGAGAAAGCTCATAAGGACTTAAACCTACATCAATAAGTACAGGCAAATGATGAAAGCAGGGAGCAGGAGAGATGGCCTTCTCAAGAGAAAAGCCCAACAATTGGTAGTTCAAGGACAAATGGTTAGCTCTGCAATAGAAATACAAGTAACATTATATATATATATATATATATATATATATATATATATATATTTTATATTTTATATATTTTATATATATAAAACATTATATATGTATGTGTTTAAGTAAGTGTATATGTATATGTATATGTATATGTATATGTATATGTTGTATGATATGTATACAATGTCACAACAGTGAATGTTATTGTAAATGTCGTTTTTATTTTCTTAGATGAAGTTATGAGATGAAAGCGGTATCCAAGCTTTATGTATACATGGTTTAGACTAAGCCAAGAGTATTTCTATCTAACTATTCTCAGGCCTGAAATCTTCTAGCCTCCATACAATCTAATCTTCTATAAGCATGGACCTTGAAGGCACCAGCTTCCAGCCTTCATGGGTTAGCTCAGTCCTGGAATATTTCAGGCTATGAGACTTACTGTTGAATAAACTCACTCTTTCTAGCTCTTTCTGAACTCTGGCTGGCTGGTTCAACTCAGATGGCTCAAACTCCTATCCAAACTGACTGATTCAATTTACCTTTTCCTGCCTTTAGAGTGAATTGCTCTGCTTAGAAAGACTGCCTCTGAACTCTAAGAACTGAACTGCTCTGAACTGATTTGAATCAAACTGAACTACCCCTCAGTTAATTGGATTTTTTTGCTTGGGATTAAAGGTGTATACTAAAAATAAGTATTCCAGCCAGAGAGATTAAAAGTGAGTCCCTGTCTGTGTTCCAACTGGATCACACAGACCTAGATCTTTGATATGATCCCTTGCTAGAGTATCCATATTGATGGATTAAAATTTCTCCACAAACAAATAATGTATTCCTTAAGTTAGTCATTATTCTATTTATTCAATGAAAATATTTCATATTCTATTCCTAGTATATTAGCGAAAGTTGCAAATATATCTATATATAAAAAGTATGAAAACATCTCATTGTTTTTCTTATATATTTGTGAAGAATTATAATTCTCAACTTTATCAACCTAACATTTCTCCTCTCTTACCTCACTTATATTCATGTAATACAATTGGACAGAAATTTTCTGGCTATTATTACGCAGTAACTACTTAGATGCAAATATCTGTATAGAAATGTGCATGCAAGACACAATGTACTTTATCTCCTTAATGAGATATGTGAACTTTTCTGTCTACCATTTGATGTCAAGGTGAATGCTGAGAATTTTCTGCCCTTTTCCGTTGGTTCTGCCTTCCTAAGTGCTCATTACACTCTATCAGCTACAATTTGACTCAAGTGTCACATCAATTTGTATTTCACAGTTCAATTTACAGTTTGTAAAGATACAGTAAGATAAAATTGAAAGAAAAATATTAGAACTCTTTTCCAGTGGTTTAAATGTTATAGCATATATATGAAAAGAAAACTTATATATAAGGAAACTAGACATTGCAACCTTGCTTTCAAGTATGGCAACAAGATTTTGTCCCTGCTCATTTAATAGGATATTCTCAAAGGAGCTCATGATACCAAATACGCATAATAGTTAGTGAATGAAATCAAAATTTGATTCAGTGCTTTTAGTAATGAGAGTTCCCGCCTTGTTGGAAGGTTAAAGAGTGGAATGTACAGATCATATTCATGAGTCTTTAAAAACAAGCCATTGAAAACCATGTAAGTTCAAGATAGATTCTGTTGTTTATGCTGTTATGTAAAATAATAACAAATATGAAAACATTTAGTCAGGATTACTCATTTTAATCACTTTAAAAGGTGAAAAAAGGAATAATATTAATAGAAATTTTTGGTGACTCAAAGGGAAGAGGTTAAAATAATAAAATACATAAAAATACAACTTTTTCCTGAAAACCTCAAGGGCTACACTTCAGCACAAACCATTACTGTGTTAAATTACACAATCTGTCATGATGTTACACATGAGTGACTTTAATACATTTTACTATATTGGCCTACCAAATCTAATTAAGGACCTTATTGCTTGATTTTAAAATGTTATTTTTATCATACCTTTTATCTTTCTGATATTCCTGTTTTTTATTAACGTTACATTAATATGTGGAAACAGAATTTCTAAAATAAACCATTAAGCATCAGTATATTATATAAATACATAAAGCTACATTTTACTTAATTTCTTTACAAGACATAGCTTCATTAATAAACAATTATTAATATAAATTTATTCATAAACATATGGTATAATAGTAAAGTTTTAATTAATTTTAAAGAATATATTTGTACCAGTATTACACGTAGTCATCATATTGACAGAGAAAATATTATATTACTTTACATCTTTTGTCTTTGTGAATTTTCAAATAAATTAATTCACTGCTTAGAATATATTGGTGAAGGTATGCAAAATTATGTTGAGTTAATATCTGAATATTTGAAATGAACTGAATATATTTTAAAGTTATTAATTGTCAATTTTCTATTTATAGAATTTTCTAGGTAATTGTTAGATTAGGTTATATGATTAGATTAGGTTATATTAGGTTACGTTTGTCACTATCAAGAATCATATAAGCATGGTCTCTCGCTTTTAATCTTGATATATTTACATATCAAAAATTATTAACACTAAATAAAAGTTTATGCATACAAAATGTACTGTATTAAAGTATATTTTATCAGAAAAATAAAAATGGGATACAAGGCATTTTCTGGTGTCATATATTACCACCTAAATATAGGTAAAAAAAGCAACACGTTTGAATGGATAGCAACACTTATATTTATAATTCTGCCATAGGTTCAGGTTGTTATGCGTTAGTGAAATATACAGCATGATTTTTTGTTTCAGTTCAGCATCTTTTATTGAGTAAAATGCATTGTACACTCTTCTATGACTTTCTATGGTTTAATAACAGATTAGTTTTAGTACTACAAGTCCTGTGAGTAGCTGAAAGAAAAGAACTGATGCTCCTAAGTCAAAGATAATGACATTAATGTAAAAGGTAACTAATATGATTTGATTACTGCATATTATATGTATATATGCATCGAACATTTATAAATATGCATAAAACAAATACATATTCTAAAATTTTACGTTTAAAGAAACAAAAATGTCAGGAACTCTGAATTAATAATTATATAGAGTGCCCATGGGGAAAACTGTTATACTGTATCCTTGGCATTTATGTAGTTAATAATAAATGAATATAAAAATTATTTTAAAATTGTATTTTACAGTTGTTTGTCAGTACAACCCAGAAGTAGAACATAAGTCGCTATTCCTGAATGTACCATGAGCTTCAGATACAGGGCCTAAAAATGTCAGAGCCATAACTTAATTCAAGGCCCCTCCTGAGCATTAGCTTTTTATGATATAAGTTGGAGCCACATAAGCTTCCAAATGAGAGAAGCAACCAGCAGTCCTACTGAATGAAACCACTGCAATGATGCGTATGAATCATATTCATGACCAGTATGTTACAATGACTCTACAGGTGCAGTATTGGCACGCAGAACTTGGTTTTAACAATCAGGTCCCTAGTTGAATTTAAGACCCACCAATAAGAAAAAAACCCACTGTTTTGTGTTGGAAACTTATCTAACTATTCAGTGCTGTGACATCATAGTTATTTTAAGAAAATAACCACTAATTTACTAAGTCAGCATTGTTTTTTGTGAAAAATTATAAACATTTATCTTTATACCCACAGATATCTGGAGTCTTAATCCATCGTTAAGAAATGTTCTTTCTGGGTATAAAGGCACATGTCTTTAATCCTAGTGCTCAGGTGGCAGAGGCAAGTGAATCTCTGGCAGTTTGAGGCTCACCTAGTTCACAAAGCAGGTTACAGGATGGCTAGGGCTTTAAACACAAAGATACCCTGTTTTGAAAAGAAGAAGAAGAAGGTAGATGAGGAGGAAAAAGATGATTATGATGAAGAAGAAGAAGAACAAGAACAAGAAGAAAAGAAGAACAAGAACATTGAGAAAGAAAACCCATAAATTTCTCTTAGCAACAGATTGAGACTAGTGTAGAAAATCATAATAAACAAAATTTGAAGATTTTGGAATCCAGACCACATGGTTATATTTTTAAAACATACTGGCATCTAAGGTTCAGAGAACATTACAGAGGAAGTGCAGAGATATTATAAGGACCAGAGATTCATGGAATTTGCCATGACATTGCCTCATAGCAATAGGTGTTATGTACATAAAGTATCACCAATGTGATTGTCAAAACGTAAGCTGAATAGGAATGGCACTAATGAACATGTAAAATTAGACAAAGAAAAGCCCTTGAGACCTCAACCTTACACAGTCAACTGCAGTCAACTGGGGAAACTTGGAAACAGGAAACGTGGACTTGCCCCGAGAGAAGTACACCAATTGATTGTCCAGTGCCAAATAGTAATCCCTAAAAATATACATATAAATAACAGTATATGGACTGAACAGGTTATATTAGGAAAATATATGCATATTCATATATGTATATTAATTTGATAACAATGTAAAAGAAGACACAAGTTTGAAGGAGAGTGGATAGGATAATGTAGGTGGGATTACAGGGTAAGAAAGTAATGGGGGATGAGTTTTAATTGTATAGATAAACAAAACATTTTGATGTGTAGCTTTCACTGAACTGGAACCAAGTTTGTAGACTAGACTGTCTGCACCTTTCTTTAAATACTCCTGGGTCAGTCTCCCTAGTTTTCAACCAGTGCTCATGTGCCACAATGCCCAACATATCAGACTTTTCTTTATTTTTGAAAAAAAAAAAGTGAAATGTTATCCTTTTGTGTGTCTACTTCCACAGTTTCTCTATTTGGTAGTATTCTGAAATTTATTTACATCTATAAATTTTAACAAAATTTCCTCATTATTGCTTCAAATATTTCATTCCCATTTTTTCTCATATCACTAGCAGGCATGTTCTACATTTAGCAAAATTCACTTCAGTATCATTATCTGCATTTTTATTTCCTGGTACTTTAATTCTTTGATTATTAGTTTGTGGAACAAGCTTATGTGAATTTTCTATGCCAGTGTTCTTGGTGACTGGTGTCCAAGCTACACATTTCAAGATTATTATTTATTTCCTGAACACTGATCCCATCAGTAGCATTTCTTTTCCATTCTTTGTTAGCTTGCTTGTATCTCTAGCTAATGTTCTTATCATTTATTCAATGTTTGTGTTACTCAAATAAATTTCTGAAATGTTAATCAATTTACTTTACATTTTGATATCCTTTAATACCTCTGACATTTTTAACACTGGTTCTTATGTGTGTGTGTGTGTGTGTGTGTGTGTGTGTGTGTGTGTGTGTGTATTTGTTTGTGAGAGAAATAGAGAAAGAGAGAGAGAGAGAGAGAGAGAGAGAGAGAGAGAGAGAGAGACTGTTATGTTGCTTGTCACACTGTGTAGCTTTATGTATGGTACATTTACTTTTAGTGTGTGTGTGTGTATGTGTATATATAAAAAGTCAAAGATAACACTTATAATCTTTTCTAAAATGTTTTCCTACTTAAATATTGTATTACTTTTTATTTCTGTGTGTATTTATGCAGTTTTCCCATGACTGAAGGTGATGGTAGAAGCCATAGACCTCAATTTTTCTTTGGAGTAAGAGTACCAAGAAGTTGAGAGCTACCAGACATTGGTGTTGGGAATTGACCTTGGGACTTTTCCAGGAACACTATATTCTCTTAGTTTTTAAGCCCCTGCATTATTTTAGACAGAATTTTCCCTAAAATTTATAGGTCACTGATTCAGGTAGCTGCTTATCTTATCTCTAACCTCACCAATCACCACCCACAAAGTACTGTGGTTATAGATAGTGCTGTCCTACCTGGCTTCTTAATGGTTAGTGTTGAGAACTGTACTCAGGTCCTCATGTATTTGAAGCAAGGAATTTTAGTATGTTTCCAGCCTCTATGGACCTATATTTCATTCTGAATTGTTTCATTTAAATTATATTTTTTATTTTTTATTTAATTTTGATATTTTAGTGTGTACTATATTTCCTGTTTTATTCTAAGTAGATTCATTTCTGATACAATCTATCCTGATTATAGGATCCCCTCACTCTCCTCCACGTTCCTACTCACCTCTGCTTCTACCCATATCCACTCCTGTTTTGCCTCTCTTTAGAACGATAACAAGGAAGCATAACAACATAAGATATAATAAGCTAAAGCAAAGACCAGCCCATAGAAATTGAACAAGGCAAATCAACAAAAGGAAAGCATCTGCAACAGAAGGCACAAGAATCAGAGACTCACTCATTCACATATTCAAGGTTCCCTTAAAGATATTAAACCAAAAACCATAATATATACACAGACAACCTATTATAGACCCACGTCAGCCTCATGATGCTGCTGCTGCTTCAGTCTTTATGAGTTCATAAGAACTTTGCTTAGTTGAATAAGAGATCTCCTGATGTCCTCTATCCCTTCTGGCTCTAACACTCTATCTGCCTCGTCTTCCATGGGATTTCCTGAGCTCTGACAAAAGTGATTTAACAGAAACATTATTAGTACTAATTATTCCAAACCAACTAGATTATTCTTCTCTATTTCCCTCCCCCTCATCTGCTCTCCAATCTCCAGGATATCTGCCTTTGATTCTCTGTATTTGCTCTATTTGTTGCAGGAGGCGGTTTGCGGAATAAAGCACTATGATTGTGGCAGAATATCATTAGAATATAATTTTTTGTTACTTATTTTAGACCAGTGGTGCTTGTTTTTGGCATAGGACTTTGATCTGTTTAGTCTAGGTTTCTTGGTCACTGAAGAAGTCTCTGGTAGGGAGTTTGTCTCATGGAAGGGGCTTGAGGTCAAATAGCATATTAGTTGTTAAGTCCAACAAACTTGGCTTTGTCATGGAACATCTTAATTTTTTCATACAGAATGATCAAATGTTTTGTTGGGTGTAGTAGTCTGGCCTGGCATCTTTAGTCTCTTAAAGTCTGCAAGACATTTATCCAGACTCTCTGGATTTAGATTTCCTTTGAAAAATCTCCTGTTATTCTAATAGGTATGCCATTAATGATACTTGATAGCATCCCCTTGCAGCTTTTAATATTCTTTCTTAGTTCTGTACATTTAATGTCTTGATTATTTGGCTTGGGGACTTTACATTCTGTTGCAATCTACTTGGGGTTCTGTTTTGTGTAATTTGAAAGACATCTCCTTTAAGTTGTAGGTTTTTTAATGATTTTATTGAGACTATTTTTCTTGGCCTTTGAGCTGTTATTCTTCTCTTTCTTCTGTTGCTACTATTCTTAGATTTGATATTTTCATAGCTTCCCAGATTTCCTGTTTTGTGTTGGGAATTTTAGATTTAACATTTTCTTTGATTGATATATCCATTTCTTCTATTTTATCCTTAACGTTTGAGAGTCTGTCTCCTGTCTCTTGTATTCTGATAATGAAACTTGCTGCTGTGGTTCTTAGTCAAGTTCCTAAAGTTTTAATTTTCAGAATTACCTTAGATTATTACTTTTAATTGTTCTTAGGACTTGAAATGTTTTATTCATTTTTTCAACTGTTTATTTCTTGATTGGTTTAAGGTATTTATTTATTTATGTTTTCTTGCTTTTCATTATCTGGATTCACCCATTATCTTTTCTTTTTCTTTTTTTATTGGTTATTTTATTTATTTACAATTCAAATGTTAGCCCCCTCACCGGTTTCCCCTCTCCAACCCCCATATTTCATCCCCTGTCCTCCTGTTCTATGAGGGTGCTCCCCCATCCACCCACCCACTCCTGCCTCACTGTCCTAGTATTCCCCTATGCTGGGATATCCAGCCTCCACAAGACCAAGAGCTTCCCCTCCTGTTGATGCCAGATGAGGAAATCCTCTATTACATATGCAGTTGGAGCCATGGGTCCCTCCATGTGAACTCTTTAGGTGGTGGTATAGTCCCTGGGAGCTCTTGGGTGTTCTGGTTGGTTTATGTTGTTGTTGTTCTTTTTTTGTTTTGTTTTGGTTTGGTTTTTCAAGACAGGGTTTCTCTGTGTAGCCCTGGCTGTCCTGGAACTCATTCTGTAGACTAAGCTGGCCTCGAACTCAGAAATCTGCCTGCCTCTGCTTCCAAAGTGCTGGGATCAAAGGTGTACACCACCACTGCCAAGCTTGTTGTTCTTCTTATGGGGCTACTAAGCCCGTCAGCTCCTTCAGTCCGTGCCCTAACTTCTCCATTGGGGTCCCGCCGATTCTCAGTCCAATGATTGGCAGTGAGCATCCACATCTGTATTTATCTAGCAGAGTCTCTTAGGGGACCACTGTACCAGGCTCCTGTCAGCAAGCGCTTCTGTGCATCAGCAGTAGTGTCTGAGTTTGGTTTCTACTGATGGGATGGATCCTTTGATAGGGTATTCTCTGGATGGCCTTTCCTTCAGTCTCTGTTCCACTCTTTGTCCCTGCATTTCCTTTACACAGGAGCAATTCTAGTTTCAGGAGGTTCAGTTTCAGGAGGTATGAGAGCAGACTTTTCCACCAGTATCATCTGATTTAGTCTGATTCAAATAAGAATAGACTTGGAAAAGTGCTCACTCCATCCAGAAGGACTGCTGTATTTCTATGATGAGACTTGGGAAATGAATCTAGAGAAACAGCAGGAAAGGAGAAAATATGCAGGCACCCTATATGCTTCACTAGATGGATTAGGCTTTGATTTAGTAGGTACTGCCTGCTGGAGGGCCAAGCTGAGATAAATCAATTACTCTTAGGATGAAGATTAGGTGATCTGTAGGATCCACAGCAGACAGATGAAGGGACAGGTTAGGCTGCAATAACTGTTCTGTTGCAGTGCTGGGAGGTGAGACAGAAAGTTTGGATCTGTAATGGTGTAAAGAGAGAAAGGAATACCACAGCAGGTGCTATGTTGTGGAACTGGGGATGAGATGGTGGGGGTTAGGACTGGAAGAGAAGCAGGAGAGGTGAGGGTCTGAAAAAAGCCTACCTGCTTCTCTGACAGCCATGCTACTTTTTACAGGGTACTATGTAGAGAGTTTCATGAACCTAGATACCCTTGGAAGATGATATGTAGCTCAGTCTACCCCTGATTTATTGGTAACATGCCTCAGCTTCCTGAGTTCTAGTGTTAAAGATAACCTTCATCATATGTATAAGTTTTTGTCAGACCTCAGAGAGACATGGGACAAAATTCTATACCTTTAACTCTTCTAGGCACTTCTCACTCTGCTCTCTACCCTAAACATCTCCATTCCAGGGACTGGGTTTCTGTTACTTCCCTAAACTTCTCTTTCTTATACAGACCAGACATTTTGACTGCATGCTTTCTTGGATTTTTGTATACTTGTCTTCTCTTCTTTTCTTTCTTTCTTCTTCTATTGCTCTCCTCCTCCACTCCTTCTCACAACTCAGTTCAGTCTGGAACCTTGTAGATGTTTCTGTCTGTACTCTCCCTCATATGTACAATAAAAAACCTCCTCAGGCATACAGTGGAGGGGTCATGTCCTCGTTTTCATTTCATTTGATAACATTGGGTATACTAAAAGATGTGATAAATACATCTTTATAGATTTAGTGAATGCAAAAAAATGCAAGTGTCTTCTATTACTTGAATTAGTAGACTTGTCCTCAAGATGATGAGTTACATTTGATCTTGTCAGCACCTTGATTCTTTTTATTCCATAGGTGAGACTTAGTGGCTTTGGTGTTTTGAAAGACAATGTCCCTCCTCCAAGTTCATTTACTGGAATGCTTAGTCTTCAGGGACTGGAGATGTTTAGGAAAGACTTGGAGGTGTGGCCTTCTTGAAGGTGACCTATAATTGGATGTGGGTTTTGCAATTTCAACAGTCAGTGCTACCCTCAGGTTCTCTTTCTGCTTTCTGTCTATCCATGAAGATTTAAGCTCTCAGTCCAATGCTTGCTGCAGGTCCCTGTGGCTGGAATGCAGGGACATCCTCCACTATGGCCACAAGACGGCAGGCCCCAATAACCCAAGAAAGTCCGTGGGTTTCCAAAATGGCTTTATTGGCATGACAGATGATAGTTGAATCTGGTTGTGCACCCCCACGAAACTGAGGGCAGACCTGAGTTAAATAGGGAGGTAGAAAGGAGAGAGGAACTTAAGAGGAATGCTTAATTGGCTACGCCCTCTGGCCTTCAGGTATCTCATTAGTATGTAAATCTCTCTAGGGCTGAGGCCTATTAATCATGCCCTCTACCTGTGCTCTTTGGGAAGGGCTACATTGTCCAACATGACTGAACAGCACAGGTTAATGGAGTTCCACGCCTTGTGTTAGGAGCCTGGATTCTGGGAGCATGGTGGAATAAATGCCCATCCCTTGCAGGGTCTCCAGGGTATATCCAGCCTGTGCTCTACCAAAAACCAAGACCCCTTTCATAGCCCTATATCCTGCCTACTGACACACCCAATTAATTAAATTGTACTAACTATAAAAGTAAGTAGCCCTCACTTAAATAATTTTTTAAAAATAACATTTGACCTGGTCATGGTGTCTCTTCATAACAATAGATCAGTAAGTAAGACAGAAGATTTTAGTGGGAGTGGGGCATTGCTGAGGCAGGCCTAACCACACTGTTTGATGGAGAAATATGGAAGACACTGAGACTTTGGACTTGACAAGTGGCTAATGCTTTAAGTGGGACTTAATGAGTCATGGAGGGATGTAGAAGGAGCTAAGGTGGGAGGAGTAAGGAGAGGAAGAGGAGGAGTAAGGACAAGAGGAGGAAAAGGAAGAGGAATAGCTAGGAGACAGGAGAAGAAAACAAGAGAGAGAGAGAGAGAGAGGATGGAGGCAGATGTTCACAGGTCTGTAGCAGTCAAAGGTAGTTGATATATCTAGATTGGGTATTGGGTTACACTTCTGATTGATGGGTATCTTGTTACTGATCATTATCAAATATATAAGCCTTTGATTAATCTTTAGGCATTAGAGTCTCATCTTTCTACTGAGCCCACATGGATGGCAGGATGGCCTGGGCAATGCCCAACCTTGCAGAGACACCTTGGGAGGTTGAGCCATCTCCCATGCTGATGTCTCCTGGGTGAAACTGCTGGTGTTTCTAGTTGGCCATTTCTAGCTGCAGCACGCACGTGGCCTCAAGCAAGAAACATGGCGGCTGGGCTAGGCAGAGCCACTGCAGCTTAGATAGTCGGCCTGAGCCAGAGGCTGTTTTAAATAATTACCACAACAGAGGGACCTACCTGGCTCCATCTTGAAGGTAGGAGCCATTTTCCTATATTGTTAATAATAAGTTGCCATTTACTTTAAGAGCTGAGTTGCTTGTTTACTGGAAGTCTGTTTACTGGAACCTTGCTTACTCTACTAGGATGGAGTCCTCCAAAGGCAAAATATTCTCTCTTTAGGTTTTTATGTATATTTGTGGATGTTGAATCTGCAGTATTTTGTAAATTCAGATTAATGTGCTTTGCACATTACTGCATTTAGTGAAGATTTCTATCAGTGAGTTTTTGTTCAGATATGCTGTGATTAAATATATTTATCTATCTATCACTCATTTGGAAAGGTTTTACTTTCACCTTTGTTTTGTAGATGAACTCAGAAAAATTGCTAAGCTTCTGTATTTTTATTTCAGTATTCTGTCAGATTCTGAGGCCCTTCTTTCCTGAACAAAACAAAACAAAACAGAAAAAAAAAGAGAACCTATCCTTTTTTTAATACAAATAAATCAAGTTGTAATAAAATCTCCCTATAAGTGCTTAATTAGTCACAGATGTGTAACAAATGGCAATTTAAAAATGATCATACATTCTCACATTTGTTGGTCTTTTGCTGCATTATTAGTCAACCACTGTGCACCTATGCTCTTACTTTCCATCACAGTCCTGGCATGCAGGAGGTGATTCATGCCACCTATTTTCAAGCACTGGTAGAAAAGTCTCATTCAAATGCATGTGCATGTTCTCTTTCTAATGAAGATTTCTATCAGAATTTGCTTGCCCAGTGAACATAATCCATGTAAAGAGATAACAAATTTCTTGATAATTTTATTTGTATAAAATTATGCCCTTAAATTTCTGTGAACAACACTTACCTGTTTTCTGTGCTGCACAACACATATGCAAATAATAGTTTTCAGGAGGGTGGTCTTATTTTTTCTTCAGAGACCTGACATATTTAACCTAGGTTTTCATCAGTCAGAAACATCAATATATCACTTTAAAAATATCACTTGGTTTCAAAGCAGATATGACCAGTGTAAGAACAACAAGCCAGAGATTAGGTTGCTGATAATGAAGTTAAAGAGAGACACATGGACACAGCCGATGTGGAACAATGACATACACAATACATTATCTCCAATGATTAAAAGGAATAGAACATTCACCGGTAACTAGGCACTGTCCTAAGCCCCCTTACTAGGGAGAAAGGGAAATGGTGATATTTCTTCTCAAAGAATGGTGAAAGAGGATTGAGGATGCCTATGGGTATTCATAAAAATTGAATCAGAAATCCAAATATAGCTCTACAGCCAAAAATATGGGTTAGATCTCAGGAGAAGAGATGAACAGG
Organism: Mastomys natalensis; assembly: GCA_021653895.1. Taxonomy (NCBI): domain Eukaryota; kingdom Metazoa; phylum Chordata; class Mammalia; order Rodentia; family Muridae; genus Mastomys; species Mastomys natalensis. Next base: position 1,526,468 of record JAJTUV010000486.1, on the reverse strand, counting down.
ACAGATGAGATCTGAATCTATGGAGGACCATTGAAGTTATGGGATAATTTGAAATCCCCAAAGCACAAAGTACGACATAAATTGGTTCTTGAACAGAGACTCATTTGCATCATATGAGCATGACCCACTGTGTGGGTACCGGAAACTAAATCTCAGGTACATTGCAGGTGCAGCAAGGGCTGTTAAGTGCTGAACTAGTCCCCCAGGTCCCTGTAGCAACTGTCTTTACAAGGAAACCCAGTCCATATAATCAATGGCCATAACAACATTAGCAAAGATATAAAGTGAATTCATATCACCAAGAAATCTCTTGGGCTCAGGCAGGTGACTCAGCACATATAGACACAAGCCTGACAATATGAGTTTCATCTACTGGACCCATGTGGTAAAAAAATAGAAGAATAGATTCCTTCTAGTTATTGTGTAAAATATATGCATATGTACCCTCTCTTCCCCAGGACCGAATACACATGGCCACAAAAGTTATGGGTTTTCTTATCTTATCATTTGTTTGTTCAATTGGTTAGTTTTTGGTTGAATCTTGCTCCCTTAAGTACTCTGTTCTCATGTTCTTTGATTCAATAGATTTTAACCCCTGGGTACTTTCAACTACATGTTCATCTTATTATAGCCAACTCTGATTGTGTCATGAAAGGAATGCTACTCAAAATAGTGCATATTCATTTTCTTTTCACTTTCTTAGAAACAGGTAGTTGGATGATGTATGAGACATTTTTCTCTTCTCTCAATTTTATAAATTGTGGACTGTCTCCCCTAATGTTCTAGTGTTTTGTTTTGTTGCTTGTATGTTAGTTAAATTTCCTGAAAACAAAATGGTATTAATTTAAATCTGTGATATATATTGTGTTAAGACTGCCATAAAGTCAGAGACAACTGCCTGATAAATGGATCCAAGCCCCTACCAACATCAACATATACTATTTGCTTACTGAATCTATTTTATACTCACACCTAGTTACATCAACCTTGTTTTTTTCCTGAATTATTATAGAAGGTACTGTGAGCCTTCACACTTGGAATCAGTGTTACTTTAGAGAAACTACATATTCTGAAAATAATGAGTATGATTTAGATTGAGAGGGAGTTCTTCTGTATGGGAGATTTTATCCATTGCTAGACTGTACATTTCTCTTTTGTTTTTTACCTTTTTTCATGTGAATGATCATATATTTATATGTTAATTATAATGTAAAATGTTAAAATTTAAATGATAATAGGTTGTTTTTTCAAAAGTTCAAAGGTCATAACATTTCAGTTGTCATAATTCTTCAATCTTCTGCTACAGAGCACTATGGGAAATACAAATATTTTATCATTTACTAATATTTTTTCAGGATTTATACATAAACCCTAAATAAAATTAATATATATATGTGACTATGCATATATATTTTTAATTATAAATTATGTACAAATACACATATACTTTCACAGTGTATTTTTAGTAAATCGTATTGCTAAAGCTACGTGATTGTTACTTTAAATTATAACTTAAATGTATATAAAATAAATACTTAATAATATAATAGTGAATAATTCATCACAATCAGCAATCTTGTTAGTTTTTCAAAAACATAACTTTTCAACACCATATTAGAAATATAGACATTTACAAAATCCATAAAATATGAATAAATTTGCACTATAATGTATATTTGTTATATTTTCAACCAAATAGCCTTCACCTTTTGTGTTACTGTCCTGAACCTTGATATGATTCACTGTAGATACTAATACTCAGTAAAGTTACATTGGGAACATTTACATCATTAGTATATAGCTACACAAGAACAGAAAATTAGACTTAAGAGAAAGCTCATGAAGGATGTGATTATTCCCATAAAAGTGTATATACCTGGTGAAAAGGATGAGAAATTTAGACTAGTAACCATAGACATTGTTCATGCTATTATGCAAATGCTAAATGTGAACAGCTGGAGAGGGAAACATTACTATGCCTAGTATTTCATAGTCAGGATGCTATGTAAACACCTTTCTAAATGTAAGTAATTTTCTTAAATCAAATGCTTCAATCAACTTTCATAAACAAAGAACTCATTATTTGTTTTAGATTCTGTTTAGGCCAGAAGGTAAACTCACTTATATAATTCTTCAGAAACAATTCAATAGTCACTCCAAATACCAAAGTACTATAGAGATAGTTAAAAAAAATACAACATTGCAACATAAGTTTATAAGAAAATACTATACTGAAATTTTAAACTCACAAAAATTAATATAATTAAAATATGACATGTAAAGGAGAAGCTTGTAAACTAAATGATGGAGAAATTTTGTTTATTATTTATTGACTATGAACTGAGACAGACTATGTTAGAGATTTGAATATTACATACTAGAACTCCTGTATTACTGTGCTGTAAGCAAATATTATCATTCTTCTGCTCATGTCAAAAGGCAGGTGAAATATTTAAATACCCTATATGAAGTCAAATATATGGCAAATATAAAATGCCAGGCACAGTTTCTAACTCTAATTGATCAACATTTGAATTTTGGCATGAATGGCATACTGATTTTAAAACAGAATAAAATTCAAATGTTTGAAGTGTATATTTAATAGATTTATTTACTCTAAGTTGAGTATAGAATCTATTAAATAAATAAGTAATGTTTTCAAATAAAACATAAACATTGCTCTAATTTTCAGAAACTTGATCATAATTATTTGGCATTCCCCCCCTCCCCAGTTTATTATTTGTTATGTCTTATCTCTCCCACTGACCTCTCTCTTGTTCTGTTCCTTGACTGATGTGATTTGGCAAATTAGATGACATAAAAGGCAGTTTTCTATTTGGTGGAAATATGACTTACTTATCTACTCCACAAAAGTCATGTGTCAAAACTCAAATATTCAAATAGTTGAAATCTTATTATGAGAACAAAAACTTACTGTTTTTTTTTACTTTAGTTATAAGTCATAATTACAAGATATTATTTTTCTGTTGCTGTTACTTCATATACTATGACTTATTATTGTTCATAAAATCTAGGGAAAAGCTGGAAGAAGCCAAGGAGGTGGGCAACTCTGGAGTCTCAATTAACCTGAACCCTCAAGATTTCTCAGACAATGGACCACCAACTAGGCAGCATACTATATCAGTTGATATGAGGCCCCTAACACATATACAGTAGAGGACTGCTGGGTCTGGGTTCACTCAGAGAAAATGCACATAACCCTCAAGAGACTGGAGGCCCCAGGGAGTGGAGAGGTCTGGTAGGGTGGGGACATTTTTGAGGAGTCAGGGGGTGGGGAGAGGTATGGGATGGTAAAAAGTCAACGGGTGGGCAAGGAGGGGAAAAATTTGGAGTGAAAAAAATTAAATAAAATAAAAATCTGTAGGCAGCCGTGTTTACAATGTAAGCAGCTGGCTTCCAGAGTGGCCAGCTCAGAAACTGGTAAACAAGTCCTTTGAGCATGCGTCGGCCTCGTGCCCCTCCTGAGCGGGCTTATGTTAATGAGGTATTGGCAGCTTAACCTATCCTGAGAGGACACATCACCCAGCGAGCCTAGGGCAGCTAGATAAGCAGCTCGCTTCTGCTGCTGCGGCCTTTTTGGCCTGCGCCCTTTTGGCCCTTCGCTTCACTTCCCTTCCCTTCCTTCCCTGCCCTTCCCTTGCCTTCCCTTCCCGGGCCTTCCCGGTCCGGTCCCCGGCCATACATCCCTATCCTAGTCCCTCGTCCAGTTCCCCGTCCCTAAGTCAAGAGCCGTTCCTGGAATAAAGCTGACTGAGAAGGATCCGACCGTGTCGCGTCTTACTTGCTGGCCAAGGCGGACTCGACAAAAATCTATATGTTTATCAACTGATATATGTTAGGTCAAAGAACATTTACTAATATGAGACATTGCAAACTATAGATACAAGGGCCAGAACCTTAAAAGTCACATTGAGCAGATTGAACAGGTAAAGAAATAAGAAGATAGCTTTAAAAATCTCAGCAGGAAGAATTGAAATAGGCTATCTCAGGAAGTAGGAGGAGGGTTGACCTTCTAGAATTACCAGAGATCTGAGAGGTGAGAGACTTTCAGGACTCAAAGGGAGGGGCCTTAAATGAAATGCCCTATGGTGGGGAGAGGGAACTTGTAGAGTCCACCTCCAGTAGAAAGACAGGGCATCAATTGAAGGTATGGGGTTGTCATTCCACAGTCCAAAACTCTGACCCAGAATTGTTCCTGTCTAAAAGAACTCCTGGGACAAAAATGGAGAAGAGACTAAGGAAAAGGCAGTCCAGTGACCAGCCCAACTTTTGATCCATCTCAAGGAGAGGCTCCAAGACCTGACACTGTTACTGATGATATGGTGTGCTTACAGTAAAGAGCCTAGCATGACTGCACTCTGAGAGAGCCAACAAACAGTTGACTGAGATAGATACAGATGATTACATCCCACCAATGGACAGAAGCTGGTGACCTCTGTGGTTGAATTAGAAAAAAGCTGCAAGAAGCTGAGGAGGAGGGTGACAACAAACCTGAACCCCCGAAACTTCAGACACTGAACCACCAACCAGGCAGCATATACTAGCTGATATGAGATTCCCAACATGAACCTAACCCTCAAGAGAATTGTTGCCCTAGGGTTTGGGGAGGTTTGGTGGGGTAGGATTAGGGGGTGGGGATATCCTCTTGGAGACATGAGTGGGGTGTGAAGGAGGTGTGGAATGTGGAACAGTCAGAAGATTGACTGGGAGGGAGATAAAGTCTGGACTGTAATAAAAGATTAAATAGATATTTTATTCTGAAGTTTTGTATTGTTTACTAGTCAACTTAATCACTAAAGAAATACCTATTTCTACATAGAGAGAATTATCCTGACATATATATATATATATAATCATATATATATGATGTCACTAATTTGGCCTGTTTAAAACAGAGCACAATATGATGTACAGCTCAGTATAGTGGGTAATGCATAATACAATACATAGTACTCTGTAATACAAGAGTACCCCAGTATATTTTAGTAAAATATATTTGTCACTCAAAATTTTGGTTAGGAAAATAACAGATTTTCTTGATAATCAAGTGTAATATCCCTGCCTTTTAGGAAAAAGGGGGTTAAAATAACTTTTCTTTTTTTATTGTTAATTTATCTATTGAAAATAGATTCTTTTTTCATATAATACATCTCAATCACAGATTCACCTCCCTTTCTTACTCTACTCCTCCACCCTCACCTCCCTACTCCCCAATTCCACTTCTCCTCTGTTTCCTCCTCAGAAAAGAACAGGTCTCCAAGAGATGACAGCACATCAGGATGAAAGAAGATACAATAAGACAAGGAAAAAGACCCCATACCTAAGACTGCACAAGACAACCCAATAAGAGGAATAGTCTCAAGAGCAGGAAAAACAGTTAGAAATCCACCTGTTCTCACTGTTTAGAGTCTCACAAGAACACTAAAATAACAGATATAACGTATATGCAGAGGGCCTGGTGTAGCTACATGATGAGCCCATGCTTGTTTTTTCAGTCTCTCTGAGCTGATGGGGGCCCTGCTTAATTGATTCAGTGGGCATATTCTCCTGATATTCTTTATTCCTTCTGACTACTAGAGTCTTTCCTCCCCTCTTCTTAGGAGAGACACAGTTGAGACCGCTGATTCAGATTCTCTTTGCATAATGTCTATCTGTGTGTCTATCCATGCACTCCCATCTGCTGCCAGAGGAAGCATCTCTGATGGCTACTGGAGAAGGGACTGACATATAAGTATAACAAGAAGTCATTAGAGATCATTTCATTGTTTTGTTTTGTTTTATTTTATTTTTTATTTAATTTTTTCAGTCAATTTTGTTTCTACCTAGGACTCTGGGCTATTTAGGCATGGGGCACTCAAGTTAAAACAAATAATGGTTGGCCACTCTCATGTATTCTGTGTTACCATTACAGCAGTGCATCTTGCAGGCACAGATTGTAGGTGGAGGGTTTTATGGCTGGATTGGTGTCCAGGCTTCTCTTTTCATATCCTGCAGAGTATCTTTTCCCATCAAAGAGACTGAAATGGAGGTGTGAAAGCTCCAAGCCCACACCAGCTCAGCCTCTCTAACTTCAATGAACTGAGTTGAATTTGTTCTTGAAATGGGCCATTACTGTTTGTTTTCAGAGGGCTATCTCCCATCCAGTCATCAGCCTGGATTATGTAGACATCTACATGGTTCCTTCTTGTCCCAAAACCCATCTGAATGTAACCCATTTCCACCACTGGAAGCCTTGCCTGGCTTCAGAAGATGGCCGATTCAGATTCCATATACACCATTACTAGGAGTCCTCATCAAGGTCACTGTCACAGATTCCAGAAAGTTTCTACATTGCTCCCCAAATGCCTACCAATTCCACTTGTTTCTCCTTGCACTCTCTCCCTCTACTAGCACCCCCACCTAAGACCTACTTTTATTTCAAAGGTTTGAATCACTTTTTATTTTGTCCATTGGTTCTTTGCATAGCTGTCATATCCTGCCTAATATGCATAAAGGCATTTAAGACAAAAAGAAAAATGCTTAATTGATTATATATATATATATATATATATATATATATATATATATATCCCACTGATTCAATCAGGAGAAAACAATAGCAGTAAGTTTGTAAGGATGGCATCAAAATATGTAAAGGAACACATGGATGAGGTACCATAATTATATCAATTAACACTATGAATAACCTGGAACTAGGCACAGTATCAATTTAATCAGTCACTAATTAATGAATAGACTTTATGTTTTATATATTGTTGCTCTAAATATTTGTTCTGTTTCTTGGAGGAAGCACAAATAGTTTTGTTCATATAATACATGTAAGCACTGAGTATAAGGACACCGTTTAAAAGACATTATCTCATGATGTTGTTTTGGTTGAACTTTTTCTGTACTAAAATGGGGCCTTCTTTCTGACCATTATTATATAAAATTTGACCACTGGATATAATATTACAATATTAATGCGTAAATGGTCATGGGTATGATTATGTCATATGTCCTATGTGAGTACTTACCTGAGCTCTTTCTTAAAGTGCTTGATAATATTATTTTTTCATTTTCTGCTTGGCTCTTTCATGTTTTCTGACTTACTAGAATCTAAAAATAAGCCTCCTTTAATGGAATAATGTTAGTTATATATAGCAAATAACTTCTCTCAGCATGCTGATTATTGTTTCCTTATTTTAAAAATGTATTTTAGTTATCATTCAACTTTGCATTTCTTTGAATTTTAATAATTTACTCAAATCACTTATGGTTTGGCTTTACAAAACCCTTATAAAAGTTTCTCTATATGTTGCCTTAGAGGTATGCTTTATAGAGAGATGGGAGATTAAGAAGGGAACAGAATAATTTTCACTAAACTTCAATACACATTACAGATATTAAACTAACAACTCTTGATGAAGAAATTCTTTGTGTATAGAAAAACTGGAGAATAAACAGGATGCCCTCAAAGACACAGCACTAAATGAAAACCATATCAATAAAGAAGAACTATTCACCTTTCCCTATCACACACCATTCACTCAGTAGGCATAACATTGAGAAGTATCACTGCACAGGCGCTGCAGTTTCTTCATGGGGAAAAGAGATATAGGCAGACATGCAGCTTCTCTAGCATTTTGAGACTTTTCCTCAATGATCTCAATCTTACATTACTTTGAATGAAATTATGGCTTTACTGACAAAGCTAAACTGTCTAGAGTCAGATGAATGCAAATATGAAACACAAAATGATAAGTGGGTGGATTGTGATAGCATCTTTTGTACCTGTCAATAGTGGTGACCCAAGGGAGTAATGGACCATCAGCATAGCCTAATCGATCTGAAATCAGAACTCAATGCACCATCTAATCCTAACTCAGAGCAAACAAAATAATCTTAGCTATCTAGGGAGCCTTCCAAGAATCTTTACTAACTCAAGGTCATTATCATCATAACTCTGGAACCATGACTCTAAAAAATACTTGTTTTAATTGTCTTAAATATTCAAAGATCTGATTTAGACTTGATAGTTTGGAAAACTTCAGTCCCCGGTCAGTTGCTCTTATCATTTTATTTGTTCAGTAAGCTACCACATCCTGTCAAGGGATATGTGCCAGTAAATAGATATATATATATATATATATATATATCATAGCTAAAGTATCAGTTAGAAGAAAAAGAAGGTACAGAAGATGAAGTATTTTAGATAATGTGAATAAAGTATCACAAGACAGAAAAAACAAATCTTACAAATATAAATAAAAAAGATGTATGAATATAAACAGTAACTGAAAGAGAATCTCAGCCATATATCCTTTGATTTAACTGTACTAAACATACTTCAACTGACACAGTAATACTTGTGAAAATTTCAGAATGTGTATGATGTTAAGTATCACTACCTTTTAGTTTGGTCAGACAAATTTGAAGCTGGATAACATTGATAAGAATAATATGGAATACTAGAAATATTTATACATAGAAATTAGACTGTGATAGGGTGCCTAAGCAATGAACTCCAGGAATCAGCTTACTGAAACATTTTCAGGACTAGAGTAAAGACACACACTGCCATAGCCAGCTTTCTATTGGTGCTTAGGATGCAGAATCAGCTCATTACTTTTGTGTGGCAAACATTTATCAACTGACATTTCAAATCCAGCTTCCTGTGTGAACCATAATCTCACATGCAGTCATGTATTTGATTGTGGGAAAAAAAAAATGTGACACTAAAGATTCTGAATCCACAAGGAACAAAATCAATTCAAAGCCAAATTCAAAACCTAACTCTTTCTGGTAAATATTATCATGCCACTTTCCTGTACTTTGGATGCTGATACACTTTGCACTGTACATGCCATTGTGCTACAAAAATGCTACAAAACTGCAAAAATGCTGCCTGACATTCTCTGAATCAATTTAAAAGGTAGTTAATGGTAGAAACTGCATACTTTAACTGTACATTCATAGCTAGCTGCTTCTATAGAATCATACTGTTTTAACTATGGACAACATTTTTTTTTTTTGATTTTTAAAGAGCCATTCCTTGAAATGTAATGTTCAATTTAGTACAGCTATGTATTAGATACTAGAATTGGCTAAGAAGTGTTTCATAAAAACATGTTAAATTAATTTTGTCTTGCTACTTGAACATAAATTCAATCTCTGAAACAGCCATAAACATAATTTTGCATTTTGTACTACATATCCTTGTGAAGCTGCATGCTCAGCGTTGATGGCTCTAAAATCTAAATATCAATTAAGTTAAAAAATATTGAAACTGCTCCATATACTGTAGTATCAAAAACTCAGCCAAGAATTAGTTGATATTAAAATAAATAAAGGCATATTATCTTATTAGCTTGAAAAATGGCAGCCGGGCATTGGTGGTGAGCCAGGCTTTGGTGGCGATCGCCTTTAATCCCAGCACTTGGGAGGCAGAGGCAGGCGGATTTCTGAGTTCAAGGCCAGCCTGGTCTACAGAGTGAGTTCAGGACAGCCCGGCTATACAGAGAAACCCTGTCTCGAAAAACCAAAAAAAAAAAAAAAAAAAAAAAAAAAGAAAAATGGCTTTTGTGATTAATAAGTGGGAAAATTATATGTGTAACAAAGGATGTTCATTTGTATACACAGGTGAAAACAGTTCACATGAAACAGTGCAGTAATCCACCTTTACCTTTTCTTTTCTTTTATTCTGACACATAGGTGTTTGTTGCCTTCATTACTTTTAAGACATTCTGAAACTCACTCTGCTTGCTGGCATAACCAAACTTAAAACATCCATTGATATTTGGAATTTCTTTGTAATTACATTTATTAATGTGTTTGAGAGTGTGCTTGTATATGAAATACACACACACACACACACACAGAGAGAGAGAGAGAGAGAGAGAGAGAGAGAGAGAGAGAGAGAGAGAGAGAGAGAGATCGAGAGATCGAGAGATCATATATACATGGTTGTAGGTATAAGGATTACTTGGAGAAGTTGGTTCACTCTTTCTACAGTATGAAGGTCAGGAGCTGAACTGGGGTCCTAAACCTTTGAGCCAACAAAGACTCTTAGCTGCTTAGCCTTCTATTGAGCTTTTGGGTAGTAAAGCTACTTAACTGAGGAATGTAACTTGAAACTCCAACAGATGAAGGGTCAACAAGTCTCAGATGTGAAATTCTGTCAACTATATTGTGTTGCCTGAGAAAAAAAGTGAAAATATGACATGGGCAGAGTTGATCATGGAACATAAATAATGACCTCTTCTGAATATAAATCTAGAATCCTAGGCTGGTTTCAGTAGAATGGACTCAAATTAGTTCCATTCAAATGTGAAAATATAAATTCTAGAAAGTACCTACAATGCCTCAAAGATAAACAGAACAGTGTAAGGATAGATAACAGTAGTCATGAAAAATCAGAGTATCAAGGCACATCCGAAGGACATGGGAGAGTTTCAGTGAGTCTTCAACAGAAATGACTTATGTATCACGAACACACCTTCAATAAAGTTACTTTAGAAAAATCAAATGAACCACAAGCAACAAAATAATATGGGTAGGAAAATATGATGAATACAAAAAGAAGTATATATCAAAAAATAGATTTAAGAGAAACTAAATCATAGGCTAATGCCCAGAAATATTGGATGTGACAAATAAAGGTCATATTTAAGTAGATATGTCATGTTATTATGTTAGATAAAGCAGAATAAAAACTTAGCATAAAATTTTAGGTATATGGAAATTACTTGTTTAAAAGAACAAATAGAGAAATGATTAAAGGTCAGATAAGACAGGCTCTTGAATTTACAGCCCATAACTGAATGAAAAAACATACACACTGCAAATATCACAGAAGTAAAAGATTCAGCATTAATATGGAATTATATAGTGAATGGAAACCTCAAATTTGGGAAGAAAAGGATGAGTCCATGCTAGAGAAGTAAGATGACACTAAAACATAGAAATCAAGAAGGTTCTAGAAAAAAAGTAAATAAATTATGCAAATATCCAGAGCAACAACATAAGAAACAAAATATGGCACAGACATAGATGTTCTCATAATATAAGAAGATATATTAGCAGCAGATTTAGCAGGCAAGAGGGTGAAGTTTTTGCATTTTAAATATCAAAGTAACTACTTATTAGCCAGTAAAAAGAGCTAGTTTATTTTTTCAAAGAAATGTATATACAAAATGTAATTTTTCTACATTTATGTTAGCATCAAATGACATATTGTAACTATTAGAGATCTTCCAGAATCTCAAAGTATCATAAATAAACAGCAGCAATAAATACAAAAGGCTGAAGGAATCTAGAATTGGTTCAAGCATTTGTCTGTGAAAGAACACAAATTGAAGAGCAAATGAAAAGGAATTAATATTTTGTAAAGAGTTAAAGAGTAACTGATAACTTGATAATTATTTGAATGAAAATAAAACATCTAAACAAACCACATAGGGTAGTTAAATAATAATTACCTTGAATAATTCAGGGAATGCATTTGACAGCAGTTCATGATAAAAGTTCAACAAAACTTATTGATAAAATATTGCAGTCTCGAGCTTCTGTAAGACAAATGACACTGTCAATAAGACAAACCAAAAACCAACAAATTGGGAAGATATCTTTATCAATCCTACATCCAATAGAGAGCTAATATCCAATATATACAAAGAACTCAAGAAGGTAGACTCCAGAGAACAAAATAACCCTATTAAAAAAATGAGGAACAGAGCTAAACAGAGAATTCTCAGCTTGTAATGGGAGATATTTAAATCTCCAACCCAAATACGACTGGTCAATGAAAACACAACTCAGTAATTATGAATATATTCTGTAAGCCTAGATTGGACAGATACCGTACACTACTCTATTCCCCAGCTATGAGACCTTTATAACTTGAGAATTTTCCAGAGCCTGCATCTGTCCTTCTATCTCCTGCTTCCCAGTCATCTTCTCTCTCCTCTCTTTTCCCCAGTTGTCCTCTGTCTTCTCTCCCCAGTCGTCTCCATTGTCTCTGTCATCTTCCTCTACCATTGCCTTCCTCCAGTTGTCCTTCAGTTGTCCTCTCCCTGCTCTCTTCCCACCAACCTTTATATCTCTACCTCCCATCCCTCTGCCCAATCACTGGCTCCAGCCTTTATTTTACAAATTAAGATGGGCAGAAGGTTCACTAGAAATCACCTGCGTAATGACTCACATCTCTTCTGCAACCCTACACAGGAAAGGGGAGTTAGTTTCAAAATACAAGACCGAGGCTATCCACAACATCTACTGAGAAAACTCAAATGACTGAGAAGCACCTAAAGAAGTGTTCAACATTCTTTTTTTTTTTTTTTTTTTTTTTTTGGTTTTTTGAGACAGGGTTTCTCTGTGTAGCCCCGGCTGTCCTGGAACTCACTCTGTAGACCAGGCTGGCCGCTAATAGGATGAAGAGAGTTATTTTAAATTTCTTGATTCTTTGGAGACGTGATTTGTGACAGAGTATGTGGTCTATTTTGGAGAAAGTTTTGTGAGGTGCTGAGAAGAAAATATATGCTTTTGTGTTTGGGTGCAAAGTCCTGCAGATATCTGTTAGGCTCATTTGGGTTATAATGTCAGTTACCTTCTGTGTATCTCTGATTTTTGCCTGGAATATCTATCCATTGGTGAGAGTGGAGTATTGAAAACTCCCACGATCAATGTGTAAGGGTCAATGTGTGCTTTAAGCTTTATTAATTTTTTGTTGTTGTTGTTTTTGTTGTTGTTGTATTTTAAACAAATGTTGATGCTTTTGTGTTTGGGGCATAATATTAAGAACTGGAATGTCACCCAGCTATACCCCTCCTGGGTATATACCCAGAAGATATTTCAACATGCAACAGGGCCACATGCTCCACTATGTTTATAGCGGCCTTATTTATAATAGCCAGAAGCTGGAAAGAACCCAGATGTCCTTCAACAGAAGAATGGATACAGAAAATGTGGTACATTTACACGATGGAGTACTACTCAGCTATTAAAAATAATGAGCTCATGAAATTCTTCGACAAATGGATGGAGCTAGAAATATCATCCTGAGTGAGATGACCCAATCACAAAAGAACACACATGGTATGCACTCACTGATAAGCGGATATTAGCCCCAAAACACACAATACCTAAGATGCAACGCATAAACCTCATGAAACTCAAGAAGGAGGAGGAAGACCAAAGTGAGGGTGCTTTTGTCCTTTTTAGAACGAGTATCAAAAGATTCAACCAGAGCTCCCAGGATCTAAACCTCCAGCCTAAGAACAGACAGGGGCAAGCTGTCCTCTGAGAGGCTCTAACCAGCAGCTGACTCAGACAGATACAGACATCCAGAGCCAAACAGTGGATGGAGCTTGAGGACTCTTATAGAAGAATAGGGGGAAGGATTGTGGGCCCTAAGGAGATAGGAACTGCACAGGAAGATCAACAGAGTAAACGAACCTGAACCCTTGGAGCTCTCAGAGACTGAATCACCAACCGTGGAGCATACCTAGTCTACACAGATCTACCTCCATGGGCTGGACCTAGGCCTCCCTGCACATATGTTGTAAATGTGCAGCTTGGTTTCCATGTAGGTCTCAAACATCTGGAGTGGGGGCTATCCCAAAACATGCAGCCTGTATATGGAGTATGGTATTCTAGCTGGCCTCAATGGGAGAGGAAGCACCTAGCCTCTCAGAGACTTAAAGTGGCAGGGTGGGGGATACAGGAGTAGGGGGTACTCAGAAAACAAGAGATGTGGAAGGAATGTGGGAGGGGGTGACTGGGACGGATTATAAAGTGAATAAGCAAAAAAATAAAATTAAAAAAGGAAAAAAAAAAGAACTGGAATGTCATCTTGGTGGATTTTGTTAGATATTAGAATGCCTATATCAGCTTGCTTCTTAGATCAATTGGCTTGGAAAATATTTTTTCAATTCCTTTTTCTCAGATAATATTTACCATTAATGTTGAGATATATTTCTATATGAAGCAGAAGGATAGATCCTGTTTTTGCATGTATTCTGTTAGTCTATGTTTTTTTAATTCGGGAACTGAATCCATTGATATTTAGAGATATGAATGACCAATGATCATTAGGTACTATTATTTTGTTTTTGATTGTTGTGATGGTCTCTCTCTCCTCTCTCTCTCTCTCTCTCTCTCTCTCTCTCTTGTGTGTGTGTGTGTGTGTGTGTATGTTTGCCTTAACACTGACTTCCCTCTTCTTGTTTTTGCTAGTGTGAGGTAATTTATTTCCTGTTTTTTTTTTTTTTTTTTTTTGTCTTATGTGTAGTTAAAGTTCTTGACTTGGAATTTTCCAAGAAGCAGCTGGAATACCACTAGAAGTTCTAGAAGTTCTTTGATACTTTTCTTGATATGAAGTCATGACAAGTGAAGATCAGTGAAGAGCAGCAAAGTACTGCAAGGTAATCCAATGCAAGGGCATCTTCTAACTGTCTGTGGGGTTATATTTATATTCTTTGTAAACATCCCATGTTCTCTCAAGCCTCTGCTGCTCCAGCAAAACATTTCATAAGATGTTTTCTTCATAATAAAGCTTCCAGAAAAACACCATATGTCTGCTCCAGGAAAACATGCTCTCATCAGACAGCTTTCAGAAGAACAGCACATGACACAATTGAGTCTCCAAGAAACCAGATATTTCTACTTTTACACTCTTTTACAAGTAGTTTCTTTTTTTAAGTAAAGAATAATCACATTACAGTCCCCAGTCTCAGAGAAGTTAGATAAACAAGAGAGGTTTACTGGGAATTCATGGATCTCTCTGGGAACGGAAAATAAAACAGATTTTCATGGGTGGACTGAGGTTGGGAGGGGAGCAAGCGGGATCAGGAGGAAACTTCCTGGAACCTACAGACAAGTACTCTTAGTTAAGATATTGAGTTTGAACTGGTTATCTACTGTAACCAGGCTAGGCTTCCAGTGGTACAACTGGAACACCAACCCAAGCACAAAATCTACAACTGACCATCTGTTCTGTCTGCAAGATGCAGTAAAGCAGTGTTGACTCAGAACTTATTGAAGTGACCAACCAATGAATTACGTGTATAACTTAAGGCTCAAGACACCAAAGGGAATTTGTGCCAACACAAATTTGTGGTCTTGATGTCTCAGAGACTTAGGGTAGACAAAACACCACTGACAAAAAAAGTTACCAAAATGTTTCCTAGTTTTATTCTCCTATAACCATAGATAGGTACCTAGCCCAATTGTCCTTGGAGACACTTCCTCTAGCAACTGATGGGAGCAGATGCAGAGACCCAGAGCATTAAGCAAACATTAAGCAGAGCTAGGGGATGTGCAGAAGGGAGGGTGGAAGGATTATAGGAGCCAGTGAGTTTGAGAATACCAGCAAAGCACAGCTCGCAGAATAAACTAAGCAGAACTCATGGGGTTCCATTGAGACTGAAGTGGTTACCTCTGAGTCTGCATTGGTCTATGCTAGTTCCTCTTTGTACATGCTATTGTCCTTTAGCTAAGTGTTTTTGTTGAACTCCTAACAGGGGAAGTATGTGTTCTCTGACTCTTTGGTCTGCTCCTAAGACCCCTTTTCTCCTACTGGGTTGCCTTGATTTGAGAGTTTATGTCTAGTCTTATTGCATCTTGTTATATATGGTTTGTTCATATTACTGGCGAGCTTTCTTTCTGAAGGGAAACAGAGGAGAAGTAGATTTAGGGGAGGAAGGGAGGGAATAGTGGCTTGGTCAAACACCATCATAGAAGCAAGGGGAGGGAGGATAGGATAGGGGGTTTGGGGAGGGAAAACAGGGAAAATGGAAAACATTTGAAATGTAAGTAAATAAAATATTCAGAAAAAAAGATGTAATGCTCAAAAGAAGATAAAGGAAAAAAACATACTCATCATTTATTTACAGCAAAATTGAAAAAATATTCTTTTGAGGAATTTAAAGATGAACAGTGTCTTACTATTAGCTACAGTACATTTTTTCCTGAGTACCTGAGCTTTATACTGATTTCTTTTTCCCAGTCCCCTCCCTCTTGCTCCTTGTAACCATCTCTCACTTGCTAAAATTTAGATTCGTAAACATTTCAACATAAACAATACCACATGATATTTGTCTTTCTCTGCCTGGCTTATTTTTGAGTGATATAGTGTTTATTTGTATTTTATTCTTTCTACTTTTTAAAAATTATAATATAATTACAATATTTTGCATTTCTCTTTCTTCTTTCCAAATCCACTCACATACTTGTTTTCTCTCTACTTCAAAGTCATGGCCTCTATTTTTATTAGTTGCTATTGTATAAGTATAAATTCATATGTATATATGAATATAACATTTAGTATTTATGTATCTATAATAAGTTTTTATATATTATATGTATTCATTCATTTATTTTCCTAAATATACTACTTTGTACCTGTAATGTTTCTTCTATGTATACTTTCAGGACTGCCCAGTTGGCACTGGACAACAAATTGGTGTGATCTTCCTTGGGCAATACCACATTTTCTGTTCCAAACTTTTTTCAGTTTTCTATAGATCTTTTGGTAATGTTGAGGACCCTTGAGATTTTCTCCAACATTTTTGCTTGTCCAGTTTTGCTGACATTGCTCAGTTTCCTTTTGGGTAGTCATGTTAGTGAAACTTTATAGGTATAGCTTCTTATATTACAAAGTTATATAATTTTACAGAAAACTCACTAGTTCTCTGATTCTTAGAGTTGTTCTGTTCCCTACTTCCTTCCAACAAGTTCACTAAGCCTTAGGAACCACAGTGCATTGTGGATGTATCCATTGGTACTGTGTACTACAATTATGTACTCTGATTGATTATGATTTTCTGTAGTGTTCTCCATCTATTGGTAAACGAAGTTTTTTGATCAGGGTTAAAGACTGCACTTATATGTGTAAATAAGATCTTGTCTGTGGCTCTTTATGGAGAGGAGACAAATGTGGAAGAATGAAAGGGGTGGGTGTAAAATAACCAGAGTTCCTGAAAAAACAGAAAGGAATCGTGCTAGTAACTATTTTTTGAAGAAACTGTAATACATATAGTTCTGTGTATAAATAAACATAAAAAAGTTCATATGTAAATGGTGCAAGGGTGTTCCCTCCAATAGACAGATCATATTTATAAAACAAAAGCCAGAATACTGGAGAGGAGAAGCCCTCTTTTGTTTTTTGGCCTGGGTTGTCAAAGAGACAAGAGTTTGTGAAAAACTAGTAACTTTTAGACATTCTTCTCTTTCTCATACATAGGACTTGGGAGCATCTTAACCATATTTTGCTGTCTTTGAGGTTTTCAAAAATGTTGCTTGATTTTCAGAAATATTCTGGTTCTAAAAACTACCTTTTGGATACTTTAGCTTATAATTTTAGGATTAGGAAAAAAAAATCACTTGTAGGTGAATGTTAATGAAATTTATCACTGTATTTTCTTGTAGTACTAATATGGTTTAAGTATTGTATATTGATGTAAATGAATTTAAACATTTAGTCTTAATATATATAAAGTGTAATTTTAATTGTATTCTAATTGCAAAAATTTTATCGTGTTTATTTATATTTTTGTTTATTATTTATCATATTTAATTGAATTATTTCCCTTGTTTGTATACAGCATTGAAAATAATTTGCTGGCTTATTCTCTATTTTGTGTGTATATGATATGTTTCTGCAAAAATTTGTGTGAAGCAGCCCACATGAGTGTATCAGAGGGAACCTTTACAGAGTCCATTCTCTCCTTCCTCCTGGAGATACGGGTCATAGGACTTCTACTACAAGTGCCTATAGCTCTGGAATCATATCGTCAACCTGTTCATTTTCCTATTAGAAGCTATAGGGGTCAAGTGTTTTAGATGGTAAATTATCATTTATACTAGAATGTCTGACTTTTCTACTTTATGAAAATTGATTTGCTTGTTTTATCAATATTCTTCATAAGATTCCCTTATTACTTTTGTGCTTAAATCCAGGTCCTAATAAATTTAGTATCATTTTTATTTTTTCAATTTTGGAACAAACACATGATTAAGGGATTTGAGAATTTACTACTAAATACCAATATGTTTAAAAGCTTTCTTTTATAAATTTTGTTTTGGCTATTTTATTTATTTATATTTCAAATGTTATCCCCCTTCCAGGTTTCCCCTTTGCAAATGCCCTATCCCACCCCATATCCTCCCTGCTTCTATGAGTGTGTTCCCCCACCCTAGCATTCCCTATGATGGGGCATCAAGCCTTCACAGGACCAAAGATCTCCCTTCTCATTGATGCCAGATAAGGCATCCTCTGCTTCATAAGCAAAGAAGCCACTGGTCCCTCCATGTATATTCTTTGGTTGGTGGTTTAGTCCCTGGGAGGTCTGGGGAGTCTGTTTGGTTGATGTTGTTCTTCCTATAGGGTTGCAAACCCCTTCAGATGCTTCAGTTCTTCCCCTAACTCCTCCACTGGGGACTCTGTGCTCAGTCTGATGGCTGGCTGCAAGCATCCAGCTTCTGTATTGATAAGGCTCTGGAAGAGTCTTTCAGGAGACAGCTATATCAGACTCCTGTCAACAAGCACTTCTTGGCATCAGCAAAAGTGTCTGGGTTTGGTGTCTGCAGATGAGATGCATCCCCAGGTGGGGCAGTCTCTGGATGGTCTTTCTTTCAGTCTCTGCTAAAATGTTTGTTTATTTTCTATATGTTAGTAACTTCTATTCTCTTCACACACACCAGAAGAGGACCTTGGATGCCATTTCAGATGGTTTCGAACTATCATGTGGCTGCTGGGAATTGAACTCAGGACCTCTGTAAGAGTAGTCAGTGCTCTTAATGAATGAGCTATCTCTTTAGCCCTTAAAAGCTTTCTTTGACACCTGTTTTCTTAATTGGTTAGCTTGATTGGACATAATTTATTCTCTTGCAATTCTCTGTCTCATGGTTAATATTTCAAAACTGTTCCAAGAACTTATAGAGAAAATAAAAATTAGTCACAGGTATTAGTTGTTTAGAGTTTATAAGCAAGGGCAGTAATGCAAAAAAAGTAAAAATCATATTACTGCCTTTACAGAGTTTTTAGGAAGGTGAAAGAATCTTGGTCTGAAAAATATGTAATAAAAAATGTATACTCTTATTAAACCTTAAAGTATATTCTCTAAAGTTCATAAAATTAGTTCTTCATTACAGATCAAAACACTCAGTGATGTGAGCATTCAGCCCTTGTGAAGATCTTGGTACTTAGAAGGTCTATGCAGATGGAAATAAGCATCAGTTTCTGTCTTTGGAGATTGATTGTTCACAGTTTCATAACTTAATCCAAAGACACACCCCCAAGGCTTTTCAGTAATAGTATGCAGTCTGTTATACCCTATGAGTCCTGACTCACACTGGTCTTTTGTCATTGTTCAAAGTTTTCTATCGTGAATGTGTGACTTCTAATATATCTAATAAAAAAGTGGTAATGATGCTTTGTATTTGTGTATCTGCTTGATCGGACTAATTGAAAAAAGATATTTGTTTTAAATTATAAGTGTCAATAGAATCAGTTGACTTATATAGAATATGCATGTGTATTCTATGATATATACAAGAATAATAAATGAAGGCTAAATATTAAAAGAATATGTGATATCCAAAATTATAGTTTAGAATTGTTTGGAAAGTATAAAGGTAATGAAACTCTTATTTATATGACCTATTAAAATGATAAATTTTGAAATTCAAGAATAATATCTGGGAAATGGGTCAAATATCTATATCCCACAATGCAATCTAAAACAATATATAAACATCTTAAACAATAGAAATAGAAATAAGTGCACTATTTAACATAAAATTTACAATCATGATTACTCAGTAACTCTAAATTATCTTAATAGTTCCCAATCAATTCTGAAATGAGGAAAGAGGCTGAGAAGTCTCCTTTGTTTTCCTGGATAATTTAAATCACAATTGTCATTGAAGTTCCATTAAAGTCTAATGTCCCAATAGTCCTATCTTTTGAATTTCTTGCCACCTGTTCACAGCTGCTGGGAGCAATTTACAGTTTATTGTACACACATGCTTATACTTAGGCACATATAAGGAACTGGTTTAATAGGAGCCCATGTGGAGAACTGGAATAGAACCCAGATTTCAGGGTTAATCATAATGCTGGAAGGAAAAAATTAAGTGGTAAGTGTTGAATTTAAAAAGTCGAGCATCTAGACCTTTACAACAGTCACTTCAAATCCAAGTGATTAATCCCTGGGTGGCTCTGGACTTCAGAGATCTTTGCTACAGTATCTTCAGCTTCACACAGATAAAGTGGTATGACTGTCAAGAGGTATACTAATGTCTACAGGCTGGACGCTGAACTCTCTTTCTCTCTCTCTCTCTCTCTATATATATATATTCTGCTGATGCACAGCTGCTGAAATTGTAACATTAAATTGACATATACTGTGACATCAGGACCAGAGTCTCACTTTAGGATATATTTAAATCTTTTAAACATTTTCCTCTTGTAATTGCTCTGAATTTTGAGCTCTTTTTTATTTGACGGCACTCTGTGAACTGAATTGCTTCAGTGAAATGAGAAAACAGAAAGAGAATTCAGTGAAATGCTTGATTTTTATACCTTGCTGTTGCCTAGATTCTGAAAAATCTTCTACCTCGATTATATTCTTCCCATTTTTTTTTATCCACTATCAAAATGGAAAACTATTCCATAGTAAACCAGGTCATTGCCATGTATTTTTAGTACCTATAGATAAGATATTAAAAACTGTCATACTATTTGAATTTTGAGTTCACCTATTGTTGGCCCTAGATTTACTGTCTTTGAAAACTGAAAGCAGAAAATTATGTACATTCTGTATAGCTTTTATGTACTACTTTATTATTAATGTTAATTCCTTTAACAATTTGGCTAATGTATTAATTGCTGGCAATATTTTTTTCACTAAACCATCTACTCAGTGTTATATTTATAGCTTGAAAGAAAGATGCTAAACAGAATAATTTTAAAAGTAAGTTACCTGCAGTTTAAGGGTTAGTAAACTTTGTTATCAAATTTCTTCCTAAAACCCCTTTGAAGTTTACATTTTTGTATTTAACAAAAGATAATAGACAAGGCAACAATAAACCAGTTAGTTGAGGATACACCAGAAAAGGCAATCTATCTAGGCAAAAGAATTTGCCAAATTGTGAGCTCTAGAATTTATAAACTGTATAAAAACTAGGTCATTCAATCTAGGTTTTACTCTGAACAGAACTCTATGGATACACACAAACATCGAGGTGACTAAAGCTTAAAAATTGTTGGTGAATCTGGTTTTGCTTCTTGTATATATATAGTTTCAGGACTAATCCTTTGTACTGGGGACAGTACACCTATCAAGGGAACAATCCCTGACGGAAAAACAGAAATCTCCCACTTGGAGCAGTCACTAGTTGCCAGTAGTGTTTTGTCTAGATGTGGGATCATATGGAATTTCGTCATTTATATCTTAGCATCGTTATGGATATTTATATATTATGTAAACATATATACTTATATCTACATATGTAGCAATAATTACAAAGGGGAAAAATCTGAATTTAAGAAGAGGAGGCTATAGAAGGGCTTGGATATAGGAAGAGGGTAACTTGGAAGGGCTGGAGAAAGGGACGGAGGGAGGGAGGGGAAAGTGATACAGCATTATTTTAATTTAAATCAGAAAGATAAACTATTTTAACAGTAATAAACTAAATTTTTTGCTAAAATCACTTAGTATATAGAGATGACATTTACCTATAAATATAAAATTAAACTTACACATTATATAACAGCATTCTTTGTGCAATCAGTTAACTTCCATTTTTTAGTATGTTTGTACAGAACTAAAAATATATGAAGGCAACCCACAGAATGTCAATTGATTTTATAGGTAGAGTAACTTCAAAAAGCTATTTAGAAATTGAGGATGATAATGTACAATTAAGATAAAAATTCTTTAAAAATACTGAACTTTTTTTTTTTTTTTGACCATATATAGTTAAGGTCAAGTAACTTTTACTATGAACATGACATTTATTGTAATTGAAACATATGCCTTTAATTTCTTTTTTTCTTCAATATTTTTTTCAGATTCTGTCACATAGTCAGAACCATACAGCTCACAGCAGCCCCAAGATTTTTAAGCAACATTCCATGAGCGGTATGATTGGAGAAATAGGAGAAACATCCAACTACAAAAGGCAGGACTACATATGATACTGAGATGCACAACAAACATTGTAACTCCAAATACTCAGAGCCTGGGCATAGAACACAGACAAAAACATCTTCCTAATCCAGTATCCATAGAGTAGTAATGCCCAGAGAAAAACAATTTAGCAGAAACAGAAGGCTTTCATTTGTATTTTTCTTTAATTTAAAGGGTTTTTTCATACAATGTATTATGGTTATGATTTTCCTTCTCTCAACTCTTTCAATATCTTCCATATATCTACACCCACTCAAATCTACATGCTTTCTTGCTATCTCTGTCATTAAAAAAGTAAAATGCAGCATAAAACAGGAAAATAAAAATAAGATAAAAAGAACAAATTAAATAGGACCCAATAAACAAGTGAATAAGCAAAAGCATAGAACTAAAGAAAAACACAGAAACACAATAAAACAGATACACATATATTGTCAAATGCAGAAATTCCTTAAGCCACAAACTCAGAAACCATATTAACTAAAGACTTTTAAGTCAATTTATCTTGACTATAAACTACTAGTCATGAGGTCTGGCCTTAGAAGTGATAGTGTCCAAAAAAAAAAAAAAAAAAAAAAAAAAAAAAAGCCGGGTGGTGGTGGCGCACTCCTTTAGTCCCAGCACTTGGGAGGCAGAGGCAGGTGGATTTCTGAGTTCGGTGAGTTCCAGGACAGCCAGGGCTACACAGAGAAACCCTGTCACAAAAAACCAAAAAAAAAAAAAAAAAAAAAAAAAAAAAAAAGTGATAGTGTATGGCATCAATCCCAGTATCTAAGACATAGAGGCAGAGGCAGGCAGATCTCTGAGTTCAAGGCCTGTCTGGTAGATAGAAGTAGTTCCAGGACAACAAGGATTATACAGAGAAACCCTGACTCAAACAACAAAACTAAACACAAAGCAAAGAAAACAAACAAACAAAAGTTATTGGTATACTTGATCAAGCCAGCTTAGTGAGTCAACAGGGTCTCAAGGGAAGAAGCGGATTAAAGAAAAAGAGACAATTAGACATTATAAAATGACTTCAGCCAGTTCTGAAGTTGAAGTGGGTTTACTCTTTTTCCAGTCTTCTTTTATATCATTCTAGATACATACAAGGATTATGGTCAGTCATAAGGCATAAATGAAGTAGTCAAGGATCAAACAAAGCATAAACAGAATAGTTGAGGAACAAACATAGCATAAACAAAGGTCCCATGATTATGGTATTCAGGGTCTTAACAAGACTCATCAAGATACAAAGAACACATTCCTCAGATGTTTTCATCTTGAGCCTACTTCCTTGTCCTAGCCCAATGTCAAATTCCTGCCAAATTCCTAGAAGGCCAGTCCTAAAATCTCTCCACATATACTCAGTGCTACTTTGCTGGCAAAACCTAACTTTTCCTTAGTGTTTAGTTATTGAAATAGTGTTTTAGTTAGAGATGTGAATTTGTATCTACTTCCAAGTTCAGCTCTAGGACCCTCCCCACACAGTCCCCAATCTCTGCACTCAACCCAGACCAGTCAGTGCAGTGCTTCATACACAGGGCTATGATCTCTATGAGTTCCTGTTCATTGGTTGTGCTGTGTTGAGAAGGCCTCATTTCCTTGCTGTTCTTCATCCCCTTGGCTATTACACTTTTTCCTCATCTTGCTCTATATGCTACCCTGAGACATGAGGGAAGGTATTTATTTGATAGACACTTCCCATTTAGGACTAGTGCTTCAGGATCACTCAATCTCTGAACATTGTCCAGCTGTGGTGTCTGTACTTCTTCCCATCTCTGGAAAGTGCCTCTGATGATTGCTGAAAAAGACCCTGACCTACGAAAATGGCAGAAAGTTGTTAGAAGTTCTTTTATTGCTCTACTTCATAGGCAGAACAGTAGTGTTCGGTTTTCTTAGTTACCTTGCATGTCTAATCTCAGGTTCTCAATGACCTAAGCATTTTAAAGTAAGGATTCCATCTCACACACTGGGCCTAAAATCTAATAATCAGATTTTCTTGGTTAGTCCTCCAAGTTTTGTGCCATGATTGTACTAGGGCTTCCTGCATAGAGGTCTCCATTGTAGACTGAAGGCTTTGCACTTGGGTTGGTGTTTATGTAGGACTTTTAGGTCTAGGTTTGAATTTAAAATTGAAAGAACCCTATTGTTCCAGGACACATCCCCAGAGGGGCACATTCCTTAGTCAGAGGACACTTGCCAGATTAACATTCAGAGGAAGAAGGGAGAAGCTGATTAACATTCCTCAAACCATAGGGAAGGGAACCCACCTACAGGTGAGGAAGGGCCAGAGCACACAGACACATTACAGGAGAATCAAGATGGGAGGTAATCAGGAAGCTGGGCCCTTAATGTAATAAACCTGGGCATATGGAAGACACTCATTGTCATAATCTGAGTCACCTACAGGCTGGACCTGAGAAGATCAGTCTTTGTGGTCTCCCTCATGAACTCTGTATAAAAACTTTTGCCAACTTTGGCTCGAGGTTCCTTTTGTCTGTGTACACAGGAACCCCAGTGCACTGGTTCTTATTATCATCTT
Organism: Mastomys natalensis; assembly: GCA_021653895.1. Lineage (NCBI taxonomy): Eukaryota > Metazoa > Chordata > Mammalia > Rodentia > Muridae > Mastomys > Mastomys natalensis. The sequence continues at coordinate 1,501,748 of JAJTUV010000486.1, read as the reverse complement.
ATCATCAATAAATCTCAGGTTATTGCAGCGAATCCCATCCGTGAGTGTTTCTGGGGGAGCACATCCCCTGGTTTAGGATCTTAGAGTTCAACATTTACTTTTGGAGTGCAGAGTGCCCTGAGCATTTGTTAGGATTGAAGGCTCTAGTAAAGCACCAACTTCTCCATGTTCAATGACTATCTACACAAGTTGGCTTCTGCAATAGGACATAACCATCAATTTATGGAGAGGAACAAATAGCTTTGGAAATAACCTGGTTTCTATTTGTACTCTTTCAGCCAAAAAACTAGATTAAATGTACCTCATAGCCAGAACTGGATTCTTCATGTGGTGACAAGAGATATGTGGTTGGGGCTCCATCTATCCTATTATCTCGTGGTTCCCTTTAGATCTCCTACATCCCCTAATTTACACACTTACTTCTCTCTCACTCATAACCATTTAATCCTCCCATTCCATCCCTCCCCAGTCATTCATAAATATCGATTCTATCTGTGCTCCCTAGGGTAATTCAATCTTTCCAATAGTCCTTGCTTTATTCCTTACCTCTGTAGTTACATAGACTGTAACCTAACTATTAAAGACTTAAAAGCTAATGTCCACATACTATATTTTTCTTTTTGTGTCTGGATTACCTTATTTGGTATAATATTTTCTAGTTTCTTCCATGTATCTTAGAATTTCATGACTTCATTTATTAACAGCTGAATGGTACTTGATTGTGTAAATGTACCAAGTTTTCCTTATTCAGCTATCCACTGATAGACATATGTCTGTTTCAACTTTCTGGCTATTACAAATAGAACAGCAATGAACATGTTTAAGCAAGTATCATTTTAGTGGATGGTAGAGCTTTTGGGATATATGCCTAAATATAGCATAGCTGGATCTTGGGAGTACATCTATTCCCATCTTTCTATGAAACCATAACAGCTATTTCCATACTGGATGTATAAGTTCAGACTCCCACCATCAATGATTCAGCTGCTGTTATTCCACACACATCCTCAACAGCATGAGCTGTCATTTGTTGTAATGATCTTGGCCAGTTTGTTTTTATAAGATGAATCTTGAGATAGTTTTGATTTGCTTTTCCATGATGACTAAGGATATTGAACATTTGTAAGTACTTCTCAGTCAAATATGTTTCCTCTTTTGAGAATACTATGGTTAGAACTATACCACATTTTTATTGGTCAGTAGTTTGATTAATGTCCAGTTATTTTAGCCCTTAGTTTAAATATTACCCATCATTCAGTTGTGTAGTTTGTAAGCATACTTTCTTATTCTGTAGCCAACCACTTTGTCTGAAGGATAAAGAAGCTTTAAGCTTTTCAGTTTCAGGGCATTTTATTATTATTAATTATTATTCTTTTTTCTTTTTTATTTATTTAACATTTATTATTATTATTGTTAATAATAATAATTTTTAATCATTTTTCTAAAGTCTAGTTATTATACCCCTCCTGGTCCTCCTGCTGGCTGTTCCTCATCCCATACCTCCTCCCCAGTCTCTAAGAGGATGTCCCTACCCCGACACCCTGCCCCACCAGACCTTCCCACTTCCTGGGGTCTCAAGTCTCTTGATGGTTATATGCACCTTCTTTCACTGAGGCCAGTCCAGGCAGTCCTCTGCTTTTTAAGTGTCAAGGACCTCATATTAGCTGGTGTATGCTGACTGATTGGTGGCCAATGTCTGAGAGATCTCAGGGGTCCAGGTTACTTGAGACTGCTGGTCTCCTTATGGGGTCTCCTTCCTCCTCAGCTTCTTCTTAGAGCCTATGCTGTCAGAGTTTTGTTAAGAATGTCCTTCCCTTTGTCGACAAGTTCAAAACTATTTTCACCTTCTCTTCTATCACCTTTAGTATATTTGGTATTTTCTTGAGGTCTTTGATTCATTTGGAGTTGACTCTTTCATATTGTGATAACTATAGGTCTATTTGTATTGTTCTACGTACATCCATCCAGTTTGACCAGCACTATCTGTTGAAGATTTTGTTTTCAACATATTTCTAGCTTCTTTATGAATAAATTAGTTGTCCATATGCATGGATTTTTTTCAGGGTCTTCAGTAAGCTTTCCTAATTAATGTGTCTGTTTTTGTGTTGATACCATGCTCTGTTGACTGCTATAACTCTGTAGAGAGACTTGAAATTGGGGATAGTAATACCTTCAGGAGTTTTATTTTATTTATTTATTTATTTTTAATTCAGGGTTGCTGTTGTTATCGTGTGTGTGTGTGTGTGTGTGTGTGTGTGTGTATTTTCATATGAAGCCAAAAATTGTCCTTTCAAGATCTGTGAAGGATTGTATCAAATTTTGATGGAAATCATATTTAAACTGTAGATTCATTTACTGATTCATGAACATGGGAGATACTTCTTTCTGAACCTGAATGCCAACACTTGGTATATAGATATTTATAATTGTCATAACCTTTTGATAGATTTTTTTTTTACTGAATATATAGTGTTCTTTCTTATCTCTTTGACTTAGTTTTGATTTGAAATTTATTTTGTCAATTGGCAATATGGTTACACTTTCTTCCTTTGTGGATCCACTTGGTAGAATGACTTTCTATCTATTTACCTGGAAGTCATGTCTCTCCTTGATGTTAAAGTGTGGGTTTTTTTTTTTTTTTTTTTTTTTTTTTTTTTTTTTTTTTTTTTTTTTTTTTGGTATAGCAGCAGAGGATGTATCCTGTTTTCATATCTACTCTATTAGTCCGTGTCTTTAATTGGTAAAATAAGACCATTGATTTTGAGAGTTCAAATTAAGCAGCGTTTGTTGATTATGGTTATTGTATTGTGGTGGCATGGGGATTTACTATTCTATATTTACTGACATTCTGTATTCCTTAACTTTTATTCGGTGTGGTTAAATTCTTCAAGTGGAAGTTTTCTTTCTCGTTCTTCCATTAGAGATGGAATTGTATATACTGCTTATATTTAGGTGTATATTTATGGTAGAATTTTTCTCCAACTCTAATGATTGATAATTATTAATTGGTATAATTGCCTGGGCTTATATCTGTGGTCTCGTAGAATCTGCAGAACAGCTTTCCAGGTCCTTCTGCCTTGTAGAGTCTCCATTGAACTTTCAAGTGTTATTCTAATAGATCTCCCTTTATATGTTTGTTACTTGACCTTTTAACCCTGCAGCTTTTTACAATCTTTCTTTATTCTGTATGCTTAGTTTTATTTATTATGTGTCATGGGTAATTTGTTTTCTGCTCCAGTCTTTTTGGTGCTCTATGTGCTCCCTATATCTTCATAGACTACCTTCTTAGGTTTGTAAAATTTACTCTATGTTTTTGTTGAAAATATTTTGAGTGTCTTTGACCAAAGTTTATTCTTTTTCTTTATTACTCTTATTCATTTATTTGGTCTTTTCATAGTGTCCCAGATTTCATGAATTAGGGAGTTGGAATTGGATGATGGAATGGAGAATGAAAAATTGCCTACCTGGATGTTCTATTCAGGCAGTTTGCAGAGACAATCAGCCTTTCAATTTTTAAACTGCATAAAGTCAGCATGAGGAGAGGCTAGGATAAATGATAAGCAGATGCCTTGTAAGGTGATAAAATCTTTGAAATTGATTTTTTTAACTTTTTAACACCAAAGCAAGAACAGTGTCATTTGTAGTAACTCTAATAAGATTTAAAAAATGTCAAGTTATTCCTTATGAGTCTCAAGGAGAACAGCAATGATTTGGATAATAGAAGAGATACTGTAGATTTTAGTCAAGTTAATGTGTTCACTCAATCTTATAAAAATAATTAACTAAAACAGGTCTGCATCTGGGTTCCTTTGACTTTCACAGAGAAATAATTTGAGCCCTGAGTTATGTGTGATGTGTCATGATTCAGACAATGTGCTCTGTTCCCTTCAACTGTGTAACACAGCATGAGACCCACTTAGCTAAGAAATTAACTATATATGGCATTAAGTTTTCACCATATAGTTTGGAGTATAAAACTGTCTGTATATTTTGAATATAAGAATTGATTTGTTTATAAAAAGATAAAGAGAGAAGGAATATGTTCTATGGAGGTATAATGAGGTATTGGGGAAGAGGACCCATGCTGAGGCATCCCTTCCCCACCCCAGGGACCACCCACAGGGATAGTATAGTAGAGAATAGGGTTTCTTAAGGCATGGGGGGAGGCATTAAGAGGATAGTATAGGCAGAGGAAGGAAGAGAGAGAGAGAGAGAGAGAGAATAGAGATGTAGAGGAGTAGAGACAGACCATGACCATGTGGAAGGGGGGGAAGGGAATGGGGAGAGGGCAGGAATAGAAGGAAAAGAGCAATAGCAGGAGAGGATCAAGAGAGCAAGGAAGGGGAAAGCAGCCTCTTTTATAGGGAGTCAGGTATACCTGGCTGTTGCCAGGTAACTGTGGGGCAGAGCTTAGACAGAATGCTAACAATAATGATAATATTATTTTAAGTTTTATAAAAAGAAACTGACCCTTAAGTGCTTACATGTGCCATATTTCAATTTCCTCAGTGGATAGCTGAGGAAAGACTTAAGGAAACATGAATTTGTTACATCGTTTTACCTGAGGACCCAGCTATACCACTACTGGGTATATACCAAGAAGATATTTCAACATGCAACAGGGCCACATGCTCCACTATGTTTATAGCGACCTTATTTATAATAGCCAGAAGCTGGAAAGAACCCAGATGTCCTTCAACAGAAGAATGGATACAGAAAATGTGGTACATTTACACAATGGAGTACTACTCAGCTATTAAAAATAATGAGCTCATGAAATTCTTCGACAAATGGATGGAGCTAGAAAATATCATCCTGAGTGAGATGACTCAATCACAAAAGAACACACATGGTATGCACTCACTGATAAGCAGATATTAGCCCCAAAATACACAATACCTAAGATGCAACGCATAAACCTCATGAAACTCAAGAAGAAGGAGGAAGACCAAAGTGAGGGTGCTTTTGTCCTTTCTAGAATGAGTATCAAAAGATTCAGCCAGAGCTCCCAGGATCTAAACCTCCAGCCTGAGAACAGACAGGGGCAAGCTGTCCTCTGAGAGGCTCTAACCAGCAGCTGACTCAGACAGATACAGACATCCAGAGCCAAACAGTGGATGGAGTTTGAGGACTCTTATAGAAGAATAGGGGGAAGGATTGTGGGCCCTAAGGAGATAGGAACTGCACAGGAAGATCAACAGAGTAAACCAACCTGAACCCTTGGAGCTCTCAGAGACTGAATCACCAACCGTGGAGCATACCTAGTCTACACAGATCTACCTCCATGGGCTGGACCTAGGCCTCCCTGTACATATGTTGTAATGTGCAGCTTGGTTTTCATGTAGGTCTCAAACATCTGGAGTGGGGGCTATCCCAAAACATGCAGCCTGTATATGGAGTATGGTCTTCTAGCTGGGTGCCTCATCTGGCCTCAATGGGAGAGGAAGCACCTAGGCTCTCAGAGACTTAAAGTGGCAGGATGGGGGATACAGGAGGAGGGGGTACTCAGAAAACAAGAGATGGGGAAGGATTGTGGGAGGGGGTGACTGGGACGGGTTATAAAGTGAATAAGCAAAAAAAAAAAAATTAAAAAAGGAAAAAATAAATAAATAAATAAATAAATAAATAAATAAATAAAATATCCAATATAAAATGAAAAACATAATTGCAGGCAAAAAAAAAAATCACTACTCTAATCCCTACTTTGTTTTCCAGAAGAAGAAGATACTATAGTCAACTTTGTTTTCCAAAAGAAGAAGATACTAAAGTCAAAATTTCCTCTACCATTAACACATTTCCCTCATGAACTCAGTTTTATGGACAAAGATGGAAACTCTTGTATAAGGATTTTTCTTTATTGAACCTCATTGCCTCCTGGAAATATAATTAATCAAAAACAAGTATATGAAAAAATTAAATGCTAAGATAGGTAGGGATAGATGAGTTTCAGCCAATCTGCAGGGATAGATGGAAATATTTTCCAGCTGAAATCTATTTTTGTAAAATTGAAATAGGTGTTTTTCTCATGTAGTATGTCCTCATTATAAGTATAGCCAAATGCTATTAGGAGGCATAGTACTGCTGTGTCTGTGGTCATTTATCTGTTTGCTTGTCATAGGAAAGTATTGTTTGGTTTTCCCCTTAATCCATGTGCTATCTAATCTTAGGTTCTGGGTCACACAAGCAGTGTCTGGTATAGTTCCACCTCATGAAGTAGGCCTTAAGTCAAACAAGATATTTGCTGGTTACTTCAACCACAAGCTTTGTGTTACTATTGCACTAACATATCTTACAGGCAGGACACCATTATAGATCACAGCATTTTTGTCTAGGGGGATGTTTATTTTTCTCCTTTGATAATATACAGAGTACTTTTCTGTAACGAAGATGCTATTATGTTGTTGTGAAGACTGTGTGGGTGGGTACCAGCTCAAATTTGCTATGTTCAATGAGTTGCTTAGGTGTTATTTTCGGCAAAGGGGACTTGAAATCAGCTTACTTACTTAGCAACATTCAGAGTAGTTTACAATTTCCATGGGACCTCTTTGGCCAACAAACTTAATTAGATGTAGCCCAATTGCTAGGCTAAAACCTTCATTTGAGGACAAGAAATGCCTTGTTTGGGTTCTGTCTCCCATAGTAATGGCAATTTATTTGTAATATACATATATTACAGTACACACACACACACACACACACAAACACACACACACACACACACACACACACACATATAATCAGGAAGTTTCTATTGCATTAGGTTTCTATACTACCCTCAAATGGCCTTTAGTTTAAGCTGTTTTTTTCCTATGTTGTTTTCCTCATCTATATTCTGTCCCCCTACAAACTCTATCTTCCAGTTCCCATACAAACCCTGAATCTATCTATATGTGTCTATTTATCTTTCCCAGTATCTTAACCATTACCTAATATCTATGAGTCTATGGAATGTAACTTGGTTATTATGATATAAATATTTCTCTTTCTTGGTAAAATATTTTTTAACTCCACCCATTACCTGCAGATTTCATTTTCAACTGGGGAATAGTATTTCATTGTATAAACATAACACACTTCCTTCTACTATTGTTGAGGATGTCTAGTTTATTTCCTATTCCTGGCTATTATGAATAGAGCAGAAATGAGGTAGAATGGAGCACTGTTTGTCCAAAAGTGCTATATCTGAATCTGGAAGGTGATCAATTCTCATCTTCCATAGTAACCACCACACTGCTTTTCACAGGGCTGTACAAGTGAGCAGTCACATCAACAATAGATGAGTATGTTATTATTTTATATCTTCACCAGTATGAGTCATTTGTTTTATTGATCTTATCCATTCTGACTAGTATAAGATGGAATCTCAAAGTAGTTTTGATTTAAATTTCCCTGATAACTAAGGCTTTTGAACATTTAAGTTTTGGAACTCTCTGTTTAGAGCTGTACCTTGGTTTTACGTAGGTTCTTTGTTTTCTTGATAAAAAGGTTTTTTTTTTTTTCTCCTAATTTTTAAATGTATTTTGAAGACTAACACTTTATTGGATGTGGTATTGGGAAACAATCTTTTCCCATTCTTTATTAGGAAGCTTTGTCCAAATGATAGTTTACTTTACCCTGGAGAACTTTAAAGTTTAAATATATAATTTATTAATTGTTGATATTAGTGCCTATAGTGACGGCTCTGTTCAGAAAAATCTTTCTCTAGACAATGAGTACCAGGCTAGCCCTCTATTTCTCTTTTATTATAATAATTGAATCTGGTTTCTAAAAGTAATTGATCTATTTGAAATTGAGATTTGTACCCAGTGATCAATATAGATTTATTTGTATTTATTTACATAAAGTCAACTTATTAAAACAGATCCATTGAATGAAGAGACTGTCTTTTCTCCAGTGTATATCTGCCTTCTGTATAAAATATCAGGTGTCCATGGTATCTGCATGTATGTCTGGGTCTTCTTTTATATTTCATTCATTATCCCATGTGGTTTTGAGCCCATAAGATGTTGTTTTTTTTTTGTTTTTTTTTTTTTTTTTGGTTTTTCGAGACAGGGTTTCTCTGTGTAGTCCGGGCTGTCCTGGAACTCGCTCGGTAGACCAGGCTGGCCTTGAACTCAGAAATCCGCCTGCCTCTGCCTCCCAAGTGCTGGGATTAAAGGCGTGCGCACCACCGCCCGCTTACCATGTTGTTTTTATTGATATAGAGCTGAAGTACAATTTGAGGAGCACTAGAAATCTGACTATTTAGAATTGCTTTTAGTCTCCTGGTTTTGTTGCTGTATATTTGTTTGTTTTTCCATGTGAAGATTAAAATTATCCTTTCAGGTTCTAGTTAAGTTCAATGGGGATCACATTGAATCTGTCTATTACTTTTGTAGGATCACCATTTTTGCTATATTAATCCCACCAATAAATGAGCATATGAGAAATTTCCATCTTCTGATAAATTTTTGCATTTTTTTCTTCAATGTGTTAAAGTTTATATTATAACAGACTTTTATCTTGAGTACAGTTAGTTAAAATATTCTGAGGCTATTGTGAGAAGTGTTCTCTGAAGTGTTCTTAGTCCATTAGTCATTTGACTATAGGAACGCTATTGATTTTTGTGAGTTAACTTTATAATCTCCTTCTTTCCTGCAAGTGTTTATGAACTCTAGGTGTTTGTGTGGAAATTTTTTGGATTGCTCATATATATCATCATGTTATCTGCCAAGAAGGATACTTTGGTTTTTCTTTTACAACCTGTATTTCCTTAATCTCTTTCATTTGTCTTGTTGCTCTATCTAAGACTCCAAGTCGTATATTCAATGTATATTGAGAGAATATATAACCATGCGTTGTTTCTGATTTTTGCTGAGCTTCTCTGTCTATTTACATTGAGGTTGGCTATGGGCTTGATGTAAACTGCCATTATTCTGTTCAGGTATACTCCTTTAATCGATAATTTCTCCATGATTTTTATTATGAAAGTGCTAGATTTTGTCAAAGACATTTCTTGCATGTAATGAGATGATCATGTTTCTTATATTTCTATTTGTTTACATCGTAGTTTACTTATTTTGACTTATATGTTTTAAGTCATTCCTGAATTATTGGAATGAAGCATATTTATTTATGCTAGATAATCTTTATTATTTGTTCTAGGATTCAGTATTCAAATATTTTATTGAGATTATTTTGTGTCTGGGTTTATAAAGGATATTGGTTTGTAATTCTCTTTTGTTTGGGGTGTTTATTTGGTTTGGGTATCAAAGTGACTTTAAACAAATAAAATGAATTGGGCAATGTTCCTTCTTTTTTTTTTTTTTTTTGTTTGTTTGTTTGTAGAATAAATTGAGAAGCACACACACTTCGCTATATTTAATGCCTCAGGGCCTACTGAGGTAAGATTAGTAGGCTCTAGTGGAGACATATTGTCCTAGCTGTTATTGATGATGTTTTTAAGTCGGTGTATAGGCATCTAGGTTAGAGACTATTGGAATTCTAGTGCTGATATGTGGCCTTGTCTTTGTTGAGTGGGTTACTTGTTCTTTGGATTCTATTACCCTCTTTGGTTTTCAGGAGAGTGTATTAGCAATGTGTTTGCTAGTATGGAACTATTCTTGAGATCCTGCTAAGAGTAGCCCATTAGGGTTTTTCAGGTAGCATGTGGTTCTAGGTATTTGGAACTGACACTTAGGAATGGAGATGTTCTAGGAGGGAGAATGAAGGGGTCCACAAATGGGAAGAAAACAGAATGTTCCACATGGGTCTTATTAATACCTTGGAAGTGAGGGCAGAAAGAAGAAGCTACAACAGAAAGTTTGCTACAAAGCTGGAGAGGAGAGTGGGGAATTAGATCTGGAAGAGAGAAAGGAGACTGAAGATCTGAAGCTCATTTACCTGTTTCACTGAACAGCAGGTTTGCCTGGCAGGTTCCCAGGGAATACCTGAAGGAATTGAGGGCTGAAAAACTTATCTCATTATTTTCAAACAGGATTCATGCATGGATCAATATAAACCACAGTTTTAATATGTATTTATATTCTAACATAACAGAACTAGAGTCTGTGTAGATTTTTATGAATTTCTCCTATCATGAGAGAAATTCAAAGTTATAGATTCTTATTTCAAACTATTTCATATAGCGCAGTAAAAATTCATGCTTCTCTTGATCCTTGTAGAATTTCTTTTTACTTGAATTAGGAGATGGAATCTATTATTTTCTGAAGCTAGACATTTGCATGGATACTTGATATTCTAGTTGTGTGGAACAAATATTGATCACCCAGTCATTGATAATCCATGCTTGCTTTATCTTCCCATGATCTAACTTTTTCTCCTAGAGTTATTCATTGCATGTCATCATTCATTCATTCAGAAGTTGACTTCAAGCATTCTAGGAGACCAAGTTTTGTGATAATTTCTTTTACTTGCTTTAATTTTTTTCTTTATTTTGGAAATATTTTTATCTGTAATCATTGATAATAACATGAAGCACACAGAAATTTAGTAAAATTACCAAGATATTTAAGTTAGAGAAGCAGCAAAGCATGCCTTGGGAGAAGGGTAAAATTAAAATCTGTGCTGTATGACATTTCCCTATCTTCATTGCTGTAGCTATCAATCTTTCTGTATATGAATGGGATGCATTTGATATTATGCTATACTCAAGATTATTAAAAAGTAATAAAATATAACAGAATCTTTTTATGTCTATTTCATGCTTCTTAAAATCTGTTTACTTTTTTTCATTCTTCGTCATTAAACACATGTTTATACTTATTGCTGGTATTTATTTCTTTACTTCATTCAGGTTTGATGATGACATTTGCACTTATCTGAAAATTGGGTCAATATTTGTTTTATATTTCTCTGAATAGCTTTATCTGTCCTAGAACTCACTCTATAATCCAAGCTAGCCTTGAACTCAGAGATTTGCCTGCCACCACATTCTACTCCCTGGCCCTCATAGAATTGTAGCCATATCATAATTCAAATGCATTTTGTCCAACTTCAAAAGTTGCCTAACAGAGTATCAGTACTCTTTAAAAGTTCTCTTTAAGTTCAAATTCTCCTCTGAGATTCATGTACTTTCTTAACTGTTTTGCCCTAAAAATTAAAGTAAAAAAGTAGATCACATATTTTTAACATATAATTGCACAGGATATATATTACCATTTCAAAAGAGAACATGGTGAGAAAATAATAGACACAAACTAGACCAAGAACCATATTGGCAAATTCCAAAATATACCTCCAAGTCTGATGTCAAAGCACTCTTCAGATAGCCAACTCATTTCATCTTTGGTGACCGAAACATACTTCTTTATTTGAGGTATTACTTTACCTTGCTATTAACTATCCTAGGTACTATATCCCATGACTCTGGAATCCCCAACATCTTGGGTTCTTCACAGTAATCCAGGCTTCACATTCACAGCTTCATGAAATGGCCACTCTAGGACTCCATGAAAGGACAGCTTGACATATATCTAGACTCAGGCTTTCCTTAGTCATACAAGAAGATTCCATAACCACACTCATATCCTTGATTCTAAAGCCAGAACCTGTGGCCAAATCTATCCAGTTCTGTTTCTTGCTGTTGCTGAACTAGGGGATCCTTGCAAATACATCTGCACCAGATTTATATTTTCAATGGCTTCTTCACTGCCTAAGTTTGGTTGTCCTGCACTTGCTTTGGATACCAGTCTGGCTATATTCAGTGTCCTGAATTTACATGTGGATTTATTTATGAAACAATAGTGAAAGAGGAGGAGGCTATGGTTTTATGAGTTGTTTAGTCATGAGAAATACAGGTTGTAGGAAAAGGAGGAAAACAAATCCTCCAACAGTATATTTTAAATTTAATATGTTATTGATTCTTTGTGAATTTCACATTATGCATCCCAATCCCACGAATCTTGCCATCCCTTTGTATTTGCCCTCTGCTCTTGTAAACACTCCCCTAGAAAAATAAAAATAAATATAAATGTTGTTGTGGAAGCTTAAATGTGTCATAGTATGTCCCACAGTATACCTTTTGTCCACACTTATTTATTTGAAAATATTCACTGAAATGAGTTGTTGGTTTAGTTCTAAGCCTCTGGCTTCTTCTGCACTATAGATACTCAATCCTCACTGGGACTCCTCTAAGATATCCTGTTATTGCTCCGAGTCATAGAGACCCACAACTTTGGCCTCTTTAGGATATACTAGTGTAGATACATTTGAGCTAGCTCTGAGAGTATGAAAGCAGAAGAGAAAATATGCCTGCAAGTGAACAAAAACTGAACTTCATCGGTGATTAGAAAATGAAAGAGAGGGAAGAGTCTGAGTCAGTCAGAAATGGGGCAAGAAAAAGAGAGAAAGATAACTGGCTCTACCCCTCACCAGTTGCTAATTAAGGTAGTACTGGAGAGCACACACTGGTGTTACAGATGTGAGAGAGCTGACAGACTGACTTACCAACTCAGCTACTACCCAGGCCTAGATCCAGTGCTTTGAGCTGACTCACCATAATCTACTCTGTTTAACTGTATTTTAATTAAATAAAAAGAGGGTTTAAAATTTGTTGTTTTTTTTTAGCATCTGATAGAAGGTACTGACTGCCCTGATCATCTAGTTGTATTATTCTTTACTTTAGCAACTCAGTTAGATGGAAAGACAATTCTATTGACTATCTCTTTCTCTCTTTGTTAGTTAATTTCACTATCAGTTTATACATTGTTTTATAATTCTCTTAATCTCTCATTTGTTTCAATGTCCATATCTTTATATTTAAACTAATATTTTTCTTTATTTTATTTTTTTAATTAGATATTTTATTTATTTACATTTCAGATGTTATCCCCTTTCTACATTTCCCCCACCCCCAGAAACTCTTTATCCCATCCACTCTCCTGTTACTTCTATGAGGGTGTGCCTCTACCCATCCACCCTCTCAAATTCCCCCACACTGGGGCATCCAGCCTTCACGGGGGAAAGAGAACCTCCTCTCCCAGCAATGCCTGACAAGCTCATCCTCCACTACATATGTAGCTGGAGTCATGAATCCTTCCAAATGTGTTCCCAGGTTGACGGTTTAGACTCTGAGACTTCTTGTTGGTTGGTATTGTCACTCTTCCAATGGGGCCTCAAGCCCCTTCAGCTCCTTCAATTTTCTCTCTACCATCTCCATTGGGGACCCCTTGATCAGTTCAATGGTTAGCTGTGAGCATCTGCCTCTGGCAGAGCCTCTCAGGAGACAGGTATATAAGGCTCTGGTCAGCATGCACTTCCTGACATCCACAATAGTGCCTGTGTTTAGAGACTGCACGTGGGATTGATCCCCAGGTAGGGCAGTCTCCAGATAGCCTCTCTTCCAGTTGTTGCTCCACACTTTGTCTTGGTACTTGCTTCTGAACATTACGTATTGCTGTATTTTCATTTATTGCATGTAATCAGTCTCCATTTTTAAATTAGTGAATTTACATCATTCATATATAAAGTGACTACTTAAGTTACTTTTTGCTCATTATTCCTTTTCTTTTCTTTTTTAAATTTTTATGTCTCCTTTCTATTAACCTAAAACTCATCTGATATGTACAAGAAGAATAACTAATTTACAGTGTTTAAACTTTTCTTTTTTTATTGAATATTTTATTTATTTACATTTCAAATGTCATCCCCTTTTCCCATTTCCCCTTCCTAGAAATCCCCAGTCCCATTCTCCCTCCTCCTTTTTGCTTTTATATTATTTTAATTACATGCAAGTATTAACTTCAGTTCTAGGTTGAGGAACTAGCAATACAATAAATGCAAATAGTCAAGGAATAAGCAAGACCATAAATACAAATAGTCAAGGAATAAGCAAGACCATAAATACAAATAGTCAAAGAACAAGCTAGGCAATAAACAAAATTTTATCAACACTTCTGTGATCACTGTTTCTAAGGCCTTATCAGGATGACCAAAATATCTGAGCCAACTTCCCTGTTCTAGCCCAAAGTCATTTTTATGTCTGAAACCTACTTCTTTGTTCTAGCCTAATATTTAGATTACTGCCTAAAATTACTTCTTTGTTCTAGCCTTATTGTCAGATTCCTGCCTGAAGCCCATTTCCTTGTCCTTGGCCAATGTCAGATTCCTGCCAAGAAGCCCCAAAAGCTCTAAAAATCTCCTCCTTTTTTATTTCAGAAACAAGACTGAACCTGTCTTTGGTCATTCTGACACGAATGCCTCTTTACACATTGTGGGATATACATTATCAAAAGCAATGCACTTCTGTCATAGGTTGGCAAGGCTCTGTGCAGAATCTTACCCATCCTTGGCTTGTCAGCCTGTTAAATTAATAACTCTGTCTGGGGGTCCATTTTCAGTTTCAAGTCATGTACTTTGGCTACTAATATGTTGATGTAGTTAAAGACAAGCTTTCACATGGTGGGCAGGAATAAAAGAATTCCCAGGACAAAAAATGGCTAGCATGATCAAGCTATATATGTCATTTTTGAAGCTTGACCAAAATAGAAATATTGACCTTAGGCCATGAGTATTTGTCAGCAGTATCTGTCTCCTCAACTCTTAGCAGAGCAGCATTCTTTAAATTCATAAGCTCACTATGCAAAGTTAAAACATCCAGAGAGTTGTTAGAATTATGTCAAATACACTGCAAGTGTTTTTAAACTTTTTCTTAATTATAATGACTACCACTGTAAATTTTAGAATTACATGAATCCAATGGTTTTGGCATGACACTCGAGATGGCTCCTTTCTCTTAAACTCTGAACTTTTCTTAGTGTCTGATAACTTCCGCATGTTTTACATCTTGAAGTAAAATACTATGTGAAAACATTTTATTTTAATATCCAGCTATACAAACTCTCACAAATGAATCAGTCCTGAATTAAATGGAAAAGAGACATTTTACTCAAACTATCTATTTAGCAATGATGAAAGTATTTATTTGACAACACATGTCAGTGAAGCAACACTAACCCTTTTCTTATTATCGGGACAATATGATCAGTAATAAATGAAGTTAAAATGTGTTGAATATCTCACAGCTGAGATCAATATATTATCAGAGTTTTAGTAAATTGACTAAAGTCTTGATTTATAATTCCCTTTTATTGGAAGTATGACTGTTAAAGGATGAAAGAATATAATAGTACATTTTCTAAAAATTAAGCCAGGTAAAACATGTTAGTGTCAAACATTCACAAATATAGCCTTGAAGATCTATGAAGATGAGTAGTCCAACAATGTACTAAAATTAACACATTGGGTTTTCATTCAAGTATGGAAACTATATAAATTGATATCCATATGAAAGAAACTATCAAACTTTAGAATTTGTCTAATATTTCATTTGATAATGAAAGTCTCTGATGTTTACAATTTCTATTACGATTTTCACATAAAGTTATTGTGATCCACTCTTCATAGAATTTTAATTCTTTAATAGAACTAATTGTTACCCTCACTTAGATAAACAAAGCATCTTTAACTTTTCAACACATTCTACTTGAAAAATACCACCAGCACTTCGGTGTGCTATAACTTCCAAATTTTGACACTGTTTTCTGGAATCCTTTTCAATATTCACAGTATCCTATAGCAATATGTATCCAAGCTGACAAGTGTTATGGAGGAAATTGATGATGATGAACCATCAAATTTTGCTAGGTAGAGATTGCATTACCAATTCATAGGATAATTTCAACATACTAAAATCTATTTTTATTAGTTATCCCCATTTCCAGTTTCCCCTCAGCAACACCATCTCCCATCCCCTCCCCCTGCTTCTATGAGGGAGCTTCCCACCCACTCACCCACTCCTTACCACCCTACCATTCTCCTACCTTAGGGCATAGAGCCTCCAACAGGACAAATGGCCTCCCCTCCCATTGATGCCACATAAGACAATCCTCTCCTACATAAGCAGCTGGAGCCATGAGTCTCCCCATGTGTACTCTTCGGTTGGTAGTTTAGTCCCTGGGAACTCTGTGGGTTCTGATTGGTTAATAATGTTGTTCTTCCTATGGGCTTGCAAATACCTTCAACTTTTTGAATCCTATCCCTAAAACCTCCATTAGGACCCAGTGCTCAGTCTGATGGTTGGCTGTGAGCATCTGCGTCTCTATTGGTCAGGCTCTGGCAGAGCATCTAAGGGAGCAGCCATACCAGGCTCCTCTCAGCAAGCACTATAATGGCATCAGCAATAGTATGTGGGTTTTGTGTCTGCAGATGGGATGGATCCTTAGGTGGGGCAGTCTCTGGATGGTCTTTCCTTCAGACTCTACTCTTTGTCTCTGCATTTCCTTTAGACAGGAACAGTTCTGCATTAATATTTTTGAGATGGGTGGGTGGCCCTCAATTAGGAGGCCGTGCCTAACTTCTGGATATGGTCTCTACAGGTTTTCTCTCCCCTTTGTTGAGCATTTCAGCTGATGCCACTCCTGTTGGGTCCTGGGATCCTCTTGCTTTCCTGGCATCTGGGACAGTCTAGTGGCTACCCCCAGTTCCCCATCCACCACTGCTACACACCTTCTTTTAAATTCACAGGGAGAGAGAGAGAGAGAGAGAGAGAGAGAGAGAGAGAGAGGTAGAGACACAGAGTTTAACCTAAACAAGAGAGATATTAACTGTCATTGTGTATATCAACTTCCAACAAAGTTGTGTGTGGTCTTTTATTTGCAAGAAGTATACCTTTCTGATGAATGAAACCTGATTTTTCTTAACTTTCACATAGACGTTAAATATTTATAGCTAGGTAGATATAAAGCTGAATAACTCCAGGGAGCCTTCCCTACTCCAGGTCTCTGGTATATCCTAGAGATCTCCTCCATTCCTCCACTGGCTCCAGCTGAAGCTTTCCATTCACTCTTCTGGCCATCTGACCCTCTCTCCTGTCTCTCTACACACTGCTACAAATATGTAGCAGATGTTCAACTAGGTCTTTTTGTGGGTTCCCCAGAAATGGTAACAGACATTCTCCCTAAAGCTGTTGCTATCTGTAGAATCCTATCCCATGGCTGGGCTGCCTTGTCTGGCTTCAGTGAGAGAGAATGTGCGTAGCTTTGTAGAGAGTTGATATGCCAGGATTGGGGGATACCTAGTGTTGTCACTACTCTCTGAGAGGAGAAGGGGATGGGGCATGGGGGAGGGACTATGTGAGTGGGAGAAGAGAAAGAGAACAGAGATGTAAAGTAAATAACTAATTAGTAGAAAAAGTGTGGGAAATAGGGGCCTGCAGTGGTGGAGGCCTGGGCCCATGAGGCAGCAGCCCGGGGCCCAGCATGGTGAAGGCTGGTCAGGCGACATCGGTTCTCACATGCAGGAGAAAGTCTAAGGTTCTGGAGGGTGGAAAGCATTGGCACAGCAGGCCCGGCAGACCCGACAGGCCCCAATGACATGAGGAAGTCCTTGGTTCCAAACGGGTTTATTTTCATGGCAGATGGTGGATGGATCTGGATGTACTCCCCCCCGCCCCCCCCCCCCGAAACTCAGGGCAAACCTGACTTAAATAGGAAGGGAGAAGTGGGAAGGGTCTGGGGAGGAATGCTTAATTGGCTCTGCCCTCTGACCTTCATTAGTATGTAAATCTCTAGGGCCTGAGGCCTGTAGTCACACCCTCTACCTGTGCACTTTGGGAGGGGCTGTAATGGACTACATGACTGAACAATGTAGGTCCATGGAGATTAGACTGCTTTTCAGGACCCTGGGTTTTGGGGACGTGGCCAAACTCCTGCCGTTTTTTCCCTTGGAGTCTCCAGGTTCCAGGCCCATACCCAGCCAAGGACCAGGATACCCTTATGCAGTCCCACAAAAAAGAATGTGAATAACTAAATCCGGTTTTATATATAAATAAATACTTCAACCACTCAGTTCAAAACAACCTGTATTCACTTGCCTTGTGATAAACTGTTAAGTTTTGAAATTGTGGATCCTGATAAGTCATTCTTCTTCCTTTGAAAGCTTGAAGTGTGTTTTTGCAAGATTACAAAAAATGTGACATTAGTCTGCAAACTAAATCAGCATGTATCTCCATTTGATAGAGCCCTTATAAGATATAACAAGTAATTTCTGCCAAAAGGGTTGGTGTCAATACCAAACCCAGCATTTTCATGAAACTTTTTTTCTTTTCTCTCTCTTTTTTTTTTCTTTTTAAAGGGGACATATGTCTAAAGAAAGGTAGCTTCTTTCAGTACCATGTGACAATTTCTCTAGTTCATTAAAGTACCTTACCATCTCAGCACATAACACTTTCAATGATTGTCTAGGTCTTCATCTACACTCGAGTCAGTATGTCAGTCTTAGAAAAGCAGTTCCTTATTTGCTTAGATTTATATCCATTGGATATTTTATCCTTATTGTATCATTACTTCATTATCATTTTCTGTAATATCTAATAACTTTATACCATAGTCTGAAGTAAAATAGATGCCACTTTTTCTATTAGTTTATTTGCCAATTCATTTTGCAAGACTGTAAGCAAATACTTGACATGTTAAGAGGTAGTAATGTTTGTGAATTAAAAATATCACATCATTGAACTATACAGCCAAAGTTTCAGAATGTGGAGATCATACTCAGATACTTGGAGAATTGTCACTATGGCTCCATGAGCCTTTGTCTCAAACTAAACAAAACTTATAAGAAAACAATCAGCTGTTACCACCAACATTATGACAATATAAGAACAACAACAAAAAACTTAACTGAGAGAAATTTTTGAGTAGAGCTCATGACTTAAAATTGCTTAGCATTGTACTGAAGGCTGTGATTTATCTTTAGTTTTATTTACCTACTCAGGTTGACTTCTATACTTAAAATAATGCTATTTTACTTACATTGATAGAATAAATGTTTCACCTAAACTATAACATTTTAAATTCTAATTCTGTCTGATGCATTTATTTATTTACATTCTAGACTTCCCCCTCAGCCCCCCTTCCCACAGTTCTTAATCCCATTCCCCAACCCTTATGCTTCTGAGAGACTGCTCCCCCTCTCTTTGCTGCTCTGGAGCCTCAAGTCACTAAAGGATTAGATGCATCCTTTCCTATTAAGGCCAGACAAGGCAGTCCTCTGCTAAATAGGTGCCACGGGCTCAGACTACCTCATGTATGCTCTTTGGTTGGTAGCTTAGTCTCTGGAGCTCCCAGGGGTCTAGGTTAGTTGAGACTGCTGGTCTTCCTATGGAGTGGCCATCCCTTCAGCTCGTTTAATCCTTCCTCTGGTTCTTCCATAATGGTCCCAGATTTCAGTCAAACAATTGGCTGTAATAACTGCATCTGTCTCCGTAAGCCGCTAGTAGGACCTCTTAGAGTACAGCCATGTCAGGGTCTAGTCTGTAAGCACATCATAGCATCATTAATAGTGTCAGGCTTTGGTCCCCCAGTCCCCCAATGGCTGGCTTGAAGTTTTGCTCATAGTGTAAATGCAGCCCTGGCATCTATGAGTTCACATGTGTAAAGGTATTCTCATGTCTGCTGAATATTGTTTGTTGCCCACAGCTTTTACAGTCTTTCTGTTGTTCTAAAATAAACCTTGAGAATTGACATTAAGTGTCAATTGCTATAAGTGTTTCATTTAGAGCTAAGAGCTCTAGAGTTCTTATCCTCTGTGAATTGGCCAGTTGTGGACCACTTAAGTAATCTGAAGTAATCATTATTTAAGGCTGTATTAGTCAAGTGATCTCTAGAGAAACAGAAGTGATAAACATATAAACACACACACATACACACACATTCACACACACTGGATGTCTTAGATGTTGTTTGATACGTATCAGAATCCTGAAGAAGTAGGTTCTAATACTGTTGAAAGAATCAAATTTGAAGATAAAGAAGCAAAGAGCAACAGCTTCCTTCTTCAATGTCCTTCATATATGCTGTCACAAAACAGTGTGGCCAAGATTAAGGAGTATCTTCTGATTTCAAATAGGAAAATTTGGGAACCAAGAAAAGTCCCTTTGCAGGTGTGCCCACATATCTGGGGTTTAGTTAATTCCAGATGTAGTCAATATGACAACCAAGAAAGATCATGACAGTTGCAAAGGGGCTTCACAATTAAGGTTTAAGAGACACACTACTCTATGTTATAGCAATAAGATCTTAGAGGTCGATTTAATGCTACACCAGTTTAGCAGAATAATTGTATTAGATCCTACACGAGGGTCTATGACATAGCCAGTAATGAGTGTGTCATATTTAAGTATCAAGAATTATTTCCAGCTTTTGGAGTGTGCTATAAATCCAATCAAAAGTGTTTAATTAATCCCATATCATTTATCTAACTGTTGCATCAATGGACATGCCATTATAGTCTAGTAGTTACAGTTTGTTGGATTCACAGCTGAGTAATATTTTTAATATATTTCATCTCTGGTACAATCTTCTGGAATTATGAATGTAAGCCTATATACATGAGGCTTTTAAGTCATACCAGCATAAGCTTTTCATGTCCTTTGACTCAGGTATGTTGTGTCTTCAATAATACAGTCTTAAAATACAGTTTGGAGGGTAAATAGGATCATTGACAATAGCCACTACTATTGGGGAATATATGGAACTAAAATGACCAATATCTGTAAGCTATGGCTGGTAGTGGGTTTTCACTTTAGTAGCCTATGGTGTTTAGAAGAGCTTCTTCCCCCCACTCATAAACTGTTTATATACTAATTTGTATACATTTTAGAATGCCAATATTGAGAATATTTTAATAGATAATAGAATATTGTGATAATAAACAAAAATTTTGTACTCCAACAAATATTGAAGAATAGGAAAGATCATCATAACTACAATCAGAATACTTGAAGTTTCCTGGACCTATGTTATATATCTAATCTAACCCAGAAAGTGAGTTAGTCAGTACTGTTTATATACGGATTTACAATAGATTTCTACTTAATATTTTCCAATGAAATGTCTCAAACATTTCCAACTGAATTTTCATCTGTGTGTAAAATAATATAAAAATGATTACATTATTTAATCTTAAGAAAAGAGATCTGCTACCAATGAACAATAAATAAAGGTAAATATCACCTGAAGACATGACAAAATACAAATGGCTAGATGCAAAGCAACGAGAGTCATCAGAAAATGGAATTAGTAATGGAGAATAAAGAAGACAAAAGTCCCTAGTCAAAGGAAGACAACATTAAGAGAATTTCTGTATGTGTTTAGGTTAATAATTAATGATGTACATTTCATTAAGTAAATATATATAGCCACTCATTAGTTCTCATTAGTAGAGTGTATGTCTAATATGTTTAAGTCTCCTCATTTGATCTCCGTATGAGGGCATGTGTGTGTGTGCATGCATGTGCAGTAGTAGTAGTAGTAGTAGTAGAAACAAAGACTCCTATACTTTTGATAATTTATCAGGAAATATGCAGGGGGCGATGGCTCAATAATAAGAGCGTTTTCTAGTCTCTCAGGGGACCTGACATTGTTTCCTAGCATCCATATTGGGATTTAGGAAGGTTCTCATTGAACCTGTAGTTCTGGCTCCAGGAAATGTGTAAGTCTCTTCTAACCTCTGAGAATACATTCATATAAGTGGCACATACATTGTCACACACATACATAAAAAAACAAAGAAATCATTAAAATAAATAAATGTAGCACCTATTTCTCACCAACACTATATTTTCTGTTAATACAGTTAAATGGAAAGTTAAAAATATCGCAGTGTATTTTCACTTTACATTCTGCTACACAAGGTAATTAAGCACAGGGTTTCAAAAAGAAATAAGAAAAATGACGTCAACTAAGTCCTACAGCTAAAGAAGCACTATTATAAAAAAAATCAATTCTCAGAAACACAGGAAGCTGCCTTTCAGAAATGATAACAAAGCACATTGTGGCAACCATCCTACTGTTTATTCATTTCTCAAAATAGTACAAACATTTTCAGGAAAAGACAAGTTATTCATTATGAAGTGTCCCTAAGCAATAGATTTTTCTAAGAGGTTTCCAAATTTCTCCTTTGCAAAAGAAACCAATTTCAAAACCTAACATGAAAAATGTAGCAAGAACAATTCAGCTCTCCGAGCTTGCATACTGCCTTTACAGTGTATATACATGGATATTTGAAGTGTTCAAAGTATAGTTTAATTGACTAGATATTTTTACTGAATATGGATCTGCAAAGGATATTTGCAATTTCATTCATTGTTAACTGTAGCCACTTACAGAAATGTATAATGACAGCATTATATGTTTTGTGTTAATAGTTATTCAAACTTTAGATAAATGAGTGCTATGAAACTGATATACTTCATTATACAATAAAGCCTCCTCGAGCTCTAAATCCTTAAATAGATAAGAATAACACTACAAATAAGCACCTCATTGTTTGATCAGTGGAACAACATGGCATTATTTTAACACCTGTTAGTAGTGATTGTAGATTAAGGTTTCCAGGGCCATATATCATGATACTAATTTAGAAAGAACAGTTTTAAGATATCAGTTTTCTTAAATATGTTGATGTATTATAAACAGTGGAGGCATGCTAATGTCAAAATGGATGTTGCAATTTGAATGAGATAACGTTCTTCTTTGTAACTGAACTCAGACATTGCTATTTGGATTACAAATACAACTTTTTAAATGTTGAAAATGTATTTCCTTTGATAAGTCTTTATTTGTAATTAATTACCTTTGACAACTTCTCTTATGTACATATTGGTTCAATAAGTGATATAACATTCTAAATTAACATCACTCAACATGGTAACAAATATTTAAGCAATATACACATTAATTTGGACTCTGGGTTTCTTTGCTGCCCATAATTGAAAAAAAAAAAAAACTCTGATAAAATATATACCCATCAAGTATATATTTGATTATCCATACATCTTTCACTTTGTGTAAAATATTCTACATCTCTGTATAAAACTAGAAAATTATAAAAAAAATATATGTTTACCCACAACATATTCTGAAATACACTACTATTTATTTATATGAAATATTGGACATAGTGTGGTATGAGATTTTTCCTAATAATTTTCTCATTGGCAAAGATAAATCTATTGCTTAGTGAATGTCTCTGCTTATACATCCCTTGAATTCTTGATCTTTTACTATGGAAAGTGTACAAAACTTAAATTTTGCTATATTTTTAATCTGTAAAACTACAGGAACCAGGAACCAGGCAAAATTTAAAAATAAAAGAAAAAAACAATAGTCAAACTCAAAGAAACAATGAATAAAACCTGACTGTAGGAAATCCCTAGGATACTCCATAAAATTAGCATAATACTGAAGAGACTTTTACATTTAGTTTCATATTTCAATCTTCCTTTTTAACATTTACTTCATCAAAAATTGTGTTCATCTATAAAATGAAGAAATGTCCTTTTAACCAATTAACAATAACCATAAGAGAACTGTAAAAACTGAAACATCAAATCAACAACAAATACAGATTTTATCATCCTTTGAAAGACCCAAATACAACTGTTCTACTCAAAGAATATAGTAATTTAATGATTCCTAATAACATTCTGCTCTACTCATAGATCAGTATGCTGCCCAGCCATCATCAGAATTTTTTATTTTTACAGCAGATGAAAACAAATACAGAGACTGACAGACAGACAATACACAGAGTAGGAGACACTGGAACAAGATGTCTCCATCAAACCCTTCTCTAAGATAATCTTACTGAGGAAACAACAGAAAATGAATTCAAAGGGTGTGTGGTGTGTGTGTGTGTGTGTGTTTGTGTATGTGATTTAGTGTTTCTATGAGATTCATGACTGTGCCAATGAGTGGTCTCTGTATCTATATATGTTTCCTTTTTCTTTTTTAATTGATTCTTCTGTCATATATTACACCCTGCTGAAGTTTCCTTTCCTACTTTCCTCCCAGTCATACCCTCTCCTGCCACCTCTTTTCTACCTCAGACCCACTCTTTCTGTTTCCCTTCAGAAAAGAGTAGGCCTCAGGCTCTTTTCCTTCTGCTTTTTTGTCTGTTCTATTTAGATGTGCTTATTTGTCTATCTTTATATTATTAATACATTATGCTACAATATTATGTTATTAATATTATATTATATTTATTATTATACCTTAAACACCTCTATGTGTTTCTAATGTGAGACAGAAAAGGGAATACATCAAAATGGGAGGAAAGGTAGGAGAAGCTTGCAGGAGTAAAGGGAGGGGAAACCATAACCAGAGTGTATTATATTAAAAAGTATTTTGAACAAAACGGTTAAAAGGTCAATAAATCAAACTTCTAACAAACAATTTTCTGGAAAAAAAGTCAGTTTCACCTATCATGACTTTTACTCTGTATACTGTTTCTGAATATTCTGATATAAAATATCAAGACAGAAATCTACTACTTCAAAACGTCACTTTATTGTGGAGTTCTTCTTCTTCTTTTTTTTTTTTTTTAGCAGGAACTAAAGCCATGGAACGGTGCCACCTATGTCAAGGCAAGTCTTCCCATCTCAATTACTCTCAGCTAGATCACTCTTCACCTCCATGCCCAGGTTGGTTTCCCAAATGATTCTCTATCATGGTAATTGACAGTCAATGTTAAACATCACCTTTTATAATGAAATCAAAATAAAAAGTTTGTTAATTTTACATACATACCTACATATCTGTGGATGAGTTAAATCTACATAAAAATTGATTGTATGTAGTTACATGTAAAATAAAGTTATTAAATATTATGTAAATATATAAAAAGTAAATATGTTTCTGGCTAATAATATATATTGTTTTCCACAGTTTTATACAATGTGTCCAGGTCACACAGATTCAAGTAATGTTAATTCCTTTTTAATATCCCTATTGTACTTCTATTAATAATGCAAATAAAAATAGTATAATAAACACTGTAACAGTTTTTATTTAAATGTGGAATATAACATTTATATGTGAAATGTATAATTTATAAAATTATAAATCACAATACAATTTAAAATACTGACAGTTGTCCTGTAAATTAAAAGAACTTATATGATAAGGAGAAACACTTTTTATAGTCAAAAACTTTCAGATTAGTATTTTTTACAATTTGTTCTACATCTGGTTAAATAAATCATGCAATGGGATCATTCATTGTAATTTACAGACTGCTTCCACAGACGACAATATGCTGAATGGAATCAGTGGGATACAAGAGTCCTGTGGTACTAAACTCTAGCTGTACAGATTCAGCAGGCTATAAAAGAGGTATTAGCTGACATTTATGCTCATAGCACAAGGACTGTCTGTGGACTCCCGGGTAACAGTTAGTGTTGTGCTGTTTATGCTGCTGAACAAAGAGTATGCACACATATGGACAGATGCCAACTGAAACAAAAAGCTTGTAATCAATGGTCATTTTTATAACTCTCAAGGTCCTCTCACTTTTTATATTTTGCAACTGTATACTCCTCCAAAATCTTCATAGGCATGTATGGGTCATGATAGCATTTATATTCCTGACTGAAATCTCATGACATTCTTAACTAAATTGATTTAAAATGTTGCTCTGCCTGTCACTCAATTTAATTTGACTATACATATTATTTATTATAACTATGTCTTGATGCAAATATTGGTTTGAATTTACAATGAATCTTCAAAATTCAACACATGTATATTCATAAATTCTTTAATACTAAGGAAGTCAATATTAGATTATAACAGCATAAAGTAATATATTGATGATTTTCAATATTAAAATTAATAAAATAACTTGATTAATTTTAACACCAAGATTACATTTGCTTTTTGCCTGTATGTTTTTATTTTTATTTATTTATCTATTTTTTATACTCCAGATTTTAAATCTTATTTGTTTAATTTTTAGACAAATGTTCATGTGAGGGTAATAAATGGAAACGTGAGGGTTTATATGCAAAATTAGTTCATAATGTGAGAGATATTGTTTCCTTCTTTTTTTTTCTGTGTTTTTTTTTTTGGAGACAGGGTTTCTCTGTGTAGCCCTGGCTGTCCTGGAACTCAATCTGTAGACCAGGCTGGCCTCAAACTCAGAAATCCGCCTGTCTCTGCCTCCCAAGTGCTGGGATTAAAGGTGTGCACCACCATCCACCGCCAGGCTAAAGTTTTTTTTTTGGTTTTGGTTTTGGTTTTTTTCCTGTGAGCAAGCACAGGCAGGATTCGAACTTGTTCGGGAGAGACAGAAGGCAGCCTGGGACTCCAGAGCACGCCACTGCAGCGGTGAGCCACCGCTGGCCAGCTTGTTTTCCATTTTAAAATGATAGGATTAATAAGACAAACATTAGAGACTTATCTTGTATCATATATACACACACTGCTAGGATGACAAAGGAATAATATAATGAAAACAAGAATAGTGCTTTTCTATGGTAGATATTTGACCTTTATTTACTAAAATAATACAAATATTGGCTGTATATACTGTTTGACTAGAGTAAAAACTTTAAGACTATCATAAGAATCTATTAAAATATATAACCAGCAACATACACTTTAACATGAATTTATTTATGTTTTCAGATTTCTCAACACTTAAAATTAATCTGAATCATGCATTAATTTTATTGAAATTTTAGTATTTCAATAAACTTAAGACTACAGTGTCACTCATATTTAGTCAATGTAATAAAATATATGCAAATAGATTGTCTTTCAAAAACAGATTATGTGCTTCATACACACACACATTTTTTTGTATTTTAAAGTAAAATTTTGAAGTAGAAGATTAAAAGGTATTGTCAGGTCTAGGGGATGGCTCAGTGAGAAGGGCAATGCTTGATCAGCATGAGGTCCTAAGTCCATCCAACATCTACATAAAAACCTGAGCATGACTGTCTGCTTGTGACCACAGCAAGCTGTCCTCTGAGAGGCTCTAACCAGCAGCTGACTCAGACAGATACAGACATCCAGAGCCAAACAGTGGATGGAGCTTGAGGACTCTTATAGAAGAATAGGCGGAAGGATTGTGGGCCCTAAGGAGATAGGAACTACACAGGAAGATCAACAGAGTAAACCAACCTGAACCCTTGGAGCTCTCAGAGACTGAATCACAACCGTGGAGCATACCTAGTCTACACAGATCTACCTCCATCGCTGGACCTAGGCTCCCTGCACATATGTTGTAAATGTGCAGCTTGGTTTTCATGTAGGTCTCAAAATCTGGAGTGGGGCTATCCCAAAACATGCAGCCTGTATATGGAGTATGGTCTTCTAGCTGGGTGCCTCATCTGGCCTCAATGGGAGAGGAAGCACATAGCCTCTCAGAGACTTAAAGTGGCAGGTGGGGGATACAGGAGGAGGGGGTACTCAGAAAACAAGAGATGGGGAAGGATTGTGGGAGGGGGTGACTGGGACTTATAAAGTGCATAAGCAAAAAAAAATAAAATTAAAAAAGGAAAAAAAAATAAAGATGAATAGTGCTAACTTATGGGAGTGAACCAGCAGAAAAGGAAGAGGGAAAGAGTTGATTAGATTATGGAAGGCTCCCTTCTTGGATTATACTGAAAATTAATTATCTCAATGTAGGTTCACCCTAATGAGAAATTTTGACCTGATTAAACCACCTCCAGTAGATTGGCAAGGCCTCAGTAGAGAGACAGGATTACCAACCCACTGTCAAAATTTCTGACCCAGAATTGTTCCTGTCTAAAAGAACTTCTGTTGCAGTTATAACAATAATTGATAACTGACAATAATACCTTAGAATCCATCTTTCAAATGATAATGAATAGTGACTTCTAATATCTATCATGTCTCAATTATGCTTAATTTAACACAGTGTTAATATCTTTGATATCTTTCTATGTCCCCCTCTTTTTGTTCACACACATAAACCAATACACCCACACATACTGTTAGAATTTGGATGCCTAAATGGTTTTCTTTATTAGGTATTCTCAATAGTTACTTAAAATTGGAAAAATTGACGTTTTGGAGCACTGAAAAGAAAATATTCCAGGATATGTAGTAGATAAGATAAGCTCATGATATTTCTATTTTGAAAAAATGTAGATGTCTTAATATTAGGTGAAATTTAGGTTTCATGGGAATTGAACGGAATAATGAAATAGATGATGAAGTGGGGTTAGAAATATATACCAAAGGGAAGGTTAGATTTTCTACCCAATTTTCTAGATCACTGAAAACTGTTCTATTGTGTTTAACATAGTGACAGTTATAATCTACACTGATATTATTTAATTGACCCCAATATAGCCAGACACTTAACCAAACTTATATCAGTAATGTTTCTCTGAATAGTTGACTTGGAGCTTATATTCTGCTTTGGAATCCTATGAGAGATGGAGAGATAAACTGAAGAAACACAAAGTTATGCTCAGAAGCAAAGGAATGGTCGAGACAGGAGTGTTTGGAAAATAAGATGCATTTAGAAGATAAGTTGTATTTTTATGACATAGTTGTTTATAAACCTCCCCTGTCTCCTTGGTCATTTTTACTGTCCCTTGAATTTCAACTTTGACACTTTTGTTGCAGTGATTGTCACCTCCTTCTGTACTTAGTCCACTAACTGATAAACAATATAAAAAATTAAATCCAAATAAAATGCAATTTAGTTAAAGTTTAAGTATTATAAGAGTTATCATTACTCATCAATGGAAAAATCCTTTCATTTTTAAATTTTCTATCATGATTAAATATGTATTGAATTTTCATACATACAAAATTTATGGAGGGTATTAGGAAAACAAGTTAGGCCTCTGACTATCATTTCACTGGCGAGAGGCAGTTTTGTATTTTCTAGCTTACATTGTAGGTTCAATAATGTCTTTGAGGAAAAAGTATATTTCACATAAAGTCTTAAAACTTGTAAAAATGACTGAGAGGCACAAACAAAACCATGACAGCACAGTTCTTTTGTTGTTATTATTTTATTTATTTACATCTCAAGTGTTGTGTCCCCTTCTTTGTGGTCTCGCTCTGAAACCCCCATGTCATTCCCCTCCCCTTTCCCTCTCTGAGGGTGCTCCTCCATCCACTCTCCCATTCCTGCATCACCACTCTAACATTCCCCAATGCTGGGGCATCAAGCCTCCAGAGTACTAAGGGCCTCCCCACCCATTGATGTCCAGCGAGGCCATCCTCTGCTCCATATGTAGCTGGAGTCATGGACCCCTCCATGTATACTCTTTGGTTGGTGGTTTAGTCCCTGGGAGATCTGGGGTTTCAGTTAGTTGATATTGTTGTTCTTATGTATGGTTGCTATCCCCTTAAGCTCCTTCAGTCCTTCCCCTAACTTTTCCATCAGTGTACTGGGACTCAGTCCAATGGTTGTCTATGTGTATCTGCTTTTGTATTAGTCAGGTAGCACAGTTCTTTTATTAACTAAATCAGTACTCATCACACTAATATCAAAACACAGCTATGCAATCTTAATCTGTTTACAATGTCAGTAGCCTCATAGTTTACATCTCCACCAATGGTAAGCCTAGTTCTATCTTCAGCAAGGCCTGGTTGCATGCCATAGCATGATCCACCAAATTCCGAGCCACATAAGAGCCTGTATTACTTAATAGCTCTTATCATAGCCACAAGATGCTCGATTTAAAATTGTAGGGCAATTTTAATCCTAGTGAATTATTTAAAGCAACATTTTTTTTTATTGTTCACCTCTGGTGCTATATAAAAACTTCAAAATATTTAGCATCATTGCAGGTTTCCAGGTGTTTGATAGCAAAGTCATTAATCAATAGTTTAAGTTCTCAATCTTTTATCAAGTGCAACAACATGCATTGAAAACATCTGCTAGTGATATGTTAAATTAATTGAAACTCATGTCTTTGCTTCTCTTTCAAATGTGAGTTTTAACATCCCTTTAGAAAAGTTAGTAGATCAATGATCATTTTACCCTATATCAGTTGGCAAAAGTAGATCTATTCCTAATTTATATAAATTTGAATTATATATTTCATGCAGATTTGAATGATATTGTGCAAATATTTTTGCATATACATAAAATCTGTATTATTAAGAACTATATAAAGGTTGAATGTCAGAATCAGTTTGTTCCAGTCTTGATTATAATTCATAGTAAATAATATAATAAGATATTATGTATGTATAATCATTAAGAAAAAGTTGAGATAATTTGTTTAATGTTTTATTTGTAATTATTAAGGTTTGATACATTATGTTACGAGCCTTTAAATTATCAAATGAAAATTTTATTAACTTTCACTATCTTCCTAAGCCCTATTTTCTACTTTTTAATTATTCTGACTTTCCACTACCTATAGTGCCTTTTAAGTTGCTAAGTATCATTTTTAAAATGTGTATTTTCACCTGCACCATACACCTGTTTAACAGCAACAATTGATAGTATTATATATACTAATTACCTCAGGATACACAATGATAAAATGGCATTTCCTGTCTTAGAAATTCCAATGTAGAAAGGAAAAATTCACTGTCAGTAAGAATCAAATTTTAGATAAATTAGAAGTAAGCATTTTAGGGCTGTAGAACAGTTATTTTGAAAATGTTTGTTCTTTGTCTAAACTTAACATTTAACTTAGTGTTCTACTTTGTCTGACAGTCCTATTCATTTGTTAAGTGGCATATGGTTGTAATGAAGGACACATATAAAAGAGCAAATTGTAGAATAAAGTAAGGACCACAGTTGCATATATATCAGATCTTGGATATTCATTGTTCCTCAAGTTTTTTTTTTTTTTTTTTTTTTTTTTTTTTTTCTGAAAACAAGCACCTGTGTGGGATACTTGTTAGTTTTCAAAGGGTTAGTGAAAGATCTGAAAATTAAAAAATTCAAGCTTAACATTTATGAAAGTTATAAGTTTGAGCTATAATTTTCAGATCTTCAGTAGATAATGAAAAGATTTCATCTAAAGGACTAAATATAGATTACAAAAAGCTAAAAATGCATGAAAGAAAACATGTAGTGTTTCCTAATTTCACTTCATGTTATGATCTATAGTCCTCTGTTTTTCCTGACAAGAACATAATTTTACTATTTTTATTGTTGTTAAATAACTTCATTACATACAAATTCCAGATTTCCTTACCTGTGAATCTGGCATAGACAGGGATACTGATTTTGTTACTGTTGTATTCACAACAATACTGCAGTGAATAAAATTGTCAGGTATCTCTGTAATGTGATGACTTGGATTTATTTATGTATTGCATAGAAATGCTAGATGTAAACCATATGATTTTATTTTTTTTACCACAAAGAATCTAGTGTGTATAATGAAACTTCAGAAACATGATTTCTAAATATCCATTAAATTTTGATATTGTACAGTGAAGAAATCTCTGAATACATAAGTTCATAGAAGATAGAAGACTAGAAAAAACAATCATTAATATGTATGGAAATAGAAAAGTAGTTTCCAATGAGCTATTATTTTATATTATTTCAGTATAATTTCATATTACTTCCATAAGCAAAATTTTTAATATTCTGAAAACAACAATCATTGAGCCACATGTCTATTATCTTTTAAAAATCAATGATTGAGTCATATGGTACACAGAGCCTACAAAATTTCAAGCCAAATAGAGAAACATCTCTGAGAGGCGAAACTGGGCACAGGGTCTTATCCCTAACTAAGAAGCTGTCTCCAATTGATACCCACTGTCAAAAGAAAAAATAATTTTCTCCAATGGAGTTTTACTGGGTATATTAACCACATGTCATATATTTCTTTGAATTATTTCAAGTTTAAGCCTCATGCACAGCAATAGATAGAAAACACAGAATAAACTCAAGGGAATTTATATCAACTTTCCGTCTCATATCATTTTGAGGTATTTTCTTGTCTTAATGATATTTTGCTTATACATTGTGATTTCAAATTTTATGTCTTCATGGGTTTTGCTTTTGTGTGTGTGTGGGGGGTGGATGTATGTGTGTATGTGGTGTGCTTCTTGTGTTTTTTTCTTTTTTTTTAAATTATCCCAGTTTTTGTTGTTGTTGTTCTTGGTGTTGTTATTGTTTGTTTGTCAATATATTTGCCCGTTTGTTTACTAGAGAGGTTGAAAGATAGGGCATTCAGTCAGGAGGGTGGGGAGGTGTGGAGGATCTGTCTTAACATTCTCTTTTTTCTGTGCCATTTTATACTAAGTTTATAGTATTCACTTAATCATTACAGTTAATAAATTTCACAAAGATTATGAGGAAACTCCTCTTTATACAAAATGTCATATATTTGCTTGAATTATTTCATTATAGCCTACCGCCCAGCAGAAGGGATGTTAACACTTAAACTATTATGGTATAGGGTAGAAGCATTTTATGACTGCAGTTGGAAGCAAGGCATTAGAAAATCTGGATGTGAAAATGTGAAGGAATTGTTTATACCTCAAGAGATGGGAGGACTGAATGGATGTCAATGTTTCCTGACAATGGAGAGAATTCTTGGGTACAGACCTAGATGAATTTTAGAACCTTACAGGACAGGACCGAAAGGAACAAGTATCTCATTTTTCAGACCAGATCTCTCAAGAACATCAGTATACAACAAAAATATCCTTGTAAAGATCACCTCATGAAACTAGAAAGTGTCCGTAAGGCAAAGGACATAGTCACTAGAACAAATCAGCAACCTACAGATTAGGAAAAAAACTTTACTAACCCCATATCTGATAGAGGGCTAATATCCAAAATATACAAAGAACTCAAGAAGCTAACCACCAAAACACCAAATAACCCAATCAAAAAATGGGTATAGAACTAAACGGAGAATTCACAGCAGAGGAATCTTGAATGACTGAGAAGCCCTTAAAGAAATGTTCAAAGTCCTTAGTGATCAAGGAAATGACAATTAAAATGACCCTGAGATTCTACCTTACACGAATTAGAATGGCTAAGATCAAGACTTCAGGTGACAGCACATGTTGGCAAGGATGTGGAGAAAGAAGAAAACTCCCCCATTGCTGGTGGGATTGCAAACTGGTACCATAACTCTGGAAATAAATTTAGAGATCCCTCAGAAAATTGGAATAGATCTACCTAAAGATCCAGCTATACAACTCTTGGACATATATTCAAAAGAAACCCGATAATGCTACAGGGACATGTGTTGTGCTATGTTCATAGTGGCCTTGTTTGTGATATCCAGAAGCTGGAAACAACCCTTATGTCCCACAAAAGAATGGATACAGAAAATGTGGTTCATATACACATCGGAATACTATGCAGCTATTACAAACAAGAACATTCTGAGTTTTGCAGGCAAATAGATAGTACTAGAAAATATCATCTTGAGTGACGTAACTCAGACCCAAAAGAACATGCATGGTATGTACTCACTAATAAGTAGATATTAACCAAAATGTACAAAATACCCAGGATATGGTCCACAAAACTCAAAAAGGTTAAAAGCTCCTCCCAGTCTACCCTCTGACTGTTCCACATCCCATGCCTCCTCTCCACATCTCCATGAGGATGCTGCCCATTCCCCATGATAAAGATGAGGGCCCAAGTTAGGACACCTCAATCCCACTTTGGAGGGAGCAGAAAGCAATCACAGGACTTGGGGAGGGAGGGAAGGTTCTGTGAGGGAAAAGAGAGAGGAAGGGTAAGAGGGGCACATGATCAGGTATTGGGTGGTACAAAAGGACTGAAGCCCTGAGGGCCAGCAAAAAGAATGGAAACAGGCAACCTCAGGAGGTAGGAGGTGGGGGGGAGGACTTCCAGAATGTACCAGAGACTTGGGAGGAGACAGACTCTCAGAATTCAAAGGGAGACACCTTAGATGAAATGCTTTACACTGGCTAAAGGGAACTTGTAGAGTCTACCTCCAGTAGACAGACAGGGCATCAAGTGAGGGACAGGGTTGTCATCTGACAGTCAAAACTCTGACCCATAATTGTTCCTGTCTGAATGAACTGCAGGGACATAAATGGAGAAGAGCCTGAGAAAAAGGAGATCCAGCAACAGGCCCAAAGTGGGATCCAATTAAGGAGAGGCCTCAAGGGATGACACTATTACTGAGGTTATAGAGTGCTTACAAAAAGAGAACTATCATGACTGCCCTCCCAAAGACTTAACAAGCAGCAGAAAGAGTCAGATACAGATATTTACCTAACCAATGTACAGAAGCTGGTGGACCCTGTGGTTGAATTACAGAAAATCTGTAAGAAGCTGAGGAGGAGGTGTACCCTTTAGGAGAACCAGAAGTCTCAATTAACCTGGACCCCTAAGATCTTTCAGATACTGGACCACCAACCAGGCACAGTACACCAGCTGATATGAGGCCCCAATGCATATACAGCAGAAGACAGCTGGTTCTGGATTCAGTCAGAGAAGATGCACCTAACCCTCAAGAGACTGGAGGCCCCAGGGAGTGGGGAATTCTGGTAGGGTGGGGGATGGGCGACATCCTCATGGGATGTGGAACAATCAGAGGGTGGACTGGGAGGAGGATAAAATCAGGAGTGTAAAAAAAATTGATTAAATAAAAATTTTAAAAAAGCTCATAATGTACAAAGATTTGTTTATTTTGTGTCTTCATGAATAACTCAATTTTGTATGTACACACACACACACACACATATATATATATATATATATATGAAATTTTATTTTAAGTGGTCATCTGATCTGAACAGAACTGCAAATGCTAAATTTCTCTAATAGGGAAACTTGGTACTGGATGAATCAAAGAGAACGAGAGAGGTAAGCTAGAGTGTGTGAGAGAAAGAAAATTCATATTTTGAAAGCAGCTGATAATGTCAAGGGAATCAAGACGTGGCAGGCTAAATGCTGCAGTAGAACAATGGTGGGGTGAGACAAATTTCACTCTTCAGTCTTATCCTTAAGACTTCTACTTTATACCCAGAAACTCAGAGTTTACTTACAGGCAGAAAGTAAAATATTTTTATATTTCTAGTTAACAGAACTCAAATTGCAGAATCCATAGAAAAGAGAGTATTGTTACTGAGTAGAAATTCTCTCGGGACACATTATCTATTTCCTTATGAACACTTGCTGTTTTACAGAAAACCTAGGTTTGGTTCACAATGACTTCAGTTTACATATCCAAGGACCTTAAGGGCCCTTTCCAGGCACTTCCTCTGTCATAGTATATAGACACTTTTAGGATACACACATACTAATAAAATGAATGCATTTGCAAAATTATGAAAAATAAAGATGACATGAACAACCAGGTTTTTGAAGTCTCTATAGCAGTAAAATAAATGTCTAGTTTTCATGCTTGCCTTGTAGAAATCATAGCTCAGATTTCCTGAAGAAAGGATCAACATGCTCCTTTCCAGGCCATGCAAGGATTTCCAGTATACAGTCACAACTTACTGAATAACTGTAAATATTAGAAACAGTCCATGCAAAAGCCATGTTGAGACTTGAAAATGCATATCTATAGCCAAATGGACATTGTTAAATATCACAAGGACTGTTGCTGATTCTTTCACCAAACAAAGTGTAAATGAATGGGAACTCATCATTTGAACAGTCCCCGAGTTTAAATTTTGTCTTTGAAGTATCCATGTCCTTCTAAACACTAAGAGGTGACTTTAGGCTACAAACATACATAAAAAAGAACAAACTACAGAATAAAACTACTATGTTTAATTTAAAAAGAAAGTCACTTTTTTTTTCCAAAATAGAAAAATTATGTTCGTTCTTGGAAGATAAATTTAATTTTCTTAGCCCCATGGCACTCTAGGAAAAAAAAATGGACATCTCATTTATCTTCATAAAGACAAAATAGTTTCAATGCAGAGGCCATTCTCTCTTTGTACAACAAATTAAGCAATTTTATGTTTTATAATGGTCCTCCTGTTGTTTTAAAATATCATTAAACTGACTTTAAAATTAATCTGAGTGAAGTTTGTATCTAGCCATTTTTGCTGAAGGTGCTTAACAGCTGTAGCAGTTCTCTGGTAGAATTTTTTGGGTCACTTATATATACTATCACAACTGCAAGTAGAGATACTTTGATTTCTTCCTTTCCAATTTGTATCCCCTGGTTACCTTTAGTTGTCTTATTGCTGTAGCTAAGACATGAAGTACAAAAGTGTACAAATATGTACAGTGAGTAGGCAGTCTTGTCCCTGATGTTAGTGGAATTACTTTAAGTTTCTTTTCATTTAATTTGAGGTTAGCTATTGGCTTGCTGTATGTTGTCTTTATTGTATTTAGGTATGTGCTTTGTATTCCTGATCTCACCAAGACTTTTTACATCAAAGGGTATTAGATTTTGTCAAAAGCTTTTTCACCATCTCATGCAATGATCATGTAGGTTTTCGTTCAGTTTGTTTAAATGATAGATTACATTGGTGGATTTTTATATGTTGAATCATCCCTTCATCCATGAGATGAGGCCTATGGTGGATGATGATTTGATCACAGTGGGTGATGTCTTTGATATGTACTTGGATTCAGTTTGAGAGTATTTTATTGAGTAGTTTTATATCAATGTTAATAATGGAAATTGGTTTGAATTTCTTTTTCTTTATTGAGTCTTTTTGTAGTTTAGATATAAAGATAACTGTGAACTCATAGAATGAGTTTGATAATATTACTTCTGTTTTTATTGTGTGGAATAGTTTAAGAAATATTCATATTAGCTCTTTGTTGAAGCTCTGGTAGAATTTTGCAATAATACCATCAGGTTGTGAACTTTTTTGTTTGGGAGACTTTTAATGACTGTTTCTATTTTCTTAGAGTTTATAGAGCTGTTTTAACTGTTTACCTGATCTTGATTAACCTTTAGTAAGTGTTATCAATCAAGGAAATCATCCTTAGCTTATTTTTTCCAACTTTATGGCAGACATATTTTAGAAGTAAATATTCTAATGATTTAAATTCTTTAAGAAGTAAAGAATCATTAGATACTTTAAGATCAAGAACTCGAGTGACAGCTCGTGTTGGTGAGGATATGGAGCAAGGGGTATACTCCTTCATTGCTGGTGGGAGTACAGACTTTATAGACACTTTGGAAATCAATTTGCCAGTTTCTCAGAAAGTTTGGAATAGTTCTACCTCAAGACCCAGAGTACTACTCCTGAGATATATCCAAACTATGATCCACTCTTGCAAAAGGACACATGTTCAAATATGTTCATAGCAGCTTTACTTCTAACAGCTAGAAACTGCAAACAACCTACATGCTCCTCAACTAAAGAATGGATAAGTATAATATGGCACATCTACACAATAGATATTTCTTAGCTAACAAGAACAATGATATCATTAAAATTTAAAGGCAAGTTGATAATATTCTCAGCTTGTTTTCTCAATGGATAAAATACTCATAGAGCACTTATTTATATTAACCATGGTTGATTCATTTCCATTTGTCATTAATTTTCTTGTTTTCATTTTTGACACCATTCAGAAATTTAGGTAGCTATATGATTTATTTTAAATATGAGGCATTGATTTTTGAGTATTTCTCAAACATGTAAGACATTTTAGTCATATTCACTTTCCATATCTCTCCCTTCTTGCTTTGGGTTTGATCGTATAATTTTGTGAGTTTACTTTATGTTGCTGTATGGTGTGTTTTTTCATCTACTGAAACATTGTTATCTTACTTTGTCTTATTTTATTTATTTATTTTCTTGATTACATTTTAAAAATATTAGTTAAATCATTATTAAGTATATTGAAATAATTTTAGAATGTACTAGATTAGTATTATCAATGCATAAAATTTTGAACCACACCTAAAATTTCTATAATAATACATCCTACCTACACAGTCTGATCTATGAGACTAATTTGATCCTTGTGTTTATGTTTAAATGAAAAAGCACAGTTAATTTTAAACTTTAAGTTTAATGTGTCCATAGATAAGGTGATTAAAATGTTTAAATGGTTAGCATAGTAAAACCTATTAAAGTCATTCATAGTCTAAATAATAATTATGGTAGGAATTTTATATATATCTTCAACTCATTCATAAATTTTTCCCTTATTATTCCTTCTGCCAAACACTACCACACATGCCTTCAAGAATATGGCTTTTTTTCACTAATTGTTATTGCATGCCTATATGTATATTTGTAAATATAGGCTGTTCACTCCATATAAAGCCATTCTAGTTCTTTGAGTGAACTGTCTCAAAAACTAAAGGGGAAAGAAGTAGAAAATATCTGTAGGGAATCTCTAGCTTCCTAAAGCACACATACATGACATTCATTCATCATGCAAATATATATATACACCAGACATATATGCATACAATATATACACATAGACAAAAATAAAAATTTGAATATATAGAAATTTTGAAATTTTTTTTGGAATTAATATCAGATTTTAAATCAATCTTTATGTAAATAAATAGACATATTAGTCAATGAGATTGAAAAGGCATCTCAGAAATTGAACCTACTTCTATTTGTTATTTAAAGGTAAGAACCATACAAAACAATTAATTTGAAACTAATTATATTTACGATTATGCATATGTATGGAGATTGGAATCTCAACCTAAACCTCATTCCTTGTACAGCATGAAACAAAGTATCTTAAAATTAAATATAAAATGTATAATAAGATATAGGTTTGAAACTCATGTAACACTATTGTGACTACTATTCAGTCAGAGATCTTCTTTACAGCACAGAACATACATACTATAAAAATAAGTTGGATGAATAGTGCTTCATAAATATTTTCCCTGTCAAAACACTGCTAAGAGTATGAAAATATATGGCACAGAGTAGCATGAAACAAAACGTCTGACAGAGTATTTTCATCTGAACTATACAAGAAATCTGGGAATATTCACAGATTTCAAACTATACATAAGACATACCACCAAACATTAGATATCAATGTAAAGAACAAAGTTACTGATTCAATTTGTTTCATTGCTTCTGACCAAATTGCTATGCATGACCTCATACTAACTTTGACAATATGTTCTAATCATCTGGTTACATTTTATTCTCTAGATAGTTCTGTCTTCACCTGTGTCTAGCTTTTTCTCTCTGTAAGCAGTCTCTGTAAAGTGCCATATACACACAGCAAACACCACCCTTTCTCTCTTGTATGCACATCTTCAGTACCATCTATTTCTTGTCTGTTCTTATGTAAGTTGAGTGTATTCAATCTTTGACTCATTCTGTCTAATATTTCTATGATTCATCACATTGTCTGCCCCTCTCTATTAGATACCATTTTTAAACATGGCTGCTTCCTTCCACAAACTAAACTTACTTTCATTGTTAGGGATTAAAAATGTGTACTGAGGGCATGTTTATGCTGCAGCCAGATCACACTGTAAACCAGGGCATGTCTGCATTCTAGCTGGATCATATCTTTGGATGTGATCCCTTGTCAGAGCAGCCATGTTGCTCAACTAATAATCCTTTACAATAGAAGACAATACATATTCATCAAAGAATCTGCAAAGAAGATGTTAAATTCCAAAAATGCTTGAGGCAAACATAAGGGCACCCGAGTATATAAAAGAAACACTTCTACAGCTAAAACTTATAAAACTTAAAACTACTCCTTTCCCATAACAGTTTCCAACATGATTGTCAACAGCTCTGAGATGGTAAGGCACTGTAATGACTAGCAGAGTGAAAGGGAAGCTCTCCACAGAAAGACCCAAGTGTCTCTGAAAACCTTTCTCAGGACAGTAAAGTGAGAACTATATTTAATAGGAAATAGAAACATGTCTGTAGCCCTCTCACTTGGGGCAGAAGAGGACATGAAACAACAGACTTCTCTGAATTGTGACCTGTTGCCTGATATATTATTATCCTGGCCCTGTCTTTGCTTGTTCTACATATGTATCAAAATTGTATGACCTGGGGTTCTTTGGTCAGAATAATTAGTGTGACTTTTGGAGTTCAGCCTGGTGTTGTGGAACAATGTCATTATCTTTGACCCTCCTCTCAATGATGCATGACATATTTATTTTGATAAAATCATTCAATATTAAGCTACCTCCATAAGTGACCAAGAATAAGTTGTGAATTCAAATTAAATTCAGATCTGGTTATTAAATTCCAACTAATCAATCAATCAAACAATCAAGCAAACAAACAAAGAGCCAGAGGAAAATAAATGATAGCAAAGAAACTGTGTTTTCCAGACACAACAGGATTGATAGACATATGAACTCACAGACTATGACAATATTCATATGTCCTGCACAGCTCCAAATCCAATGGAATCTCACTGCATTCCATTGGAAAAAATGTAATTGTTTTTTCAAGGGAATACCATTTAGAGATAGATTTTTATTTTAATTATGGATGAGAAACACTTCTCACCACTGGGTATTGTATGGCTTGAATCTATACTGGCCTTGTTCAGGGCGCTAGAATTGCTTTGGGTTCATATGTGCATCTATTTGTTTTGTGTTAACATATTTAAGAAAAATCACCACAAGGATTATTTTTTCTCATGATGTCTCTTTTTCCTTAAATGTGTTATTTTCAATTTATCACCTCTGTCTCCCTTGCTTCAGCTGATCTATTCTTTGAGTATGATACAATGTTTGATTGATTATACATGTAATAGAGAAGATATGAACAGGTGCCCCAACTCATGCTTTTATTTTGACTTAGTATTATATTTTTGAATGAAATTTAGATTCAAATATTCATTAAAAATAAAATAGAAAACAACCATAAAGAACTGATTCTCCTCTTTC
The DNA here is from genome assembly GCA_021653895.1 of Mastomys natalensis. Taxonomy (NCBI): domain Eukaryota; kingdom Metazoa; phylum Chordata; class Mammalia; order Rodentia; family Muridae; genus Mastomys; species Mastomys natalensis. The sequence goes on along the minus strand of JAJTUV010000486.1, from coordinate 1,461,172 downwards.
TTCTAGACATGCAAGAGCATCCATGATTCTTGAAAGTCTTCTATTTCTACTAAAAGTAAAATAAAAAAAACAGATTTCTGTAAATAATGATGCCTACCTGAAATAGTGTCAAAGCCTTGTTAAACTTATATATTTGCCTATCAGCTAAAGAAACTTACTTCTGTGTTAGATACTATTGTACTGCTGAGAGTTTTCTTCTTGACCTATAGGCCGCAGGCAAAAAACAAAAACAAAAACAATCAATCAATCAAACAAACAACCAGAAACACTGGGCCTGGAATATACTTCTTTTCTTATTTATTAGTTTCAACCTCTCTCACATTTCCTCCAGTTCCCAATAATTCTCCTTGCATTTTCTCCCCCACCTCTCTCCATCCCAGGTCCCCCATCTTTCTCCACATTCCAGGATCGTCCTGATTTTCCCTCAATTCAGGATGGAAGCATCCACATCGTGGTCTTACTTCCTTCTAAGCTTCATATGGTTTGTGGGTTGTATAATGGGCACTGTGAACTTTTGGGCTAATATCTAGTTATCAGTGACTACATAACATGTGTGTTCTTTGGTGTCTGGGTTACCTCACTCAGGATAATATTTTCTTGTTCCATTCATTTGCCTGAGAATTCATGAGGTCATTGTTTTTAATAGCTGAGTAGTACTCCATTGTATAAATGTACCACATGTTCTATATCCATTCTTCTATTGAGGGACATCTGGGTTGTTCTGGCATATACTTTTTAAACTTTAAATCCCATTCCATTGACACACATCTTCTAACAAAGATATAGCTCCTATGATTCCTAAATAATTCCAAAACTGAGGAAGTAGTAAAAATGTGAGCCTGTGGAAGTTATGTTCTCCCTGTATCAATATCATTATGCAAAAATGCATTCATCCCAACATTAACAATCCTCATAGTCTTCCAGTCTGAAGACTATTTAAAAAAACAAAACAAAACAAAACAAAAAGTATCTCAAAAGACTTAAGTCTCTTCTTAGACTTAAGGAATCTCCTAATTGTACCTTCACATAAAGACAAAAGCTCAAAGAAATCCCATACTTCAAACACAACGGCACATAATACTCATTGCTATTTCAAATGGGGGTAAAACAAAACAGGTTATATTGAAAAATTAATAGACTCAGATAAGATTGAAAACACAGCAGGACAACATCCTAATACTTTAGCTGTATATCTGATATCTAAGGACTTGGATAACTCTATCTTTTCAGTTTTACTGATCACAACATACTTCTCTCTTTTGAGTTGTTTCCATGCCCTGTAATCAGCTCTCCTTGTCAAGTATCCAGGCCTCTGGAATTTTCAGCATCTTGGAGAATGTAATACAATCCAAACGTCGCCATTACAGTTTATGCAATGGCCTCTTAGGCATCTGTGCAAGAATTACATTGTCATGTATCTGACCTCAGCAGGTTTCTTTCACTGTGGAGAAACATTCCATAAGCCCTGGATGTTAATTAAAAACTCTTCAATTTAGCACCCAGTAGATTTTTAAGACATGGTAAAAGATGGAACATACTTTACCAAAATGCCAGAAGAATGTTTTATATGGCAGTATCTAATATTCTTTCCCTTTTAAACCCCTGAACAATGCCACCATAGTATATGTCACCCTCAGAACTACTGTCTTCCAGAGTCCAACCAGGATGGCCCATTAATCTTCATGTAAAATGTTCAACTGCTTTTCTAGTCTAGTCTTTCAGTCTTCAATATTTCTCCAACAAACAGCATGGTCATGTATATCACAGCCATAACCCAGTCCATAATATCGATGTCTGTTTTACTCACTGTTTTATGTCTGTGAAGAGTCACTATGACCAAAATGACTCTTATGAAAGAAAGCATATAGCTGTAAACTTGCTTATAGTCTTAGATGGTTAGTCCATGATCATCATGGCAGAATGCAGATAGGCATGGAGTTGGAGCAGTAACTGAGAGATATGGATCCTGATCTGCATACAACAGACAAAGCAAATAAAGTTGGTTCTGGCATGAACTTTTGTACATTTTAGGAAATCAAGGGGCATCACAAAACATGGCTTTTATTTTCAGTGAGGCCTCAATGATAACTGTACCTCAGACAATAACAGCCAAAAAGAGAAAACAGGTCAAGGAGTCACTAGGCATCCTCCACCTTTCTACACTCATCCTATAAGCTAGTTAAAGATAGTGTTATGGAAGCTCAATTACCCTGTCCCAAGTGTAGAATTTATAAGGATTAATGAGATAAGACCTCTATGAAAAATCAAACTTTTGAAATTTTTCCATCTTCAGTTACTTTACTATACATTTGTAATTTATACCCTGAGAAATGGAAAATTAGTTTGCTTTAATCAAATGTCAGTAGGTGTAGCAACCAACTAGGCCATTCTCATGCCTCGGATTTGTTTGCTACCACAAAATAGTATGATTTTTGTGTGGTTTTGTTGTTGTAGTTGTTGTTTTGTTTTGTTTTGGTAATTTCTTTTATTGGGATATTTATTGCTCTATTTTTATTTTTTCAAAGTTGGTGGGAAGGGACATGGGAAGTTTATGGAAAAAGCTGTAGCAAGAGAAAGAATATGATCAAAATATATCATATACACAAAAATGGAAAATGAGCATAAGTAGTTAAATCACAGTAAAATGGGCAGAAGTAAAACAGATTCATATTTAAGACAAGAATCATATTTAAACAGATTAACACATAAAACATCTAAAAATGTTTATTCTATAAAAACAGTTTTGGTTTTCTTTGTAAACAGTAGATTTTCAAGTTGATTGTAATTGATTGTAGTCTTTATGGTACAGACATCAAGCATGATTTCACTGATAGTTGTCACTTTGCTATGATGAAGTGAGATCTCACATTGTGCATTGTAGTATTTTGTAGGACAATCTAATGACACTTTTGCTAATGTGTGACTTCAATCGAAGCCTTATCTTGGCTGCCACCTCACCTCACACATCTCTGAGCCTTTAGCACTATAGCCTTGTTATCTGTGGGCGATTTAGCTACTTGTAATCCCATTGATTTCTGGAGTTGTTTGTCCAGCTAGATGGATATCCTCATCTTGGAGGCAATACTAGTGTGAAATGCTCTTTTCAGGTCAGAGTGTAGAAGTATATATATTTGGCTTGTAGGACTTTTAATCAACTTCTTAAAATCTATATTACAGCCTTATTTGGTAGTTTTTGACTGTTACGAACTGTTCATACCATTTATAAGAAATGTCCTTATTGTTTGTACCTGATAAGAATTAAAGCTATCTGTTTTTCTGGAATTTGGAGTTTATTTATTTATTTATGTTAGTAATTATATGAAATACAAATAATTGTACGTGCTGCTCACACACATCTGAATATTTGAACTCAATTTTTACAGATGACTACCTAAAAGAAATGGAGTCAAAAAAAAAAAAAAAGAAAACAACAACAACAAAAAAGAAATGGGGTCTTTTGAAAACACAATCCAAAAGTTATCCAGTTTCCAAAGTATTTTAGTAATTACTACTGATCTTTGAAGTCAAATGTTGCACGTTTTATATGCCAGATATAAACTAGGTTTTCATTGTCTTTTTGCTGTTTGTGAAAATTCAGAAAAAATGTTACATTAATGTGACAAATCAGTAAAATGTAATATACATGCATATATGTACCTATGCATATATAATATATATATGCATTATATAATATAATATATGTATTATATTATACATCTTTATATATTATATATGTATATATATATATATATATATATATATATATATATATATACATTATATATAATGTATATATATTAAAGTTTACTATTGTGGAAAAGTAGAATTTTCAAGTACTTCAATGTTTGTAAATATAGAAACTATAATTAATGAACAGAAAACCAACAACAATGGCTTTCTGTGGAGTAAATGTGGTTTGAATTCCAATACAGAAATCATTCCATCCTGCTGTATTCTCTGAATATTTTTCACTGCATCCTCATCCTCATCTGCCTTCTCCTTGTATTCATCTTTGTTCTTTACCTTGCCCTCCTCATGCCCTCTTGCCTCTGCCTCTTCCTCCTCCTCATCTTCTTCTCACCATATATTTCCTTTGGCAGGCATTTCACCATGCTCTTTTTTTTCTATCAAACGCAGAAAACAATGTAATAATGTGATTCTTTTCAGAAGGTATGAAAGTTCTGACAAGTGTAAACAGAAAACAAACAAACAAAACAAAAAACAACAACAACAACAAAACAACCATTACCACTACCACCAAAGAAGCATTTTGGTTTTATCAGGTAGGTTATAGCTCCATAACACTGGATAACAAAGTAATAGAGGGGCAGTGTAATATTTAAAAATATATGTATCTGAAACACAAAAGAAATTTTAGTCAATTTTAGATTTAAATCAAATTGTTTATCTATTCATCCATGTTTATCAACATTTTTTTTCACGTCTGGTTCACATCAAACAACATTTTTCTTACTTTGTTTCCCCCATATATAATTATTCATTTACCTTTCCAAATACTGAAATACTTTTATTAGCATCAAAAGGATTATCAGCAGCAGCTGGTTCTATTGCACTGAAAACAGAATTTTTTCTTTCTTTCTTTCTTTTTTTCAATTATCAATAAATTTTTTTCATTGCATCCTGAATTTCCTGGATGTTTTGGGTTCTGAACTCTTTGCCTTTTCTTTGACTGTTTTTTCAATGTTTTCTATGGTATCCTCTGCACCTGAGATTCTCTCTTTCATCTCTTTTATTCTGTTGGTGATGCTTGCATGTATGACTCTTGATAACTTTCTTAGGTTTTCTATCTCCAGGGTTGTCTCCCTTTTGATTTCCTAATTGTTTTTATTTCAAGTTTTACATCATGGATGGTTTTGTTCAATTCCTTCACCTGTTTGGTTGTGTTTTCCTATATTTCTTTTTTGTTGTTGTTGTTTGTTTGTTATGTTTTTTTTATTTCATTTTTTGATATTTCATTTATTTAAATTTCAGATACCATCCTCCTTCCACCCACCCATTAATCCCCATCCCTCCTCCTCTGTTTTTGCCTTTATACTGTTTAAATTACATTCAAGTATTAAGGTCAGTTCTAGCTTGAGGAACTAGCAATACAATAGATGCAAATAGCCCAGGAGCAAGGAAGACAATAAACCCAGATAATCAAAGAACATGAAGGACAATAAACAGAATCCTGTGATCACTCTTGTTATCACTATTTCTAAGGACTTATCAGGATGATCAAAGTATCTGAGCCTACTTCCCTGTCCTAGCCCAAAGTGTTTTTTCATGCCTGAAGCCTATTTCTTTGTTCAAGCTTTACAATGGATGATTTAGATTTATAATTACTTCTTTATTCTAGCCTAAGATTTAGATACTTGCCTAAAATTTCTTTTTTGTTCTAGCCTAGGATTTAGATTTCTGCCTGAAATTACTTCTTTGTTCCAGCCCAATGTCAGATTCCTGCCTACAGTGCATTTCCTTGTCCTTGGCCTATCTCAGATTCCTGCCAGGCAGCCCCAAAAGCTCTCTACATCTCCCTCTTTTTATTGCATAAACCAGACTGAGCATGTCTTAGGTCATTCTGACAAGAATGCCTTCCTTACCTGTCATGAAATATGCATTATCATAAGCAATGCATTTCTGTCTTAGGTTGATAAGGCTTTGTGCAGAATCTACTGGTCCTTGGTTTGCCAGCCTGTTAAATTAATAACTCTGTCTGGGGTCCATTATCAGTTTCAAATCATGTACTTTGGTTGCCAACCTTTTGATGTAGTTGAGACAAGCTTTAATATGATGGTCAAGAATACAAATATTCCCAGGACAAGAAGGGCTAGCCTGATCAAACTATATATTCCATTGCTGAGGTTTGACCAAAATGGAAATACTGACCTTAGGCCATGGATAATTTTATCAGCATTATCTGCAGCATCAAAGCTCAACAGAACAACATTCTTTAAATTCATAATCTCACTATGCAAAGTTAACACACCCAGATAAGTGTTAGGATTATGCCAAATATCCTACAGGTGTCTCTAAACTTTTTTCTAATTATAATGACAATCATTGTAAATTTTAGAAGTAACACTTCTCCAATGATATTTGTCATGACTCTTGAGATGGCTCCTAACTCTTGAACCCTGAACTTCCTTCAGATAATTTGAATAAGTTATAGAGAATCATCCATTGTTCCAGATACCTATATAAATCTTTTTGCATACTCAATTCATTAGTAACATTTTTTTGCTAAATGGTTAACAAAAATAGTTGTATTAACTCCTAGTGTCAATGCTATTATAGAAGCAGTGGTGCTAGCAATTAATGAAATTAAAGCTGTTATACCAGCAATAATCAAGCTTGCTACCCTCTTGGTTCTGGTTAAAGCCTAACTCACTTCTTTGAGCACTTTCAAGGTTTTTTCAGAACATCAAAGTATTCTAATACTCAGGGCAGTAAGACAAAACCTGGTTGATAGACCACTGTAATAGACATGCCAGGTTTCAACACACTAACATAACTGGAAATTATACAGTCAATGCAAATTACAATAAATACTGTAGAAGAGACAAAACCAATTTTTGCTTGACAATTAAAGGAGCCTTAAAACATGCACTGACTTTTGTTTGAAATCCAGATCCTGTCCCAACTTTATCTCTTGCTATCACAAGATCATTGTGAACTACAGCTAACTTCCAAATGTGTCTTTGACAATGTCCAGATCCAGCCTTCCAAATGTAGATTATTATTTCGAATATTGGATTGATTTCTAGACCAGTACATGATTGAGTCCTAATAGCTGGTCACCTTTAAGAAAAATACAAGAGACATTAAAATTTATTTTTTTATTATTCTTTATCTCACAAGGTCTAAAAACTTGAGGCAAGGCAGCTTGTCCCATCTGGGATGTAGTCGAGCAAAGGTGGGTCAGGAACATATGTCCAAAACAGCTCCCTAGTCACCAATGTCAGGGCACTCAGTAAGCTCACATCTGCATCATTCTTTGTCCCAGAAACAGTATGTCTCACCAATCTTTTTAAAGTTCCATGGGCCTATTCTACAGTACCTTGTCCTTGAGGATTATACAAAATCCCCATAATACATTGTTGACAAAATGTTTTGACTGCTCGACTATACTTGCCAGACCCATTATCTGTATTTTTTAATTGGATATTTTATTTATTAACATTTCAATGTTATCCCCTCACACATTCCCCCCAAAACACCTTATCCCATCCCCCTCCTCCTACTTCTATGAGGGTGTGCCCCCACCATCAACCCATTCCTGCCTCCCTGCTCTCAAATACCCCAATACTAGGGAATCTAAAAGTTTCAGGGATAAAAGCCCTCCTCTTCCACTGATGCCTGACAAGGCCATCCTCAACTACTTATACAGGTAGAACCATGAGTCTCTCCCTTTCTGTTCTTAGGATGGAGGTTTAGACCATGGGAGCTCTGGTTGAGTATTTTGATACTCCTTCTAAGAAGGACCAAAGCACCCACACTTTAGTCTTCCTTCTTCTTCTTGAACATCATGTGGTTTATGAGTTGTATCTTAGGTATTGTGAGCTTTTAGGCTAATATCCACTTATCAGTGAATGCATAACATGTGTGTTCTTTTGTGATTGGGTTACCTCATTCAGGATGATAGTTTCCCGTTCCATTTATTTGCCTAAGAATGTCATGAATTCATTGTTTTTAATAGCTGAGTAGTACTCCATTGTGTAAATGTACGCCATTCTGTATCCATTCCTCTGTTTGAGGACATCTGGGTTATTTCAGCTTCTGGCTATTATAAATAAGGCTGCTATGAATATAGTGGAGCAAGTGTCCCTGTTGTATGTTGAAACACCTTTTGGGTATATGCCCAGGAGTGGTATAGCTACGTCCCCAGGTAATACTATGTTCAATTTTTCTGAGTAACCAAAAGATTGATTACCAGAGTGGTTGTACCTGCTTACATTCCCGCCAATATTGGAGGAGTGTTCTTCTTTCTCCACATCCTTGCCAGCATCTGCTGTCAGCTGAGTTTTTGATCTTAGCCATTCTGACAGGTGTGAAGTGAAATCTCAGGATTGTTTAGATTTGCATTTCCCTGATGACTAAGGATGCTAAACACTTCTTTAGGTGCTTCTCAGTCATTCGCGTTTCTCAGTTGAGAATTCTTTGTTTAGCTCTGTAACCCATTTTTTAATACGCTTATTTGACTGTCTAGGGTTTAGTTTCTTCAGTTCTTTGTATACATTGGATATTAGCCTTCTAACAGATGTTAGATTGGTAATGAACTTTTCCCAATCTGTTGGTTGCTGCTTTGTCTTATAGATGGTGTTTTTGCTTTACAGAAGCTTTGCAGTTTTATGAGGTCCCATTTGTCAATTCTTAATCTTAGAGCATAAGCCATTGGTGTTCTGTTCAGGAACTTTTCTTTTTTCAGGGACTTCAAGTTCTTTCATACAGATCTTTAACTGGCTTGGTTAGATTCACACCAAGGTATTTTATATTATGTGTGACTATTGTGAAGAGTGTCATTTCCCTAATTTCCTTCTCACCCTGTTTATCTTTTGAGTAGAGGAAGGCTATTGATTTGTCTGAGTTAATTTTATATCCAGCCATCTTACTAAAGTTGTTGATCAGGTTTAGGAGCTCTTGATGGAAGTTTGGGGTCACTTAAATATACTGTCATATCATCTACAAATAGTGAAATTTTGACTTCTTCCTTTCTAATTTGCATCCCTTTGACATCCATTTGTTGTCTAATTGCTCTGACTAGGTCTTCCCATATTATATTGAATAGGTAGGGAGAGAGTAGAGTGGTCAGCCTTATCTAGTCCCTGATTTTAGTGGGATTGCCTCAAGTTTCTCTCCATTTAGTTTGATGTTGGCTACTGGATTTCTGTACATTGTTTTTACTATGTTTAGGTATGGGCCTAACATACCAAGGCTTTTATCATGAAGGGGTGTTGAATTTTGTCAAATGCTTTTTCAGAATCTAGTGAGTTGTTAATTTTTTTTTTTAGTTTGTTTATATAGTGGATTACATTGGTGGATTTCCATATACTAAACCAGTCCTGCATTCCTGGGATAAAGTCTACTTGATCATGATGGATAATTGTTTTGATTTGTTCTTGGATTCAGTTTGTGAGAATTTCATTGAGTATTTTTGCATTGATATTCATAAGGGACATTAGTCTGAAGTTCTCTTTCTTTGTTGGGTCTTTGTGTAGTTTTGGTATGAGTGTAATTGTGTCTTCATAGAATGAATTGGGTAGCGTTCCTTCTGTTTCTATTTTGTGGAACAGTTTATAGAGAATTGGTATTAAGTCTTCTTTGAAGGTCTGATAGAACTCGGCACTAAATCCTTTGGTCCCAGACTTTTTTTTTGGTGGGGAGACTTTTAATGACTGCTTCTATTTCTTTTGGGGTTATGGAACTGTTTAGATACTTTATCTGCTCCTGATTTAACTTTAGTAACTGTTATTTGTCTAGAAAATTGTCCATTTCTTCCAGATTTTCCAATTTTGTTGATTATAGTCTTTTGTATTAGGATCTGATGGTTCTTTGAATTTCCTCGGTTTCTGTAGTTATGTCACCCTCTTCAGTTATGATTTTATTAATTTGGATACTATCTCTGTGCCCTCTGGTTGGTCTTGCAATGGGTTTATCTATCGTGTTGATTTTCTCAAAGAACTACCTCCTGGTTCTTTTTGTTTCTACTTGGTTGATTTCAGCCCTGATTTTGATTATTTCTTGCTGTCTACTCTTTGGTGTGTCTGTTTCTTTTTGTTCTAGAACTTTCAGGTGTGTTGTCAAGCTGCTAGTGTATGTTCTCTCCAATTTCTTTTTGTAAGCACTTAGAGCTATGAGTTTTCCTCTTAGCACTACTTTCATTGTGTCCCATTAGTTTTGGTATGATGTGTCTTCATTTTCATTAAATTCTAAAAAGTCTTTCTTTATTTATTTCTTCCCTGATCACATTATTATTATCAGAGTTTCTGTTTTCATGATCTGTCCATTGCTGAGAGTGGGTTATTGAAGTCTCCCACTATTATTGTGTGAAATGCAATGTGTGCTTTGAGCTGTAGTAAGGTTTCTTTTATGAAAGTGGTGCTTTTGCATTTGGTGCATGTATGTTCAGAATTGAGAGTTCATGATGGTTGACTTTTCCTTTGACAGAGTATGAAATGTCCTTCCTTATCCTTTTTGATAGCTTCAGGTTGAAAGTCGATTTTATTTGATATTTGAATGGCTACTCCAGCTTGTTTCTTAGGACCATTTCCTTGAAAAATTGTTTTCCAGCCCTTTACTCTAAGGTAGTCTCTGTCTTTGTCACTGAGGTGGGTTTCCTGTATCAGCAAAGTGCTGGGTCCTGTTTAAGTATCCAGTCCGTTAGTCTATGCATTTTTTATTTATTTATTTATTATTTATTTTTTTATTTTTTTAAGTATCCAGTCTATGTATTTTTATTGGGGAATTAATTGCAGTTTTGTTAAGAGATATTAAGGAGATTGTTGCTTCCTGTTATTTTTGTTATTAGTGGTGGCATTGTTTTTATGGCTATCTTCTTTTAGATTTGTTGGAAGATTCTTTCTTCCTCTTTCTAGGGTATAAATCCTGTCCTTGTATTGGAGCTTTCACTCTATTATCCTTTGTAGTGCTGGGTTTGTGGAAAGATCTTGTGTAAATTTGGATTTGTCATGGAATATCTTGGTTTCTCCATCTATGGTAATTGAGAATTTTGCTGGGTATAGTAGCTTGGTCTGGCATTTGTGTTCTCTTAGGGTCTGTATGAAATCTGTTCAGGATCTTCTGACTTTTATAGTGTCTGGTGAAAAGTCTGGTGTAATTCTGATAGGTCTGTCTTTATATGTTAGTAGGCCTTTTCCCTTACTGCTTTTAATATTCTTTCTTTGTTTTGTGCATTTGGTGTTTTGATTATTATATGACAGGAGGTATTTCTTTTCTGGTCTAGTCTATTTGGCATTCTATAGGCTTCTTGTATGTTTATGGGCATCTTGTTCTTTAGATTAAGGAAGTTTTCTTCTATAATTTTGTTGAAGATATTTATTGGCCCTTTTAGTTGGGAATCTTCACTCTATTCTATATCTATTTTCCTTAGGTTTGGTCTTCTCATTGTGTGCTGGATTTCCTGGATGTTTTGGGTTAAGAAATTTTTGCACTTTGTGTTTTCTTTGACAGTTGTGTCAATATTTTCTATGATATCTTCTGCACCTGAAATTCTTTCTTCTATCTCTTGTATTCTGTCGGTGATGTTTGTGTCTATGATTCCTTATTTCTTTCCTAGATGTTCTGTCTCCAGGGTAGTCTTCCATTGAGATTTCTTTATTGTTTCTACTTCCATTTTATGTCCTGGATGGTTTTGTTCAATTCCTTCACCTGTTTGGTTGTGTTTTCTTGCAATTCTTTAAGGGACTTTCCTGTTTCCTTTTTAAGGGCTTCTACCTGTTTACCTGTGTTCTCCTCAATTTCTTTGAAAGTGTTATGTCCTTCTTAAAGTCCTCTATCATCATCATTAGAAGTAATTTTAAATCTGAATCTTGCTTTCCTGGTGATATGGGGAGTTCAGAACTTTCTATTGTGGGAGAACTAGGTTCTGATGATGCCAAGTACCCTGGGTTGCTGATGCTTATGTTCTTGAGCTTGCCTTTCACTGTCTGGATCTCCTTAGTGCTACCTGTGCTGTCTCTGACTGGAGCCTGTCTTTCCTATTATGTTGGTTGTGTCAGAACTGTTTGGGGTGGGTGTTGATGCTGGGGTTAGAGCTGAAGCACAAGATCTTCTCAGTGCTAGGGGGCAGACCAGAAGGAACCAGTGCCCTGGGCCAGGAGTGAATTTCTGGGTCCCAGTTACTCCCTGTTTGGGGTGGGTGTTGCCATCTCCTTATGTAAGATACTGCCCCCTGTATTTCTTTAAGGAACTTAAGTATTTCCTCTTTAAGGGCTGCTTCTTTTTTACCTGAATTCTCCTGTATTTCTTAAGGGAGTTATTGTTGTCCTTCTTAAAGTCCTCTATCATCATCATGAGATGTGATTTTTAAATCAGAATCTTGATTTTCAGGTATGTTAGGAGATCCATGGATTGCTGTGGTAGGAGAACTGGGTTCTGATGATGCCAAGAAGCATTCCTTTCTATTATATATGCTCTCTAGCTTGGCTCTTGCCATCTGGTTATCTCTGGTGTTGTCTCTGACTGGAGTTTGTCCCTCCTGTGAGCCTGTAAGCCTGTGAGCCTATGGTCTTGTGTTTGTCAGCACTCATGGGAAATAATCTCTCCCTGGGAGGGATTGGGGAGCAGATTGCTGTGGTACAGGGTCAGCCCCTGAGAGTTGCTCCTGTCTAAAAGAAATACAGGGAAAAAGAGTGGAGCAGAGACTGAAGAAAAGGGCATCTAGAGACTGCCCCACCTGGGGATCCATCTCATATGCAGCCACTAAATCCAGTTACCATTTCTGATGCCAAGAAGTGCTTGCTGACATGAGCCTGATGTAGCTGTCTCCTGAGGGAATCTGCCAGAGCCTGACAAATACAGAGGCAGATGCTAGCAGCTAACCATTGGACTGAGCACGGAGACCCCTATGGAGAAGGTAGGGGAAAGACTGAAGGATCTGAAGGACTTTGCAACCCCAAAGGAAGAACAACAATATCAAGCAACCAGACTCACCCCCAGACCTCCCAGGGACTAAACCACTCAACCTAAGAATACACATAGAAGGACCCATGGCTCCAGCTGCATATGTAGCAGAGAATTGCCATATCTGATATCAACGAAAGGGGAGGCACTTGGTTCTGTGAAGGATTGATGCCCCAGCATATGAGAATGATAGGGTGATAAGTGGGTGGGTGGGGGAGCATCCCCATAGAAGCACAAGGAAAGGAGTGGGATAGGAGTTTGCATAGAGGAAACCAAGAAGGGGGATAACATTTGAAATGTAAATACATAAAATAACTAATAAAATATTAAAAACAAAATCCTTTTCTAATTTCTTTTTCTTTTCTTCTTTCTTTCTTTTTTTTTTTTTTTCTCGAGACAGGGTTTCTCTGTGTAGCCCGGGCTGTCCTGGAACTCACTCTGTAGACCAGGCTGGCCTCGAACTCAGAAATCCCCTGCCTCTGCCTCCCAAGTGCTGGGATTAAAGGCGTGCACCACCACCACCCGGCCACCTTTTCTAATTTCTACTGTGTCTTAGTTAAGGTTTTACTGCTGTGAAGAGACACCATGATCAAGACAAATTCCTATAAGGGCAACATTTAATTAAAGTTAGCTTACAGGTTCAGAGGCTCAGTTCATTATCATCAAGGTAGGAGCATTGCAGATTTCCAGCAAGCATGGTGCAAGAGGAGCTGAGATTTCTACATCTGCATCTGAAGGCCGCTAGAAGACTGGCTTACAGGCAGCTAGGATGAGGGTCTTAAAGCCCACATTCACAGTGACACACTTTCTCCAACAAGGCAATGTGGTGAAACCTTCCCCTAATGAATAAAGATTTCAAGGGATCGATCACTGGGCAAGTAGTGTCTTCTGGGTCTGGAAGAGGAAGCAGGGAAGCAAGAGAAAGGAACTTCCTTTTTGGACAGTAGAGAGCATAGAGGCACAATGTAAGGAAGGCTGCTGTTGGCTCAAGTGCCAAATCTGCAAGGATCCACCACTGGAGGATTTTTGACATAGATCAGTTTATAAAATTAGGATACTAAGTTCTTAGAATCAACAGGAGTCTAAGATTGTGTTACCTGTTGATTCTAAGCTAAGTTTGTGTGGTGTTTTCCTTCACATGGTGACTTAACTGGGTTCTAGAGAAAGGTACTGTGGCAGAGTGTTGATTTGCGAGATGTGCAACCCAGCTAGCCCTGGATATTTGGGAGTGTTGATTAGGTTTGGCGGCAGCCAGCCACGGAAAGGAGAGAGCTCTTTCGGGTCTCTGCAAAGGCAGATTCAACCTTGGTGAGATAGGCTTTGGCTAACAGAATAGAATGTGGTCTTAGCCTGTCCGCTGGGCTGGAGACAGGCCGAGGCCCCAGCCTGGGGCTAGCAGGTGCTAGAGTGGGATGATTTTTAATATTTCATGCAACAAGGCCGCACCTCCAAATAGTGCCATGCCCTGGGCCAAGTGTATTCAACCATCTCATACTGAAAGCTAATTATTGCCCCCTATAGAAACACTGTTCAGTAGAATACAACTGTATATGATCTGCAGCTGTTCTAGAATCTTTTAGCACTTCCTTTAAGTAAACTAATTCCTTCAATGAACCTTACCATAGTTCTGCGGCTTACCAGTTTATGTTAGTGCAATGCTATCACCTCAAACACTGCTCAATAAGGTGATTTAATTTTGTCAGAAATCTGCTAATATTTTGTATCATATATTTTCAAATCTTAGGAAAGTCACTCCCCAGTTCTGGGTTCTAATTAATATTTCAAAATTGAGACTCCATTTCTTTGGTGTACAATGTTGAGTACAGACTTGCATTTTCAAATGATTTAAAGGAAGTTGATATATATAAAGTGTTCAATCAGAACCCAGAGGATCAGGTAATTTGCAGAAACATTGTCTCCTAGTAATGTAAGATTCTAACCCATAAAGTCTCACTATATGATTGCCCAAACGTGAGCTGAATGAGGACAATACTAATGAACAAGCCAGACTGAATGGAGTAAATCCCATGAGGCCTTAATCCCACAAAAATGTCTACAGGCAACTAAGCAAAGCTAGGAATTGAAGAGGTGTGCTTCTCCAGAGGAGAGCAAACTATTTGGTTGCCTAGAGGCAAATGGTCATCGTGGAAAGCATGTGTACAAATAACATTATACAGACTAAATGGTTATATTTAGAAATATTTATGTGTATCCATGTACATATGAGGATATAATAACAATTAGTGAAAAAGGGGGCCATGGATTTGAAAGATAGTGGAAAAAGATATATGTAGAGTTTGGGGAGAGGAAAGGGAAGGGAGAAATGTTGTCATTAACTTATAGTCTCCAAAAAACTTAAAAATAAAAAATGCAAAATCAACACAAACCAAAACTACCATCACCTCTAAAAGTATTTCAAAATAAACATTTGAATTAGTTGCTGTAGACATTTTAAAAATTAATTCTTTTTTTTTTTTTTTTTTTTTTTTTTTTGGTTTTTTTTCGAGACAGGGTTTCTCTGTGTAGTCCGGGCTGTCCTGGAACTCACTCTGTAGACCAGGCTGGCCTCGAACTCAGAAATCCGCCTGCCTCTGCCTCCCAAGTGCTGGGATTAAAGGCGTGCGCCACCACTGTTGTTTAAAAAAAGAAAAACTGACTGCGGCAGAGGGTTCCAGGAGGAGAAGTTTATTTAGGGCAGAGGGGAGAGCAGAGAAAGGTGGAGGCCGGCCATGACCACGCGGAGGGGGGAGGGGAGAGAGAGACAGGGGAACCTGCAGGCACAAGAGAGCAAGAGAGTAAGAGAGCAAGAACAAAAGAGAGAGAGGAGGGGCCAGACAGCCCCTCTTATAATAGTGGGCAGGGCTACCTGGCCGTTCCCAGGTAGCTTTGGGAAGGGGTATACCTAGCTGTTGCTAGGTTACTGTGGAGGTGGAGTTTAACAGAATGCTAACATACCTCCCTTCTTCTTATTATAAAAAGAAAGGAAAAAAAAGGGAAGAAAGAGGTGGCTGCACAGTAGGAATAGGGTCGTCGTGACATCTGGCTACTTCCTGCTGGCACTGGGGGCGACGTGTCTTTAGGGAGAACCTGGGGTGATGTTTGTCTGGTCCTGCTGTCCAGGGTCTGTGGAGCCATCCAGATAGGCCAGAAGGAACAGGTCCAGTAGAAGCAGCTGTGTGTGTGGCAGGAGATGGAGCATCTGAAGGTTGCTTCTCTGAAGATGTTTTGGATGTACCTGGACTTGACAAGATGTAGAGAATAAGATTAAGTACACCTGGAGAAAGAAAATTTTTTAAGATGTACATTTGAAACCCAGAGGGATCCCACCCTTTGTGATAGTAAGTGGGAACTTTAGGCAGATGTACTTATTTGGATGGCATCTATTTGGTCCGTGAGAGGAAGATTTCAGTGGGTTTCCTGTAGCTTATAAGTTTACAAAAGAGATAACAGCATGAGTTAATAACACGAGCAGTCTTTCAGATAAACCTTTGCTGGATCGTATAGTGGAATGTTTAATAAAACAGTTAGGCAAGTTTGTAGGAACTAGGTAGCAAGAAGAGGAAATATAGAGTATTTAATGGTGGCAGCTGAGTTTAGATAATAAGGTAACAGATTACATCTGTGAAAGCTTAGCTGTCAATGTAGTCAGAAGTCTGAAAAAGAGTAAACAACAATCTACCAGTTATATTATTTAAAAAATGACAGAGTCCACTAGCCAACTAGTTAACAGTTCCCGTGGTTTCCATACTCTCTTTGATGAAATCAGTTTGGCTTCTAAGTGCAGAAGACGCAGGGCTTTTTCTCTGTGGAATGGATACACATGACATGAGAAATGACTTACCTCGGTTTGATTTAGCTAAGTCATTTGACTCAGGGTATCCAGTTTAGTCTACTGCGTACGTTCGCATGCAGTCCAGGCTGTATCTTCTAGGAGTCCGGTGTTCAAGTCTTCTGAAACCATCTAGGGTCAACTGCTAGAGGCTTTAGGAATTCTGTCAGCTATAAACTAAGTTAGTATTAACAGACTTTTGACAAAATTGAGAGCCATAAGATTGGTTTTAAGTAATAGCAATAACTTTGGCAGGTGCTGCGAATCAGGTCTGCAGGCCGCAGCGGCAGAAGGGCGGGACTTCCTGTTACCAGTGGGAAGTCGCTGCCCAGTGCCGCTGGTGGGCAGCTGTGGTGAATAAGAAAAAAAGTAAGCATGTCCCATAAGTTAATGTTTTTTTTTTTTGTGGTGGAAGGCACCGCTAACACTCACTTTATAGGTCTCAGGCAGAGAGGGAGAGAGGGTCCCCGGTAGATCTAGAGCAGAGCTAAGAACCACAGAAGGGAAGGGAGCAAGCACGGTCTCGGGCCGGCTGCTTTCCAGGCAAACTGACGGGGACTAAGTCTAGGAACTAAGTCCATGCAGCCGCAGATGACTGGGGAGAGGAGGGGGAGAACGCACGAATGGCTAGCCAGTTGGGAGAGACACACAGTGTGGACAGTTGGGAGCCGGTGCTCCTGAGGCAGAGGTCCAGGCCTGGCCTGGAGTCGAGGGGAAAGGGAAGTGTCTCACCCACCGGGAGCCGTCCTAGAGAGAACAGGGTTAGCAGGGAGGAAGGGGAGAACTCGTGAATGGCTGACCCATGGAAGAGACACGCTGGGAACTACAGTTGGGAGCCGGTGCTCCTGAGGCAGAAAGAACAGTGGGTCCAGGCCTGGCCTGGAGTCTCAAGGGGAAAGGGAAGTGTTTCTCCCATGGGGAGCCATCCTAGAGGGAGGTTCAGGAGGAACAGGGTTACAGGGTTAACTCTGAGCTCAAGAGATCTTTCTTGGGTACCAGTGGGGAATGGGGGAACAGAACAGGCAGGGTCTCTGTCTGAGATACCCAGGCCACGAGGCAGCTGGTGGTTGAGCACTGTGTTAGGGGCAAAGCTCACGTGCAGGGCGGGACTTCCTGCTCTGGCAGGCACCTACAGTAAACTAGACCGCGGGATTGACAACCCAGTGGAGTTTGAGGTGGTACAGAAGAAGCTGAACCTATTGTGTGACGGTCGTTATTAATTTTCAATTAGCGTCCTAATTGAAATATTTATAACGAAACAGTGGGCACAAATTGGAGTTTTTTGAGTCGTCACAGAAAAAACCCGAGTACCCTGGCTGATTTAGCCCACCAGAAGCCGATCAGCCCAGGAGCCGTCAGAGCTCAGGGAAAAAATCACACAATATGTCAACGTCTAGCAACCCCTTAGTTTAGGGAGCGCTGGCCAGGCGCTGCGCAAACGTTTGGGGTTTCTCATGCCACCAGGAAGCTCCTTACCAATAACCGTGCAGAGCTTTGTAGCAGATGGGTCTTGTGCTGGGGCAGCGGTGGAAAGCAGTTGGTGTTCACGTGGTAGAAGTTTGTAGCAGCAATGGCAGCGGCAGGAACAGCATCAGAATGACGGTGCAGGTGTTGTCTGGTAGTGGCAGGAACGGAACTGCTATGGCTGTGGCTGAGGAGCCACTGCTCGCCCGGTGACGGCTGGCAGCAGTGGGAGCGGCGGCAGTGGAGTTGCAGTTGTGGCGGGCCACATGGTGTCGGTCTCAGAGGGTCACGGCAGCGAGCTGGCGGGTGCACAGGTCTTTAGGTCCCCGAAGTCTTCGTATCCCGGGTGTCGGCACCATTGTTGTTTAAAAAAAGAAAAACTGACTGCGGAGGGTTCCAGGAGTAGAAGTTTATTTAGGGCAGAGGGGAGAGCAGAGAAAGGTGGAGGCCGGCCATGACCACGCGGAGGGGGGAGGGAGAGAGAGAGACAGGGGAACCTGTAGGCACAAGAGAGCAAGAGAGTAAGAGAGCAAGAGCAAAAGAGAGAGAGGAGGGGCCAGACAGCCCCTCTTATAATAGTGGGCAGGGCTACCTGGCCGTTCCCAGGTAGCTTTGGGAAGGGGTATACCTAGCTGTTGCTAGGTTACTGTGGAGGTGGAGTTTAACAGAATGCTAACAACCACCGCCCGGCTTTAAAAATTAATTCTTGTTAGGAATGTTAATAAAAAGTTCTAAAAATTATTTTGAAACTTATTATCTATGGATCCAGAGTGAAACGGCCCACAAGCCTGATAATCTATCTGAGTTAGATCCGTAGGACATATAGGAAGGAGAAAATTTACTCTAACAAGAGGTCCTCTGACATGTGGGAACATGTGGGAACATGTGGGAACATGTAGGAACATGTGGGAACATGTACACTATGGCTTGTATTCATATGCGTGTCTACAAATACACAAATAAATAAAATTACAAAACCTTGATCAATGATTTAGAAATTGTTGTATCTAACTTTCACAATATTTCTTACTAATCTTGATCTATTAATGTATAGCTAGTATGTATCTATGAAAATTTCTGTCATAATTATTTTAGAGGATTCTCAGTCACTTATTAATCACATCTATAAATGTTTATAATAATATATATATATATATATACACAAACATATATATATACATGTGTATATCGCAGCTCTTATTTAATCAATAATTGTGAAGAAGGTTTTGAAATTTTAAATATATTATAATTATTATGTGTATGAGCATACGGAGTTGAGGCTAGTTGCTTTATCCACTGTGGCATTTGTCTAGCCCCAAAAGGCTTTTGGAACAACAAAATTATTTAGGTTCAATACTGTTCTGTATTTGACCAATATAGATTACTCTGTCTTTCAGGATTGTATTTCAAACATTTGTTTATGTGTATTTACAACATACATATAGAGTTAGCATTAGATTGTAAATATTTATACACATATATCAATATTTATTTTAGGCAAAATTCTTTTGATAGATCCCTAAATATGATATCAAGATATTAAATGTCCTTACACATTAAGATTTTTTCTAAGATTCATATGTACAGAGTAGCCATATACCCCTTTATTATGATTTTCTAATTACTAGCAACTACTAATTTGATTTGTAATTTTTTCTAAATATAGATCAAACTACTTTTATCTGAACCATTTGAAATTATTTTTGGGGTATATGCTCAGGTCAAACTATGTCCAATTTTCTGAGGAACCTTCAGGTTGATTTTCAGAGTGGTTGTACCAGTTTGCAATCCCACCAACAATTTAAGACATTCCTCCTTTTTCATATCCCTTTCCACAATCTATTGTCATTTGTTTTTTTGACCTCAGGCTTTCTGATTGGTGTTAAGTGGAATTTCGGTGTTGTTTTGATTTGTATTTCTCTGATGACTAAGGATGTTGAACATTTCTTTAGGTTTTTCCTCCGTTATTCTTTATTCCTCTGTTGAAAATTCTGTGTTTAGCTCTGTACCTCAGCTTTTAATTGGGTTATTTGGTTTTCTGAAGTCTAACTCCTTGAGTTCATTGTATATTTTAATATTAGCCATCTATTGGATGTAGGAATAGTGAATTTATCTTTTCCTTTTCTGTAGGTTGCTGATTTGTCTTTTTGGCAATGTCCTTTGCCTTACAGAAGGAGCTTTTCAGTTCCATGAGGTCCCATTTGGAACCTCCAGCAATAAAAATAACAGGAACTAACAACCATCTGTCTTTAATATCTACAACATCAATGGACTCAATACCTCAATAAAAGATACAGGCTAACAGACTGGATATGTAAGAAGGATCCAGCATTTTGCTGCATACAAGAAACATACCTCAGTGACAAAGAAAGAAACTACCTCAGAATAAAAGTCTGGGAAAAAAAGTTTTCCAAGCAAATGGTCCCAAGAAACAAGCTTGTGTTGCCATTCTAATATCAAATAAAATAGACTTTCAACCAAAAGTTATCAAAGGAGATAGGGAGTATGATACTTCATACTCATTAATGTCAAAGTCCAACAAGATGATTCTAAATTAGTTCTAAACATCTATGCCTCAAATGCACAGACACCCACATTAGTAAAAGAAAACTTACTAAACTTACTAAAGCGCAAAACACACATTAAACCTCCCATAACAATAGTGGAAGACTTCAACACATGACTCTCACCAATGGACTAGTCATTATATCTATGATTTTGACATTGAAAAGTCTAAGAGTATCACGTAGTTAGTTATGTTTACAGTGGGCTTCAAGGAGTGCCATGGTTATGTAAATATCACCATTGCAAAGCTGTGCTTTTTGTGATTCTAGTATGAGAAAAATTAGATTTTTTTCATGAATAAAAATAGTCATTTTGTTCAGGTACTTTTTCTAGACATTTTAGCTTCTCGTTGTTCCTTACAAATCACTTGTATGAAGATATGTTTAGAATAGAAATGTAGTTTTTTTCACCAAACTTTTCACTATGATCTACAGCATCTCTGAAAATCTTCTCTACGTTAAGGTTTATAGTACAGGGTTCTAAGAGTCACTTTGTTTCCATTGTGCTGTTCATAGTTTCCTGCTTAAATGTCAATACTGTCTTCAATCTTTTATGCTTTTATCTATTTATTTACCTGTTTAATTGCCATTTATAAACATATCTTGAAATCCCATCCATCTATTTCATTCCCTTGATGTATTATATTGTCTGTAGGTTTGTGTGGTCCAAGAGATGGACCAATGGGCCATGGATTTGGTAGCCATACTATCTACTGTTGCAAACAGCCCCACTTGTCCATTTCTTTTGATAGGCAAATCATGTACAGAAATGTAAAGTTTAAGATAAAAATGGGTGATATGTATATATTTATATTTTGAGAAATTTCAATGATATACTTGAAATCATATATAGGAAAACTCAGGAATACTTGGGAATGGGTTAAATCATTGAGCACCTCTCTGACTTGGGAGAAATTATGATTTAATCACCAGGAATAAAAATCAAACAAAACAATAAAAGAATTAGAGTTGTTACAAATTTATGTGATACAAACATTCTAAAAACATGCTTCTATGTTTACTTTATAGCATCACTAAACAAAAAGAAACATGAGATGTGAAGACAAGTACAAGCAAATTCATAGGACTATATGTGCCAACTACATGTTATCATATTATGTCAGATTCTTATGTTCATATGGAAAAAGGCATTTCAGGATTTACTTGTAATTCTGCCACAGAACCAAAGGAATTAAGCATTAAAGAAAATAAAATATTCTGATAAGATATCTTGGCTAGTAGTTATGCAGAAAATTAAATAGCAAAAAAATGTATCTTAACACAATTTGTGTATAATAAGTGAATAACATAACTAAACTAGATAAAATTTTTATTCATTTGCATTTGCCTTTAGTTGTTATAGTCCAAAATTATTCTAAAGCAATGTATCATTTAAATTTTAGAATAAATACATAAGTTATAAAAACCCATTTACAAATCAGAAATTACTACTCGGAAACCTTAGATTTTTAAAATAGAATTTATCTGAATAAGCAATACATGATGACATTTAAGACCAACTGCAATTTTAAAAAACAGAATTTTAAAAAAGAAGCATATCTATGAATAAACTTCTTTTATAGAAGTCACAGACAATTGTAAAATTGTAAAAATGAGCAAATCCAAATTTTGTAACTTCCATTGCACCAAATTTTGTAACTTCCATTGCAGCAATTTAAACATATAAACTGGAAAGTTGTTTTTAGAGGTAAGTAATTGAACCTTGGCATTTTAGTGACTGGCTATAATATTTTTCTAGGCACTGAAGTCATTTCGGAAGGGGATGGACAAGAGTAAATAGATTACTTGATTAGCTTGAGTCAGGTCTAGGCAATTCGTGTTTTACAATAAAAAGAAAACACTGTGATTTTCTTAACTTAAGTGGATATTGACTTCTATGAAGGTGAAGATCAAGATTTATTATCTCAAATGATAGTCAGCAGCCTAGCTGATAGTTATTGACTGGAGGAAATCACAGCAGGCCACTGAACCACTGTTGACCTAAAAGAATGATTTTCTAGTCCAGCACAGCAGGATAAGGCTAATCTTACATTAAAGTGATGGGCCGTGAAAGAAATAAGTACCATTAAATATCTTTTTTTACATTTATTTGGTTTGTGATATTCCTTTCTTATGTGACTACTGAAAGACATAAAGCAGTTAATTGTAGAATTGGGGCCAAAAATATATTTAGTGATGTGTGTCTTAATTCCTTAGTAAAAACAGTAGTTAATGGGTCATTAAAATTGCTCTCTTACACCAGTATTAAATTGATGTAAGGTTAATAATAATTAGATCTCATGCTAAAGTTATAAAAGCACCTATGTAGCTCTTTAGGACATTTAGTTTCATAAAAAATAATCACAGAAAAAATATTAGAATATAAATAATCGTTTAAAAGGTAATACAAGACAATAACTATTTATTTATACATATTATATTCTAAAATGTTTTTTAGACAGACTAAAACATAAAAATGCTTAGGTCCTTTTGATGTTGGTCTTGCATCTTTAAGACACAAACCTGACAAAATTTTGATGCGAAGTTCAGCCTTAGCTTTATTTTTGTTTATATGTGTGCATAGTAATATTATTGTCAAAAAGGAAGTAAGAAATAACTGATAATTAGTAGGCAATAACTCATAGACTATGTGGCAAAATGTGTAAATTGAGGACATAATGGAAGAGAGTAATTTTCTGCATATTATATGTTAAGATGGTGGCAGATTCTTCAATATCTACTCTAGAGTTAACCTTTCCAACACAATAACCGTATGATGCTAGGAAAGTTTTATGGTTTTGTCTCTAGTGACTTGAAAATCGAAAGGGAATTGTGCCTGAACTTTCCATTTTTAATGCTTAGTGAGAAGGGGATTTTGTTTTGGTTGTTGTTGCTTTTGTTTTACTAGGAAGTTATCAAAATATAGGTTTATTTTTTTTTCCCCTTTCCCTTCTCCCTCTTGCTCTGGCCCTGCTCACTCGGGGCCCTGCTTGCTTTTAGCATGAGATTTTCACAATTCTGCATGTGAAGTTGAAGGAAATGCATGACAAACAGCTGTTAAGATCTAGGAATTGGTATTTGAAACTTTGCAGTCAAGAACTAAATTCTACTATAGGGCAGAATGTACCTTTAAAGGGAAGCCATCTCTATATGGCATCACAACCCAACCAGCAATTCAGTTCATACTTGTGAGACTTTAAACTCAGTTCTACTAACCTGAACTCTAACCCATAGAACTACTAATTAATGAGTAGGTTTCTTATAAAATTGATAGTTTTATGAGAATATGTTGTACAGTTATACAAATCTAGAATAATTAAAGAAAGCGCATGTGTGTGTGTGTATGTGTGTTAGTAAAGAAAAAGGGAGCTGGGTGGTGGTACACTTCTTTATTCCCAGCACTTGGGATACAAAAGCAGGCAGATTTTGTGAAAAGAATTTTAATCCAGCAACATAGCTGCCCTGGCAAAGGATCACAATCAAAGTCCTTCTAAGTCTGTGTGTAAACTGGCTGAATAATAAATAGACCCTTTATCTCTTTGGCTGGTAGACAGACATGCCCTAAATACATACCTTTAATTTCAAACAATGAAGGTAAAGTTAGTTTGTTGAAGGAAGCAAGCATGTTTGAAAGTGATATCTTTGGTGGGATGACATACTATACGGCAACTCTCAGGAGAATAGACAGGAAAGAGAGGCTACTTATGAGCAATGCAGCAGAGTGAATCATGGGGGAGGGCAGTTCATTGTTCGCAGTTCAGTTGAATTGGTATCAGTCAGTCAGCTCAGGAGGCAACACAGTGACATTGAGATCAGTTCCATTCAGTTTGTGCAACAGAGGCAGTTGAAACCGGAGAATAAGAAGAAACCAGAAGATTAGAACCAATTGCTAGATTTAATTTGAGACCAAATAGAGAAATTCAGTGAGAAGGCAAGGGAAGCCAGATTAAATCATTAAGTTTGGAGAGCAATTTGAGCCAGGACAGCTGAGCTGAAACAGAGTTCAGAAAGAGCTAGAAGGAGATTATTTGGTAGTAAGCCTCCAAGACTACAATTACATCTCCAAATAAAAGTAATTTTTAAAGAAACATCTTATTTTTGCCTGCTATTTCTTGTGTTGCCTTGCCTGCATGCTGGCAAGTTCATTTACCCTGCCCATGTCTTCCTTAACTGAAGTATCACTGCTCTTAGCATGCATTACTGACATTGAATCCTATGTCCATCCTTCAAACATGCACTGAAGGCCAGTTCTTCTCCAAGAATATGCTAAACAGGTACATTAGGACTAGTGAGGCATCCAGCTTCTTCAACTGAGCAGCCACAGGGGTCCCAGTCTCTACAGTATGAAAATACCCATTGTTAGACTAACTTTGTAGTATCTTGTAAGTCAATCTAGTAAATTATCTTGTGCTATGTATTCATTCTGTGGGATCTGTTCATCTGGAGAACTCCAACACATACAGCACATGAATAACTACCTAAAAGTGATGAATACAAATTTAAAAATTAGAATTAATAACACAAATTATACACCCAAAAAGAAAAAGCTAAAAAAAAAATGGTACCATGTAGAACACATTTGAATTATATACGATCAAAAAAGCCACAAATGAACCATGTCTTATCGTATAAAAAACTACCAAAAATATGATCAATATGAGACAAATGTTATCAAATCACTGAATATATTAAGATTAAATAAATTTAACCAAATATATATGAAGGTATGTATTTATGTATGATCTACTTCATGTAGTCTTTGTTTTTCAATCATGGTATGGGACAATAATTTGATAAAAGAACAGATACCAATTTTTAAATATTTTGCTTTCCAGGTCATGAAAGGTCTTTTCCAGATATTACTCTTTATGACAGCATGGAAACACTCTAGCAAACCATACACAAGACACAAGACTCTATTTCCATACATTTGTTTAAAAACATGAAATATAAAGCACTTATTATTTCCACAACACAAAATACCTTTATTTTTCTCAAGAAAAACACATCAAACTTTTAAAACATCTTACTATGTACAAATAAATATAATAGGTTGTTTCCAGTTTTGCTGAACTAAAGCTGAAAATTGATGATCTAAATCTTTTACTTAATCAGTCCACACACACAAGGAAAAGAATAATATTTTTCTTTCTAATATGAAATCAGATTTTTTAGTGTACATCTATATGGTCAGACTGATTCAGGTAGACAGCACATATATACTCTGAGAATATGTGCATATACACAAAAAGTGATTCTTTTTCCTTTGTTCTGTTATTCAGTATAATTGGCATAGTTATTCAATATTCTGCTACTTTATGCATCTATGATATATAGCTCTGGTAATTATATTAGGTTCACTTCTGCAACTAGTAGTTCCATCCACATATCACTCATAAATCAAGATTATGATAATCATTGACCAATAAATGTATTAATAAAAAAAGAACAATGAATGATTTCCTATGGTAATTTGTTTTTCAGTAATTTAGACAAATATATGTGACATTCTGAAAATTTGGTATTCAAAAAAGATTTTTTTATCCAATACTTTTCAAGTACAACATCAAATAAATGGTAAGAGATAGTGTTAGTTATGACATTCAAGTATAATGCGGATAAATGATGCAAAAAATGATTGACCAACCATGAGTGCGCTGAATTCAGAGTTTGATATACACATAAAGCTCAGTAAAGGTCATCCTTCACACCTGCTTGTAACATGTGCTTGGGTAATGGTGGTACAGAACTTGTGAGGTTGGCCAGCCAGTGATTGGTCCAACTTGAGAACCACAGTATGAGAGGAAGCCCATGTCTGACACTGCCTGGATGGTCAGCAACCAGAGGCTGGATAGCCTAGAGACGCAATATAGAACTAAACACAACTGTCCAAAAACAACAACAACATCAACAACAACAACATCAACAACGAAAAGTCAATGAAATGATGTCTACTGATATTCACCACAAACTCAGATATCAGTGCCAAGCCAATCATCACGAGAGAAGATTCTTTAATCAACTGATAGAAGCAGTTGTAGAAACCCACAGCCAAACTAAGGTAGAAATACAGAACAAATTTCGAAAAAATAGGACATCTGTCTTATTATGTCTTTTGAAAGAGGAATGTTGTCTTAAAGTGACATATTTAGAGTTAGGCAATTGGGCAATACTAAAGCATCTTCTAAGCATAAGTCCCTGAATTAAGTCCCTAGGAGCAGATACACACTTTTGATTACTAATGCATTTGAAATAGTAAATTCGGTAAGTGCTATGTGTATTTCTTTTCAAAGAAACTTAAAATGCCATTTCCATAATTTATGGTTCATCTTTTATCATTATTATATTTTTCTATTTGTATATGCTTCACTTTGGTTTTATTGCTTTCTTATACATTCTGAGACTTCACATATGTTATTTCTGTTAACATGTTAGTGTTTAAGGAAAATGGTACTAGAAGTTTCCATTTATCTTTTGTTTATATTTATTTCTAAATATTTCACAATGAGTAGTCTATATAATTATATCATTTCTACTACTGCTCCTTAACTCCTTCTGAAATTTATAATTTCTTGTTTTAAGTTATAAATATAGAAATATTTTATAAATATGTAAATATATAAATAAATACAGAAATATAGAAATACAGAAATATAGAAATATGGAAATATAGAAATATAGAAAATGTATTTATACATATGTACATTTATATGTTTACATATGTTCATACATGAGTGTGTGTGTCTGTGTGTGTGTGTGTGTGTGAGAGAGAGAGAGAGAGAGAGAGAGAGAGAGAGAGAGAGAGAGAGACTAACTTATCAAAAAGAATTTCCCAGGGGAAAAAAAAACTAATTATTTGTCTACCCTTAGCTATGAATTATCTGTACATTTTATTTAGGAATGGAGCCCAGCTAGCTACAAGTCTCTATTAATATGCCAACAGATTATGTAGTTATGCACATCTTGTATAGGCAGCTCTATTGGTAAGATTTCATAGCTATAGATTCATTATCAGGGATATCTTTCTCTTTTGAATTTGTAATATTTCTATCACTTCTTTTGATGTTCTCTTAGCTTTAGATGTATAGGTTCTGTTTTAGATAAGCCATTTAGGGTTGTATATTAAGTGGTAACTTATTCTCTGCATTTAATCCAGTTGTATATCTGTATTGTAGTTATCATCTGCTGAAGATTCTTCCATGAGAATAGAGCTATAATTATCAATGTATATAAAGTTATGTATTTAAAGAGAGTTGGAAGCTATATATCTGCCAAGTATAATATCTCTAGTCATGCATTGTTGGTGAAGGTAACAGTACCAAGCATGAATTCCCTCTTATTGCATAGACAGTAAATCCAATTAGACATAGTTAGAAATTATACTGATTAGATTACCTGGGTACGAAGTTCTACCGAATCAGTAGACAATACCATTTCTTGGGCTGGCTGGGGTCTTACACTTAATGAGAAAATTAAAGGAGGCTCAGCAACTGCATTTATTTCCCTCTGACGCCTGACTGTGGAGACACTGGTTCAGTGATATCTTGGACTCCTGGTGTCATGCCTTCCTTCATTAATGGATGTATCCTAAATTTGAGCCAAATCAATGCTTCCTTCCTTCCTAAGTTTCATTTCTTTATATATTTTGTCAGAGTAATGAGGAACTTATAAACCTCACATTTTAAGTTTAGTTAATTTTTTTTTATATTTAGGCATAATGAAGATAATTTTATACAATAAACACATTTTCTGTAAGTTCTAAGCCCTCTTAGACTACATGAGACCTGACCCAAAACAAAACAGAAACAAAAACAAAAACAAAGTCAAAACTTGTGATATTGGATTTTATGGAGTTTCCTTTTAGATCATTTTTCTGGCATCTACAAGGTGGAAAATTAATAAAAGATTACCTACTTTGAGCATGCAGTATTTTGCACTAAAACACTGTACACAATATGGCTCAAGTACACTATTTTAGAAAATTATGTAATGATCCAAAACACTGCAAGCTTAACAATATGCAATGTGTGAAGACCAGATGTCATGCAGAGGTTAAATTGGGCCCCTAGAAAGCATGTTGTTTTCAGAAGCAATCCTCATTTGTGTTGGTAAACCACATGTGTACAAAGTAAAGTTTCTTCCTTTTGAATTATTACTTTTTTCTTTGACTACTTCTCTCTCTAGGAAAATTTGTTCTTAGATAAATCAATCCAAGTTTTCCCCTCTATTACTCTAGTATATCGCCAGCTGCGATCCAATCATGTACCAATGATTACCTGTGTCATTAGAGCAATAAAAAAACTGAAGTGTTTAAAAAACAAAAATCTTAACTACTCTATCTTTTCCTTGAATAAACACATAATTTTAAATAATATGTCAGCATATATTAAGCACTCAAAAGATAGACATACATTTTAATGTATAACAATAAAGTTAATTATAAACCTCTTCAAATTTAGCTCGTGAACAGGGGCCACTGTAATTGTTTAAACAATTATTGGAAAATTATAGTGACCCTATGAATAAAAGTAACATCTGTCCTCTGATTAAATGATGGTCGACTAACAATGGAATATGAAAAGAATAGAGAAGATAGTAGAAATGTAGAGAAAACATATATCCCAGATATAAAATTATACATATAATTTTAATTATATATATATAATATATATTTGTGTGATATATGCACATATATTAAACAAAAGGAATAATGTCTTATATTGACATAACAATGAAACAAGAATTATTTAAACAAATTTTTAAAATGTAATTTAGTATATTTGGATATTTAATTATATACATTAAGTATGATAACTAGGAAGACTTTATTTGCTACTACAATATTGCAAATTTAATGATGCTTGAAAAATAGACACGGGTGGTAGAATGGAGAGGAACAAAGACTAGCTGTTTTAAGTTAGATTGTATAGGAATCAGTCTTTAGCTGTGGAAGATCAAGGAAGAAAATTCATGGGACTGTGTTTTCGTGCATCTTAGATGATCCCTAGGTACATAGATATACAAATCATGTGGATAAGAAGTCTGAGCAGAATATTATTTCAGAGAAGACTTCATAAATGTCTGAGTGTCATTTGGAATATTTAGTATCATGTTGTTAAAGCTTTTCAGTGCACAAGTCAGTAAC
Organism: Mastomys natalensis; assembly: GCA_021653895.1. Taxonomy (NCBI): domain Eukaryota; kingdom Metazoa; phylum Chordata; class Mammalia; order Rodentia; family Muridae; genus Mastomys; species Mastomys natalensis. The sequence continues at coordinate 1,431,528 of JAJTUV010000486.1, read as the reverse complement.
AACCATGTGGTACATGTAGCTGCTGGAGAACATGGACTTAGGAAAGAGAAGATATTAGAGAGGAAAGGAAACACAAGCATCCAAACAAGGAAAACTAATGACACATTTCATAGAAAGGGATAGTGCGAAAAGCCTATCAGGAGTGAATACAGCCACATGTGTTGCACACCTTTGATCCTAGCATTTGGGAGGTAGAGGCAGGCAGAGCTATGTGAGTTTAATTCAAATCAGTTCCATATAAAGAGCATGTACCATTGGCCTTTAGCTACAACAGGTGCTGAGGAAGCATAGGGCAAACGGCCTTCTCTGAAGGTCAGAGTGAGGTTCTGCCCCAAGCTGACTTTGCTGACTTTGTGTGTGTGTGTGTGTGTGTGTGTGTGTATAGAAATAACAAAATATTTTAAGATAGATATTTTGTAAACAAAATTCAATAAACTTTATAGCACTTAAGGCTAATATATACAACATAAACACGTTAGACAGTTGATTTCTATTTTTCTTTTTTTAATTAATCAATTTGCTTATTTACATCCCAAATGCTGCCCCTGCTCCCAGGCCCTCTCACAGAGTCCCTCCCTCACTCCCCTCCTCTTCACTTATGAGAAGGTGGAGGTCCCCCTAGTTATCCCCCCATCCTCTGCATCAAGTCTCTCTAGGATTAAGTACATCCTCTCCCATTTGTTTAGTTGCTGGTTTTTTAGATTAATTTTATCTTTTCCTGTACTTTTATTAGTTCTTTCAGGATTCTATACAATATGTTTGGAACCTTTTTAAACCCCACCTCCTGTGAGATCTATACTTCCTTTGTGTTTCACCAAATTTTATAATCTCATTAATTGTTATTTTATATTGTGTTTCCCATCAAATGCAGTTCCTACTGCCCATACATTCTGCTGCTATCAATTACTAATGTCTCCTCAGTTAGGGGTGGGACTTCGTATCTGCCTCCTCCACCCATGTTGGCATTTTTTTTAAATTCAACTTGTACAGGTCTTGTACATGCTGTGAATGTGAGTTCATGTGTTCCATTGTTTTTTTGTGTCTAGAAAATGCTGTTTTCTTGTGGTCATCCACAGCCTAGTCTCTGCCTCTTTCTTTTCTTTGTTTTAAAATAAAAATAAAATTTTATCCAATATATTCTGATCAGTGTTTCCCTTCCCTCAAATCCTCCAAGATCATCTGCATCTCCCAACTAGCTGAACTCCATGCTCTTTCTTTATCTGCCTCTCTTTAGAAAACAAACAGGCAAAAATGAACAAGGAAACTAAGGAAAAAAATCACAAGAAATACATATTCACACATACACACACACATACACACACACAAATGCACACCATATAAAATCACATTACTGGAAGTATAATATACAAACAAAAGACCAATTTAATGCAAACAAATTTTAAAAAGGTCCCAAAAAAGCAATACAAGACAAAATATATACAAAAAATATCATTGAGTTTGTTTGCATTGGCCATCTACTGTTGGACACAGGGTCTATTCTTGAGTGAGCCTTATATACTCGGTGAGATTCTACTAGGGACCAAAAAAGGACTCCACTAATCCTTTCTTTACAAGAGGATATCAACTGGGGAAAGCTTCTTTGTCAGGGAATGTTAAAGCCCATGTCTGTTTCCTCTTTTCAATATGGGGATCTCATATAGCTCTAGCCTATGTATACCCTGTTTGTGTTGCCAAGTCTCTGTTGAGTTTATGTCTGCATCAATTCTGCTGTATCTGAAAGATGCTGTTTTTAAAGTCATCTCTCACTGCTACCTCTTATAATCTTTCTGCTTCCTCTAACACAAAGCTCCTTCAACCAAAGAAGACAGATTTGATGAAGACATTCCATTGAGAACTGATCCAAAATCTCTCATTGTCTGCCAATTGTCCAGCTGTGTATCCCTGCCTCTGACAATCTCTCCTTAGTTTCTACAATGAGCTCTGAGACTTGGAGGAAGGGTGTGGGGTATAGACGTTCCATTTAAGAATGAGCATTCTTCAGTCACTTAGTCTTTCCATGTTCACCAGTGTTAGTCTCTGTATTAAACATCATCTACTCTGACAAAAGCAAAAACAAAAACCTTCTCTGAGGAGAGTTGGTAGACATTTATCTATAGACTTAACTTTAAATAATTAGAAATTGGTTTAATGTTATGTTCATTTAGTATGACCATATACATAGATTCGTTCCTGTCACTTAGGACCTGCCCAGTGTTATGTTCTTGTCACCTTCAAAAGTGCTAGATATGAGCTTCAACTTATGGAGTAGGCATTAAATGCAATCAGAAAGTGCTTATTTACATGATGTTCTTGTAACAAATGTAATCTAGACCCTATTTACCAAGATACATGTTACTATAGGTTGCAGGATACTCAGCTGGGTAAGCTTCATTATTAGTTTTCTTTTCTGGTAGTGAGCACAGTTAACTCCCAATATTATAAAAACTGGAAAGTATGGATGAAGCTTCCTCGTGAGTACTAATTTCATTTTTCCACATTCTGTGTTTCAAATGTCTGCTATATTTGGCAGAAATGTCTTATGGTCAAATTCTGGAGAGTAACCAATAGAATTAGTTGAAGACTATCATGTTTAAAGGTAAATTGGACCTCACTGGCCAATAATAGCAAAAGAGTAAGATATTGCTGGCATTGATCCTTTGATTTTTAAAATTTGTGTTGTCTACTGGAAGTATTGTTGTTCCAATATAAAGGAATTTCATTTAAATTATATTACATATTACATATCACTTATTACACATTACACATTACAATTATATATTACATATTATTACATATTACATATTATATATATATATATATACATATATATGTGTGTGTGTGTGTATATATATATATATATTTATATAAATTTATATAAATATATATATGACTATTTATTTATAAGTATGTTTCTTGATCAAGTTTGGGTCCATTTTTTCAAAGTTTCTTTTTTTTAATTATCATTTTTTTTTCCACAAGAATACCATGTTTCCTTTTTCTGTTAGTATTCCATCTATCCAATCAAAGTCTGACTTGGCTTTGAACTCTGGTTCTAGACAGACAAATGTGAAATGGGAAACTAGCACAGAATGAAACTGGTTGCAGCAGATGCCACTGCTATAAATCTACAGTCTCTGTGAAAGGTTTCTGATTTAATGTGTTTGTCCTTGCCTCTGTTTTGTACAGGACTGGTAACATGATATCCCATGACATGAGACTGTGACTACTTCCTGATCCCTTATCCCTTAACTTAATGAATGAAATACATAATCAACTTCTGCCTGAGCAGGAGTACCCATGTTGTTAAAAAAAATATTATGATGATTAGATTGATAATTGAAGACATAATAACTTTTAACATGATTTATTTTCAAAACTCTAGAAAGGTGATATTAGAAACCTAATCTTTCCTTTTAATTTAAATCACTGCTTTTTACAAACCATATTTCCTCACTTGCATAACAAAGACAACTCATATGAATGAATGTAAAATAAGAAACTTAATCCATGGTGATCCTTGGCTCTGCCATTCTAAGAAAGATGTGAGAATTCCATGCATGCATAAATAAACACAACTATATACAACATTACAATTATTCACTTAATTCCAGTGCCTTCATATGATTTTTATGGTGTTGATTAATTATTTATTTATTTTGTACTACTGCCCTATTTTTTTCATAGGAATTATTTACTCAGTCACATTCTTAACACAAAATTATTAAGACATGCACTTTTGCCAGAGGCTGTTCGAAGTCTTTATTTGAATATTATATTAGCATGGCATCTATTATATGAAGCAATAACTTCTCCTATAATAGGAGACAAAAACCCATGAGTATAGTCATGGGTTTGGGCAGAGGGAGGAAGGGACCTAACGAGATGGGAGGAGGCAGAGGAATAAGAGGGCAGGATCAAGTATAGGAAGAGACAGACAAGAGGCCCAGAGGCCAGGAGTATGAATGGAAATATGCAGATGCCAGGGTATTATCTTCTAGAAAGTGCCTGAGTTCTAGGATGGGGGAAGTTCCCAGGATTCAGTGTGAGTGAGCTTAGCCAATGTGTCCAACAATAGGGATATGGAACCCGAAGAGATCACCTCCTGTAGCCAGACAGGATCCTTAGTGGAGGGATGAGGACACCAATCCACCTACAAAACTTTTGACACAAAATTGTTCCAGTCTAAAAGAAATTCAGGGACAAAATGGAACAGAGGCTGAAGGAATGACTGAGCAGTGACTGGCTCTACTTGGGATCCATCCCATGAGCAGGCATCAATTCCTGACACTATTACAGATGCTGTGTTATGCTTGCATACAGGAACCTTGCATGGCTGTCCTCTGAGACAAATGCAGATACCAACAACCCAGCATTGGATGGACCCCTATGGAAGAGTTAGGTGTGGAGAGCTGGTGTCACAAGATGACGGCTGGCAATCTGCCAGCCCTAGCTTGGACATTGCTGCACCATGATCAGGGCACGTAGATGTGGCATTACTGCGCGTGCATATTGCTTGTACATAAGATCAGGCCGTTTGACATATGGGAGGAGCACCAATCTGGAATGGCTTCTGATTGGAGGAGACAGAGATTTAAGGGAGGGGAATGAGGGTTGGCGGGCTTTTTGAACATTAAGGTTTCCTGAGTAAACGGTACTGAGAAGACGTTCCTGTGTCCGTTGTCTTCTGTCCGCTGGTCAGATCGGGAGGCGACAAGTGGTGGCCCGTATGGGGATCTTCAGAACTCTTTATCGTCAGGGTAGCTAGCTAGTAAGTTCCCAGGTAAGTGGGACAAGGGCAAGTTCTCGATAAAGAGACAATAAGGTTCCAGGCTTAGGGACAAGTTACAAGGGCAAGTTCTCGGTAAAGAGACAATAAGGTTCCCGGCTTAGGACAAGTTCTGGTAAGTTCCCAGGTAAGTGGGACAAGGGAAAGTTCTCAGACGAGAGAAAGGAGTGGGTCTGAAGATCAGTGAAGGATATAAACGGACAGCCTCTGAACTCTGGATAAGGGCTTTGGGTCGACAGGGGCCTCAGCTGTATTTTGCTCTTTAGATCTTGAGTCAAGACCATTATTATCTTTGATGGTTGAGGGGAAAAATATTTCTGGGCTTTTAGATACTGGTGCTGATCGCAGTTTTATCAGTGTTAAAGATTGGCCAAAAGGGTGGCCCAGACAAAAATCAGTACAACTCCTTAGGGGTTTGGGGTATGCTAAAGAACCTGAAATGAACTCATCTTTTGAGATGGAAAGATGATGAAGGCCATGAAGGGACCTTTCAGCCTTATATTTTAGAGGTTCCTGTGTCTCTTTGGGGCAGAGATCTCATGAAAGAGATGGGATATACCCTAACTAATGAAGAAGATTATAGCCCTCAGCCATATAGGATGATGTCTGATATGGAATTTATCCCGGGGAGAGGACTTGGAAGAGGATTACAAGGCAGGACTCTGCCTGTGCCCACTGTTCAAAAGAATAATAGGATTGGATTGGGTTTTTCCTAGAGGCCACTGTGGAGGCAATTCCCATATCTTGGAAGTCTGAGGAGCCGGTGTGGGTTCCCCAGTGGCCGCTTCCCTCAGAAAAATTACAAGCAGTACATTCTTTAGTTGCAGAACAATTAGAATTAGGACATTTGCAGCCATCTACATCTCCTTGGAATACTCCAATTTTTGTTATTAAGAAAAAATCAGGAAAGTGGAGATTATTACATGATTTGAGAGAAATTAATAAGCAGATGGTGATTATGGGTCCTGTCCAGAGAGGTCTTCCATTATCCTCTGCGATGTCCAAGAATTGGCCTGTGATTGTATTAGATATCAAGGATTGTTTTTTCTCCATTCCCCTATATGAAAAGGACACTGTTAGATTTGCCTTCACTGTTCCTTCTTTAAACCACTGTGAACCTGATAAGAGATTTGAATGGTTCGTCCTACCTCAGGGTATGGCCAATAGTCCTACAATGTGTCAGCTATATGTTGATTTGGCATTAAAAGAGGTTAGACAAAAATTTTAAAAAGTAAAGATATATCATTATATGGATGATATTCTTATTGCTGCACCAACTGATCAACAGCTAGATGATGCCTATATTGCTATTATTTTAACCCTTAAAAGGATGCATTTGATAATTGCCCCAGAGAAGGTACAAAAGGATTTGGTTGTTAATTATTTAGGGACAAAGATATCTACAGAGACTGTCACTCCCAAAAGATGCAAATTCGCACAGATGGTTTGTGTTCTTTAAACGATTTTCAGAAGTTGTTAGGAGATATTCAATGGCTGAGAACTTATTTGCATTAATCTAATAAACAGCTGCAGCCCATATATGATATTCTTCCTGGTGATCCTGATTTAAATTCCCCAAACAACTTACAGAAGTAGCTCAAGATGCATTAGTATTAGTGGAAAAGAGCTTACAAGATGCAGTCTTGAGGCACAGAGATGAGACTCAAGCTATATTACTATGCATTTTGCCCACCGAGAGTCAACCTACAGGGGTGGTTTGGCAAGGAGCTCCATTATTGTGGGTACATCCTAGAATTTCTCCGGCTAAGACACTTTCCCATTATCCTATGGCAGTTGCACAACTTGCCCTGCAGGGACTTCAGCAGTGTGTTCAGTATTTTGGATGCCAACCAGAGAAATTAATTATACCTTATACGGCTGAACAATTTGAAGTGTTAACAGTTACAATAGATGAGTGGGCTGTGTTAAGATTCATTTTTAATGGTTACATTGATAACCATTTACCTAAGGATCCTATTTTACAACTGGTTACTATGCATCCTGTAATTTTTCCAAAAGTTACCAAACAGATTCCATTACAGAATTGCCCTCTTATTTTTACTGATGGTTCTAAGAATGGATGTGGAGCCTTTTTGGTTTATGGTCATCACCCAGTGGTGATCCAGTTTCCATCAGCCTCCCCCCAAGTAATTGAGCTACAGATTGTTATAAAAGTATTTGAATAGTTTATGGGCCCCTTCAATTTGCTATCAGATAGTCAATATGTAGTGAATATTTTAAAGTCTTTGGAAGTGGTTGGAAAAATAAAGTTAAAATCAGTCATCTGTAATTTGTTAGTGCAATTACAAAATTTGATTTGAAATAGTATGGCTCCCTTTTTTGTTCAACATATTAGAGCACATACTGGATTGCCAGGCCCTCTAGCTGAAGGGAATGATGCAGTGGATAAAGCCTGCAAAGCTTGTTCAGGCTTTTTCGCCCTCTCTTCCTTGGAGTTGGCTGTCGATTTTCATAAACAATTTCATGTTAATTCTAAGACTTTGTCCTCTAGGTTTGGCATTTCCAGGGCAGACGCCAGGGATATAGTAAAATCGTGTCAAGCCTGTGCTCCATTATTACCGCAAATTAGCATAGGGATTAATCCCTGGGGGTTACACCCACTCTATTTGTGGCAAATGGATGTTACTCATTTTTCTGAATTTGGAAAGTTAAAGTATATACATGTTTCCATTGATACTGCATCAGGTATGATATATGCCTCCCTGCATTCATGGGAAAAGGCACGCCATGTTATTGCCCATTGCTTTGAAGCCTGGGCAGCCTGGGGCATGCCGAAAGGCTTAAAGACTGATAATGGACCAGCATACACCTCTGCCTCTTTTACAAGTTTTTGCAAAATGATGGGAATCCACTTAAATCATAGATTGCCATATAACCCTCAAGGACAAAGCATTATTGAGTGTCTTCATCATACCTTGAAAGAATGTCTTATTAAACAAAAACGGGGAATAGCTTCTGGGCGTTCTCCCCGAGAGAGATTGGCCATAGCTCTTTTTAGTTTAAATTTTTTGACTGAAGATAAACAGGGGCACACTGCTGCTGATTGGCATGTTAATCCTGATTCTTCATATAAAGGTGTAGTGATTTGGAAAGATATTCTGACAGGAAAGTGGAATGACCCTGATCCGGTATTGGTGTGGATGAGAGGCTCTGTTTGTGTGTTTCCACAGAAAAATCAACAACCTATTTGGATTCCAGAATGCTTGACCCGATGAGTGAAAGATCCTTTAGAAGAAAAGGAAGATGAAGGGCATGATCCTGGTTGGGATGATCCTCATGAGAATGCCTCCGTGTGAAGGACAAGATCTACGTTGGGGCATTTTGTCAGTTTTTCCTACATAATGGCTGCCATCATTACAGCAATTACTGTGGCAGCTGTGGCAGTTACCATGGCAGCGATTTCTTTATCTACCACTGTTCAAACCGCTATGGCTATCAATAATATGTCCGCCACCATGGGTCAAGCCTTGAATATTCAAAGTAATATTAATAGCCAGCTGAGAGCTGGAATTTTGTTGCTGATGGAAATAGCCCAGCTTGGCTGTCAGTGGAAGTATACAGGGTTATGTGTCACCTCGGTGCCTTTTAAGAATGTTGCACAGTTGTCACAAAATCTCTCTCAGTATCTTACAGGAAACTGATCTAATGGATTAGACATGATGCTTCGGGAGCTGAGACAGTCCATCATTGACATCAATTCCACCTGTATGGATGTTTCCTTAGCCAGTGGAATAGCAGATTGTGTTCTTAAAACAGCTTCCCATTTGAAGGAATGGGCAGGATTGAGAGGTTTGTCTCTGTGTCTTGTCCTTATCAGTTGCCTAGCATTCTGGTGCTTATGCAGCATGAGAAATCATCACTCTCATGATCAGGCTCTGATTGTACAAGTATTTGCAGCAGTAGAAATTGTACAATCCCCTCAGGTATGGCTTGGCATGCTAGAGAAGTAGTCAATGACGGATAAGACTCCTTGGACATGTTACCAACCTAAGACAGGGATCAAACCAAAGCTGTTTGTACCCCAAAGACTGGTAAGGAACAATGTTGCAAGGGGCAACCTAAGACAGGCATTCTCTCTGCCAAGATTTAATAAATAAGGGGGAATTGTGGAGAGCTGGTGTCATAAGATGACGGCTGGCAATCTGTCAGCCCTTGCGTGCATATTGCTTGTACATAAGATCAGGCTGTTTGACGTATGGGCGGAGCACCAATCTGGAATGGCTTCTGATTGGAGGAAAAAGAGATTTAAGGGTAGGGAACGATGGTTGGCGGGCTTTTTGAACATTAAGGTTTCCTGAGTAAACGGTGCTGAGAAGAAGTTCCCGTGTCCATTGTCTTCTGTCCGCTGGTCGGATCAGGAGGTGACAGTTAGGATTGAAGGAACTGAAGGGGATGGCAACTCGACAAGAAGGCCAATAATGTCAATTAACTTGGACCCCTGGGAGCTCCCAGAGAATGAACCACCAACTAAAGAACATACCTGGGCTGGTTTGAGGCTCCTGGAACAAAAGTAGCAGAGTGCTGCCTTGTCTGGCCTCAGTGGGAGAAGATGTATCTAATCCTGTAGAGATTTGATGCCGCAAAGGAGGGATGCCAGAGGGAGGGGTGTTCGGCACCCTTTCACAGGTGAAGGACAGGGGGAATGGGAGAAAGAACTCTGTGAAGGGGGAATTCAAAAGGGGGAAGCATTTGGGATGTAAATGAATAAAATAAATAAATAGGAAGCAAACTCTTAGGAGCTTACCTGAATCATTAAAAATGCCTAATTAATCCAGGGTTCGAATCCATTTTTCTCAAAATAAGAAGCAAAATATGTAACAAATATGCTAACAATTCTGACTCTCTGCTTCTTCAAGTATAAGAACTCATAGAAAGATTAATACTCTCTCTGAGATTACATTAATATCAGTGTGTTTCCTAGATGGCTTCCCTCTATAATGACATCAATTGCTCTTTATGAGGTAAGGAGAGCTTTTAAAAGTTGGAATAGTAGACACAAGGAATAAAGACTTCATAGCTAGATAAACTGACCTCTTTTATTACTTTCAGTTCTGAAATATTGATTCAGTACACTTCAAAAAGGGCATATTGAATGAGAGATTTGACAGTTTTATTATATAGCTAAATATGTCACATGAACTCACAACTATAGGCCAGTGTGGGGTATGCTGACATGCCAACATACTACAGATGTATTAAAGGAGAATAGACTGCTTTATTTTCACCTTTAAGAAGCATAGTTTATAAAATATAAGAAAAAATAATTGTATATACTTCTCAAAGTTTTTATTAATTATTTTATATCCAACTTTTTCCTAATTCAACCGTAGGGGTCAACAGCTTCTGTTTATTTGTTGGGTGTAAATATCTGCATCTGACTCTTTCAGATGCTTGTTGGGTCTTTTGGAGGTCAAACCTGTAGGGGACCAGCAGTCTCAATTAACCTGGACCCCCGAGATCTCTCAAACACTGGACCACCAAACAAGCAGCATATACCAGCTGATAAGAGGCCCCCAACACATATACAGCAGAGGACGACCGGGTCTAGGTTTAGTCAGAGAAGATTCAACTAACCCTCAAGAGACTGGAGTTCCCAGGGAGTTTAGAGGTCTGGTTGAGAAGTGGGTGGGGATATCCTTGTAGAGACAGGGGAGCAGGGAGGAGATATGGGATGTGTACTAGTCAGAGGGTGGACCAGGAGGGGAATAAAATTTGGAGTTTAAAATAAATTAAATAATAAAAAATATTAAAAATAATTTTAAATCATAGAAAATGTTTCTATAGAAACATTCTATGAACATAAGCAATGGTTTTGTTCTACTGGTGTTCTTCACCCCCTCTATGTACCCCAGTTTATCTGTTTCTTCTTCTGCAAGTCTCTCCAACTCTTAGGGGAGGGGTTGATGGAGGCATCTTACTTATAGCTCTGTTTTTCATCATCTTTCTTCATAATGTCCTACTATGGATCTCTATATTTGTTCCCACCTATGAAATCCTCTCTGATGAAGACTAGGAAGGACACTATGAGTATAGCAGAACATCATTAGGAATTTTAATTGTTATTCTTTTATACCAGTAGTATTTGACTTTACCTAGGTCTCTGTGCTAACTAAACTCCAGTTCTTCATCACTCAAGTATGTCATGTATGGGCTCCATGTCATGGAATGGTTCCTTAAGCCACAACAGATATTGGTTGGTAACACCAAAAGGCTTGTGCTACCATTGCCCTGACATATCTTGTGGGCAAGACAGATTGTAGGTTTGTGGCTGGACTGGTTTTTTCTTTTCTCTTTTGGTATGCTGCAAAGTACCTTTCTCTGTCATACGCACTAAAACATAGGAGTGACGGTTCTGTGTAAGAACTAGCTTGACTTCTCCATTGTCAATGAGATGTGTAGGTGTTGTCTTCAGAAATGTCAGGGATAGACTTTATACATAGAGCAAACATAAGGGTACTTAAATCATTTTATAAATAACACATTTCTTATATGTATTATTTTTGTGTATGTACATACATATTTACATGCACACACACATATATAATGTGAATATGCTGAGTATATAAATATTTTCTTAAATTAAAAAGGATTTGGTGATTTCAAATTGAATTTTCAATAGCCTCTGAAGTATGCTGTAGTTTGTTTTTTTAAATAATTTCTGTTATCTTGGAATATCTTAAGTAATAGTAATTCATTAAATTCATCTTGAAGCCTTAAGTACTTCTCTTTTGCCTAGTTTTTATTTAGGAAAGGTGTAATAGCTAATTACTAGTTCATTTAGAATTATTTATTTATACAAAATACATGTTATTTTTCTCTTTTGTGACAGAATTTGACTTGTACTGGAGATTACCAAAATGTCCTCTGACTCAGAGTCCACATGTCTTTACCTCCTGAGTTTTGGGGTTATAGTCACTATTCTAATATGTCTACCAAGTATTTCCTAATATTTTAGCTCCATCTAAATGCTCAAATAAAACTGTTATGTTTTACTGCACATTTACTACTTAAATGTACACAGTATCAAAACTGACTGCTTGATTTGACATTTGTGTATATGACACATAGAACCTAGTGTTTGTCTGTTTCACATGACTATGAATGTATGTGGTATATATACTAAAGTGCTTTAGGCTTTTTCTCAGGCTGGATACATCTCACTAACTAGCTTCCTTTTAAAAATCTCTAAATTCTGTAAGCCTTCCCCCTTCTGTTTTTCTTTTTTATATCTAGTCAAATTTCATCAAGACACTTTTTTTAATTAACTCATTTTTTTCAATTAGTAAAATAAAAAGCTAAAATTGAAAATAATCACTATATTATATCCATATAAGTTTCATTTGAATTAGTGATTGACATTTGAAATCCAATTAAAAAAAAATACACATTATAATTTCTTTAGATAATAAATTCACATGGACCATCTGCTGTAGACAAAACATTAATAGCACTCAAAGTATTTGTACATTACCTTGATATTTGTTATATAACTATATATCTATGTTATATATAATGTCAACCAATACAAAAGATTAATTTTAACTGTTTTAAATGGCAAGAAAAAGGAAATCAAAACTTAATTAACTCACACACACAAAAAAACCAAACCTCACACATTTCAGATTTTTGATTTTGAAAAGGCATCATTACATTTTGTCAATCAAACTCAAGAGGAGTTAAATTGTGTTGCTTCTGAATATTTCTGCCTTTTGAGGAATGTTTAATAGAACAATGAAAGAAAAGAGTAGGGAACTTAGTTACCTTCTTGATCTTACTCATACTTTTCCCTAGATGTGTTTTTCAATTTCCCTAGTATTTGAAAGCTCAGTAGCAAAAGAGATTTTTTCCTTAATGTAGCTTTGTGTTTATATTGACCTAATCTCTTTCCTTTTCTTTAAGAGCAATCTTAATTTTGATGCCAAGCCAATTTCTTACATCATCATCTATGCTTTCAGTTTTCATTTTTGAAAATTTTTATTTTACTTTTTTTCCCCTGGAAATTTCTTTTCAGTGGTTATCAATGTGTTGTCTTTCTCAAAAACCAGCATCCACTATGATATTCTTGTAACCTAGGTTTATTTTATTATTTATTCACTGTAAAGAAATGAATATGACATATTTGACACTATGTCAAATTTCAAATAAAAATGGTTCAATGATATTAAAGCTTATTTAACAGCTTAATATGTATATTGTTTTGAAATAAGATTTTGAAGACCTCAGGAATTGGGCAGATTCTGTATCTCCAAGTGTCTAATAATAAAGTTTATGTTATGATATACCTTTAGGTTATATACTACTGGATGTAAACTAATGTCATCATGCAATTTATAGTAAAATTTGAACATTAAGATCTGCATTTCAGTTAAGTTACTAGTCTTTTAAAAATCAATGTTACCATAGATTAGATGACATTATTGTCAATGATTTCTACACCCTTCCAAATGGAGTTAAATATCTGTTTTTTACATTTTATTTAAAAGGAAAAAGTGAAGACAGAGATTGCTTGCACACTCAAGTCCATTTGGCTCATGATAGGAACCTAAGAGAAAGCTAAAATATTAATTTGAACTTGACTGTACCTAATGACATTTTTAAAAGGTGACTATTCACTCAGTTATATCTTCTTTGTCTCTACAATAATTAATATAAAGTTACTATTTTTCATGTAATACTTACTCTGTTTATTACTATTCATCTGAATATATTTCAGTTTACAAACTTTTTTGACTTGTCACTACCCTGTATTAATTCTCACAAACATGCTCTTGAAAGATAGTATACCACAAATATCATTGGCCATAGATTTTCCAAACAAACTCAATCTACATAAATTTATTGGTATAAAAGTTTAAAGGTATGTAACTATCTCTTCACAGCCGGATGTTATGATGCATACTGGTAATATGAGCTAGTATGTTTACACTAGCATTCAGGAGTCTCAGTAAAAAGGATTATAAATTGGAAACCAGCAGTCTTTAGCGGATCCTATTTCAAACACAGATAGGCAAACCCACAGAACAAAAATATTATTTTTGGTGAAACACATTATAACAACAAATAAACTCCTGAATCACATATCAGGTTTAATTACTATATGAGTAAATTACTGATTCCTTGGCCATAAATAACTGCCTTTATACAGTTGATGGCTATGGATGATATTGTGTTGATTACTTGAACTCCTGCCAGGCAGGCATTGAAACAGGCATTAAACAACTCCACTGCTCAGGAAGATATTCTGTACTTTTATCTTATGACACTTTTATTTTATATCCTTATAAATATTATTGCATTTCTCATATTTCCTATATCTGTCTTTAAATTTCTCAGTGTATTTTTACTGTGAGATTAAGGTGTCATTCTTAGAGGTATGTTTGGTTTTTGATTTTTGCCAAACACAGTAATTCTTATGAACTCACCACATATTTTTTATTGCTTAGCTAAGTTACTTCATCTTGTTTCCTATTAATAGATTCTAAATTATTTAACTTTGTGTTTGCCCTAATGGAGTGACAATTTTGTTTATTATCAACTTGATCCTTGTACTTCTTTTCTCCTTCATCCTCAACATCTATTGACTTTCTACATACTCATTAAATTTATATTTTATTTCCTTTCTGTGTTTACTATCTTTTCATTCCAACCCCAGGATATCAGCTGGGATTTTTAGTGCTATGGCTACTCAACCTTGTGAGTGTGTGTGTGTGTGTGTGTGTGTGTGTGTGTGTGTGTTTACACCACTAACTTTGAACTAAGTTATTAGTCAATAATACAAAGATAATATGTTCTTTTACTATGTATATGTCCAAATAAACTTTATAAATTTTGGATGTCATGAAAAATTATTTTCCTTACATTATATAACATAAAAGTATTTCAAAATGTTGATCAAAACCATATTTTATAATACATCATTATGGAGAATGGGTGTATATTCAAGCTGTATATCACCATACAGAGAAAATACTGTTTCTTCAGTGCTCACTTCCATAGAAACAATTCACCAGGGCAGAGAAAGAAAGAGAGGGGGAGGAAGAGGGAGAAGGAGAGAGATGAGAAAGTGGATTATTAGGCTTATTGGTAAATGTAAAATATCAAATAGTGAATTGAAACTAAGGTGGAATGTAGCAGTTGTATTTAAGAGGTAACAATGCAATGCCTAGACTGACAGAGAAAATGAGGATATTTGAGAGTTATAAGGATATTAAAGTACTTTTTATTTTAAATTAGTGAAACAAACATATTTATTTATCTATCTATCATCTATTTACCTATCAATCTATCATCTATCATCTACCTATGTATTTATTAATCATGTATTTATCTATTTATCTATATATCTAGAGAGATATATTGATCTATACTTCTAGAACTCTGTCTATGTGTATGTCTACCTATTTACATCTGTATCTATACTATAGACATAACTATCTATATCATCTATATCTATCTAGCTATAGCTATATCTACATACACACAGCCACTCATACACAGAGAGACAGAGACTCTCATGTAGTTAAGTATGAGTTTTAGCTCACTGTATATATGATATTGAATTGAACATCTGACCTTCATGCTCCCACTTCTGAAGTTCTATGATTACAGAATTTGCCACTATTCTTTTTAAGACTATGAATTTTGCTACTAAAAAATGAAGCTTATTTTTTACACTAATAAAAAAATCCACTGATTTGAGGCTTTTAAGGGATTAAAGTATTAAAAGAAGTTTTTCATCTGAGCTTTCAAATAAAGAAATATTAAATCAAAATGAAGGGTCAAGATCATTCCTCAAGAAAAGAACAATGTAACAAGAGATTTTCAAGGAGTAGAATGAGGCAGCAGCTGCTAGAGATGAAGCATTCCAAAGCATTCTCACATTTTCCTACATTCTCACATTTGTTTTATACAAATGGGGTTAGGAAATAGAAGGTACATAGCCCTCCTGTATTTATCTCAGAATCGGTGAAAGAAGTTGTCATTTGTTACCCCAATTACAGACTATATAAAATGCATGAAATGCCCATAACTGAAGCACATTCTCTTTCCCTGAATCATGTTTATCATTTTCTCTTCCTTCCATAATAGAACAGGAAGAAATACTGAAGATGGTAAGGGACATATTCACACATAAGGAAAATTGCTTCCTATACCACTGTTTTCTGAAGATGAGGTGAATAGAAGCCAAAGATTGGTTTCATGAATAACAGGTGCATTTGTTATTTGTTAACAACTATGTTAGTCATAGTCTGATACAGGAAAGCACAGAGGTGGTGAAGGAATTCCTTCTAGTTATTTTCCTCAGGACCTCTACACACAATCTAACTTTTGCTACAGGACTGCTCTTAGACTCTTTATTGAAAGTGGATGGCATTCCTTGCCATGTTTCTGTGAATAAGTCTGAGGGGATCCTCAGTCTCCATTAACTTTTGGTTGAAATGGAGTGAATCAGAAATGGTTTCTAAATCCTGATTACATTAAATATGAAGAATAGCATATGTTAATATCAATAAAGAGAAAATTGGATGGAAATAATTTATGCAGACCATGTAGAAATCCAGTCCTCTTTATTCTCGTGATAAAGTAAGAATATCTGAATTTTCTTTTTTTATATGCAATTGTATATGTAAATTATAAGTAGGATTTCATTATGACATTTTCACTGATGTGGATGTTTTATTGTATTTATCTACCTTATACCTTCCCACTCCCAGTGACCAACTTTGATTTCTCAACAGCTATCTCTTACGGTTCCTGTATTTTTGTTAATGTGATTAAGTTTAACTAGTTAATAAGACAATTAGTTATATGATCATAAGGTATGATAAGGTATTATAAGAAGATTAAGATCTCTCAGTGAGTATACCATCAAAGAAACCCAAGCCATACAACTATGGTGTGCACTATTACTTGGGAAGAACATATGAACGAAAACAATAAATTTCTTCCAAGAAAAATGTGACCAATACATAATTATGTTTCTTTCACTTTTGATTTTCCTGTCTTTGACGGTCCCTTGTTCTGCTTTCTTCTTCAGGATATTAAGATCCTGCTACATACCAATTCAGAAGAATGAAGTGGAGCCTGTAATGAGTGGGGTCTGCAACAGGTAGGTAGTGTGGATGCAGGTCGGGTGAGGGATGGACTTCTCAGAGGATTTTAGTGTTATAGCTCCTTTAGACAACACTCAGTGAAATAGGTCTCGTAGATAATCTTCAAAAAAAGAGCTTGTGTACATACACATTATTGGGGTGACAAAGGGCTATTTATGAACTTTGGAGAGTGGGAAGGTGTTTTCAGAGTGAACATAAATTATTGGTTGAAGATTACAGTACTTGACTGCTTCATTTGCATGGAGCTGCATTCCAGGCATTCCAGGACCCCCACGTAGTTGCTTTTCAGATTTTTATCAGGAAAGAAGTTGAACTTAAGGGTTGCCAAAGACTATGTGACCTTCCTCCAGTACCTGGTGTGAGGGTCAGGCTTCCCATATAAGTTCAGGTAGAGTAGAAGAAGCTCTGCTAAGATAGGGAGTTCTCCATTTTGCACAGAGTTCACAGGGGCTATCTGGACATGGTAGGCTATGACCTTAAATAACAGTTTCCCAGAGTCTTCATGTTTGATTTAAGGAAATTCATTTTCTTCTGATGATTCTTCTTCCTACCTGGGTGCTCTGACTATCTGTAATGTGCTGCACTTGCTCTATATTTCTGTTCCATATTTAGATCCTGTGAAATTCATTGATATTTCTTAAACATCCTATGAGCAATATTTTCATTAATAGAACCCTGCTAATGGAGGAAACATTTCTGTTTTCTCACAGTTGCCAACTGTTTTCCACAATCGTGGCAGGGAATGCACAATGAGGCTCAGTTTCAGGCTGAGGAATACCTGGTAAGGTCTGATCATGCCAAGTCAGAACACGAATCAGAGAATACAGGACTACTGCTGCTGGCTTGTTCCTTTCTAAAGAGGGCTTTGTGAGAACTTCTGTCAGACAAACTCTGCCCTGTAAAGGTTCCATCTCTTCCCAAAATAGTCAGTAGATCTAGAGGAAGCTTCAGAGCATGGACCTGTATGGAACTTCTCTGATTATAACTCTACAAGATCCTAGCCTTAGATTGCTTTATCTGTATTCATGATTGATTTTTAATAATGTAAGTGATCTGAAAATCAGCTTTTGTCTCACTTTGAAGATAGTGTTTTCTAAAAGACTTTGATGCCAGCTCTTTATTCTTGGAATTAAGAAAAATCCAAATTCATTTTTCTAGAGGCTGAAAATTTGACATTTATTTTATCAGTCTTTAACAAGATTTTATAGTATGAAAATGTGAATCTTCCTTTGTTTTTCAAACTGTTGAAAGTCTTCCTTAGATCTGCAATTCTTTTGCTCTAAATGTTCTAAAAAGGCTTATTGTATCCCCAGGAATCGTCAGCTCAGTTCTCTTCTCGGAAGCCCACTGTGTGTTGAACATCAGGTGTTCATGACCCATTGTAGTTTCCTCATGTTTCCATATCTTATTTATCCATTTAAAAAAACCTTCTAATATTAACTTTATTTTGCCTCAAAATTTCCATCTTTAAAATATTTCTGTGATTGTGACCAGCCCAATTTGAGACTCATACCATGGACAAACAGCAGTTCCTAACATCATTAATGATACTCTGTTACTCTTGCAGACAGAAGCCTGTTTTCCTCTGAAAGACTCCACCCATCAGAGGACTTTGACAGATACAGACACTCACAGGCAAACAGTAGATGAATCTTGGGCACTCTTATGGAAGAATAGAAGGACTGATTGCAGGCCCCGATGGGTTAGGAACACCACTGAAAGACCAACAGAATCAATTAACATGGACTGTTAGGACTCTCAGATTCTGATCCACCAACCAAAGAACTTATATGGGCTGGACCTAAACTTCCCCGAATGTATATAGTGGATGTACAGCTTGGACTTGATGTGGGTTCCGAACAATTAGAATTGGGGCTATCCCAAAAGCTGTTGCCTGTCTGTGGGATGTTCTTCTAGCTGGGGTACCTTGTCTGACCTCAGTAGGAGAGGAAGTACCTAGCCTTACAGAGATCTGATGGGCCAGGTTTGGGGGTTGGATACCCAGTGGAGCCTCCATGCTCTCAGAGGAGAAGGGGATGGGACAATGAGGGACAAATTGTGAGGGGGAGGTGACTGGGAGGAGGGCATTGAGCAGGATGTAAAGTGAATAAGCAAAAAATTAAATTAAAAATGTTTCTGTGATTAGTGATTTTATTTTTTATATTAATGTGTTGTCCCTTTCTAATACTCTCTTTTTTTCTGCTGATGTTCCACAGGCCAATTGCAAATCACACAAACATGATACACCGGTTTCAGTAAGTGAGGATATCAGACATGATGTCCAAACCTTAGTAGGGAAGAAGAAATCACTGGGAAATAGAGTATTTATCCAATATACAGTATATTATATAAAGTTGTATCTTCCCCCTGCCCCCTTCTTTCTCTCTCCTCTTTCTATACCCTGGTAGCTCCTACTAGCCTAGAAATATCATTTTTTCTGCAGCCTCTATAAATCTATTATAATGACACTATAATTACCGATTCTTACAAATTTCTCACTATTTATAACATTTCTGTAAAGATGATATATAATTTAATAAATCTTAATGAAATATATTTTATTTACTTTTTAATAGGATTTGTAATTACTGTTGATTGTAACAAATTGGTTTGCTGACATGTTGAAAGTGGACATCTTTATACCTTTGAATACAAAATTACTTTCAATTTTTTTAAATACACAGACTTCTTTTTTTTGTTTTGTTTTCTTTTTCTTTTTTTTTTTTTTTTTGGTTTGGATGCAAATAAATGGTATCCTCTACAAGAGTCAGTTGAAGTAGGAGGCAACATGGTAGTTCAGAGTAATTCACTAATGTGTAACTGTTAATGAATTCAACTCCTTGTATAGATTCCAGAAACTAATTAATTCCACCATGAGGGAGCGTTTAGGAAAATGTGTCAAGTCCCATCTCTCAATGCTCAGAAAACCATCAACAAATACATTGAAGTTTATGTTGTAAGACTGTCACTTAGTTTGAGAAGAAAAAGATTCATCTCTGCAATTTGCAATTTACTTTTAAATTGTGAATGCATTAGAAGTCTCTAAACAAAAAATAAAATTTTCCACTAAGAAAATTTCTGTTCAAGTTTTGCGTTGTAAGGCATTATGAGTCATATTAACTTTTCAAAGATAGCGAAGGAAACATTTCTGTGTTTCATTTAAATTAAGTTCATATATTATAATATATCCTGATAGGTTATTTCTCTGCTGCTGGTGAAATGAGCCAATTCAAGCCATATTAGACTATGTTAAAGGCAGGTTTATTGGGAAGCTGCTCTTAGGAAAGTTCACTGGCTCCAAGGAATAAGGCCAGGAGAGTCCCCATGGGGTTGTGGGAAGAGAAGAGAAAGAGAGCAAGGGCATATTCACAGAGAGAAGAGAAGGAGAAGAAGGAGAGACCCAAATGTCTGGATTATATATGGAGGAGCCTCTGGGGAAAGGGGAGCCCAGTCCTTGGGCTGGAAAGTTCAAGGTTGGGAACAGGGTATGCCAGGTAGGTATTGGGAGATGCTGGGAGAACCTGGAGGCCAGATCTGCTTTGATATGTAAAATATGCATCTCAGTCCCTTGTCTTCATTCAAAACCAAACATATCCTATCATTTACAGGGTAAGTCAAATACTCCTGAAAATTAAATATGCTATTTTATCATTGCTGTGACAAAAATGTTCTACCAAAGCAATGAAAGGATGGGACTTCGTCTTAGCTCTGGCTGGGTAATGCCTTATGAGCAGGGAACACAGTGATGACACTGGCTGTGTGTCTTAGCTGTAACACTAAGTAGAGGATTGCATTGTGTCTATAGTCAAGTAGCAGCAGGGGCTTCGTTTGCTTCTTTCTTTTCTCTCTCCTTTAGTTAAGAGCTCCAGTCTTTTGGATGATGACACTAAATTTCAGCATGGTTTCCCCATTCTTAGGTAAACCTTTCAGGAATTGATCTCAGGGAGTCTTCCAGAGGCATAACTCTTGGGCAATCTAAATCAAGTTAAATGGCAGTAAAGAGTAATCATCATATAAATTGTAACAGACTATGAATAATCATAGAATATTTTATGTTTTAGATATAAAATTCTACAAAAGTAGTTACTCTAATATTATAATTTAGGTAATTGCTATTCTGTTCTAAGAGGTTTCCTTTTATAAAAACATGATTTCTACACTTGTCACAATATATTCATGTGAAATTTGATTTTCTATTAGTTACTGAAACTACCACTGTGTTTCACACTTGGTAAAATGTTTGTGTAATTATTTTATTATCTTTACAATAACAATAAAAGCAAACAAGTACAATTTATGGTAATTGTTTTGATAAACCTATTTTACCCATTGTAACATATAGACACTAAGGAATAAACTAATAAGTTTTAGAATTAAAGACCTGGAAGGAGAATGCAAATAGAAATCACAGTTACACAAGGTAGCTGAAAACGAGTGACTAAATACTGTCCACTGAGGTACAAAACGAGGTTAAGATAATAATTAAGCAGATAGAATTTATGTAAAATATCTTCTTGATGATTGTATAAGTAACTCCCATTAAAAATCAAATTAATAGAATCTTAAATATATCTAGATTCATTAAAATATTTTGTTGTTAAAACATTCCTTTTTACCTAGAGAAAGGTATGAAGAGGTGCTCTAGGCTAGAGTATATTTCTAGGGGTGTGGGCTCATGTTTGACATTTTTTATGTTATGTCAATGTGCTTTCTACCAAATCTATCCTAAAACAATTAAATTAAGACAGAAGTATTACTCAAAATGTTTTAGGTATTGGGAGTTAGTAGCAACAACTGTCAAATATGTAAATTGATTGTAGGGAAATATGGGATTCAACAAGAGCATTTGTACTTTAAATTAAAGCAATATCTGACACATGCTAGAGGGACAGGTTATAAGACAACTTCTTTCAAACAGAGGATTGCATGGAGATTGTCGAATGTAATCTGAGATCTTGGGAATGCAGTTGTGTTGTGTTTTGTTTCTCTGTCACTAAATCCTGCTCCAGTTATAGTGGGGTATATTCAAGATAGTGTTTTCATTTTATTCTGTTTCATGATGATTGATATTTATGAAATAATACACAGATTGAATATATAAAACTCTCTCATGGATCTTGTGAGTTCAGGAATCTTTTATGACATATGTTATATATAAACTTAATGAACAGAAGGTAAATGTAATTGTGTATTTGAGAATTTAAAAATTATCAGCTAAAAGAAACTCTAGAAAGCATGACAACAGTGAATTTGGATGACAGGCCTGCAGGGTACCAAAGTACCCTCCCTCCCTCTGCAGCAAGGTCACAGTAGGAGCTCTCTTCAATAAAAGTACAGCAGAAAGAAGTATTGTTACTGGAGAAAATGGTGTCCGTTCATATTGTGGAACAGTTCAGAAGGAAACAAAGCTGACACCTTCATGACAATTGTCAATTTAAGAAGAAAATTAAGCTGAAAGACAAAATTCTGCCAGTGGTATCTAATGTCTAGTCTTCATGGGAACAAGGAATAAATACTTTAGATAGAAACACAGAGCTCCAATTATCCGTGAAACAATAAAAGCAAACATATATTGTATTACTGCAGGATTTCAGTAGGTGTTTATAGTCAGATGCACAGACTGATACCCCAGACAGTGATTATATTTCTTTTACTTTGTTCTTCCCACTGTTCAAATCAGACTTTCCTTTGGATGATTTAAAGGATAACTAATTTGAAATCCACTTACAGATAAGCTAGAGAACTATATGCTTTGGCCACAGTATTTATAAGTTGATAGCAATTGAGCAGAAGTTCATATCAAAAATGATGAGAAAATAAAGATTGCTAGGTCCCCTCTTATGATCTGTACTGGCCCTTTATTAAGACTGAGTTATAACATGATTGTCAGATCCTCTGATATTTGTTCACTGCTATGCATTTTGATGTGCTCAGAGACTATTCTTGACAATGGAATACAGGCTGACTACTACTGCCAATTTGACTTCTGTTTTGTTAATGTTGTTCTATTTGTGAATTATATGTGCATTTTATACTCATTTTTTTTGTAGAAGCTGATATACCTCCTCCTCCGTTGTTTTCACATAAATGCCAATGGTTTTTACAATGAGTATAACAGCAATGAAGCAATTTCTAAATTAAAGCAGGGAGTAAATTTGTTCATCCAGTACCAATATGTGCAACAAACAGTTTGCTGTTTAAGAATAAAAGAGCTTTACAAAACATCTAAAATTTAGATTTGTTTTCTGGTATATATTTTTTTTATCTGAAGAGGAATTATTATTATGTTAGTGTTAAAAGACTACGTGTTCTTTTCCCAACTATCACAGACTTATTTGTTTAGTAGAAGATAGCAACACTGAGTAATAATTCATGAACAAATCTACTGGAAATAAACAAATATTTTGTAACTTAAATCTTAACATTTACTATAATTGTTGGAAAACATGTGCTTTTCAATGACAAGAGTTAAATAATTATTCAGGTGTTTGGATGAAATATCAAAGCACAATAAACGATTTGAAGGAATGAAAACAGTTTATTTATTTCAGCAAAATTAGATTTACAAAAGAGTTCTGTTGAATCATTTTATTATTGTTAATAACCTTTTCCAACCATAGGGTAATCTCCAGTCATAGTCAGGAAGCAAAATAGATAGCAAAGTTAGCTAAATACTACCGCTATATTTTGAAAATTAAATTACTGGAGGACTGAGCTTTAAACTTAATTTATTGAAGTACATTAATGTTTTTAGAGTTTAACTGACTTTCTTTTCCCATAGGAAGGGGGCATACTACATCAGTGGTATAAAGTCTAGATTATGGTTAAAACCGAAGGAGACAACTCCCTCTTGTTATGTTAAATCACTTACAGTCTTTTGAATTTGTTCAGTGTAAGCTCAGCATTTGGATGTTAGTTGACATATGAATGGTCAAGGATTTTCTCTAATATTATTTCTTTTTGGCTATATTTTCTCTAATTTTATCATGTCACATATTTAAGTAGTTAAGAATGAAAAGATAACAAAATAAAAAAGAAATTCACTGTGTTTAAAATTAACAAACCTGACAGTGAAATAAAATAAAGGGTTTGAGTTTTTCAATTGAATCATTGAAGGTAACATTAAAAATATGAATAGGTAGCAGTAGACATGTTGTCATACAAACTAAACCTAACATTTGAGAGTTTGATATACAAATATTAGGAGTATAATCATTACAATGGAAGTTCAAGGTCAGTCAGGTTACATAAGAAACTATGACATTTTAAAATTCTTCTGAAAAATATTAATGCATTTAGTTTACTGGCAATTAGCATTGCAGAATTTTCAGTAGAAGAATAATGTGAATATAGTACTTGCTTATTTTTAATAGATAAGGAAATGATTAAGAGAATGAAGGATAGGCAGATGGCTCAAGTCAGTATATTGTTTGCTGCCTAAGAATATGGACATGAGTTTAGATCACGATCACTTTTTTGGAAAAGAATCAAAAACAAGAAACAAAACAAAAATAACAAACAACAAGCAAACAAATAACAGCAACAACCAAAAAAATGCTCAGCAACTCACCTATACAGATAGAACTGCAGAGAAAGAGACAGAAGAACCCCTGGACTTACAGGTCAGCCAGTCTATTCAACTCAGCGACCTCTAAATTCACTGAGCTAACCTGTCTCAAAAAAATCCACTAAAGAGTAAATGAACAAAACATAGAATATAGAATATAGAACTTTGGTTTACACCCACACATATACACATACACACACACAGAGAGAGAGAGAGAGAGAGAGAGAGAGAGAGAGAGAGAGAGAGAGAGAGAAAGAGAGAGAGAGAGAGAGAGAGAGGGAAAGATGTCTAATACATATACCACAAACACAGACTTGCAAATAATATTTAAACATATATATTTCTCCTAAAAAGATTATCTTCTATTTATTTGTTTATTTTCTTATATTTATTCACTTTCTTTCAACAGATTCTATTTTCTTAGATCACCAAAAATACAGAAGAAAATTATAAAATGAAAAATGAAACAATGATTATTCTCTTCTTTGTCATCAGAAATGGAAACATTTGATGTTTCCTTTATAAACCTGATAGAAATCACATCATACTTAGCATAACTGGATATACAAAACCTTTTTATACTACTTACCTTTAAAATGTGTAATTGAATGTCTTAATCCAGGATGTTTGATCTCAAAACATTAACCTCTACAATTAAATATACTTTTTTTTTTTGATAGAATACACTCAAGTTATGTAATTGCACTAATGTGGTCAGTTAAATCTGGATTAATTTAAATACGGATAATTTGTTTTTTAAGTTGTTAAGGCATGCTTTTCAAGTGGCAAATAAATCAATAAGAATAATCACTTATAATGTTCAAAATGCATATGCACATTGATACCAAATATGATTTATTAAGAAAAATTATATTGTAATATACTTTAACATGTGTGTATTCTTTACCTTGATGATACCTATAAATTTAAATAATAATACTCCATAAAATAATATCACTATTTGAATGTGTTATAACTTGAGTATTCTTTTATTGCTATTTATTTTTATCTTCTGGATGACAGCCAGCTGAAATACTGAGTTATTATAGCTCATGTGACTTTTTAAATTATTCCTGACAGCTGCTTGTGTACTTTCTTAAATTTCCTAATAGACTGATGACTCAAAGAAATGATGTCATGGTTAATTTTAATTTTCAACTTGATTGGATTGAGAATCACCATAAACCCAATGTTCTGAGCTATAATGGAGTTTCTATATAGGAAGATACACTTTAAATGTGCATAGGAACATTCAAATGGCTAGAATCTTTTTTTTCCTGCTGTTTTAGAATTTTTTGAAATTTGTTTAATTATTTAAATCAAATCTTAATTCACTTATTCACACAGGGGTTATAAACACAAAAAGGCAGGATGTGGGGAAGGGAATGACGCCTGAGCATAGGTGTTCAGGGGGAGTACAGATACCTTTCAGAACAGAGTATCAGCTGGGTGCATGTTCAGGGGACAGGTTACTATGACTCTGCCTATGATTCACTTGTCCTTATCTAAGTTGGTACTGTCTGACTAGGCTACCTATTTACAAGGTCTATGACTACTCAGGCTGGTAAATTTCCACAAAAGCTGCCTGTTTACAATAGCTTATAGCCATCTGTTTCAGTGTTTTTCCACAGAGACCCAAGACTTTGTGTTAGCATGTATGTATGTCAGGCCTATTGCTGATTTTAGGCCTATGGCTGATTTTAGGCCTTCAGTGTATAAGCAGGGCTGCCACTGACATCTCCTCCCTTCTCTAAGTATAGAAGGGCTGTGGGGATTCTAATCTTTTGAAGGCTGGGATAGAGGCCTGACCTCCAATAATTGAACGGGACCTTGTAATGGCTCTGGTCCTCCAATCATTGTCCAGTGAGGCATGAGGGAAATGGCTAGAATGTTACAGGGAATAACAAGGAAATAATATCCATATCAGGATTTATCTCTCACTCCCCTTTGACCACAGATTCAATGCGCTAAGGTGCATTTAAGCTCCTTTAAGCATGACTTCCCTGCCATGGTGGATTATTCCATCAAACTGTAAGACAAAACAAATCCTTCTATGGTGCTTTGAAGACAAATGTCCCCAGTAGGCTTACATATCTGAACACCCAGTCCTTACAGAGTGGTATTCTGTTGTCAGGTCACTCCATGAAATTCAACCCCGGGTGCATGGAAGTTTTGAAACACATATTCCCCTTCTAGCTTTTGATGTTGGAAATTGTCTCAAACTACATTTGTATTTCTGTAGCACAGCTATTGTTCATTGAGTAATGTAGTAATTTCCAATGAGTCAAAGCATTCCATTTTGGAAGAAAGCTCTTAAGTCACAGAATGTTCTAAAGAGAGACAAATATTCCATTCTTCAAGGAAGCTCTTTGAAACACAGGGAAGTAAACAACTCAAAGCTTCAGGAAGTCCCCTAGACTAATCAGATTGACACTAGGCCCCTCTCTCTTGAAGCTGGTATAAGCCAGAAGGGCTGCTGAGAGACACTTTCAAACAAGTATATAACACACAGTAGGAGTTAAATAAGGTCCACCTCACTTGCTTTTAATGATAGCATTGTATGATTATCTTGAAAAAGGTTATGCCAAAAGAAACTCAAATAGTAAGTAAACTGTGTGTAGAATGCTTAGAATATTGCACATTTTTGACCATAAGATCAAAGGATGTATATATATATATATATATATATATATATATATATATATATATATATATATATGATTATGAGAAAAACTAGAGGACAAAGCTAGCATCAATTCTTAGATCTTTATTCATGTGCAAATATTTAAAATGAATGGAATGATGTACACCATTAATATGCATCAAAATGTTAATAGATGCTTGGTATTGTCATTTAGGAACAAATACATACATATATACAGAATACATACATACATACATATATACATACATACATACACACCACACACAGAGAAAAAAAGAAAAAGAGAGAGAGAGAGAGAAAGAGAGAGAGAGAGAGAGAGAGAGAGAGAGAGAGAGAGAGAGAGAGAGAGAGAAAGAAGGCTGGGCTGACTCTATGACTGACAGACTTCAAATGGGCAGTTCAGGAGATTAGGTCAAAGAACTGTGCAAGTCCAGACAAGTCCAGAAAATTAATTTACTAGAAAAAAAAAAAAAAAACCCTAGGCTTCAGGCAGCTAGTCAGAAACTACCCTGTCATCAGAAATGGCCCTGCCACCTGACCTGAAGCAACAGTTTCCAGATCTCTCCAGCAACAGTTTCCAGCCCTCCACACCCCAACAATGGTTCTGGAATGTCCTTAGAAATAGAGCAAACAGTTAAGATAAAGTTCACCTACCCAGAATTCCCCTAATGTGCTTTAAATTGGACCTGAGAAGTCACTTGTTTGTCTCTAACTTGGAATGGGAGAACCCAGCATACTGGACTTCTGCAGAATAGAACAACCTTTGCTTTTACTTACTATTGATTCTTGGGCATCCTAGGAGGGAGAATGGAATAATAGCCAGAAGGGGATATATATGTATGCTCAGCCCAGCCCTGAGAGATGATCATTGTGTCCAAGTATATTTGTTTTTATCTTCAAATCATGTTGCAGAAATTAAACATAAATATTTATCTGGGTTAATAAATTAAGAGTGTAAACTGTTAAGTTAATGAAGTTACTGCATGGGCTATTCTGTTTGTTTTTAAACACTTAAAGACTAGTTGCTTGGTTTGAAACAATACTCTGGGCTTATGCATGTTGTGGTCCTACCTTCTGTGAGTTCCTATATGTAATAACCCGCTATGTCCAAAACTAGTTTTTACTCCAGACATGTACCCCTGCTGGCTGTTATATTATTATCTTCCCTCTCCTCAAATGATCCCTGAGCCTTGTTGTGGAGGGTCTGGGACACTGATGTTCTGGATTATGATGAGGCACTCAACAATTAGATTGATATATATATATATATATATATATATATATATATATATATATATATCAAACAATTTAGATTGAATGGTGTTTCTCTTGTCTTGATATGATGTCTCATGAGAATGTGCTGAACAATTCATGATGAATGTGTTGAGGACAAGGGTGGGTATTATCTAGAGATCTGTAGTGTCTATTCTTGTTACCCCTTCCCACTTGTTCATGATCTCTGTACTTCAAGTCCTCAAATCAGGAAGCTTAGTGGGCTCTAAGTTGGTATACTGTGCTTGAGTTGCTGGCTGAAAATTTTTTCCAAGA
This sequence comes from Mastomys natalensis, assembly GCA_021653895.1. Taxonomy (NCBI): domain Eukaryota; kingdom Metazoa; phylum Chordata; class Mammalia; order Rodentia; family Muridae; genus Mastomys; species Mastomys natalensis. The sequence continues at coordinate 1,402,828 of JAJTUV010000486.1, read as the reverse complement.
TTGTGAGATCAGTCTTTTCTGTTACATCTTTGTGTTTTGTTTCTCTCAAGGCCCAATGATCAAACATACATATGAGCTATAGAAAAGCCATCTTTTATAAACTTAGGAATTTTTAGTTGCTTTCAGGTAAATTCAGGATAATTCTTTTTGTGACACTTAAATTCATTACATGATCTCTTAAAATACTTTTTAATTTCTTTGCTATTTAAATAATCAATATTTACTCCATTTCAATCTCATAATCTTGATCTTTATTTCTATTTGTACAAATCTTATAAAGAAAATAAGCAAAGTTTAATTTTATTTTCATTAGTTTTAATTTTTATCTATTAGTGCTTTCTTTTGGATAGAGTATTTTATGAGTTTATTCCATAGTTTTTTAATTGAATGATTATTTAAAAAGAGGTTTCCATTTTAATCCTCATGTGAATATAAGGGTTCATTGATCTCAATAGACTCCGGCGGAAGATCCAGATTAGACATTTGGATTTAAATCTCACACTACAACCTCGATTGACACTTCCTACTTCCTGATGCATTTCTTATTGAGATTCTCTCTATTTCCTTTGCTAAGACTTGGAAATCAGGGCTTGAGATGAAATGCTTAGATATCTAGAGAAGTAAAGACAAGCAGTGATGGTCAGTTATCTTGCTTTTGTAACGTCAGAATCTTTGAAAACTATATGTAATTGATTCTGTATTGAGTACCAAAGTTAATATCATCCAAGAAGCGTAGTCATTCAGCTGGCAGAGTCACACCTGCAGATGTTTCACAACTGTTTCCCACACCAAGACTATTTATTAACAAGAGCTGTCTTATTGAAATTTAAATTTCTGTACCTACAGTGCAAAACTGCAGCTACTTTGGTTTGATTCCTTCCAATTATTAAGGGCAGTGAGAACTTCCAAGATACCTGTTGCATCCATGGTGACTTTTGCTGTGGTTTTATTACACATGGATTTGTCTTTTGTCACAATCCTACTCTGCCTTTCTCCCCAGATGTCTGTAGAAAGTAAGGTGTATATTTCTGCATCTGCAATTCAATTTCATTTTCTTTATATTATACCCCCAAAATAGCTGCTACTTAAATTTTATATCAAATAAGTCATGCACAAAATTTCTGACTGGTAGGCCTTACATATCAGTGCAGTTATACATCCTTCACTTTTGATTTAAACGGAAAACATATCTTTTATTTTTTTTAAATCAATATAATCTGACAACTGACATTTGTGCCAAGGTTCCAAAAAAGTTAAGTGGATTATTCTCTCCCCCAATTACCTTAACATTCCATGTACTTTTACTTACGAACTTTTTAAAAATCTCCATGTTATTCTAGTTACTATCCTATGTCATTATTCCTTTCACAGTCAGACTTGGCAAAAAGTAATTTGCACATTGTTTTCCTGCAATTTAATTTTCATACACACCTATCACAAAAATGATCACTCAAGGCAATTGGCAAGCAACTGTTTGCTAAAATTACTATTTTAAGTATGTACTGTATATAATTCTTCTACAACAAAAATAGTTCTCATTTCCTTGTACTTGGGAATTCTTTCCTCCTGTGATTTCTATGACATTTTTACCCGTTGATCACTGTATCACAAGATTCTTAATGGGTTTTTCTATTCCTATTCTATAAATACTAGGAACCTTTGCAAAGTCTTTTAAGTACAGAGCATTATCTTGAATCTTACAGCTTATGATTATGTGTGTTTTGTCCTTAGAAGTCCTTCTCGTCTTATCTACTTGCTTCTTCAACTCCTGTCACTATAGATAGACAGTGACACCTTCAGCTTGGTTTCTAGTCTATTTGAGCTGGTCATAGGATGGAAAAAAGGGAGTTCATGGGTGGGTGGTTGAATACTCCAAGTCATCATGAAGTCTTTCTTAGAATGATTCACAATCTTGTGGTTGCCATATTGGGCATAATATAGGCTATTTCCCTATGACCTTGACATGAGCAAACTGTCCTTTTGCTGTTGATCAGGATAACTGGAAAGCCTTTAAGCCAGGACTGAGTGTATGCCTCTGGCCATCATCACCACTGCTAGTCTTGAGTTCACAGTTATTTTGTGCCCAAAGGTACTCTTCTTCAATCCGGATCACAGCCTAGGAAAATTTTTATTTTTTCTTTCAACATTCTTGTACCTTCTTTGTGTTCATTTATTCTATATAGCATATTGGATCTGTTAAACATAAACTATAGCATGAAAAATGTTTAATTCCAGTGATTATGCATATCTGTTAAATATTTTGATATTTGATTTTAGAGGTATCAGATAATATAAAATTATTAATAATAATAATCTAACTTTGTTTGATTTAAAAATCATGAAATAACAACCCAAAATACCATGATTAATCAAGCAAAGCCTGGGAAGAAGGGAAGGTGATCTATTTTTAACACCCTCACATCACTTGTTATTTCTCTCTAAGTGAGCCTGGATGCTGTCATGTTGTACTGACCTTCTGTTGCTCATATAGAGGAAGGTGAGTGCTATTAACAAGATTCTTCAGAAGGAAAGGCTAACATTTTGAGAAATCTAGCAATTTTGCCTAAATTATACAGAATAAATGGAACTATCAAAAATGGAAACAGGTAGATAGAACTAAGAAGTCTTACTTGCTCTCATGCAGGGCAGCCTATTTCACCCTGTCTGGGTAAGCAGGAAAATGATGACAGTGATAACAGCAACGGCATGGGGATGATGCTATCTCATTACTGCTTCTCCTGGTTTTGTAATGGCGGTAGTGCATGTAATACAGTGTTTCAGGCATTAATTCAAAAGCTTTACTTCCATTGCTTCATTAATTTTCAGCTGCTCCAGAAGATCCTATTATTATCATCGCTATTCATAGATTTTTTTACAAAGTATAGCAGAAAACTTAAATGCCAAGAGTCAGTAATTTGTAAGAGGTAAATCTGAGAAAGAATAGATAGATTCTTAAGAATATTCTGCATTCTTCAGTAAAAAAACCCACATACCTATATTAATAATTCAAGATGTCTCTATTATTTATAGCTAACGATAGGATTAATGACAGTATATTATGTGCATTTATACTATTATTATATTTAATTTCCTGATATTTTGGTAGTGTACATATTCTAACCTTACCTGCCCTAAACATTTAGAATACATGAAATTGCCAGTAGTCACTCTATCAATGGAAAAAGAAACAATGTTACCTCTTTAAAATTTTTATTTATTTACATTCCAGCCATTGCCCCTTGCCAGGTGCCCCCTCCTACGGATCCTCATCCCATTCCAACTCTCCTTTGCCTCTGAGAAGGTGATAACCTCTCCCTTTCCTGGAGCCTCAAGTCTCTTGAGGATTAAGTAGATTTCCCAATGAGACCAGGGCAGGTAGTCCTCTTAGTATGTTTGAAGGCCTTGGTCCAGCCTGTTTTCTGCCTGGTTGGTAGCTCAGTCTCTGGGAACTCCCTGGGGTCTGAGTTGGTTGAGACTGTTGGTCTTCCTATGGGGTCACCCTCCACTTCAGCTTCTTTAACCTTTATCATAAGTCTACCATAGGGACCCAGATTCAGTCTATCTGTATCTTTCTCAATCAGCTTCTGGTAGGGCGTCTCAGGGGGCAGTCATGTCAGAGTTCTGTCTGTAAGTACATTACAGCATCAATAACAGTGTCAGGCCTTGGTGCTCCCCATGAGATGGATCTCAAGTTGGATTGGTCATTGGACCACATTTCCATCAGTCTCCTCTATTTTTTTTGTCCCTGGAGTTCTTTTAGACAGGAATAATTCTGGGTCAGAAATTTTATCTGTGGGCTTGTAACCCCTTCCCTCCACTTGATGCCCTGGCTATCTATGGATGTGTAATGTCCCCATTGTTAGGCATTTTGGCTAAGGTCATCCCTATTGATTCCTGAGAGTCTCTCACTTCCCTTGTCTTTCATACTTTCTAAAGGGTCCTACCACCTCCCTTACCTGGAGAATGCATATTTCCAAGCATTCTCCTGGCCCTCTGAGTTCCTGTTCCTGACCCTTTACCCCGATCTTTTTCCTTTTTTCCCCTTCCCCTCTCCTCTCCCACCCAGGTTCCTCCTTCCCTCCCTCTGCCTACCATAATTATTTTCTTCTGCCTTCTAAATGGGATTGAAACACCCTCACTTGGACCTTTCGGTTTGTTATACATTTTATGGTCTGTGGGTTGTATCCTAGGTTTTCTGTACTTTTTGGCAAATATTTACTTATCAGTGAGTACATACCATGCATGTCCTTTTGGTTCTAGGTTACTTCACTCAGCATGATCTTTTCTAGTTTTATCCATTTACCTGCAAAAATCAGGATGTCCTCATATTTAATAGGTCAATAGCATTCCATTGTGTAAATAAGGAATATTTTCTGTATCCATTCAGGTTGTTTCCAGCTTCTTGTTATTACTAATAAGATTTCTATGAACATAGTGCAGCACATGTCTTTGTGGTATGGTGGGGCATCTTTTGGCTATAGCTAGGTCTTCAGGTAGAACTATTTCAAGTTTTCTGAGGAACCACCAGGTTGATTTATTTCTTAATGGATGGGTATATTTGATTTCTCAAGGTAGCAACTGTGGGCATGCTCACAGAAAGTACATTTAACAGTTTTCATGTTTGTTTGTTTTTTTTTTCTTCTGACAGTGGTGAGTGTGGACAGACAAGTATTGCAAGAGCTATCTTACAGACCTATGATTTTGGGATCCTCAGATCTAGGTATTCACATGTTGAAATCTCCTATTCAGCCTTCAGTGCCAGAGGTCCTTTATGTTTCACAGCACCTAGAGGCCTAGTATATCTGAAACTCTGTCTCTAAGGCCCAAAATCTCTACTAATTCATCCAGCAACTATTTAGCTGCCTCTTACCATTATTGCATCTGTCACCAGCAAAATACCTGCTGCCACTGTTTCCCAACTGCTTTCGCCATCCCTAGCTCCATTACTGCTTTCTCTGCAGCTGATGCTGTCACCAGGGCCACCATCAGCACTATCACAGAGATATTGAGTGTTGCAGCTTCCAAGTCTGCTCAGCTAATGTGGGAAATCACTAAGAAGCGGGGCTTCACTCCAGTAATTGCTGACCTACAAGAAACAAAAGATTGTGTCTTGCCAATCCTATCATTATCCCTGTACCAGTCAAAACTTCTCCCCTGCTGCTCTACCAACAGAATTCTTGAATACAAAACATCTGGCACAGTTTTAGTTGTGACTAATTTCATATCTTCAGAGAAAAGGATAAATTTTTCATAACAGCACAAGCAACTGTGGATGTAATAAAGCTTACCTGAACGTCTAGAGAGTGCACAAAGCAGCCATTATTGGCATAAGGTTAGAGAAAAGTTCACTTGATTCTTGGCTGATAGGCCTTCATTCAAGACAACTAGGGATTTCAGTGAAGTATCTAATAGTTGTCAATAATGAAGTAAATGCAGGTCATTCCTTCAAGATTTCAACATTTTTACAGAGAGAAAAAACAATGCAATGGAATACTATACTAAGTATTTATCATCTTTATTAGCTATTATTACAATATTTATTGGTGCTCTAATCATTCTTAACACTTTTCCAGAGACAAGGGAAAGATGGTTACCACTAGTCTGTCTCCACAATGAGTTGTAGTGTATTTTTGAGAAGGACTTAGCTATTATTTTCCTCTTTATAATTAGTATTTCAAAATTAGCTTGTCAAGTGTCCACTACCAGAGTAGACATGTTAGAAGATGTATCTCATTCGTTTTGAAGCTTCTTAGTTACTGTCTTCCTCCTCCTCTTCTTCTGTCTTTGTCTTCTTCTTCATCTTCTACTTCTTCTTCCTTGTGTTCCTATTCCTCCCGCGTTTCCTTTTTAAATTCTTCTTTTCATTGTTCTTTTGCTCTTCCTTCTCTTCCTCTTTCTACTTTTCTTCCTCCTTTTCCAGATTGTCCTCTTCCTCCTCCTCTTCTTTTCTTAATTCTTGCTGTTAGTTTCTTCCTCCTTCTCCTCCTCCTCTTCCTCCTCCTCTTTCTTCTATTGCTGATGCTCCTTCTGCTTCTCCTTCTTGTTCTTCTTCCTCTTCCTTTGCTTCCTCTTCTTGTTAGGTTGTAGTGTGTGCTGTTCCTGTTAGGTTGATGTGCGGGACTAGCTTCTGGGGACAGAGGAGTCGGAATTTGACTGTGTTCATTCTACGCTGGCACCTGATGGACATCAGGCTATGCGAAGCCATTGGACTCTCCTTAGGGTAGAAGAGCACAGTCTCAGGTCCCATGTGAAGCCAGAGCTCTTTGGTTGCAGGTCCCAGGGCCAAAAGGTGACTGGAAACTGATTGGTTCTTAGGCCTTTGTGCAGCCTAAGAGGAGAGGGGGAGGGATGAGCTCCAGCTGTATCCTGCAGGGATGAGAGTTTTTGTAACAGCAACTTGCTTGGCTGGGTCACAGCTGGCTCAGCTTGCTTTCTTGGTAGGTAGTCCTCTGTGGTTGAGAACAAAGAGAGGTCATCAGCTGGAGATTAGAGGTAGCTCAGTAGTTGAAAACCTTCTCCACAGCTGGTAGAAACAGGCAATGGTCTTAAGATATTTATTGTCATGATAACAAATAGAGGAAAACTATATCCCAGTACTTTTAGGGTGGGTCTGAGATTAAATACCTTTTACAAGGAAGAGGGTCTGTGAAAGAATGTTTAATTGGCTTTGCCCCTCTGGCCTGTAGGTACCTCATTAATATGGAGATCTGTCTTGAGGCTCTGTGGCCTGTAGTCATGCCCTCTACCTGTGGAGAGGCTGGTTAGTGACTGAAAGCCACAGATTTATGGAGGTCTGTGGCCTTGTGTCAGGAGCCTAGAGTCTGGGAGCTTGGCTAAATGCCTGTTGTCCCTTGCAGGGAACCCTGTGGGGTCTCTGGCAATTTCTAGCCAGGGCTTGACCAGAATCCAAGCTGTCCTTTCACAGTCCTACATCTTTTTACCCTTCCTCCTCTCCTTTTTTTGAGTAAATTTCTAACCAAACTCAATTCATCACAGAAAATGATTAAATGAGCCCTTTGATAGAAGACAGAGGAAAGTCATAACACAGTCTCATAATTGTTCCCTTTGTAGCACTCATGTCATGGGACCCTTCTGTAACTACTGTCAGTATCCATTACTAATTGCTTGATCATGTTTGACTAAGTTCATACTTATGCCATATTTGTAAACAATTTCTATCAAAATCTAAATTATGGAATGTTATCTCTAGACAAAGATATATCAGATAACTTAAAGAACATCCTCCAACTTTCAGATAAATATTTGATTGTAGGCAGGAATGCTCATGGTTTTTAACTTGATAAAGTTTGGTAGTAGTAGAAATTATATCAGAAACTTTCCAACTCTAGATGAGGAGGTTATCATTCTATAGACTTTAGTAGATACTGTATAATTTTTGCTTGGGGCTTGTAACACTCAGACCAAACAATCCCTCATTATATTGTGACAAGACCGATAACATACACTTGTAGTGACTTTATCAGATGATATATAAATGAATGATTATTTTGCTTTGTTCCATGGGAAATTTTGATAGTTTCATTTATATCATATTCACTCATTTTTCTTAATAAAACACTATGTATTTTATAAAATATATTTATATAATAAATATAGTTTAGTTACTATAGGGGGTGACTAGGAGGGGCAGTGAACAAGATGTAAAATGAATAAGTAAAGTAATAAAAAATAAATTTAAATCAAAAATTTAAAAGTCCTGATTTTAATTATTTTAAGCATAAGGACCAAGAAATGTGACGGTTAGATCTCATTGGCGATTTAATATATAGTTAGTGGAGATGTACATATTTCATGTGTTTCACATAAAGACTGCAATATTTTTTCCACCCATATTCAATTGTAAATGTGTATAATTAAGTAACAAAAAGAAAAAAGTCTATGAGCTATGTGTAAAGGTCATGTATTATAAGACTGTGAAGGTGATGACTCATCATTTCATAGTTAATAACAGAACAATTGTTGAAGCACAGTGACTTACACAGGCAACTGTCTGGTCAATTAGTTGTTTTCTGCTATTAAAAACTTCTGATAATATTGTGATATAAATTTAATCTTATTACATAATCATTAAAGTTAATTTGCAAGTATAATTCTGAAAAATAATTTTATAAATAAGTATTTAAGTGTATTTGAGCTATTTTTGGAAGTATTCTGTAATAGTGCTAGAATTAGTTATTTTTTAAAATAAAATTTAATATTATAATGTAGGATAAGTCAGCACTTTATACCAGATGTGGAATATTGTTACCATAAATGTCTCTATGCATAATAAAGTTATGAGGCCCTTTTAAAATGATCTTGGGTTAGCAATGTCAAGTTATTGTAACACAATTTTTTGCTGTATGAATTTTCTTTGCAGCTGTTCCTTAAGTCTTTGAATTGAGTATGTTTTCCTCACATGATAGAATAATACTCCTGAAGCAATGCAAACAAGCACCCACTAAGACTGCAAAGATCAATAATTCTCCTTCTAAAAAACAATTAGAATCTTTATGATTAATACTAGACTATTTCTCCAGCAGAAGAATATTACAGAAAGTTTTAGACTTTATGCACCATATCACAAATAATTTAAATACTCTTGTTTCAAACTCCAAACCTTAAAGAAGATTTGTTATGGAACAAATAATGGATGTACTCTATGATGTTTTCAATTATCTTTAAGAAAGCTTTCTATCAGTGTATTTTGAAAAAACTAAGTATATCAATGTTTGTTTTGGAGAACAGCAAGATCTTAACTTATGTGTTTACATGATCATTGAAAATTTTTACTTGAAGTGCTAATCACTTTATATTCTCACAGTGTTTAAACACTCTCTACTATACCACCAACAGAAATTTTAATAAGAAAAATATTCTTGAGTACATTTATCTCTAGATAATGGCAACAAAGTTGAGATATCCAACTTCAGGTTTATACTACAATAACTCATAGATATTTGGACAAACAATTTAATAATTTATATTGTTCTGAGCTTCCTTTCAGTAAATCTTGTTAAAAGTACTAAAGGACCTCAATGACTAAACTTTTCAATAAATGACATTGACAAGTAGTCATAATTTATATCGAGCAATTTTAAAAAATGAAATATTTTCAATAATTTTTGATTATTTTAGAATATGTATAATTAACTTCTTTAAGAATATTGAAAGGTAGAAAATTTTATATTAATGATCTTTGACATTTTGCAGAAGTCTGCATCAATGGAACTATTATTAAAAAGCTTAAAATATTTGGAAAAGTATTCCTTTTCAGTTAGATAGTACTGATGACTGGACCTTAAGATTCACATATGCCAGGCGAAAATTTACTTTGTGAAAATAATGTTTATCCTCTTTAATCTATTCACTACTGTAGATCCTCAATAATTCATTTGTCTTATTTAGACTGGCCAGCTGCATATTCGAAAAGGCCATGGCATTGGTGTGGGATAATAGTATGATCAATGTGAAAAAATAAAAATTATATATATATATATGCCAAAAAACTTATAGTATGTATAGAAAAAATAAACTCAAAGTTTATTAAAAGAAAACTTTTAAGAGCTAAAATCTTATGGATGAATTTTATTGCAGCAGCATGCTGCTCTGTCAAGGGATCACAGCAAAAGAACTTCTAGGCCTATGTGATCTGGCTGGAGTTCAGAAATGCTCTTGGATCACCGTATTATCTGGCTAGAATACACACACACACCCACAGTAGACACCTTTAATCCCTAACAATGAAAGTAAGTTTATTTTGCAGAGAAAGAAGCCATGTTTGGAAGTTCTGTCTTACTAAGGAATAAAGTGACAAATCTGAGATATATTTAGCAGAATTAATCAAAGACAGATCATGTCCAACGCTCATGAGAACAACACTGGAAAGAGAGGGTAATTAAGAGCAGTGCAAGGAGAAAGGTTGGTGTGTGTGTTTATGTGTGTTTCTGTGCAAGTGAGTGAGTGTATGTGAGTGTTTGTGTGCATGTGTGTGAGTGCACACCTGTGTATGTGTGTGTGCATGTGTGAGTGTGTGTATATGTATGAGTGTGTGTGTAAGTGTGTAAGACTATCTGAGACTGTGTGAGTGTGTGGAGTGTGTGTGTGTAAGAGTGTTTGAGACCGTGTGTGTGTGTGAAACAGAGAGAGATTGAGAGAGAGATTGAGAGAGAGAGAGAGAGAGAGAGAGAGAGAGAAAGAGAGAGAGAGAGTTTTAAGGGGATAGTTTTCCATAGACAAGGTGCAAAGAAAACAAGTTAGACAAAGTTAAAGAGAAAATGAACAAGTGAATGAGGAGGAGCTAGAAGTTTAGAACATATTGCCAAAATTAGTATGAAGCCCAGTAGAGCAATTCGGTCAGAAGCTGAGAGAAGCTGGATTGAATCAATCAGCTTGGAAGAAGGTTGTATGGCATAGGCCTAGAGATGGTTATTACAGAGAAAGAAACACTCTGGGCTCAGAGCAAGCTGTGTATTTTCACATATTGCATTATGACTCTTGTCTTATCCCTTCACATGAGGAAATACAAGCTACATTTACAAATTCTATTGTATTTTGAGATAAAGGATTCTGTTTAGGTTCTAGCCAAATTGAATGAACAATTACATAGTTACCATTTACAGTGAAATTTTGAAACAAAAATGGATAATAGATGGTAGTTGTAGGGCAAAATACATAAAAGTTTGTTACAAAAGTTCAAAGTTTATGTTAGAATCACTCTTTGCCACTAAACTTTATACAAAAGCATAAATTAGTTTATTTCCAAATAATTTAACAAAATTTGTTATTTATGACATGAAATAATAAAATAATACAATTTGAGAAACAGATTAGAATCAAAAGATGAATAAATGATGAAACCTGCTTTTGTTCTTTTTTTTTTTTTTTTTAGTATGATGAAAGAGAGACAATGATGGTCACTGTACAGTCAACATGTAAGGTAATAATGTAAAAAGAAAGCACTGTTATAAAATCTGTTAAGATACTATAGAGAGATTTTGTCTCATAGAGAATGAACACTTCCCCTTCTCTTGTTTTATATTGCTTGATAATGAGCCGATTTCAGGGTGCTCCAAGTAAAGAATGTAGTTTTGGTGGAAGAATTTACTTGACACTAAGAAAGCTACAATGGATGAATGCGTAGCACCATGGGGAAAGCTTTCCCCATGGGGGAAAAGCTTCCCATGTGTTGAGAGAAATTAAATGTGTTGTGATGGGAAATTGCACTGTGAGGCCCCTCTGCTTCTTGATCCTGAAATTTCTTCCTGTTTCCTTCTAAGTAAGATACTTGCTGGGTTATCCTGGATGGCCAAGTTTATACTAGATCATTTTTACATCATCATTGATGTAAAAATGACATACAGGAATGTAGATCTAAAGTAAATCATTGAACTATAAATACTTTAGGAAAATATTCACAGCTCATTTAAATGAAGAAATTATGATAAGATTTTTATGCAGGGATTTCATACCAATAACATTATTTTCAACAAATTTAAAATAATCAGGTAAATGAACTGAAAGAGGAATATGTGCTTATTAGATAGCATATTTGTTTAAGAAAATTAGCAAATTGTGATAGAAGTATCATTCTGATGGATGACAGATCAAATGTTTCAAAGATATTAGAAAAGAGAACATATTGATTTTACAAATAACTGGTTACATATTAAATATACACATATTTAAACACTTATAACCACTGTAATTTAAATCAATTTTATTCTGTAAGAGATAATATTTTGCAATGTTTTTAAAGGTATAACCTTATCTAAATTATGAAAAACATAAGGGCCAATTAATCAAACTATCTACAGAAGATTATATAACGTAGAAAACCATGTCTTCTAATATTACCATTGTTCTTGATATTGATGAGAATTATGATTTTGCTTTTACTTGGAGTTTCACTCTGAAAGATGTAATAGAGATCACTGTCATCCCAATACATATATATCACTGGACCAGGACTTTATTTGTACCACATATTCCATAGATAAAAGGAAAATGCACAGAATAACATCTTTACAAAACTTTAGTTTTAGTTTACATATAAGATAATATGAGAGAAGGAATCATAATTTCAAATGATAGAAATATTTAGTAAATGAAGAAAAGTTCAAACTTAAAGTTTTTCACTTTAAAAACATACATTCTATTAGGTTTAGGAGGCTAAGTGTTTCATTATAAAGTAATTCAGAGCCTGCATAAGTATAAATATGTTAAAATGATCAATTATGGAACTATGCTTAAAATAAAGAACCTCCTCTAATGACAGCTTATTTCCTTACTCCAGCTTCCGTGGATGAACTTTTCAGGAATAGTATCTGCTTAATAATGCACACTACATTAATTAAATAACAGTATTTTACTTACTATCCTACATATATCCTAGTGATTCCACTTATGTGTTACATCAAAGAGAATCTTTAATAACTTTTCTCTTCATCATCTTAATGTTATATCATCTCTCTCTCTCTCCATACGTATATATATTGTATACACACACACACACACACACACACACACACACACACACACATTGTGTGAGTATGGGTGTGTATGTGCAGAGGTCAGAAGTCGATGTCAGATAAGTCAAAGTCTGATGTCTCTATCCATTTTTTAAAACATTTTATTGGTTATTTTATTCATTTATATTTCAAATGTTATACCCCTTCCCGGTTTCCCCTCCAAAAGACCCCTATTTTACCTCTCCCCCTGTTTCTATGAGGCTACTCCCCCACCCACTCCTGCCTCACTGCCCTGGCATTCCCTACACTGGGGCATCAAACTTTCACAGGACCAAGGGCCTCGCCTTCCATTGATGCCAGATAAGGCCATACTCTGCTACATATGCAGCTGGATCCATGGGTCCCTCCATGTATATTCTTTGGTTGGTGGTTTAATCCCTTGGAGCTCTGGGTGAGGGGTCTGGTTGCTTGATGTTGTTCTTCCTATGGTGTTGCAAACCCCTTCAGCTTCTTTAGTCTTTCCACTAACTTTTTGATTGGGATCCCCATGCTCAGACAAAATGTTAAGCATTAAGACAGACAGGCTGCCTGTGATCCCAGGTATTCTCTTGTGTCCACTTCAAAGCTCTAGTATCTGTACCTCAAATTATTATTATTATTATTATTATTATTATTATTATTATTATTATATGTGTGTTTACAGCCCAGTTGTTATTCCCCTCTTGGTCTGCCCTGCTATAGTCCCTCTTCCCAGTCCTTCTTCCCCATCTACTAGAAGATGTCCTCCTCACCCCATCCCATCAGAGGTCCTCATTCCCTAAGACCTCAAGTATAGGGTTATTTGGTTATCTGAGTCTAAATTCTTGAGTTTTTTTGTATATTTTAGATATAAGTCCTCTATTAGATGTAGAGTTGGTAACTATATTTTCCCAATCTGTAGGTTGCCACTTTGTCCTATTGATAGTGTCCTTTACCTTACAGAAACTTTTCAATTTTATGAGGACCAATATGTCAATAGTTGATCTTAGAGCCAGAGCCATTGGTGTTCTGTTCAGGAAAGTTTCCCCTGTGTCGATGTGTTCCAGGCTATTTCTCACTTTACCTCCTATTAGATTCAATGTATCTGGTTTTATGTGGAGGTCCTTGATCCACTTGGCCTTGAGCTTTGTACAAGGAGATAAGAATGGATCAAGAATTCTCAATTGAGGAATCTCGAATGGCCAAGAAGCACCTAAAGAAATCTTCAACATCCTTAGTCATCAGGGAAATGTAAATCAAAACAACTATGAGATTCCACCTTACACAATCAGAATGGTCAAGATCAACACTCCAATAGCAACAGATGCTCACAAGTATATGGAGAAATAATAACACCCCTCCATTTCTGGTGGGATTGCAAACTGGTACAAGCATTTTGGAAATCAATCTTGCCATTGTTCAGAAAATTCTAAATCATTCTATCTAAAGACCCAGGTATAGCACTCCTGTGCATATGCCCCAAAATTTCTCCATAATATTACAAGGACATATGTTTCACTATGTTTATAGCAGTATTATTTATAATAGCCAGAACCTGCAAACAACGCTGATGTTCCTCAATTGAAGAGAGGATACAGAAAATGTGACACATTTTCACAATGGAGTACTACTCAGCTATTAAAAGGAATGACATTATTAAGTTCCCAGGTCAATGGATAGAATTAGAAAATATCAACCTGAGTGAGGTAACCCAGTCATAAAAGAACACACATGGTATTTCCTTACTAATAAGTGGATATTAACCCAAAGCTAGGAATACCCAGGATACAACTCACAGACCATACAAAGCTCAAGAAGAACAAAGACCAGAGTGTAGAAGCTTCAATTCTACTCAGAAAGGGCAACAAAATACTCATTGGAGGTAGTGGGAAGGGGGGACCTTAGAGAGAGAAAGGGAGTGGGAGGAAAAAATGGGGGACAGATCAGGTATGGTAAGAGACAGGAGAGAAGTACAGAGGGTGAAAAAAATGAAGAGAAATATATAGCAGTGGGGGATGGGGAACTAGGGGTAGTCCCTAGAAAGTTCCATATGCCAGGGAAGCAAGAGGTTCCAAGTACCCAACTGGGATGACATTAGCTGAAATAGCCAATGAAGGGGAGATAGAACCTGTAGAGACCATCTCCATTAGATAAGCATGGCCTCCTGTTGAAGGATGGATCCACACATCCATCTCAAAAACTTTAACCCAGAATTGTTCCTATCTAAAGGAAATGTAGGGTCAAAAAATGGAGCAGAGACTGAAGAAAAGGCCATTCAGAAACTGCCCTACTTATGGATCCATCATATCTGCCAACACCAAACCCAGACAGTATGGCTGATGTGCTTGCTGACAGGAGCCTGATATAGCTGTCCCTTGAGAGACTTTGCCAGAACCTGACCAATGCAGACACAGATACAGCCAACTACTGGAATGAGCCCAGGGACCCCAATGGAAGAGTTAGGGGGAAGGATTGAAGGTGCTGGGGAGTGCAACCCCATAGGAAGAGCAACAATATCAACTAACCAGACTATCCAGAGTTCCCAGGAACTAAACCACCAACCAAAGAGGGACACATGGAGGGACCCTTGATTCCAGCTACACATGTAGCAGAGAAGTGCCTTATCTGACATCAATGGGAGGGGACATTCTTGGTCCTATGGTTGCTTGTTGGGTGGGTCGGGATGCACCCTCATAGAGACAAAGGGGAGGAGGGATGAGAAGTGGTTTGTGAAGGGGAAACTAGGAAGGGAGACAACATTTAAAATATAAATAAATAAAAAAACCCAATTAAATAAAAATAAAGCACTAGTATTATGAAATAGCTTAACCATGGATCTTTTTTAATGTGGTTGGTAAAACTCTGTGCTCAGGTACTCAGTATTACATGGCAAGCACTTTACTGAATGCCACACAACCTCTATATTTTAAAACAAACAAACAAAAAACAAACACACTTTATTTTTAAGGTTTCCTACATTAGAAAACTGCAAAATTTGTCCTACAAAAGATCTCCAGAAGCCATTATTTGTGCAGGAAGTGTTCAATAATTGTTCATTGATCTGAAATTGATGTTAATAAGCAATAAAACACACTGCACTTTCCTGGACACTGCTGCTATTGGCAAAACTGACTTGTGTCTTTATTGAAAAGTATCTACTAACTTCTAACTTAGAACTTTTTCACTCAGAGAGAACCATCTGGAGGAATTTAATATGATACTTCAACTGTATAGGTTATAGGCTATTAGTAATGTCCTTACCTCATTTTCTTGATGAACATTCTGAAGGTTGATTCAAAGCTGATAGTTTCTGAGTCATAGAAAATAAATGTTTATGTATACTGTAATGAACTAAAGTGGTCTTCTTTTATACTTAACTGTCTCTTCATAAAACATTCAAGCAAATAATATAATGAATGTTTAACACTAGAGAAGAATTTTAAAAATTAAAATTTAAATATAACCTGTTACAACATGATTAACCACACAGAGAAGTCAAATAGCTATACATGTATATATGCATGTGAAATATAAATGTGGTCTTAGTGTAGAAAGGTGCTGTCTATTCCAAAATATTTCCACAGGGGATCAAAATATAACAGTCAATACAATAAATCATATTCTTAATTCTCCCTTTCCTGCTATTTCTCTTCCTCTTTCACTTCCACTATCTTCCCCTTCTTCCAATTATACTCCAGGGGCTCCTTACCAGCAAAAACAAATCACCATGTCTAGTTCTTCAGACAATAACTCTGAAGCTCTATATAATCCTAGTTGGAAGACTCTCATGGGTGTCTATGACTCTATTGTAAAGCTTCCTCTCAAGATTTGATTGCTGTAATCACAGGAGGGTGGAGTGGAAATAATCAAGAAAGCTTACTGATTTTGTCTTGAGAAAATTATAATACAAACTACTAGACTGAAGTTTCCCCAATAAATCTCCCCAAATCCTGTTCTGGCACTATGACTAGTGTAGCAATGTTAAACCTTCCTCACACAGATCCAGGAAGAATGGCTGAACTAGCTCTTTATTAATGATTGAAATGATGATGGTGAGGCATGTATATATTTTTAAATAGAGTTTTTCAAGTATCATCTTACATAATCTAAAATGTTATTCACTGAATAATATTTTGTACTGAATTTGTACTGAATAAATAATATTTTGTACTGAATTTGTACTCAGTACAAGAGTGCACAATGTATGCTAGTCTCACCTCTTGGAGCCTATAATTTTTTCAAATACCTTATTAAAATAGGACTGTTAGTATTGTCTTTTACGAATTCAAAATATTCTAAATTAGAAATTGACTTAACTTAAGATGCATTATTTGAAATGGGAATGGTTATACTGTGAGTTACCTATATGTAGGGTGTCTATTATACAAGATTTTGTTCCCTGCATGTAAATATGAAACATTCTAAATGAACTATTCTTGACTGACTTGTTACAAAAATCCAGGATGTTTTAAAGTTTTGGTGACATATAATGAAGATTTCTTATTAACAATTTCCTATACACAGAAGAACTCATTTGGAATGGTATTGATATAATTGGAATTAACAGTCATTGTTTGAACCTTGACCCATCCTGTACTGCTGTTTCAATTTGATTGCGTTGGTATCTTCTTCTGTAAAACCTTTACCACATATTTGTGTGTGTGTGTGTATGTGTGTGTGTGTGTGTGTGTGTGTGTGTGTGTGTGTATGATTGTGTTTTGCAATGTTATAAAAGCTTTTAAATTTGAAATTTTCTTAAGGTTAAAGGCAATCTCTTTCCTTGTCCATCTTGTATGGCACTTAAATTATAAAGCTTACGTTACCTTACGTTATAAAGCTGTGTAGGCAGACATATATAAAAATATGTGATCACTAATATTTGAAAGGAAATCTGCATTTTGGAATATATATTCTATATATCTAAAAGAAAGGACATTTGGCCTCATTTAGACCTTTCAAGCAAAGATGAAATCATCAAATATAGAAAAAATAACTATAGACTTTGTAAGTAGAGCAAATTTAGTATCACAAATAAAGTAGTGTTTTCCTGTTTCATTTGACAAGCACAACATAAAACACTTGCTATTTTTATATCTTCAAAGAAAATTGAAACAAAAATTTCAAATACAAAGAGACTTATCAGTGTTTACTTCTCATTTAGATCAAACAAGGTACCATAAAAGTCCTAATTCTGTTGCATTATTTAAATACTTCATTAAAGCTTTAATCACACCTAGAAAAGTTTATAGATGTTAAATAAACAACAGCAACAAAAGTATGTACTGAATTCTTTACAAGGCTCATTATAAAAAGAACGGAAGAATCCTTTCACCATCTTACATAATTTGTTTAGATTACACCAGGAGCAGAATCCTGGAGCACAACACAAGACAAGGAATCATTCTCAGATTGAAAGGATTGTGGCAGTAAACATAAACATGTAATCATGACGGGATTTCATTCTAATTTTCTTGGCACAACCTTTCTGTTCATACAATTCACTATCCATGACTCTTTCTCTTGTTACTTAACTTTACAATGAGATTGGAAAAGACAATAAAGTTATTATCTAAGAGGAAACAATGATCCCAGAGAATAGCATTCTTCTTTAGTTCATTATAGCATGTGAAATATACCCCAAGTCTAAGTTAAATTTTGGGTATAGTTTTGCTTTTCATGCCTAGGATGGAACCCAAGTTCTTATACATACTTGTCATGTGAACCATCACTGAATTATATCTCTAATCCTAGAAAGCCAAATTCATAATGTACCATCTCTCTTTTTCTTTCTACTATAATTCTGTATGAAACAAAATATTTTATGCACATAGGAGAATGATACAGATTTATTTTTATATTATTTTCTAAGTATTTTTTTTTACTGAGAAGCAAATTCCCCCCCTTTTTTTTTGTAAAAGCAGCATTTAATTAAATTTGAATAATTCATTTTATCTTCAGGAGTACAGTTAAATGATAACTTTCTACTTTTTAAGTGTCCAGAGAATGAATTCTTGGTGGTCAAAAGATACCAGTAAATATCAATATTCCAAAAGAAATATCATATTAATTTTATAAGCCTTTGTTAATTACTATTTAAAATTCTCAAATTATCATGTATAATATTATCAAAAATCCTCTAATGAGATATTAAAATGCTTTCAATATACTGGACATACCTATTTACTTTCTTCAAATCCATAATCTCTACATAACATTATGTTTCTGACTACTGGTTTGCCATTGCACTAAATATTACACCCAAACTCACATAACGAAAATAGATCTTACAGTATATCACAAATCTTATTGTCAATAGATGGCAATAAAACTCTCTACAGTAATTTCTTCCCTCCCTTTAGTTCCAGATAAAATTGTTATAAAACAGTAAGGTTATTTATATCTAAAAAGTTCTGTATTTCTCCCAGTATAATTTTTCATGTCAATGTAGGCCAGCTATGAGGAAGGTATAGCATGGCATTGCTTTATTAACTTTGACACCTTCCCTGTGGATTGAAGAAGTTTTTCTCCAGTGTGAAAAGAAAGACATGTTATTAGTATTCAGATAACATTCCTCCATCAACTAATCTACTTCAAAATATTTGCATGAGATCAAATTTGCTTACCAGTCAGCTACATATAAAATATAATTTACAGTCTTTGGTTCACATTACTGATGTGAAGTTATTTAGAGCACAGAAGAATTATCAGTCATTCTCATTACCAATGCAAGACAGGCACCAAATCCACAGGCACTGTCACTCTGCCTGTACTGTGTTGATTCATACAGTGTTTATTTCAAAAATTCAAATATATATAGTGAACTTAGACTCTTACTGATAAAGTTGTTAGCCCCGAAATTGGAAATATGTCATTTAGACAATTTTGTGAAGTGACAATCTTTTTCCTTTATGAAATTTACACAGTAAGTTTTAGCCTCAGTAAGTTTGAGGTTAGCACATAGTTCCATAAAATGTGTTCAATTACTACCAAAGGATATATACATACTGAAGTGTGTTGAGAAAGATGGATCAGTGGTTAATGGTGCTTGCTGTCAAGCCTGGTGATCTGAGATCTGAGTTTCACCTTATGGAACTCAAATAGTGGAAGGAGAACCAACTTTTACAAGTTGTTTTCTGCCCTTCCTATGTACGTTGTACAGTATATACTGTGGATGTACATCCACCGATGCACACACAACAAATAAATGTAAGATGCAAAAGCATGCTGAAATAATAAGGCAAGTTTGATACCTTTAATTTCTCTTTATATATGCATTTTCAATATAAATAATTGATTAGCTTAACCAGTTGAGAAGCAGCAGTATTCAAGTAATGACCTATACTACTATTAGTATATTAGTATATTAGCACAGTTCTTAGTTCTTCAGAGGCATGAGTTTATGTATTTCTTTGAAACAGACCACATAAAGCTCATGAAGAATGATGACCAAATAGGGAGCCTTCAGTCCTTCTTAGAAGGAGTAACAAAATACTCAAGGGTGCAAATATGGAGACAGTGCAGGACCGAAACTGAAGGAGGGACCGTCTACAGACTATTCCACCTGGATATCCATCCTATGTGCAGTCACCAAAGGTAGAGGTTGATGTGGATGTCAGGATGTACATGCTGACAGGAGCCTGATATAGCTGTCTCCTTAGAGGTCTGCAAGAGTCTGACATACTCAGAGGCAGATGCTCACAGCTAACCATTAAACTGATCATGGGGTTCCAATGGAGAAGATAGAGTGAAGGCTGAAGGAGTTGAGAGGATTCGAGACACCATGAGGAAAGCAACAATCCCAACCAACCAGAGCCCCAGGGTCTAAACCACCAGCCTGGGAGCGCTTAGGGAGGGACCCATGGCTCCAGCTATATATGCAAGGGAGCTATATATAAGTGGGAGAAGAGATCCTTGGTTCCATGAAGGCTGGACGTCGTGGGGGGGGATACTCGAGGGTGGGGAGGTGAGGTACAGGGGAGGGTGGAAGGGGGTACACCAACGTGGAGGCAGGAGGAGGGGGGAAAGGGATAGTGAGTTCCTGGGAGGGAGGGGGGAAATGGAGTAAGGAGAGAACATCTGAAATGTAAAAAAAAAAATTTCCAATAAAAAAAAATAATGAAATAAACTTTGAATGTAGATACTGTAATTGTTCTGATTATCAGAATAATGACCTGAGTCAAAAATATTAATTAGGTAAGATCACTAAGCAAATGGTGTATTGGATTGTTTAGGTAGTCAGCACAATCTATTTTTGTCTTGTCACGAGACTAAGATGTAAAAGGATAACTCCAGAGCTTCTTTGAATTTAGAAAGACAGATTGGGGTGTGGAGCAGTAGTTCTCAATCTGTAGATCATGACCCCTTTGGTGCAGTATATCAGATATCCTGAATATAAGATATTTACATTATAATCTATAGCAATAACAATGTTACAGTTATAGCAATGATACAGGTTTATGGTTTTGGTCACTACAACATGACTTGCATTAAGTGTTCAGAGCATTAGGAAGATTGTGAATCTTTCATTCTTCTGGAGGTTGAGCATTAATAATGTGTTGATGCCATAATTATAGTCCATAAATGAATCACCTACAGACAGTAGATATGTCAAATATTATGTTTTTATATTCACATGGAAAAACAAAGAGTACATAAAACAGAAATTAAACTTTATGTGATTTGTATGCATTCGATAAAGGCCAACAACACTTAGAGACCATGTTGCAGTGAATCTGTACATTAGTAGCCACCCAATTACAAGACTTGTAGCTAATAGGATCTTAGAACTAGAAAATTTTCAGCTGGTGTCTGGGAACTGAAATAAAAGTGAAAGAATAAGTAACATCTTTGCCTAGAGGTTACCTATAGGTATCAGACTATATAACAGACAGGAATCATTCTGACTTTTCAAATTTCCCACTGAGTTTCCCCAAGTGGAAAAATAATTTTCATCTTAACTTTCTTCAAAATAATGTTTGAAATAACATACATAAAATCTAATGTATACAATTTATATTTTTATATACTTTAGTACAATTGTAGGTAAGTTTCATTTCTGATTTGGTTTGAGGAAAAAAAATCATAGAAACTGGTTTAGATACCAAAAGATTATTAGGAATTATATATGAAAAACATTCAGTTTTTTCCATTTCTATATATTTTGTGGTCATAAAAGCAATTTTGAAATTTAAGCAAATTTAAAATATAATTCTGTAATCATAGAGTAAAGAATGCATCATTTTAAATGCAAAAGTATAGGCATCTCTGAACGTATATGTTCCCCAGGAATATAGCTAGAAATTGTCAACTTGTCCATAGAGTAGAACAAAGAAGGTATTCTTGAACATAAGCTTGTGAGTCTATGAACTGCACATCATTTTACTCTACATAAAAATTGCTCTGTGTCTTAAAAGTGGTGGTTTGTGGGTTTGGCAATTGTAAAAGTAGTTTAACCCAGGAGAACTGGTGCCCATTCTGTTAGGCTACAGGAGGAAAGAGCTTTCACATCTGTTCACACTTTGCGAACAGTGGAGCATCACATAAACTTTACATAATGAGAAAACAAAACCTTTTGATGCAGTTAAGACAAACAATATAGTAACATAGGTTATTAGTGTAGCAGAAGAACATATGGCTTGGAATATTCTCTTCTAACTTCTAGATATTTGTCATTACCATTATCTATACTATGTATGATGTAGCAGCAACACTGTTCATAGTTCTCTAAGACAGATCATTTGTCAATTTACATGGAGTTCTCTTTAAATAATGTTTAGCCTTTATTCAGAGAAAAATAAAATTGTCATATGTAACATATGTCTATCATTTTTTACTATTGAAAAACATTGTATCTCTATTTAATCATTACTTTAAAACAATCTCTTAATATTCTAAAATAAATGCTAAACCTCTATCTCAGTGAAATGTGCTGAAAATATGTGCCAAAATTAGGATAGGCTCATACCTGTATGAAATTAGGAAAAAAATAAGACTACTTGGCAAGGTAGTTAGTAAGAAATATTTATTATGCACACAATTGAACTTTTTATGGCTGCTTAAAAGATCTATAAAATTTGCAATATGCTTTCTAGTCAATAAATGGTAACTGAGTTTTGTTTCTTCTTGAAGTAATGAAAGACAAATAATTGAAACTGCAAATATAATAACATATAAATTTAACTCATTTATTTTCATGTTGACATCTATGTTCTTTATATGTATATAAGGTAAAGTAATTAATGTTTTAGAAAAGCAAATTTAAGATTCTCAAATTATGTATAATTGTGATAGAAATAAAATTTCCTAAATACACATGAAAAATAAAACAAATACATTTTACCCACAACAGAAAAATCCCTGGTTATTCATATGTTGAATATCATACATACGCTTTTATTTCTGCATAGTAACAGTAAATTTATCTATGTGTATAACTATCCCTCATTAGAGAGAGGCTCCTAATATTTACACTAAGCTTATGTCAAACTACTGATCCTCTTACTTCAAGTGTTCCACAGGTTGGTTACCAGTATAAACCCTCTCATATCTTCCTCATAATGCTCTTGAGGTAAATAATAGGACTTTTTACTGTATCATATTTTATGATTTTTTAAAAATTTAAGATAAAATATCAGTTAGTAAATATATATATATATATATTATACATGTATATAATTATACATATACATATATATATATATATATATATAAATGTGTGTATGTGTTTGTGAAGTTGTACAACCTTCCATTTTAAAACTATTTACTTAATACTGATAGAAACCCCAAATTAAGACCATTTCCTTTTATTAGACTTTTTTAAAAAACATAATTTCTGCAGGTGGAATAGATCATATAAGCCAAAACTTTTCCAAGATTTTATTAGTTCTTGTCTAGTTGTAACCCTAAACTGTGAAGACATTTCAATGTAATTTCATTTAAATATGTGCTTTCCAGTTTTGTTTCAAGAAAGACACTCTATGAATAGTTTCAATCTCTACTAAGCAGATACAAAACCAAAAAGTTTCTTTGATGAAAGTTCATTAAGAAAAGTGGATGTAAGTCATAGTTGAAATGAAAATAGAGAAACAGAATAAAGGAATAATGTTAGCAAGGCTTACATGGGGCGAATGTGGGATTATGACAAATGTCACAGTAGGAGAGAGCTGACTCAAAGGAAGGGTGTATGAAGCTTATGAAAGCCTACTATAAAGCAATCAGGTAAAATGTAGTTGGAGAGTTGGTCTAGTGCTGCTATGTATTCAAATGCTAAATACTTGTCCCCAATAGCTATTAGCTCCCAAGGAGCAGATGTTCACATACCACACACCAGGCAATGCTGTGTAAACTTTGCTCCCCAATTTAAAGCTATGGGTAAAATAGAAGTGGCTGTAACCAATTACTAGGTAAAATAGCAGTAAGTTAATTTTCAGTTACCAGGATGGAGGTCACAGGTAGGGACCATGAAGAGCAAGAAAAATGAAGAAGATGGAAGGAAGAATGTAGAGAGTAGGAGGGTTCCATTAGACATGATGGACCAAGAGCACCTGTCAGAGGGAAATGGACCCTGAGGACAGGCTGATGAAGCTGAAATAACCCAAAGAGATTCAGATAGCAAGTACTAGAGGAGCACAGCTAGGAAGTAACCAGTCTACCATTAGAAAATTTAATTAGATGTAATTTTCCAGTAATTGTGCTAAAACTGAAATAAATAAACCACAGCCTCATTTGGAAGCTAGCCAGGGATAGAAATACATTTATTAATTTATAGGAGAGGGTAATAGAATACATGTTGTATGAAGTATAATGGGGAGTATATTGGATTTTTAGGGATGAGTTTTCAGTGATGAGGTTGAGCTTTGGGAGAACAGAAAGGTGTAGTGGATGAGTTAAATAAAACTATGTATATATGAAAAAGACATATTGAATCCATAAGTTAGTGAGATAATTTCAAAATAAAACTTTCAAAAGCTTTCAAACAGAATTACTTTTGAAGCTGAATGATCTCACTCCATTTTGGGAAATTAATAATATTAAATTAAATTTGCAGTACAATGCACCAGATGCTTCTCTGTGAGTTTTGATCAGGAAGGCACCAGAAGTCTCCAAAACAATATAGGTTGTAGTTATCACCCTCAGTTACCCACCAAAACTGCATGGTTTAAAGACATTTCACAGACCTTGGCTATCAGCCATAGAGAAAACAGTCTCAAACTGATCAGGCTGCTGAGGAGAAAAGGAACCCAATGCTGGTTCCTTATATTGTAATACTGACCTGCCAGGCAAATATATGTCTGCTAGTCTAACAGTGGTAAGATTGTACAGTGTAATTAACTGCCTTTCTGATAGAATTTGAGAGGTAGTCACACCAGAAAGTTTATGTCTGCTTCTAAAATCCCCACTGAAAGTCCAAGGGAGATTGTTGTCTATAGTGATTTTATTAAGAGGTCAAATTTTATTGTAAATGTTTTTGTGCCACAAAGACAGGCTGTTTTTAACTTTGATCAGAGAAGTCATGTTTTACTGCAGACAGATGTCAAAGTAAAGATATATAAGTGATTGGTATAAAAAAAACTAAGTGTTTAGCCATAATTTGAACATAATTATCAATTTTTTTATCCACTAAGCTTCAATGAGCATCGTATAAAATGACTCAAAAGGAATTCAAGAGCCAAAGAATTGAAGTGCTATGAAATTCTGTATTCTAGAGATGACATGGCTATAGTGCTCATGAGCTCATGTATATATACAGGTGTGTATACTTGTCCAAGTGCTACAAAAGATCAAGCCAGCTGAATTTCACAATATATTATGAAGACTTGACTCAAGCCTCTCATTCTACTGATGAGCTATTAGCAGATGAAGGATGTTGGAAGAGGAAGTATCATTATTCTTTGACTGTACGACTATTGAAAGATTTCTCTTGCTCCAACTTGTGTCTTTATACTCAGACACTTATGGGCAGCACAAATTGGATATAGTGGGTTGTCAAATTTTTTAAAAAGAAGAAGAAAGTGAGGGGAAGTAGTGGGACAGTGACATGAAGTCATTAAAGAGTCTCTTTGAGGGAATATATGATGGTATCATTTGAATGAACATGCTCATATTTCATCATATACACACAGAAAATTCTCATGAATAAATACTGATTTTATTTACTCATTATTATGTCTTTTATTTTTGATATTGTAATATCATTTATACTTCACTCCCTCCTTGTTCACTATCCAAATCCTTCCACATACCCTTCTTCTCTCTCTTTCAACTTTATGGCCTTTTTTTCATTATTTGCTGTTATATCATATACGTATAGTACACATGTATATGCCACTAATACAACCCTCAGTCTGTTTGATGTTACTTGAATCTATGTTTTTGATATGTATGTTGTATATATATGTATATATATGCTGTTACTTGTATATATGTTTTGACTCTATTTGGTATTGGACAATCAAATGGTATAACATGAGGAAGATTATTCCCCATTTTACTTACTTATCTATAATTCTTTGTGTATTGTTAATGCATTGTGTCCACTACATTCACTTTGATATAAAAATAAAATGTGTGTGATCTTTAATTTTTAACTTAATTATCCTTAGGATTATTTATTTTATTTTTTATAACATGTCTCCAGTCAGTGCTGAGGTTGAAGTGGGTTTATTTTTTTCCCAGTCAGCTTTTATACCATTCTAGGTACTTGCAGAAAACAGGGTCAGTTCTTAGATCAAAGACAAAGCAGTCAAACAAGTTAATAAACAAATATAAAACTATGTTTTTCAAGGAGCTATGAATATCAATTTTTATAGATATTATGCATATCAAACAAGACCTATCATTTGGTCTCAATTTTCCTAGGCCTCTGCTTAAATCAAACTCAGCAGGTATTTTAGAACTTCAGTTACTCAGTATTAACAATATTAAAACTTTTAAAAATCATAACAATTTGTAAAATGTAAGAATAAATCAGATGTAGGAAAATAGGGAGGTTTATGAGAAAAAATTATATTTCAAGTTGTAACATATCATTATATTTGTATTCCTCTATTTCTAGGAGGACCAAGAATTTACTCTTTGTTTCAAATGCTTAGCTTGACAGACTCAGGTGAATATAGCAATGACTTCAAATATGAGCATGAATGAGTGAGAATATTATATATACTAATAGTTATAAGTATTATATAATATTATATAAATAATATATAATTCTTACTAAAACAACTGTCTTTGCAACATTTATCTATGAAACAATATACTTGCAATGTACAATATAAATCAAGTATAATCAAACTACAATTAAGTGTTTAAGGTATTTAATAAGCTTTAATCATCTTATACTGCTGAAGTATATATTATTATTAAATATATTGAAAGTGAGAGTATATACTAAATTAAATATAGTGAAATGAGCCTAAAAGTAGCAAACATTTTATATCTTATTAAAGGAAATATGGAACAGAAAGTAACTATTAATCTGTCTTAGTTTCACTCTTCATTTTTTCTACTCTATTTTAATCAGCCCCCACTTTTTGAATGGTAATCTTGAAATTCTAACAATTTTGCCAAAGAAAAATCAGTGTGCAATATATCCTAATTTTATATTTGAGGAAATCTGCTTAATCTGTTAGCAAACATGGCATGTATACTGTGAAGTTAGGATTGCTTAAATCTTTAATTAAATAAAATTTTGTTTTCCAGCTGGAAGAAAACAACATGCTATTGAACTTCCTAAGATTACGATGCTGGAAACAAAAGGTCTGTACTTTAAATCACACAAATGTACACACACACACATACACACACACACTCACTCACCATGCACACATACATGACAGAGATGGGGACTATGATTTATGACACAGATTTTGAGTATGCGATAGCTAACATGTAGAAATAGTACTTATACTTTAAAATGTTGTAAAATTCCCAGATTTTATGATCAGAAAATGTCCCAGATCAACGCCCTAGTGCTGTGATAATCACAGTATGACAAGAGCACCTTAAGAGAAAAGCATCAACACAAAACTTGTAGCCCCTATGGCAGAATACACACAGGTTGCAGTGGTCTGGGCCATGTGAAGTCCCATGGCTTAGAGGATTAGTGAAAACAAGCCTTCATCCCTAATCCAGAAGCCATCTCCAATTGATAATTGCTCACAAAAGTAAAATTAGTTCTCTGCAATGAGTCTCACCAGGTATATGAACTACTCTTAAGAACAGACCCCATGCCCAGGTTTAGATGGCCACACTAAAATTAAATCATCTTGTTTTTGGAGGTTCTTTGTCTCACAATACCTTGTCCAGATTTTTTTCATGCCAATTATTATCTATTATGGGTTTTGTTTTTGTGTTTTTATGTTTTTTCCTCTGTGAACACATATTTTTGTGTCTATATATGCTTTTGCCTTTTCATTGATTCATTTTTTTTCTCTCTCTTTGCTTTGTCCTGTTCTGATTGTAGTTTGTTATTATTCTGTTTTATTTTATTTTGTTATTAGTTCTTAGAAGCCTGCCTGATTTTTTTTATGGGAGGGACAAAAAGGCATGGATTCAGATGGGAGGGGAGATGGGAAGTTCTGAAAGAAGTGAGAAAAAGCATAATCAGAATAATTGTATTAAAAAGTCTATTTTTAATAAATAAAATAAATAAAACCTCAAGTAAGTAGAAAACTGTAGTCCTAGTTTCAAAGAATAATAATGCTTGCTTTAGTTTGGGTTTTACTTCTGTGAACAGACAATTGCTGTGAACAGTAATTGAAGCTGGCTTACAGATTCAGAAGTTCATCCCAGTATCATCAAGGCAGAGCAAAGCTGCATCCAGGCCCACATGTTACAGGAATGAGCCTAGAGCTCTACATCTCCATCTGTAGGAAACTGGGAGAAGACTATCTTCCAGCAGCTAGGAGTATGGTATTAAAGCTCATGCCCACAGTGACACAACCAACTCTAACAAAGCTATATCTCTTAACAGGCCTCTCCCTGGACCAAGCATATACAAATCATCACAATACTCAAATTACCCTAATTTAGACAGTAAAAACAAGCATATTTTAGAAAAGAGTTTATAACTATGAATCCTTAAATTATAAGGTAAACAGAGAAATCTCAACTAACATAGTGGGGAAAAATCCTTGAACAAATTTCAAGATTACATCATGACAAAAGCCCTGAAAAATATGAGTACTTAAAGGAACTAGAGAGATTTTCAGGAATGGTGTCTGATTCCCAGAACCTACATTGGGTAGTAAAACTTAATATTTCTCTAACTTGAGAGGCTCCAAAGATCTCCCTGGAATCTACAAGTACATGCACATACTTTCTGCACACATTTCATACATACATACATACATACTTACATATACACACATATACACACAAACACACACTATTATAACTCCAACTTCAGAGTATTCAGTGATCTCTTTGGAATCTGCAGGTACATGCATGTAGACAATGAATGGGCACATGTCTACACAGACAAATAAAAAAATAAATATAAAACAAAAATGGAAAATAATTAGAGTTTGAGGGAATTTACTGCAGTATCAAAAGCAGTAAGTCTTATTACAGGTGTTCTAATTCACTTTCTGTTGTCAAAAAAAAATAGAGGAAAAATTAGCCTTACAGGTTCATCAAGGGACACCAAAGAAAGTATTCCAGTGAAGAACTTGGCGGCAGGAGCTGAAGCGGAGACTATGGAGATTGCTGCTTCTTACTGGTTTGCACTACTGGTCGGCTCAGCTGTAATTCTCATAGAGTGCAGCCAACCTGCTTGGCGATGACACCACCCTCAGTAGACTGAGTCTCCCTACATAAATTCCCAACTAAGACAATGCCTTACAAATGAGAGTACAGGCCAATTTGATAGATGAAGTTCCTCACTGGACATTCCTTCTTCTCAGATACACATAGATTTGTACCAACTTGGTAAAACTATCAGGGCACAACATATATATTCAATACAAAACTCTCACAGCATTTGTCTACATTCTGGGTAAGAACAGTTTCATTTCCTCCATTCTTATTCAGGAAAATTCAGAAAAACTTGACAAAATAAAAAGACAAAAAATGAAACAAATGAGTTTTATGTAGGAAAAAAAATAATAACATTACCCATATAAAAAGACAGTATGACGTTTTACATTAAATAATTTTAAAACGAAGCATTCAGATACAATAAGCAAAACATACTTATAGTCTATAAAGATCCACTTAAACAAGAAGGAAGGCACAAGTAAGACTGAATCTCACTTATAAAGGGGAATAAAATAGTCATAAGAGGCAAATGGAGGAAGGGAAGGGATAGAAGAGGAGATGGGGATAGGAATGTAGGGCGTTCAGGATCAGGTGTGAGGAGTGACAGGAGAGATGGCTAGGCCTTCCAATATATATGTAGCAAAAATGCAACTTAGTCTTCAGGTGGGTCTCTGACAAGTGCAGTAGGGCTCTCCCAAAACCTGTAGCCTGTCTGTGAGATATGTTTTCTAGCTGTGCTGTCTTGTCTGGCCTCAGTATGAGAGAATATGCTTAGCCTTAAAGAGGCTTGATGTGCCAGGGTGGAGGGATACCCAGCACCCTCTTCAAAGGAGAAAGGGAAGGGAAGGGGGGAAAATTGTGGGACAGAGTGACCTAGAGAGGGCAGTGAAAGGGATGTAAAGTGAATAAGTAAAATAATAAAAAAATAAAATAAAGTAAATAAAACTGATGATTCTGAGAAATATGGATTTCCCCATATAGAAGAATGTAACCAGATCCATGCACAAAAGCAAGAAAAACTGGATTAAAATTGTTGAATTTAACACGAAAACTCCGAAACTGCTAGAGAAAACAATGGGAAATCTAGGATGTTGACATAGACAAGGAGTTTTTGAAAATGACTCACAGAGCAAAGAAAGTAGCACCAAGTATTGACAAATAAGATAAAATCAAATTTTAAAAATTAGCACACCAATGAAGCAGTGACTACATAAGCAGGCATCCTGAAGGAAAGAGCAGTCACCAGACAGTCTTCCGAATGGCACAGTCACCAGAGAAACAGACAGGCTGCAAGACGGGAGAGACAACAGGGAGACAGACTGCCTGATAGATAAGAACAAGAACTCCCTCCCAACTGCACACCAGACAGAATGAAATATCTTGCATCCATTACATATTGCAAAAACTAAACAACCCCAAAATTATATAAAATAATGAATTAATAAACTCAGTGGAAAAGTTTGTTAAAAGGAAATAAAATCACAAATTATAAAGATCTATCCAACCAAGGTTGAGACTGAATCTAGCATAGTTGAGACTGCACGTCTACAGGCCTTACCCTGAAAATATGTTGGTAGTAAATAGTTGACTGTGTAGAGATAATCATTAAATTATTTATTTGTGATATGGCAACTAGTAAGTTCTTCATTTTCCAGAGTGAAAGGCCTAATCGTAGGATTATTAGGGAGCTAAATGGAGTAGTTTACATACAAATTATCAAAAATGTATTAAAAATAAAATTTTAACAAAGACAAGGCTAATTTAACTTGGAAAAAACAAAACAAAACCCAAAACAAAACGGTTGCTTCTAAACTACAATTAAAGCTCCTTTTCAATTCTACTCCAAGCTATCACAATGGTTGTCCTCAAACCAATAAATGATAACAAATGTTGGAAAAGTTGTCATAAAAGAACAATTATTTGAACTTGAAGAGTTTGTACATCTGTAAAGCTACTATGGAAATCAGTACAATGGTGTTCAAGTCAAACCAAAACAACTAAACAAAACAAAAACTAAACAAAACTAAACATGGAATAATCAAATACTCAACTGGAATTCTTTGGTTTACTGAAGAACTTACATTCAACAGACCAGCAAAATATGTACAAATCTGCAAATATTGCTATACCGCTAACAATAGCCAAGAAAAATGGGCTAGCATAGATTCCCATCACAATAAGAATAGAAAGCAAAAATTTAAGTGTGTGTGTATGTGTGTGAGTGTGCTTATGTGTATGTGTGTGTGCATATATCTGTAAATTTTTCACTATAATATGTAAAGGATAGTAAATTAATGACTTTTTCCAGAGAAGAGTATAGAACTCAACTTGATGTTAAATGAACAAAGCTAGGTTCAGTAGAAAAAGTTAATGCATTCTTTCTATTATATTCAGTCTATATTTAAGTGTTTATGGGTAGGTGATGTGATAGAAAGTAGATAGGAAATGTAAAAAAAAATATGAAAAGATCTTAAGTGAGGATGAAGCAAAGAAGTAAAAGGGAATGTGACTAGATATAAAGAGTAAAGAGAACAAAGTTGGGAAGGAAGTGGAGCAATAAGAGAATTTGAGAAGGGAGAGTGTAGGAGATTAGGAATACGTGTAAGTAAAAACATTTAATGATACATATATATACATACATATACATATATTATCATGTATATTACATATATTTATATAAAATGCCATTATGAAAGTTCATAAAATGAATAAATTTCCAAATGTTGCTTAATAGTTAGTGTAACAAATTATAATGTATATTTCTTAGAATTAATTATAGGTTGAATTTCACTTCATCAGTATCACTGTTGTCTAAAAAAAGGCAGGACCATTACAAATAAATGTTCTGAGGACTTAAGAGTGATGGTCTTCCACTTGTTCAACTAACCACACAAGATGATGGAATTATATTGTCAGTAAGTGAAAGCAAAGGTGACAAAACATTTATTGTGTGCTTTGTTTTAGGTTAAATTGGAAGAAAAGAAAATATTTAGATATGGGGCAATGACTCAATTTCCAGGTCTAATTATCTTGTTTCCAAGAGCAGCAGGAATACTGCCAAATTCATCATTAACTTTGTAAAGGAGTTCTTCATAGAAAAAAAAATTGACACAGGACAGATGAAGCAATGAGACAGGTGAACCATAAATATCCCCCAACAACCTATTTTCCATATTGACACACATTTCACCTAAGATGGGGGAGCTTTAATGAAGTTGAAGATGACGGCAAAGTGACTTACCTGACATATGAAGCAATAAGCTTTATTCCCTCTGTGCAACTAAAAGCTTAAAATTACCCATCTGTCATCTCTCTAGCCGGTGGAGACTGTAATAGATGGCAACATGCCATCTTAATTACACAACTATTCCTGTTACTATTGTATATCATGAAGAGTTCAAAACATTATCTACTTACAATAAACAGATCACAGAACAATGATATTATCCATCTATAACTTTGACAATTTTATTTTCCCATAACAATTTTCTCTGTTAATGTATAATTTTAAGAAATGTCATTTACTTTGATTTTTTTTCATTTTTGAATATTGAAAATTTAAATTTATAATTATTATTTATAGATAAATATTTTTTGCCTGTTTGCTGGCACTGTACTTCATTTGTATTGAGAACAAAGAAAGAGTGCTTTAATATTAATTCATGGAATGAACTGTTC
This sequence comes from Mastomys natalensis, assembly GCA_021653895.1. Taxonomy (NCBI): domain Eukaryota; kingdom Metazoa; phylum Chordata; class Mammalia; order Rodentia; family Muridae; genus Mastomys; species Mastomys natalensis. The sequence continues at coordinate 1,369,907 of JAJTUV010000486.1, read as the reverse complement.
ATTTTCAAAGTATTTGTTATGAAATGACTCAAAATATTCAATAGAGTATATCTCCTTCTTTATGCAAGTTTGAGAAAACTGTTTACGGTTTGGTATAGTAGTCTTGGGCTATACAGCAGAATGGACACAGAGAACTGAAACTTTACCTTTGCTTACTTTTCACTCAGTGAATACTATCACTGAAATATTATCTCTAAAACAGTGTATGTGACACAAATGTAGTGAATGAACATTATAAAAACAGATGAGCTTTCCAAAATACATATACAAGAGACCATCTAGACAGAACTCTAGTTATAGATAAAATTGTGTTAAGTCAAAGAGAAGAGAAACATAAAGCACTGAATATTTTCCTAAAAGTTTGCAATCTTGTACAAAGGTGGTGCTGCAGTTTATTGTTTATGGAAAAGAATAGCAACGCCATCATCAGTAGCAAAATAGCCACTGATTCTTTATTAAATCTCACTGTCTTCATTTTCCTTCAGTCAACCACTGCCTCCCTTTTTGTTACCTTGTAAAAGACTAAATTCTTATCATTTGGAAAAAAGATTCAGATGAGTGAAAGTTTCAGTAGAAATTTGTTTAGCAAAGCAAGTTGATGGTATATTCCAGAGACTGTAATAGGTTGATCCACAGTAGGCAGATTATTGGATTTTATACTGTGATGGGTTAATGAGTTTTAGTGAATAAGTTATAAGCTCAGTAGAATATTCATGAAGAATAAGCTTCTTAAATGTAACTTTTTTTAGAAATTTTTTTTTACATTTTTAAGGAGAACCCCCAGGATGTGTGTGTGTGTGTGTGTGTGTGTGTGTGTGTGTGTGGTGTGTGTGTGTGTGTGAAGTACACTGCTAATAATATTATAATGACATGTGACTCTTTGCAGATGCTGAAGTTTTATTGGTATGTATGTGTGGCAACTTGTGCCTGGTGCCTTAGTTTTTGATTTAACTAAGAAAGTAAAGCTATCTTAACTGCATTTTCAAGGAATTTCAAAGCCAAAAGGGCATTGTTAATGTCAGCGTATGTAGCTAACAAGATATAGATTCTATTCTCATTGATTCTGTCACATCTACAACTATGCATAACAGGTTTACTTTAATTATACTATGGAAATATTATAGCTAAGAAAAGTATTGGTTACTTTTCCATAGGTGTGATTACTTGACAGAAACAACTATATTAGTTTGATTTCTGTCATTGTGACAAATACAATATACCAAGAACAACTTAAGGGAAGAAAAAACTTTATTTTTACCTATACTTTCTGGTCAGAGTCCATAATTCAGGAAAACCAGACCAAGAACTGATGTAGAAAACATAAACTAATGCTTTCTACTCAGTGAATTTCAATGTTTCTCCATGGCTTATGCTGAGAGAGCTTTCTTATGATGTCCAGATCCACAACCTAGGGAATGGTGCTGCTCACAGTGTACTGTGCCCTCCACCATAGATATCACTGAAGACAATATCTAACGAACATTCCTATAGGCCAATCTGATTTGAAAATACCCTCAGTTGTGGTTCCTATTCTCAGGTTACTCCCATTTTCACCAAATTGACAATAAAATCTAAGGATGATAACAGTTTATTGGAGGAAACATTTTCCTTTTTCTCCTCCTTTTCCTTCCCTTCCTCCTCTTCCTCCACCTCTTCCTCATTCTATCTGAGCATTTGTTTCAGAGGATTTTGAGTATATAATCTCTATGAACTCAGTTTCTGTGACACTGTAGATAAAAAAAGTCAAATTAAAATTCTGCTACCCAGAAGCAAAGGGTAACACAAGAAAGGGGGCTTGAGCTACAAAAGCAAAAGCCAATGAGCCACCTAAGTGACCTACTTCTTTCAACATTTCCAAGCCAACCAAAGTAGCACAAACAGCTGGAGAATAGGAATTCAAAACATAATCTTGTGGAAGACATTTCACATTCAAACCCTGCAGCTAGTATTGTAAGTTCAAATACAATTCCTTTACATAGCTTCTTAAATAGCTACAATGGCCTCTCAGAAGTATATAAATAAAAGATTCATATCCATAAAGTTATTTTACAGGTTCTCAAAATGAAGTATTCTCTTTCTATTAAAACATATAGAATCTATTTGCAACCAGTAAGAGCCATAGTTTAATGCACAAAAATAGAGTTGAATTATTTTGTACATCTATCTTAGTTTGCTTTCTACTGCTGTGATAAAGATCATTTCCAAAAGCCACTTGTGGAGTTGAGTTGATTTGACTTTAGTTTACAGTCCAGCATCAGGGAATATCGGTGCAAGAATTCAAGTCAGAAACTTGGAAGGAAAACTAGCATAGCCAATGGAAGATTGCTGCTTATAAACTTCTCCATGGCTTGCTCAGGTAGCTTCTTATGCACTATAACACCACCTGCTCAGAGATGCTACTACCCCACATCAATCCAGAGTGAGGAAAACATCTCAGAGATGAGGCTCATTCTTCCCAGATGATATTAGTTTCTGTTCAGTTGAGAAAAACAAACCACCAACATCATTGTATGTGAATGAATTCTTATATATTCCTTTATTCTGAGATAGTAATTACTAGTCTTGGGGAAAGAAAAAGTTTTATTAATATGATCAAACTATATTAATAGATCAATCTTCAGAAGTCTATAAGTTGAAGAACTGCAATGATACAAATTTTATAGCAGTAGTTCTCAACTTTCCTAATGCTGAGACACTATAATAGAGTTGCTCATGTTTTGATGACACTCAATGCTAACTTACTTCCCTTGCTACTTTATAACTATAGTTTTGCTACTATTATACATTGTATGTAAATATATAATATGAATAATACCTGATATGCAACTTCTGTGGGGTTCCAACCTACTGGTTGAGTGAGACCCACTAATTAAATGATTTAACATAGCACTACACATATAAAGGTACCAACATAAAAAAACTTAATTAGTTGACTTACTGCTCTAGCTACAACTTCAAGTAAAACTGAATAGGGATACAGAGAATGGCAGGCTATACTGGTCCTGATTTTAATGGAATTGCTTTGGGTTTCTCTTAATTTAATTTGATGTTGGTTAAAGCTTGATGTAAATTATCTTTATTATATTTGGATATGTTCCTTGCATTCTTAATCTCTCCAACACTTTAATCATTAAGGAGTATTGGAGTTTGTCAAAGGCCTTTTCAGGTTTTAGTGAGATGATCAGGTGTTTTGTTTTTCAGTATGTTTATATGAAGAATTGTATTGACAGATTTTCTTCTGTTGAACTGTACCTGTATCTCTAGGATGAAATCTATTTGACTTGTTTATTTTCTCTTAAGAACCAACTCTTTGTTTCGTTGATTCTTTGTGTTGTTCTCTGTGTCTTTTTATTGGATAGTTGAGTTTATAGATATTGAGAGAAATACATTAGCAATGATTACTAATCATGTAATTTTATTGGTGTTGTTGTGGGCTTGTGTGTGTTTGTGTGTGCGTGTGTGTGTGTGTTTGTGTGTGTGTGTTTCTCTTCTTTTGTTTTTTGGTACTGTGGGATTACTTATTTCCCACATTATCACGGTGTACCTATCCACCTTGATTTGGAAATTTCCTTCTAGTAACTTCTTTAGGCTGAATTTGTGGATAGATGTTGTTTAAAGTTTAATTTATGATAATATATCTTGTTTTTTCCCATCTAAGGTGATTGAAATTTCACTTTGTTATGTAGTCTTGAATGGCATCTGTTATCTCTTAGAGTCTAGGAGATTTATTGAGGACCTTCTGGCTTTTAGAGTCTCCACTGAGAAGTTCAGTGTAATTCCAATAGCCTTTACATGATGTTTAACATTTTCCCTTTGCAGCCTTTAAACTTCTTTTTATGTTTAGTGTTTTGATTATTATGTGAATTGAAGACTTTGTTTTCTGGTCCAATCTATTTGGTATTCTGTATGCTTCTTTCACTTTATCACATGTCTTTCTTTAGGTTAAGAAATTTTTTTTACTATGATTGTGTTGAAAATATTTTCTAGGTCTTTAAGCTAGAATTCTTTCTTTTTCCCCTATTATTCTAACTTTTGTCTTTTCATAGTGGTCTGGATTTTCTGGATGTTTTTATTCTGAGAATTTTTGTGATTTAACATTTTTTTTGTAATATGTCTCTATTTTTTCTAACATTTCTTCAACACCTGAAAATTTCTCTTCTGTCTCTTATATTTTGTTGGTGATATTTGCATCTGTAGCTCCTGTTTGTTTGCATTTTACGGGATAATATCCAAAATATGTGAGTAACTTAAGAAAATGAACGTCAACAAACCCAACAAATTATTTAAAAAGAAATATAACCTAAGCAGAGAACTCTCAACAGATGAAACTCAAATGGCTGAGAAAATGGTTCACAAAAATTCTGTGCATCTCACAGGAGATTATGTAAAGAGAAGGACCTCATAGTGTAATAATAGTGAAATAATTTCTTAGCACTTCTTCAAAACCCAACTTTTTTAATGAAAAGATTATATGGATAGCTATAATAAAAAGCCAAAGGTAATTGTAATTTGGGGTGTTAACTGGAAATAGAAAACATAAAGAGGGAAAAAAAAAAAAGGAAAGAGGCCTAGAGGTTAAAAATGAGAGCATTAAATATTTTTTTTTTATTGGAAATTTTTTATTGTAAATTTTTTATACATTTCAGATGTTCTCTCCTTACCCCATTTTCCCCCCCTCCCTCCCAGGAACTCACTATCCCTTCCCCCCTCCTCCTATCTCCACGTTGGTGTACCCCCTTCCACCCCCCCTGTCCCTCACCTCCCCACCCTCGAGTATCCCCCCCCACGACGTCCAGTCTTCATGGGACCAAGATCTCTTCTCCCACTTATATATAGCTCCCTTGCATATATGTGGAGCCATGGGTCCCTCCCTAAGCGCTCCAGGCTTGTGGTTTAGACCCTGGGGGCTCTGGATGGTGGGATTGTTACTTTCCTCATGGTGTCTCGAATCCTCTCAACTCCTTCAGCCTTCACTCTATCTTCTCCATTGGGAACCCCGTGATCAGTTTAATGGTTAGCTGTGGGCTTCTGCCTCTGAGTATGTCGGACTCTTGCAGACTTCTAAGGAGACAGCTATATCAGGCTCCTGTCAGCATGTACATCCTGACATCCACATCAACCTCTACCTTTGGTGACTGCACATAGAATGGATATCCAGGTAGAATGGTCGGGTCTCTTCTTCAGTTTCTGTCCTGCACTGTGTCTCCATATTTGCACCCTTGAGTATTTTGTTACTCCTTCTAAGAAGGACTGAAGCCCCCCCTACTTGGTCATCACTCTCATGAGCTTTTATGGTCTGTGAGTTGTATCTTGGGTATTTCAGGCTTCTGGCTAAAATCCAATAATCAGTGAGTTGAATACCATGTATGTTCTTTTGTGATTGGGTTACTTCACTCAGGATGATATTTTCTAGTTCCATCCATTTATATATGAATTTATCGAATTCATTGTTTTTAATAGCTGAGTAATATTCCATTGTATAAATGTACCACATTTTTTGTATCCATTCCTCTGTTGAAGGGCATCTGGGTTCTTTCAGTTTCTGGCTATTATAAATAATGCTGCTAGAACATAGTGGAGCATATGTCCTTGTTATGTGTTAGAGCATCTTCTGGATATATACCCAGGAGTGGTATAGCTGGGTCCTTCAGGTAGTGGTATGTCCAATTTTTCTGAGGAACCGCCAGACTGATTTCCATAGTGGTTGCACCATCTTGCAATCCCACCAACAATGGAGGAGTGTTCCTCTTTCTCCACATCCTCGCCAGCATCTGCTATCACCTGAGTTTTGATTTTAGCCATTCTGACTGGTGTGAAGTGGAATCTCAGGGTTGTTTTGATTTGCATTTCCTGATGACCAAGGATGCTGAACATTTCTTTAGGTGCTTTCTTGGCCATTCACATTTCCTCAGTTGAGAATTCTTTGTTAGCTCCTTACTCCATTTTTTAATAGGGTTATTTGGTTGCCTAGAGTGTAATTTTCTTGAGTTCTTTATATATATTGGATATTAGTCCTCTATTGGATGTGGGATTGGTAAAGATCTTTTCCAATCTGTTGGTTGCCGTTTTGTCCTATTGACAGTGTCCTTTGCCATACAGAAACTTTGCAATTTTATGAGGTCCCATTTGTCAATTCTTGATCTTAGAGCATAGGGCCATGGTGTTCTGTTCAGGAACTTTTCCCCTGTGCCTAGGTATTCGAGGATCTTCCCCACTTTCTCTTCTATTAGTTTCAGTGTGTCTGGTTTTATGAGAGGGTCCTTTATCCACCTGGACTTGAGCTTTGTACAAGGAGATAGGAATGGATCAATTTGCATTTTTCTGCATGCGTCCTCCAGTTGAACCAGCACCATTTGTTGAAAATGCTGTCCTTGTTCCACTGGATGGTTTTAGCTCCTTGTCAAAGACTAAATGACCATAGTTGTGTCTTCACACACAATGGGTCTTCAACTCCATTCCACTGATCTTCCTGCTGTCTCTGTACCAATACCAGGCCGTTTTTATCACTACTGCTCTGTAGTAAAGCTTGAGTCAGGGATGGCGATTCCTCCAGAAGTTCTTTTATTGGTTGAGAATGGTTTTCGCTATCCTGGGTTTTTTGTTGTTCCAAATAAATTTGAGAATTTCTCTTTCTAGTTCTTTTAAAGAATTGAGTTGGTATTTTAATGGGGATTGCATTGAATCTGTAGATTGCTTTTGGCAAGATGGCCATTTTTACTATATTAATCCTGCCAATCCATGAGCATGGGAGATCGTTCCATTTCCTGAGATCTTCTTCAATTTCTTTCTTCAGAGACTTGAAGTTCTTGTCATACAGATCTTTCACTTGCTTGGTTAGATTCACCCCGAGGTTGGCTCATGAATTTTAGATTTTAGCTATGATTTAGTTTTCTTTTCTCTCTCCTGGGTATTGATTGCCCTCTATTCTTTTATTTTTCATTATTATTCTCTCTATTTTTTTTCATCTGAATGTTGTGATATTTTAGGACCTTTGTGATTCACTAGAAATGATCAGTCCAATATATTGGTCATGTACCTAAATATTAAAACAACCCAATTGTTATATTGAATTAGTATCATATAGTATTGTACTAAATGGTGAAAAAAATAACTTCACCATTGGAACAAACATTGAATGTATTTATCAGAGTAAGAATTGGAAACTAGTAAAAATGGTAAAAAATTGCTTTGGAGTACTAATATATTTTTATTCTATGTGAATATATTAAAATGGACAAAAACTATAGTCACCTAACCTTGTGTTCCTTGATTAAAATAAATAAATTTGTGTCTTTATCAATATGTTCCAAATTTCTTTATTACATCTTTCTAAGAAAATTTTGCAAGAATTCAGCTATGCTCCCAGTGTTTGGAAAGTAAAGTGTCTTCCCCTATACACTTTGATGTTTGACATCTTTAAAAAATATAATTGGAATATCTAAGTCAAGAGTTCTAGGGCAGGAGTGCCTGCAAGGTGTTGGCCTAGTGCAGTTTACACCTTGGGGACACTGCTTTGAGCCAGAAGAAGAGATGTTTGGTTTTCACAAGCCAAAGATGTACCAAAGTATAGAGGGCTGCTGTATATGTAGAGACAAGTCCTTCAGCTCTTGGTTCACGGACAGTAAGCATTATGCAAAGGACTTCCAGAGCTGTTTTGGGTTGCATGAGACTCGCTCAGGAGACATCTGCAAAGCCTGTGTGCTGCTTGTGAAAAGAGGGAAGAAGCTGCCGCAGGATCAAACAAACAAACAAACAAAAAAAAACAAACAAACAAACAAAAAACTGGAATCATGTGGTAGATGCAGAGCAGTCCTCAGTCTAAAGACAACATTGAAACCAAAGAAAATGAAAACTCTAACTGGAAACAGGAAGAAAAGCAACCAGATCAGTAAACTGCAGAAAGAATTTAAGTGCCACAATTCTGATGCTCACAGCACCACCCAAGTGCCTCTTCAGCCCAGTCTCCATGCTACAGTAACCAGTCAGATGAGGGCTCAGATACAGAGATGGCTTCCGCTCTAATAGAACTCCAGCTTTTTCCTTCTTAGATCTGATCTACGGGAAAAGACAGAAAATAAGATGTGGAATCATCTATAAGGGCCATTTTGGGATAGTCCTCATCAACACTCATCTCTTCAAGCCTCGCTGCAGCAGTAAGATGGGCCAGCACCTTGCCCATCTCCCTCAGGAGTGGTGAACTGAGGTTCATTTTAGAAGGGAACGAAGAGCGGTTTAAACTTTGAAAAGACAACAAAACAAACTGACCCTCCTATTTTTAACTTGGATATCTGCTATTCTGCCAAAAGACATTTTCTAGAGTAGTTTTCAATGGGTTACTGTCCTTACCCTTCATCCAGCAAACTCTGAAGCCAGTCTCTTGCTTACTGCAAGAAAAAGAAGTGTACATAATATTCATGATGCTGAGTATTTCTTAGGAAAGCTGAATGTTGCTGTAAAGAACACTTTAAGTCTTCTTTTTCCCTTCTTCTTCTTCTTCTTCTTCTTCTTCTTTCTTCTTCTTCTTCTTCTTCTTCTAAATACCCATTAATGAATGGAGTTAGGGGAATTCAGGGAACAGAGATGGAATTTGTTGTGTGAAAAAAACATATGTAGTTTAGTCTTTCTGTGGAGAGGCAGTGGTTGGGGCATTTTTAAATGGCTGGCTACTTTTGTTTTCCCTCAATGTTAATTTGTCATAACCCAGTAGCATGACCTGTCTCTAGAAGGTAGTTAAAATTTTTTAAATGCTAATGGGTTGCCAAGGTTCTGAGATTCAGACCTGTACTATTGATTATTAAGCAGGACAGACTGAGCTTTTGCAAATAGCTTGAAGGAGGAAGCAATTTTGAACACACAAGTAGCACCAAGTCACCTCCCTTTATCTTCATATTGATAAAAGACTATGTTGATCTTTTAAAACAGAACAGATCTTCTCTAGAATGGGCAAGGATCTATAGGGATAATACCAAAGCATCACCACAAAGTAGAGAACACATGTGATTAGAAACTATTAATCAGAATGTGTAAGTCCTGGGGATGCATGGGGCACATTTGATGCTGCTTGGGACACCATGTTTCTTAGAGGGCTTACAGTATGTAAATTATGGTGTTAACACGACTGTTGACTGTTTGGGATTCACTGCAAATCCCATGATTCAGTTCTAGCTCTGGATTATCTCAGTTGACTTTTGTGTAGGTTTTTTTCCTTGTCATAGACCTTATTAGAGTGTGGGGTTTTGTTGTTTCATTGTTTCCTCAGACTATTTAAAGTTGACTAGAAGAGAAGAGTTGTGTGTTGAGGCTAAGTTGGTTGGTTGGGTTGTGTTCTTAAACATCATGATAGCTGATAGCTGAACGGAGCACCACACTCTAGATTTCAATGATTCTGTTGGCTTCTCAGTGGAACCCAACTGAAGTTGTCCTAATTGCCTCTTCTCAAAGTTCATGAAAAACAGTAGTGCCCACTTTAGACCTCATAGAGGAGGTGTCCGTGGCTGCCTTAGTATTCTGTTCATTATGATTATTTTAGAACTGGATTTTAAAAGTCTTTTAGAGTTTCACAACAAGGAGTAGCCACAGTTTGTGGTGTTCTATAATTTTACATTGTGTATTTCTTCCTTTTGAGAAAAACCTACCTAGTACAAGCTACCATGTGTACAGACTGCCCAATGAGTGGGTCCTTTCTCCACAACCCTGGTATGTACAGAATCCAGCCATTATCATTCTCATGTGTTTACTTTAAACATGGGAAATTTTTTTTTGTTTATTTTCGCTGCAGTATTGGTGGTACTTGGATGGATCATTTCTACTTCCTTATTTATTTATTTATTTATTTATTTATTTATTTATTTATTTATTACTAGACCTAAACCACAGCCTTCTCCCCTCCACTCTCTGCTTGTAGGGTGTACTGTATGTAGTCATGCACTTTATATTAATATATTAGAAATCTACAGATCTGTTTTGAACTTTTTATAATATTGGATACTTATAATAATCAAAACTTTTACTCTAGTGTATTGAATAAATTTAGTCTTATTAGAAAATTTAAAAAAAAAAAAAAGAATTCTAGGGAATAGAGAGATAGGCCACCACAAACAGAATTTAATCCCTTCCAGTTGATATTGTTCAGTTTTCCCCATCAAGGTACTAACAACCTTCTTTAACTCCAGTTATAGGACACTGGGCACTTTTCTGATCTGTCTCAGCACCTGCACATACATGGTATACACTCACACATTAGGGTACATACATGAGAGAGAGAGAGAGAGAGAAGAGAGAGAGAGAGAGAGAGAGAGAGAGAATATTAAAATTTAAAAAGAGAATTCTGCATTTTTCTTACCATCATGGACTAAGAGTTGACCACAGGCTCTCTAGCTAACACTTGTTCTCTTTTTCATAGAGTTCAAGCCATAGACCTCTGGGACATGAGATAGAGATAGGATAGAGATAGAGAGAGATAGAGATAGAGAGAGAGAGAGAGAGAAGAGGAGAGAGAGAGAGAGAGATAGAGGAGAGAGAGAGAGAGAGAGAGAGAGAGAGAGAGAGACTGCCTAGGGTGTTATAGTCCTGAATCTTCACTTCCTTGAATCCTCCAGATAAATTTGTGACCCTGTCTAGTGTTTCCTCCATGCCCATTGACAGGCAAGGCAGGCTAAATAAAGTTGTTGTACATCCTATTGCACTGTTTGCAAACACTGAAAAATTGGACCATCTGTAGAATTTAAAAGGTTTGTATTTCCAATTCTGTCACTATAGATATGGCAGCTACATCTTATAATAGAGTTTCTTCCTTGGCATTGAAGGTTGACTTGCTTTTCCTCTTTCCAAGCCCCATATTACTGTCTCTTGTTATAGTGTTATATACATTCTCTTTGTTCTTCTGCTTCCAGGCAAAATGTCATCCTCAAGCTTTCTCTACCAATACAACCCTTCTTTAGGGTTAGTTAGTCTCCACCAGATCCTTTCCTGTATCTGTTTTTAATTCCTTTTAAAATCATCATAGGCTTACTAGAATAGGAACAAAGCAGTCTAAGTCTTCTACAGATTGAAGTAGTACAGAGTGTTATGTTCTACATTACTAATTAAAATGTATAATATACAACTTTAATTTACTATCTTAGTATATTACATAAAATTATTATCCAGATAAATAAGTGTTTATAATATCTATTCAGTTTTCTCTATTCATGTTACTTATATTTAAAGAAATTAATTAAAACTATTTATGGACCAAAGATTACTTGATATCATCTCTTCTGTATACTTTCATTTTAATTATTTAAAACACCACAAACAAGGCAACTTGTAGAAAAAAATCATTTAACAGGAGCTTATCATATGACAAAGTAAAGCCATAATGCTCATGAAAGAGAGTAAGTACAGCAGGAAGGCATCATTGTTGCTATAACTGGGAGCTTCCATCTTATCCAAAAGCACAAAGATGAGAAACGAGACCTAACTGCAACTGTAATGGAGCATTATGAACCTAAATTTCCCCTTCCAGTGACATATGTGCTTCAACAAAGCTAAACCTCTTAACCCTTCCCAAACAGACAGTTTGCATATCAGTCACAGGAAAGTTAAAACAACACGTGATCTCCCATATCCTAAATGTTCTTTCTAACACCCATAAAATCAGTCACTCACACAAGAAAATAAACATTATAAATTCACTCAGTCAAAATTTCATATGACTGAAGAGTTTCTTTACATGCATTTGCAACATTGAAAACCCCAACACATTATCATGCAAAAGAGCCAAAGAGATCTTTTTTATACATAATTAGGGATGTTCTGTGCATGAAAAAAATAGCATAATGAAATTTTTATTCAGATTTTTCTTTTAATTTACCTATCTACTTTGTACACATCTGTAATTATGAAAATATACAGTGTCTTAGTCACTGTTGCATTTCTGTGAAGGAACACCATAACCAAGGCAACTCTTATAAAATAAAGCATTTCATTTAAGACTTGTTTACAGTTTTGAATTCTTATCCATTATCATAATGGCAGGGAGTAAGGTGGAAAAGCAGGTGTGATATTAGAGATGTACTTAATAGCTACTACTTGATCTACAAAAGAAATAGATACTGTGCCTGGCATGGGCTTTTGAAACCTCAAAGTCCACCCCACTGATACAATTAGTCCAAAAGCCATACCACTCAATCCATTTAACCTATCAAAGATTACATTCCCTGGAGACTAACCATTCAAATATATAAAACTATTGAGATAATTTTTATACAAACCCTCACATTCTACTCCCTGGACCCCTTAAGCTTGCAGCTATATCAAATGAAATAATGAATCCAATCAAACTTCAAAACTTTCCATAACTATCACAGTCTCAACACTGTTTAATGTATAAAGTTTCTGTGACTCATGGCAATTTCTTAACTGTAAGACCTAGTAAAATTAAAATAAGAAGGTGGGTCACATAGTGCCAACAAACAATGTCACAGAATATACATTACCATTCCAAAAGGAAGGAAACCGAGCATAGTGGAGAAACAATGATGTCAGACTATTCTTCTGACCTCTAACCACTTTCAGCTTTGTTGACTGCCACACATTTAAGCCTATAAGGGATTATTTTTTCAAACATACAGATATTTCAAATATTAAACCATAAATATATCAATGCAATATACATATACAATGGCCACATTAAATTTAACACAATATACCTAGTTGTTTTACTACTTGACATTTATTATCTTCATAGCAGGAAAGCATTAAGAAATAACAAGTGAGTGAAAATTGGTTTTCTGAAATCACCAATTTGTTTCTTGACACTTAGAGTAGGATGCTGGTAAGTAAATTAAATTGTTGAGATTATGCTTTCTGCAACAAATCTGCTGACAAATATTTTTCAAACAAAATTTCTTACTGTTTAATATTATTTCTTCTTCTTTTTTTACAATTAACCATGTTGTATACAAAGTATATTTCAAATGGTTGAAAAATGTCAATTACTTTATTAAATTTTCTTAAATTCTAGCATAAAGTAGAAATTACGAGGCTGGATATATTATAAATTTGAATGTATAAGCACAACATTGTTTTGATTCTTGGAGCCTGGCTCAAGTATGAAAACACAAGTCTAAAGAGATGTCATAATGTAAGTGGAACTGGAAAATGTCATCCTGAGTGAGGTAACCCAGTTACAAAAGAGCAACCATGTATGCACTCAATGATAAGTAGATATTAGACCAAAAGCTCAGAATACCCAAGATACAATTCACAGACCACATGAACCTCAAAAAGGAATACCCAAGTGTGGATGCTTCAGTCCTTCTTAGAAAGGGGAATAAAATACTCATGGGAGGAAATATGGAGACAAAGTATGGAACAGATACTGAAAGAAAGGCCATCAATAGACTGTCCCATCTGGGGATTATCCCATATACAGACACTAAACCCAGACACTATGATGGAAGCTAAGAAGTGCTTGCTGACAGGAGACTGATAGAGCTGTCTCCTGAGATAGTCTGCTAGAGTCTGACAAATAAAGAGGCAGATCCTCACAGCCAACAATTGGACTTAGCATGGGGTCCCCAGTGGAAGAACTAGAGAAAGGACTAAAGGACTGAAGGGTTTGAAATCCCATAGGAAGAACAACAATATCAGCCAACTAAATCCACCCAGCCCCCCCCGCCCCACCAGAGCTCCCAGGGACTAAATCACCAACCAAAGAGTACAGATGGAGGGACCCATGGCTCCAGCTGCATATGTAGCAGAGGATGGCCTTGTAGGACATCAAGGGGGGGGGGGGGAGAAGCCCTTGGTCCTATCCCATCTATCCTCCTCCTGCTTCTATGAGGATGTGCCCCCCAACCCCCCCACTCCCACCTCCCCACCCTCAAAATTCCCCCACACTCGGCATCCAGCCTTCATGGACCAAGGATCTCCTCTCCGCCTATGCCAACAGGGCCATCCTCCCTTACTGATATAGCTGAAGCCATGGGTCCCTCCCTATGTGCTCCCAGGCTGGGTGGTTCAGACCCTGGGAGCTCTGGTTGGTTGGTATTGTTGCTCTCCTCATGGGCCTCAAACCCTCTTCAGCTCCTTCAGTCTTCTTCTAACTCCTCCATTGGGATGAATGTACACCAAGTATCTGTCCGCCTGATGCGTGTAGAGCCCAGAAGATGGCACCAGATCTTCAGAAACTGGAGTTTCACGTGTTTGTGAAGCACTGTAGTGAGGCTGGGAACGATCCTATTTCTGTGTTAAGAAGCAAGTTCTCTTTAGCATTAAAGTACCAACTGGTAATCAACTTCCTATACAATATATTTTTATCACATCATGTAGCCAAAGCACTGAAGATTTTGGGACCCACAGTGTCAGCCACAATGAAAGAAACTGTGCACCTATTCTGTGTTTCTTAAGCTTTCACTTCATGCGGTCCGTAAGAAATGTTACTTTTATGTGAAGAAGCTAACACTGTAGTGCAAATATAAAAATATATAATAAATAATATTAAATTATATATAACTAAATATATAATGAACCTACATAACAGAATTAAACAAAATAAGGAACAAATAGAAGCTCAAATTTTACCTGCTATGATTTATGAGAAGGGAGTGAAATGAATCAAAGGTAAACATACACATAATACTTTCAATTTAAAAGACATCTCAGATATCTGGTTAGAGAAAGTTAATAAATAAAAGTGTCTCCATGTAGAGGTGGTAGTGTAACAACAGAATGGCATGCTGTCTTCTTTCTGATCCACTCTGCTTCTCCGTTTCTTTGAGGAGTAATCCCATGAGATTAGATGCTGCGCTCCCTAGCACATTACCTTAAATTAGAAAAAAAAAACATTCTCTTGCTTACAGTTTTTATAAATTGTTTGAGAAAGCCAACCTAGTTTAGAAACATAGAACAGGATTATGTACAGTTAACCTGGGATTTAAACACGAATAATATTTGAAGAGTCAAACCTTTCTTAATTAGTCAGTATTAGGACGTGAAATAAATTTGCAAACAGCGCCGGGAGGCTAGAATGCCTCATGAAGATAGCTGCAGGACTTCTCCTTTTAACCATACAAGGAGTATATTTAGAATTCTCTTCCTGAAGTCACTGCTCTATCTTTATAGGAACCATAATTACTAAAGACAAAATCCTGTCTTGATTTTGCAAAACTGACAGAAATATAATACTGATATTATATGTTACATAACCATGAAATCATCTTTCAGTCAACATTGTTTATTGATGTTAATACTAAAACACTTTTTTTTTTTTTGCTTCTCGAGCCTTTGTACTCTCAAATACTTTACATTTACATTCCTTTGTCCATACCAGTAAGCCATGCACCAATATTTTACAGTGCCTTTTCTTCCACATCTTTTCTATTATGACATAATAATGGTATCTAAAGCTACATGAATTAGCATTCACAAAATTCAGTGTGGTTTAAATTCTTTTGTGAAATAAATAGAAGTGTGGTTATACTTGTTTTCAGCAGCTAAGAGTCTTTTGTATATTATTGATATTTTGCTACATATAAAATCACTTGCTCTATTAATACTACAGCATGGCAAACATAAAACCCCAGTGATATTTCTAATAAAAAATAAATTAATACCTGTTACATCCTCTTTCTATGTGAGTCCCATTGAGTCTTTGTGAGATTATAGATGTCTGTATTTCATCAAATAATGAAGTCAATTTAGATGATTCAGGAAACTGAGTTTTAAATACTCTGTAATCAGATTATTATAATTGATTTTGTTTTAACATATGTGTTTTACTTTATTTTAGCCATATTTATTAATTAATATGGTCATAGTATAAATTAGCTCAGAATACTATTCATTCAGAACTCTGGGCACTACCAGCACCACTGTACAGTCATTTACCTTCTTGTGACAAATATTGTACTCTTCTTTCCCCTCAGAAGCATATCATAGAAATAATTGTCCCAAATGAGGGTCATATAAACAAAATCCTACTATATCAGTCTCTCCATTCTTATCTCTTTAGAAGAGCCCCACATACCAGGACTCTGCTTTAAATGACAGAGCTTCAATATCATTCTATTAATAGAAGTCACTCTCTTATATCCAACCACCTTTTAATTAGCCATTTAGATTTAACCATATTTATACATAATGATAGACAGTTTTATGAGGACCTTAAGGTATCCACTTCTGAGATCCTCTCTAGCCCCAAAAACATTGATTAATTCATTCCTTATATATCCTTTACAATATATTCTGTTGCAACCAAAAAATAAGGTTGAAGAAATGTATTATAGCAGTCTCTCTAATGTTTAGAAGAAACACTATTATATGAGAGTACTAATAAAGTTTATATCTATCTACTGTATCATATAATTTATGAGGAATAGTTAGCAAAGTAGAAATAATAATAGAAAGTTATCAAGTGGTTTAATATCTATAGTCTTGAGTTGAATGTGCATATATGTGGGGCAGTGGATTGTGCCACCACACAGAAGAATTGGTAAGGTTATAGCAAAATTCAGAACACTGAAACAGCTCATAACTGAAAACTGTAGGAGTTCATACTAGCTCCAGACCAGGTTCCTGTCCCTGAGCACATGACCATGACACATCACTAAAAGGACCATGATACCCAGTCATGTAGCGCACAGCCAAGTGTTCTTCATGGTAATGAGGTATCTAGCAGCCTCAAGTGTTTAGTCAATCAGCATCTCTTCCTAGTCATCTCTTCCTAAAAAATGTATTAAATCTCTGGTTCACCCTGAGTAAGTCATATGAATCCTCATCTGCCATGAATAAAGAAGTTTGGATAAGCAAGGATTGTTTCTTTCATCAATGACCACCTTGGGGAAACCTAAGACCAGAGCAGTACCTAAGTCTCAAGTAGAGAGCCTATCTTCCAAACCCTCTGCACCAGCAGCGTCTGTTTGCACAGGTATTTGAGAACCACAGCCTCCATCCCAGCTCTTGCCTTTTCTCACCCACTGGGAAAAATACAGTCAAGGATGCTCCAGCACTTCAGCGGCAAGGAAGTAACAGAGCCTAGTGTCTTGCATTTCGCCTCCCCAAGTGTTGTATAGGCTGTGTCCTGACACCCCAATGGTGAGGCAAACATGCAGACCCACATGTAATTGCTTTTCAGAATAATTTTTTAGGTCATAATGTATCATCTTCCTCTTTCTTTTACTACCACTAAACTCTTCCATGTACCTATACATTATATATAAATATATATGTAAATATACATACACAACACACACACACACACACACACACACACACAATATATATATATCCTTAAACAAATATGGATAAAGATTTTGTGAAGCTCTTCCTGGAGTAGACTTTTATCTTGCCCCTAACATACCTCAGTTGCTAATTTCTTTTCTGAGAACATGTTAATATTTTATATTGCATATTTATGCTTTTGTTTTCTGCCATTCTGTAATGGTTAGCAGTCTATGCCTGAATTGCAATGAACAAATATATGCATTTCAAGGACTAGCAGTTTAAATGAATAATCACACAGAGAAATTAAATGACACTTGAAAATGATAGAAAGAAAAGTCTTAGGTACTGCCAGACATCAAGAACCATGAAGACTTCCCTACTAAAGTAGGGAACAAGTCCCTAAAAGTGATAGATACTACCTCTTGTTAAAGATTCATGTAGTGCATGTGAACTACCTATGTAAAAGATCTGATGTTGTGGTTCTCTTTCCAAGATAAGAAATAATGATTTTTAAGCCAAGACTCTAGTCCCCACTAAAGAAATTTGCTAGCCTTGGAGATGTACTCTCATAGCTGACAAATTTTTTTAGAAACATTTCCATAATTCTCAACATTATATTTCAGTTAATCTTGTTGCCACCTACTTGTTTAATGAACATTATAGAATGAGCACCTTGAGAAGACATATTTAACTTCTCCAGACTTTGTTCTGAAACAGTTAAGTAATCATCCTGTTTTGTCATGGTGTTGAACATGAGCCACATTGCAACAACATAAATGTGGAGCTTGAGGTGAGTGACATGGGAAAAGAACATTGTTATTGGAGGGCTCTGTCATCTTCACATGTCCTCAGAGAGAATCATGTACAGAATGCACCATTTCTTAAAGATTTACATTTCCATCTACACATTTTCTCATTACCCTCAACAAATTACTTTAGCACGTCTAAAATGCCACCCTACTAGAAATGAATTCTCTTTCTTCCTTTGTTTCTTTTCAATCTTTCCTTCACATAATTCTGCCCTCAATTAACCCCACCTTCAGTCTTCTAGTTTACATTGTTATAGTTTCTATTTAACTTATTCATGACAGTGGCCATAACCAAAGATATAGCTGCTCTCTATGGATTTCTAACAAGAGATAGATAGGTTTGGCCATGTACCTGGTGAGACCTGATAGGAGAATAAATTGAGATTAATCCAGATTGTGTAAAATAGAAATAACTTACAACTCAAAGGACTCAGAGTACTTAAAGGTGTCAAATAGAGGCCAGTGGGAAGGGATGCATCAGGTAAGTGGAGCTCAATGATTGAATAGAGACAACAAATGGTAAAAAAGTTGTACTAAAACAATTAGTTAAATAAGAAGCCTGTTTCTCCATGGGGTTGGACCAGAGCAATAATGTAATCATATGTATCTGGAGCTTGAGGTGAGTAAGGCTAAAGAATTTCATTAGAGGGCACTCTCATCCTCTTATATCCTCTAGGAAAACCATTTACAGAATACATCCTTTCTTAAAGATTTAAAGAGGCTAATCCTGGAATGGAAATCCTAAAAGCTACATTCTGTTCTTCCTCCAGAATTGTGCACAGAAGTTTAAATATACTCATAATGTGATGGTAAGAATTTATGTTCATGACTGATTTTTTTCCTCTGCTTGGGGTTTCACATTGGCCACATCTATGAGAACTATTCAATAATAGGTTTCTACAGTGATTGGGGGTGGCTATATACCAAATTCGTAGGTTTTAATGAAGGAAAAGGCAATGGGTTATGTCTATGATTCAAAAATGTTTTGGTGCAATATCAGTGCCACTAGATAGATGCACAATTATTTTATATTTAATATTTTCTAAGTAATATTTATGAAATCACTCTTTGGCTTTACTGAGAAGTATTTCTTCCCTAAGGTTGGTGCTTCATTGTTTATACTCTGAACTTACACTCTAGACACTCCACTCAATTAGGATGAGATGTTGGTAGATTTAATTGCCCTTTACAAAGCTTGATGTTCTACAACATTAAGAACCAGCTAAAACAAACCCAAAGTTTTAATGTTTGCAGCTTAATACTGAGTTAAGAGGAATGCTTGTTAGAAACTATGGAATCTCTACTCACTTCTATTGATCATTACAGTAGAGAGACCATTATTTCTCCCATCGTATAGCCTTGTACTAGAATGATTAAGATACCATAGTTTTTAGAAGGGTGTTTGTTTGTTTGTTTGTTTGTTTGTTTGTTTGTTTTAATCTAGTCTTATCTTAGTGTCATGAGCTGTCAGAGATGGTGGAACATTGCAGTAATTCTGCCACTAAATGTTTATGTTGGCCATCCAAGCTGTAGGTTGCTGGTTAACTGATAGTGTTCTGTCATATATTTTTAATGTTTTTCTTATAGTAATATGAGCTTATGTTATCAAAAACATTACCAAATGATGCATATTTAAGGAATTCAGCTTTACTACTGAATCATAAAATAGAAGACATTGCATCACAAAAGAATTGATTGCCATAGGATATTTAAAATAATAAAATGAAGTTGTTCATTCCTATGCTCAAAAATACCAATAAAATTCAGGGTGTCATCAGTTACATTAAATGCAAACCGGAGGAGGTCATTGCCAGTGTTGAACAGGAAGTGTTTGAAACATGATGCCATTTCCTCTGAGAATCATTTTGGATAGCTGGCAGCCTATATTAAGGAATAGGTTTTATATAGTTGAGTATGATTTTATCACATTTTGAAGTAAATTTTCTTCTGAAAATAATACCTAA
This sequence comes from Mastomys natalensis, assembly GCA_021653895.1. Taxonomy (NCBI): domain Eukaryota; kingdom Metazoa; phylum Chordata; class Mammalia; order Rodentia; family Muridae; genus Mastomys; species Mastomys natalensis. The sequence goes on along the minus strand of JAJTUV010000486.1, from coordinate 1,349,926 downwards.
CTTTTTCTTGCAATGTTCATTTTGCCTTGAATGATGAGTATAAATTTCTTTAAAAAATATTGTTTTAGTCTGGAAAGGTAGATCACTTGGATGATTTCTTACCTAGCATCCATGGAGTCCTAGGTTCAGTTCTTAGCGATGTTACTGGTCTTCAAATGACATTGGAAAACTGAAGTAGTAGATTTTGATATCAGGGAAGAAATGCTATAACAACACTAAATCTGACTATGCTAGCAAAAGGGAAGCCAAGCAGGAACAATAAAGTTTCATTTTTCTGTGTCCATTTTTTCACATTGCTATGAGAAGTTTCTACCTGAATTAAGAGTGTGTTTTCACTCCTCCAATAATATGATCAAGAAAATCATTCAGAGGTGTGCCCTGAGGCATGCTGATTCTAGTGCCAGCAAAGATGACAACCAAAATTAACATCAAACTATTCCTGTAAATTTTGTTAACGCTGAGTATAAAGTTTTACATATGTGATAGGACTTTTATACCATATGAGAAAGTTGTTATATAAAAATTGAAGTCACTAATTTCTTTTCCATATTCATCTTAATTCTCTGTGATTTCAGAAACTTGATTCATTTTTTTTCTATATAACAAGGATGATTCCTATAGACATGATAACACTGATGAGGGAAACCTTATGAGTCATCAAACCTAGGAGAACTATAGGTAACTAAGCTGTTGAAAGCCTGAGGACTAATCATCCCCACGGAATAGTATAGCAATTGTTTGTTCAGGAATTTGCTTTTAATTCGTGTTCATCTAGGTATATCACAAGTTTAAAACTACATACAAAGATTTAATTGCTGTAATTGTACATGGATCACTGCTTTCAAATTTGCATAACTAAGTTTTTTCTCATAACCTCACTTCAAGTTATGCATCATTAACCAGATCTACTCATGTCAATACTAGCACTCATGTAATTGCAAGCTGTGATCAACCTTTTAACATTTGCACAAGACCTTTTTATCTACAAAGGTTGTAGTTTGAGACCTGTAAAATTGAGTTAAAGAAAATAATTGTTAAAATATTTTATGATGTTTTAAGAAAGATCACAATTTTGGTTTTGGTTGAATGCATAGCTAATCTGTTGTGTGTGCCAAAGGCAGCTGATTGGGCATACTAGATTGCCATTATCAAGTACACAATTTAGTTTCTGATAATGTCTGAAATTCAGGTCAATTAATGAAGTGGAAGGATAAAACTGACTCCTGAAATCTATCCTCTGACACCCACAAGTACATATGTGTCTCTCATAAGTGTATGGATACTCACAGGCACACATACAAACATAAATGTGGGATGCATTTTTGCTTCACTGCTTGGCTGCTTGAATGTCACTGCTTAAGGAGGTAAACTCAGGATCACTCCTTCCCATCTTCCTGTATACCCAGATGCTGCTCTGAGTGAGTGCCAGGAGTGCAAAGGGCCTGGAAGAAGGTCCTCTACAGGAGACTTAGATGCTGCTCTGCTCATAGGCCTCCTTCACAGAGGTCACTGATGAAGGAGACAGTCCTTGCTTATCCAAATTGTTTTATTCATGGAAGATAAGGATGCATACAACTTACTCAGGGTGAACCAGAGATTAACTACTTTACAGGAAGCATGATGAGGAAGAGATGCTCAATAGCTAAACACTTGCGGTCCTTAGATAACTCATGAGCATGGAAAACTCTAGGTTCTATGCTCTGTGACATGTTGTAATAGTCATCTTAATGGGGTGTCATGGTCACATGCTCTAGGAGATGAATCTGGTCTGGAGCAAGTTCAAACTACTATGATTCTCAATTATGAGTTTTATCAGGTTTTGAACCTTGCTACAACCTTACAAGTTTTCCTGTGCAGTGGCAGAACCCACTGCCCCACAACTGGATGTTTAGGTCTTAATTCAACTCTTTCATTCTTTACTTTCTACTGACTAAAAAAATTATTCTGAATGAGCTATCAAGGACTATGTAATTAACTCACACAAGTCAAATTCTACTTTATCTTTAAACTCAGTTGCAACTTATAGCCAATGAAGTGCTTCTGATTAAAATAGTGAATCCCTTAGAATGTGAGACTCATGACTTTGGATGTCTGCTCGGCCACATTGCAGAAGTGGGTCAGTTTGGGTTCTCCATTTGTTCCCCTGTCTCCTCTGTAGGTAGGCCTGTGCTGTAAACATGCTCCACCAGATCCTGGAACAAGCCAAGAAAAATCTCAGCTTGATTCCTTTCTTCCTACTATTGGAGCAGGAGGTACAGGAGTACACTGTATGTGTTATGCTTAGCACTATTTAGTCCAGATGTCGGCTGGGACAGGAAGAATAATCCAGAGCCTTGGAACAAGCATGGTCCCAGTGAACAATGTAAGTTCTACTCAATAAATGTAGACTACAGCAAATTGAAGAAAATAGACCCAGACTTCTAAACTACAATGTTGACCATAAACCTGCTTATAATGAAAAATTTCAGAAACTGTATAATTTTCCACTTAACAGGAAATACTTCTCTGAGTGTATGAGATCATGTTGATTATTTGGAGTTTATTACTGTGATGAAAAAGTCTCTGAAACTTGAAAAAAATGAGAGAGTCATTATTTATATACTTGTTTTCTGTCACTGTGACCAAAATAAGAAACTAAAACAACTGAAGGGAGTATATACAAATCCAAAATAAATCCAGCTTGTCATTGCTGGGAGAGATGTTGTGTCAGGAATGCAAAAGTGAAGTTTATCAACATCCATACTTACCAGGAATGGCTAACAGAGTGGACTCAGGGGTAATATATAACATTCACAGCTCCACACTCCTTTTATCTGTCCAGTTCTTTCTAAAGGTTTTGCTGCACTCAAACTCACAACAATATCTGGGAACTTAGCACTGAATTGTGGGCCTCTGGAGAACACTTTGGATTCAAAGCATGACCTTATTAATTCCATATCCTAGGAAAAACCTAGGTAAAATAAAGCTAGCTAAAGTGCTAAACAAATCTGTTAATGAGCTATAAAATATGTTCGTGATAAAGGGGACTTATTGTTATTCAAAATATTGTGACATTTAAACACATCCTCGTTGTCACTTATGTACTTAGGTTTTGTACCTCTAAGAGCTTAGGGTCTCTTTATTATAACAGATCTTGTCAAAAATAAGACTGTAGGTACGATGGCCAATCTTCATCATCAATTTAAGATGTTTGTTTCAGCTATTTTTCCATTGCTGTGCCCAAAAGTAACATAAGGACAACTGATAACTGATTTGTTTTGGCTTGTGATTAATCTAGAGAGAATGAGTCCATCATGGTCAATTCATGTAGGTAGTAACAAGGAGCAAGATGATAATTTTTTTTTTTTTTTAATCCACAGATACAAGCAGAGGGATGGAAACAACAAGTGAGGTGCTACAGTCAGGGTTTCTATTACTGTGGTAAAACATCATAACCAAAAAGCAAGTTGGAAGGAAAGAATTCATTTGGCTTATACTTACAGATCACAACCTCTCATCAGAGGAAGTCAGGATAAGAACTCAAACAGGTTATGAACCCAGAGGCAGCAGCTGATGCAGAGGCCATGGAGGGCGCTGCTTACTGACTTATTCAGCCTGCTATTTATTTTTATTTTTATTTTTTCATTTATTTGTTTGTTCATTCATTTTATATTCTGGTACCTGTACCGTGTCATACAGTCCTGTCCCTTTCTCTATCCCTCTTCCTCTTCCCTTCTAAGAGGGCAGAGTCTCCTTGCCCCATATACCCCAATCCTGGCACACCAAGTCGATACAGGTTTAGGTGCATCCTCTACCCCTGAGGCCAGACAAGACAGCCCATCCAGGAGCAAGGACTCAACAGATAGGCAACAGCTTTTGTGACAGTCCCTGCTCCAGCTGCTGTGGGACCTATATGAAAACCTAGCTGCACATCTGCTACATATGTGTGTGTGTGTGGAGGGGGGGTGCTTTGCCCAGCTCATGTATACTTTTTGGTTGGTGGTTCAGCCTGTGAGAGGACCCAAGTTTACATGCTGGTTGACTCGGTTGGTCTTCCTGTGGCATTCCTATTCCCTTTGGGCCCTCAATCTTTTCCCCAATTATTCTTTAAGGATCCTCTAATCCAATGTTTGGTTGTGTATCTCTGCATCTGTTTTCAAGTCTGCTGCTGGGTGGAGCATCTCAGTGACAGTCATGCTAGGCACCATCTGCAAGCATAAGAGAGTACATGTGTTCCTCTATGGTCATAACAGCTTTATTCATAATAGCTAGACACTGGAAATAACCCAGATGCCCCTCAACCATGGAATGCATACAGAAAATGTGGTTATTTACACAATTGAATACTATTAAGCTATTAAAAACTGAGACATCATAATTTTTTTCAGACAAATGGATGGAACTAGAAAATATTCTGAGTGAGGTAACCCAGACTCAAAAGGATATACGTTATGTGTATTCACTTTTAAGTAGATGTTAACCACAAAGTGCAGGATAACCCAAAAAGCTAAGCAAGAAGGAATGCCCTAAAGGGAATGCTTGACCCTCACTTAGAAGGGGGAATAAAATAGTCATAGGAGACAGATGGAGGGAGAGAAATGAGTGGGAGAGAGAATGGTTGAGGGAAATGGGGATTGTACGATATTGTGTCTAGAGAGACAGAAGGCCAGAGGGCCAGAAGAGTAAATGGAGATCTGCAGCTGGCAGGGTTTAGGGATCTCTAGGACCTGCCAAAGATCTAGAGTGGAGAAAGCTCCCAGGAGTCTCTAGGGTGACTTCATCTGAGACTTACAGCTGTAGAGATATGGGACTTGAAAAGGCAGCCAGGCAAGATCTTCCAGTGGAGAAATAAGGATACCACAAAACTTTCAACTTAAAATTTGACCTGTCTAAAAGAAACACAGGGGCAAAGATGGAGCAGAGACTGAGGAAATAGCCAATCAATGACAGGTTCATCTTGAGACTATCCCAGGGGCAAGCACCAATCCCTGACACTGTTCATAATACTTGCCTGGTTTCTTATAGAACACAAGACTAGCAAACTAGGATGGACCCACATACAATGATCTGGGCCCTTCCTCATTGATAGCCAATTGATAAAATGCCCTACATCAGGATCTCATGCAGGATGCCATGCAGGTATTTTCTCATTTGAGGCTCCTTTCTCTGTATTCACTCTAGCTTGTATAAAGTTGAGACCCAAAGCTATTCAGTACTTAGGGTAAGGCCATCTATCCTGAAAGTCAAACCCCAGTGACAAGTTTCCTCCAGCAAATCTCTGTATCTTGAAAGTCCTATAAATTTCCTAAGTAATACCATCAACTGGGAAGGCCAGAATTCAAGTACATGAGCCTCTGGGAGGCATTTCACATTCATGGCACCCCATGGTATGTGCTTAATTGACGTTGGTTAGAAATCAGCGCATCAGTAAAAGAATGTACCTTACATGAAGCTTAGGTGAGAACTGACTTTGGACTTCTATAAGGACTTCTTTGTGAGGTTACCTTATAACATATCATCAGATACATAATCAAAGTGTTTACTAGTGGGAGTGAAACTATAATACCAGTATAAAATATCTCAGGAAAAATATTTTCCTCAATGTAATATGTCAAGCTTTTTATTTAAAATGAAAAAAAAAAAGGTAGTCCAAAAGCAATGGGTCATACGAGACAAATTTTAAACAAATTTTTCATGTAATATATACTGATTGCAGTTTCCTATCTGCAGAATTCTCTCTGCTCCAACTTAATGCCTTACCTACGTAAATCTACACCATTCCTTTCTTTCATTAGAATACAAACGGGCTTCTTAAAGTAATAATGCAGTTTAAGTCTAAGCATTTGACTGAAGCATTTACTGACTAGCTATAGAGAAACAGGAAACTGTGTTTGAAGAAATAGTATAGCATGAATAATAGCCTTGCTTTTTATTCCTTTAAAAGTGATGTTTTCATTTAATATGTGATTAAAAGAGCAGAGATTTAGAGACTATACTGAAATGTCACTACTAAAATCATGCCTATATACAATTATATCACCTAGCAGTCACACAGCATTTTTATTACAGCATTCCATGACAATGCCTAGTTTTAAAACTTAGTATTCTTTTCAAGTAAATTTATACTTCTCCATATGAAAATTGCAATTTATTTGATGACATTTTAATTACATAGTTATGAGAAATACAAATTTTGTCAGTGAAATGAATGATGGTATTTATTACCTTGAATTCCAAGTTCATTTCTCCCTATTGCCTGATTCACTCCTGACACCTTTCATAAATATGTGTCATTAGCACTTGAAAAACTATACTGTTTCTCTTTTCTATTTTGCTGGTTTCATTGTATATACATCTTGTAGTAAAAACATACAACAGTCATTTTCAATATCATTTTATCTCTTGGAAATAATGACTATGGTCCTGATAATACTAAAAGAGATCCACAGTACCACTAGGAAAAGTGTACTATATAAAAGTACCATGCTCAGTTCTTTTCAGTGGTTCATATACAATCCTAGGAAAACACTGCAAGCTACAAGCCACTATCTTCCTCATTTTAAAGAGGACTTCGGGGATTACAAAGCATGTAATTACTTTGCCATGATGTTTTAGAGGGGAGAATAAATCTAGGTTTCAATGGACCTACATTCTGTGGTATTAATCACTAGCGGGAAGAAACATTTTACAACGTGTTTTTACTGCTTGATAAAACAATAGGTACCCAGGCCCCACTGCATCTTCCTGTTAACATGTTTATTCAGAGGTAACACATAGTGTTTCTTTAACCTTAGACATGACTTACAAAAATACTCATTAAATGAAAGAAAGCACATTGGAATAGACCTATGTTGTAACTGGTTTCCAGTACATTTTCAATGGCTGTATTTGTTCAGAGTAACTGTTGCAGCACACTGAAACACACATACTAATAAATATTTTACGGTGATGATCAAGACTCATGAGGAGGCACATTGAAAATGCTGTTACATATTGGACTTTTAGCTTAGGGATGGAGGAAGAAACAGAAACACTAATTATATGCACACTATATTGTTACAGAATCTACATGTGGAAGCATATTGTAGAGGGTGATACAGCAGGATTTCCTTATCATAAGGCTTTTAAATTGAAGTCAGTTCCATATTTCCATTATTTCTGATTTCTAGATAAACTTGCTGATACAAATTATACAATTTTGACCTCACGTTGTTTCTTCCCTTAACCTGTGAAAAATGGCTCACAGAAATGTGACTCTTTACTATTTACTGTTTTCTACTTTCCTGGTATGGAAACTGGAGGAAATCTTTGGAGAGGCAACTATTATTTGTGTAAACTAATTGTTTTCTGATGGAGTCTATCAGAAATTCTTCATATTTATACTGTGTTTGTTCACTTTCATTTGTATATGATGGTAAACTCCAGTTGGTAGGATGTTCTTCTGAAATGTTTCCTTTACATTTCTTTTTCTACTTAGAAAATGGAGGAATTCATGAGTGGGAAGGTGGGAGTGGGAGGGTGGGTGGGGGCATATCATCATAGAACTAGGAGGAGAGGGGATGGGATAGGAGGTTTCTGGGTGGGGGGGAATGGGGAAAGGGAATAACAACTGAAATGTAAATAAAATATCTAATAAAAAATTAATTTCAAAACAAACAAACAAAAAAGAAAATGTCTCAAAATCTTGTTTAGTTTCACTCAGGAGGCATATAAAGACTTCCAAAGTTTCCAAATACCTGAGATTTTGCAATTAGAAATTATGTTTCTCTTCTAAAGCTTAGAAATGTATGATGAAGGCAGTTCTTTGTTTTCTCTTTTCCTAAAAATTGGTGAAGTCTATGTTGTGTCAGCCTCCTTCTCTGTCCACTCATGAGCCTGTGAAAGTGGCTGGGATACACATGAGATTACATCCTTACAAAACTGAGAAGTACATCATTGAAAGCTAGTGGTGAGCAATAATTTCTGCCATACCTGCTAATGTGCCCATCTTCTTTGGCGTCCTGGTCCTATCATGTTTACAATCCAAGATTGCTCAACATTCATACAAATTTCAGGTACTGGGTACTGGGTGTTCTAAGCATTTTCTTCTGCATTTTATAAGAATCTCTGGTTATTATTCCCTTTTCAATTAATAAAGTTATTTTCTTTTATCATAGTTATTTTGCAGCCCAAATGTTTTCCTTGCCATCTCCTAGGTGATTTCTCTTATCCGTGTGTAAATAGTTTTAGCTTTTGAATAGAGATGATTTGATTAGTTCTGAATCATATGGCTATTTTTGTCCATTTCTACATGTAAAATACTTAAGAAATATATATGTATATATGTTATGTATATGTGTATGTATATATGTGTATGTGTAGATATACGATGTATATCTATAATATATACTTAAACTTACATTTTATGATGGAAATGTTAAGAAACCAAGATGTATGCTTCTTCCAACAGGAGAACAAAGTTTTTTAATCTCATACTCCTTTACATATTTTAAAAATATATATCCAACAAGTACACTCAATGTTTCCACCTCTCACAATTAGTTATTCCTTCTTTTCTGGACCAAGTTAGACATGTATGGAACATAACCTCAAATAGACTCAATAAGAGGAGACCTTTAGGAAAACATATAAATATGTCTTATTGATATTTGTTTATCTTGCTATGGTGTTGCATACAGATTTTGACTAAGCCACCAACCAAAAAGCATAAATGGGCTGGTCTGTGGCCCCTGACACACATAGAGTGGAGGACTGCCTATTCTGGCCTCAGTGGAGAGGATTGGGCTAATCCTGTAGAGATTTGATGCCCCAGGAAGGGGGGAAGAATTGGGTGAGGAGAGTGGGTGGGTTGGGTTGGGGAGCATCCTCTCAGAAGCAAAGGGGAAGGGGGATGGGGTGGAGAACTCTTGGAAGAAAGACGAGGAATAGGGGCAATATTTGGAATGTAAATAAATAAAACAACTATAAAAACTAAAAAACTTATTCTATATCTATTAATGTCAAAACAGGATATGGAGAAACTCACTAGAAATAAAGTAGAATATTTTTATAAAAACAGGTACTTTGATCAATGGAATCAAATCAAAGACCCAGACATAAATCCTTGCACCTATGAACACCTGATTTTTGATGAAGAAGGCAAAAATACACATTGGAAAAGAGAAAGCATTTTCGACAAATGCTGCTGATAAACTAGATGTCTGCAGGTAGGAGAATACAAATAGATCCATATTTATTATCCACCAAGAAACTCAAGTAAAACTGTATCAAAAATCTCAACATAAAATCAGACACACTGAATCTGATAGAAAAGACAGTAGGAAATAGTCTTGAATGCATAGGCACTGGAGACAATTTTCTAAACAGGGCACCAATATCACAGTCACTAAAATCTGCAATTAATAAATTGAACCTCATGAAACTGAAAAGCCTCTGCAAGTCAAAGTACAGTGTCAAAACAGCAGTCTATATAGACTTTTTCCACAATCTTCAATTGAGGTCTAATATCTAAAATAAAGAAAGAACTCAAGAAAGTAGATGTCAACAAACCAAATAATCCAATTAAAAAAAAATGGATACAGACCTAAATTGAGAATTTTCATTAGTGGAATCTGAAATGGCTGAGAAATTCTTAATGTTAATCATCCTTAGCAAGGCACATGAAAACTAAAACTTTGAGATTCCATTTTAAACCTGTCACAATGCTTAATATCAACTACACAAATGACAGCTCATGTTGGCAAGAATGTGGCGCAATAGGAAACACTCCTTCATAGCAGGTGGGACTGCAAACTCATAGATCCACTATTTGGCCCTTCCTTAGAAAATTGGGACTCAATCTATCTCAAGATCCACCTATATACCTTTTTTGGGCATATACCCAAAAGATGTACTATCCTACCACTAGAAGACTTGCTCAACTATGTCCATAGCTTCTTTATTCAATCCAGAAACTGGAAACAACCTAGATGTCTCTCAATCGAAGAACAGATAAAGAAAATGTTGTCCATTTAAACAATGGAGTATTAATCAACCATTAAGGAAAAAAAAATGTCATCAGAAAATTTGTAGGCAAATGATGGAAGTAGAAAAAAATCATGCTAATGGGAGTAACCCAGACACAGAAAGACCAATATGGTATGTATCTATTTAGAGATAAATATTAGCATGCGATAAAAAAATTAATCACACTAACATTCACAGATACAGAGGAGTTAGATAAAGAGGACAGGTCTAGTAGAGATATATGGACCTCAAAAGAAGAAGAAATGAAATAAATTTTGTAGGTTGACTGAATTAGTGGGGTTAGGAACAGGAAGGATCAGGTGGGGGATGGAGGGATGGAGGGAGAGTATATGAGAAGAGATAACTGAAGTAGTTGGGCATTTAGGGGTGATATGAAAACAACATGAAATGGAAACTTCCTGGAACTTGTGAAAACTATGATGAATATTCCTAGTAATGGAGGATATGGAGTCTAAGCCAGTCATGTTCTGTAATAAAGTTATGCTTCTAGTTCTGGCCAGCAACATTAGCCACAAAATCTATGAGCCACAACCTACCCTTCCAGCATGATGCTCTGAGACAATGATGGCTCAGAGTTCATAGGACTGTCCATCCAATGACTTTTCTAAACAGGCCTATACCAGAAGAGGAAGCCTATGCCTGACAATACCTAGATAGCCAGGACAAAGAATATATAGATTTCTCACATATGTAGGATGAACCAAATTCAACTGATAACAATCACAACCATAACTGTAACCAAAACCGCAACCAGCACCACCATGACAACAAAGGTCAATGAAAAGATTCATAATAACATTCTGTGGTACTGATATTACCAGTGACAAGCGCTATCATCATCAGTCATTATATAGGCTTTCTCCAGGAGTTAATAGGAACAGACACAGAGACAAAGAACCAAACATTAGGTAGTCCTTGGGTAACTCTGCAGAAGAAGGAAGCAAGGATTGCAGCAGCAAAAGGGATGGAGGACACTAGGATTACATGGCCCACCAAAACAAATGGGCAAGGCTCAAAGAGGATCACAGAGACTGACGTAGTAACCCTGAAACCTGCATGGGTCTCTACCAGGCCCTCTGCATACATGCTGTAGTTCTTTGGCATTTTTATTTAGGTTTCTGTTAGACTTCTTATAACGGAAGCTAGGGTGTCTATGATTCTTTTGAGTGCTTATGAGGCTTTTTTTCTCCTCCTAGTTTGCCTCATCTATCCCTGATATGAAGGTATATTCTTAGGCTTCTTGCATCTTGTTATGATGAATTTGGTTGATATTACTGGAAGACCTACTCTTCTTTGTAAGGAAACAAGTGGATCTGGGGAAGTGGGAAGGTGTGGATGGGCTGGGTAGGGGAGCCTGCCAATCCATACCTTGCAAGGTATTGGATGAGAGAAGAATAGATAAGTAGACAGATAGATAGATAGATAGATAGATAGATAGATAGATAGATACATACATACATACATACATAGATGATAATGTATAAATGAAAAAGGTTGAATTATCAGAAATAAATTTTTACTTTAAATATATACATAATCACCAACAAAACTCAAAATATACAAAGTGAAAGTCATATATAATTTTAGAACATGAATGATTGACATATGTAGCTACTCATCTTTAAATTAATCTAAGAAAACCACATAAGAAAAAAGATCAAATTATCTAAATTATACTATCACTCATTTTATCCAAAAACATTTACAACATAGACTGACTAATCATATTCCGATTACTCTGCATTATCAGTTTGACTAAATTTAGCTTGAACTGAGACACATGTTGTATCTGGCAGTTTTATTAATTTTGTTTAACTGAAGTGGAAATTTTGCTCTTTCCTTTAAGTTGCTATATTTTGGGCTGGGGTTTGGGAAGAATAAAAATTAATAAATAGAGAAGCATTCTGAGATCCAATATTCTTCACTACCTGTTGTCTGACTCTGGATCCTATGTGGCAATTTGCCTCATGTTTCTTAAATAACAAATAGAGCCTGTGTTGTTGTCACTCCTACTTGCTATGATATACTATACCTCCATACCCAGCCACGATTAGCCCTTCCTTCCCTAACATGATTTAGTGTGACATTTTGTCACAATAATGAGATAACTAAGATATTCACAAAATTACTACTGAGGAACAGTCCACTCTTGTGAGAAATCTGCCCATGTAGTACATAGGTGAAGCAATAAGGTTATAGGATGATATGAACAAACTGGAGTGTTAGTCTGTAGAGTGTCTAGAATGTTCTCATGTTTTGAAGACCAGAATTCATAGAGAAGTATAGAGCACAGAGTGTTGTAGTAATTATTTAATGTGGCTACTGGGTAATACGACTATCTAAGCTGCAGCTGCTCTGCCTAGCCCAGCTGCCATGTTTCTCGGCTGGAGGCCACGTGCCTGCTACAACTAGAAATGGCAAACTAGAAACACCAGCCCTGTCACCCACAAGACGCCAGCGAGGGAGTTGGCTCTGCCAATATTCCATGCTGTCTCGGCAAGGCTGCCATCCTGCCATCCATGCGGACCCAGTAGAAAGATGAGACTCTAAAGATTGATCAAAGGCTTATATATTTGATAATGATCAATAGCAAGATACCCATACAATCACAAGTGTAACCCAATACCCAACCTAGATATACCAACTACCTTTGACTGCTACAGACACGTGAACAACCACCTCCATCTCCTTCCTCTCTCATTCTCCTCTCCTGTCTCCTAGCTTCTCCTCTTCCTTTTCCTCCTCTTCTCCTTACTCCTCTTCTTCCTCTCCTAACTTTTCCTACCTTAGCTCCTCCTACACACAGAGACCTAACTTATGAGGTCTCAAAGGGGAATAAGGACTCTATTGGAGTTTAACTAAAGGTCACTATATTTAATTACTTTCAGGGTTTGTGGCTATATTTGGTCCTTGTTCTAAAACTTTGTATAAGGCTAAATTAAAAAATAATAAACTAAGTTCATTGGTGGTAAGTTTTTCAGGAAAATCTTAGCATACAGGCTTTGGAATTGTTACTGATTGCTCTTGTCCAGGTTTACAATAAGAAAGAGCAATATATGGAACAGAGGGGTATAAGAAAAATTATACTTTGTTGAATATTATTAGCAAGTCTAAACATATAGACAAAATGTATAAAAATAATGTGATTACAATTATTACGTACTTGCATAATAAAGCAGGAAGCCTGTCAATTTACACTGAGAAAGGGGGACACCACCATAGGATAAGAACCTACCTACTGAATGGTTCATCAGGTTCACTTGGATAGAGAGATGCTGAATTAATAACACCACTGAAGAGAGTCCCCGAAGCCCCCACAACTAATTTCTATGAAAGTGTTTAGGTACCTTCTATCACTAAGTCACATAGAAACTACTGAAACAGTTGCGGAATTGGAGCCAACACCATCTCAAGCTATCAGCAGATTAATCAGTGATTCAGTAACAGAAACATAGATGTTGACCTAAAAGTTCTTGGAATACTATGATCCTGCTTAATGTAAGGAGGGCAGACCTCCTTCATGACTTTCTTAATCAAAAGACTCCTTCCATTCCCAGTGTGCTCTGAGCTTCTTGCTTGTGGTTTGAAAGGTGAGCTCTCAATTTGTTCACATTCTTTGCTCTAACATCATGGACTCTAAGTCTGAAACTATAAGCCCAATTAAATACTTTCTTTTTGTAAGTTTCCTTGGCAACAGCATGTTATCACAGCAATATAAAAGTAAGTAAGCCAGTGTTCATGATTAAAAGCCTAAAATCTTCTTAGTTTCTGACATGTATAATAGATAATTATTTGTGATCATTTTGCAAGACAGTAGAAATCTTTTTGCTCACCATTTTAAAACTTATGATTCACTGATCATTTTCCCAGAGACAAATTTTCTTTGGTCTCTCTCTTAACCTCCTATCAAGTCTCAATTGCTATGATATGTGTTTTTTTTAATTATTATTATTATTAAATTTGTTTTTTGAAAAATTATTTTGTTCTTATGAGTGCTTTGCCTACATTCATGTTTGTGAACCATGCATATACTTAGCGCTGTTTAGGTCAGAAAAGTATGTTGGATCCTCCAGGAAGTCGAGTTTGGATGGTACGAAGGCACCATGAAGGTGCTAGGAACCTAACTTAGTACCTCTACAAAGTGCAAAGTCCTCTCAACTGGAGCCATCTCTCCAGCCTGAGATTAGACATTCTTTTATTTCTTGTATCTAAGTGAGCTCAAAACATACTTTTGTGTCTTCCTTGTGTCAGTTAATGTTTTGTTTCATGGATTTCACAGTGAAAAACAATATTTAACTTCTTATTACTAAATGATATTCCCTTGTACAATACTATACAAATTGTACTTAAGGTCAACATATTGTATTCCATCAGAAGCTTTTGTTCTAACTAATATTTGTTGAAGTAAGGCACAGATAATGGTAATGAGATTAGTGTGACATTATTTCTAATCAGGTCATGTGTATGTGTCTCTCTTCCCCTGATGGATGAGGTATATTATAGACTTGGCAATTAGTCTGGAGGTCAATTTCCTTTAGTAGCTAAGAGAAAGAGCATAAGATATGTTCTTATAACAGAGTTTTATGACTTCTAGCTATTCCTACCTTCTAATTCCTGGATACCTAATGGAAAACTTAAATCAACCTGATTTTTATACTATATAATAATACTTTTAACTCTGTAGCTGTGACATTAATGTATCACACACTATCCTACAATGAACAATACATAGTTAAATCCTATTCCTAACTGTAATGTCTCTCTTATTTTTCAACAATGTTTTCTGAATGATTTATACAATGTAATGACTAAAGGTTGGATGTTAATAATATTTCAGCTTATCTAACATGGGTTACCAGATTATGATAGGAAATTCATTGATTAATTGTTTGGTATCAGAGTATATTGATGTGTAATTGCAAAAGTTATGGAAAAGTTTCCACAGAAGAATACTTATGAAATAAGGTCTTTATAATGCTCACCAGCTAACACTTCAGAATAATTAGGGGATAGATATGCTGTCCTATTTTCTAACTACACAGTTTGTGTATAAATGGTATAATATATTTTTTCAAAGAACATAGGAAATAATAATTTTCCAAATATATATTTAACCATCCCTCCAAGTCTTAGGCATATGTTTTATAACATGAACATATTTTCCAATACTTTTAATTCATTCATCATTGTCAAGAATGTTAGATATCAAAAAGTAAACATTCATTCTTATAGAGTAAAATAAGGAATGGCTAATTAAAAGAGGTAAAATATAACAATAACCTCAAATTAAACATCTGCTTATGAATTTACTCTAAAAAATAAGACATAGTCTTTCACAAGTCTGTAATTCAATTTAAAACACAGTTAGATGCCATTAATTTTCATTTTTGTCTTTTTGGTTTGGTATTTTTAACATTTAGAATTTTTAGCAATAATCTAATTTCTATTTTATTAGTTTTTTGATGATTTTCCACATGTATATAATATGTTCTGATCACTGTTCTTCCTGTCTTGTTTTCTTCCTATCTCTAGAGACCCTCTTTCTCAGAATTGTAATTTTCAATTTTTAAAAATTAAATTAATGATAAATTTTCAAATGAGACTCAAATGGCAGAATTTCAAAACCTAAAGAAACACAAATTTATTTGTTTCAATGAATTGAGTATAGAAATTAAAGACATGAAATATTGAAGATGTCAGAAAATTTCCTTTTTCAAATATTGTGTAGAGAATACTTGTACTGCGTTACTTACTACCAAAACTTAAAAAAAGTATTGATATCAGTTAATAGTAAATTTCTTATTAATTAAATTTACCTGAGTATTTTTATAGGGTTTTTGGGGGGCGGGGGGAGGTTGAGACAGGGTTTCTCTGTGTAGCTCCTGCTGTTCTGGAACTCACTCTGTAGACCAGGCTGACCTCAAACTCAGAAATCCACCTGTCTCTGCCTCCCAAGTGCTGGGATTAAAGGCGTGCGCCACAACCGCCCATATTTTATAGTTATTGATACAATAGTACCATATTTATGTCAATCCTATATGTAATTAAAAAGTAAATGAGCAATGTATTTACTTATTAAAGCGTGTATTACACTTGAAATTATCATTTACAAAACTGAATAAATATAACGCCACATATCTGAACATACTAATAACAATTTCCTAAACCTGTATAATTCATATCATTATTCTAAAACTTATCCTTATGCTCACTGGTAAGTAATGGTCTCATCTCTAAGCAAGCAAACAAACAAACAAAAAAACCAACCAAACAAACATAATCATTCTATGTCCTAGAAACACTGAACATACTCCTCAGGTTGTATTTGTTTATTTTTACATGAGCGCTTGTGTGTGTGTGTGTGTGTGTGTGTGTGTGTGTGTGTTTCAGTGTATGTGTGTATGTATGTGTGTGTATAAATATTAAATAAGAGGAGGCCATGAATTTGAAACAGAATAAGGAAGCATAGAAAAGGTTATATTTGAAATTAAATAACAAACATACTTTAATTAAGCGAAACAAAACTGTCTTGAGAAAAAGCTTAATTTTTTAAAAAAAAATTTTATCATTTGTAGTGCAAATAAAGTTTCTAAACTTTAAAATTTCTAGTGTTAAAAGTAAATGATGTGTTTTTCAAATTTTGTATATAAAATATTTCTATCCTTTCTAGCAAATATTTTGGTTTGGAAAAAGTTCATTCAACAACACTAATTTTTTAAATAAAATAATAAGTAGTTTTACTTCAATGTGTATTACCAGATATTATTTTATTATACTTTGTGGACTTCATTGATATTTAAACAATTATTGTTTTGTCAGGTATACAGTGTTTTCTGATAGTGATTCTTGAAGCTACATAGAATTTCATCTGGATTTTAAATATAATATCATATAATTGATTTCTAGCACTATAATTTGGCTATTCATAACACTTTATGGGTTTGGTGATTCTTATGCCGTCTGACCATTTTGCTTAATTTTCACTTCTAACAAGTAGCATTTATGGAGAGTGAGAAACAGCTACTTAGACTGTAGGTAGACTTCATTCACTAGTATGACACATAAACAAGGTACCTGTAGCTAACATATTTTGAACAAAGTGAATCATATTAGCATTGTAGGGCTCTGTCAATACAAATACAACATATATAATAGAACAATTGTTAAATCCTATAGACTGAACTTCAATTTTATATAAAATTAAAGCAACAAATATTCATAACAAAAAGAAGAAAGCATATTTTTCATAATGCACACAATCAATTGACCAAAAAGTGGCCACTATTTTGAGATCTGTCATCTAAACAATAGTCCTGTACATTGTTTAGACGTGAGTAAAACAGCTTCACAGTTTTATAGATGATTTAGCTGTTTATGTTTCCTTCTTCATTATACTGTCTTATGAGGCAATTTATAAACTTGCTGAGAATTTGTGCATCATAGTGTGAAATTACTTTAGATACTTTTCCTAAAACCCTATCAAAAGTGATAGATTCTTTTGGGCAATGCATGAATTCAGATAAACTTTTCAGGCAATTTTATCGTTATTAGTTGTATGCCATTGCCACCATAATGTTTTAACCAATTTTGAAGAAGGATTTTTGACAATTTAGAGGATATGATCTTTCCTATAATAAAAGAACATTTATTTTTAAATAAGTTACATTTGAATGGTTTTTTATTTAATGTATATTACTTTTACTGTCTAAAAGATGTATATTGCATTTTTTAGACAAAAGGCACTAAGCTGAATCTTGACAAAAATAACTTCTCTTGGAAAAAGAATGTGAAGCTAATTTTCAGTATTTGAGAAATAATCATTTATGAGAGAATTAATAGATTTACAATATGTATGTGTATTAGATTTTTGTAGCTAGTTTAATTACAGTTAGCTTATCCTAAATTTATTTTGTGGGATCTCTTCAGGAATTAGTTTTTCCTGTAGATATTATAAGATCTTTATCTGAAAGGCTTAACAATCCTTTGGTAAAGCATATAAGTATCAGATAATTGGATACAGCCTGTAAATTAAAAAGGGAAAAACTTTTTATTGGAAAAAAAACCCTTAATTTCTTTTTAATTATTTTTTTTATTTTTTTTATTTTTTTTTCCTGTTTTAATTTTATTTTTTTGCTTATTCACTTTATAACCCGTCCCAGTCACCCCTCCCACAATCCTTCCCCATCTCTTGTTTTCTGAGTACCCCCTCCTCCTGTATCCCCACCCTGCCACTTTAAGTCTCTGAGAGCCTAGGTGCTTCCTCTCCCATTGAGGCCAGATGTGGCACCCAGCTAGAAGACCATACTCCATATACAGGCTGCATGTTTTGGGATAGCCTCCACTCCAGATGTTTGAGACCTGCATGAAAACCAAGCTGCACATTTACAACATATGTGCAGGGAGGCCTAGGTCCAGCCCATGGAGGTAGATCTGTGTAGACTAGGTATGCTCCACGGTTGGTGATTCAGTCTCTGAGAGCTCCAAGGGTTCAGGTTGGTTTATTCTGTTGATCTTCCTGTGCAGTTCCTATCTCCTTAGGGCCCACAATCCTTCCTCCTATTCTTCTATAAGAGTCCTCAAGCTCCATCCACTGTTTGGCTCTGGATGTCAGTATCTGTCTGAGTCAGCTGCTGGTTAGAGCCTCTCAGAGGACAGCTTGCCCCTGTCTGTTCTCAGGCTGGAGGTCTAGATCCTGGGAGCTCTGGTTGAATCTTTTGATACTCGTTCTAAAAAGGACAAAAGCACCCTCACTTTGGTCTTCCTCCTTCTTCTTGAGTTTCGTGAGGTTTATGCGTTGCCCTTAATTTCTTATGTTGTGAATCTTGATTGCCATTTCTTCTTTGAGTTTCGTTGTCTTTGTTGGAATTTTTTCATTTTGTTCCATTTTGTTTATATGTTTTGGTTTGTTTTTTTTTATCTTCATTCTTTCATACATATAACATCATTTTGGTTGTTTAAGAGTTTGAGGATCAGCTTCACTGTCAAGGATTTGCTTAACCTGAGAATAGACTGTAATTTGACTCTTAGCCCTGATAAAGTTATTCCTAGTTTTTCTATTTTCGACAATTTATTTTAATTATAATATATCTGCCTTCTCCTTCCTCCCTCCAAATTTTCTGTAACACTTCTCTTTGCTCTCTGTCAAACTCATGGCTTCTTACTTTACCAATTATTATTACACACACACACACACAAAAACATATACAAATATATATATATATATATATATATATATATATATATATATATTCAACTATTCAACTAAATATTATGTTGAGTGTATATAATGTTACTTGTATGTATGATTTCATGCTAGGAATTTAGCACTAGTCACCTACAAGGTATGGTTTCCTTGGAGAAGATCATGTCTCCTGCTGCCAGAGTTACTCTGTTGTTTATTGCCACTTATTCAATAATTACTCCAGTAAGGTAGCAATGCAGGATTATTCATAGTTCTTTGTAGAAAAAGGATGTTCATCAGACTATACATGAGATTCCATTGTTCCCTTTAGGATCAACATGTATTTCTGCCCAGTTCCACGTGGTCTTAAGAGAACATAGAGCAACTGGAGGCAGACAGTTGGATGAGGTGATACAGTAATGCATGTTCTACAGGTTGACACCACGATGCAAAGGGACATCTTCCCGATTCAGCTGCTTGTGAGTAATATATGCTCTTATAAGCTCCCTCTGAAAAGAAAATTTTTTGGTTCACCAATTTGGTCTTGATCACAGTTTTGATCTGCCTTTGCTGCATCAAGAAGAGGAAAATGATTCTTTACATTTTTCCCGGAAAAATAATGAAATAGTTATACTTGTGTTGGGTAAAATGGAGAGCTTTATATTAAAGCTATGTTTTCTTTCTCTATAAATCAATGATCTCTCATTTACCACGTCTGCCATCATTACTGATTTTAGAGTTAATATTTGTTCACAATTATGAAGAAAAAGAACAACTCACATCATAGCATATCTGCTTGTCTGCCTGAAATTAATATATCCCTGATTTTGAAAAAGGTATTCATGGCACCCCTATCATCCTAACCTTTCAACTCCTTTCAGCATCAATCTATAATCTACACTATTTGAATGTTAGCTGAACCAGACTTTGTTCTGAGGAAACTTACTCTTAAGTTGTGAAGCTTTCAAAACAAATATATCATATTCATTTAGATTATAATTTAGAAAGGAAAATGTGAACCTGCATTATCAATGTTGTATTGCACAGCTAGAAGGCCATCACTTGTGAGATGAAGCAAAAGAAATCCATCAGTTGAGGTCTGTCTGTGCTACATAATTATTTCCACTCCAACCAGGAAGGCACACAGCAAGATTCTGTCTGAAAACAAACAAAACCCTATATTTTTTCAATTATTCTTCTTGAGTAGATTTTCTTCTTTCCTAGCTTTCTGGAGACCTCAGGCTCATCCTTACCTCATTTTCTTGGGTGATCTGGATACAGAATGTTGCACTACAGGGGATAGACCTTTCATTTTATGGAGGCTCTATTCTTTTTTTTTTTTTTTTTTGAATTCTGAGAAATATTTATTTACAGAATTTAAATAGAGCAGAGCTCCCTCCCTCCCTCCATATTCGTGTCATTGCTCTGAGCAAGGCTTGAGGAGTTCTTAGAGCCACGCTTGCCAGTTCACCGGAGGGAGGCTCTATTCTAATATTTTTTTCCTCTGTTAAGTAACTTGATATCTCCCTTGAGTTAGGGGTTCCAAGGTTGATATATTTACACTCCTGTAGAAATGTTCCAGAATAGACCTCAAAATTCTTTTACCCTTTAACCAGTTAAAAAGTCAGTTATAAAGCTACCTACATGCTTAACAATACTTCTACTAGCTGATGTCCAGAATGAGATTTCATGTTCCTAAGTATAGAGTATTTTGATAATACATGTATAGAGCAACTTATTGCCAGTTAAGCTCCAAAGCCCAAATAATGGCATCAGTAGATATGGTACTTGGTGAAAACAAAATTTCTCACAGACAATTGTTTTGACATCTTTACACAGAAGGGCACAGAGTGTCTCTCCAGGCTGTCCTCTTCAATAAAGGCATCCATTCTGGGTCTAAGAGCTAGCCTTGGTGTCTTAATTACTGGCTCCTAATATGGTCATGATGGTTAGAATATTCACCTATGAAGTTTGAAAGTGCACACTCATCTTCCAGAAGTTTCTGGCAATTGTGACTGCAACTCTGACAAAAATTAGCAATTAGAAATCAGCACAAATTCTTATGTGATTAGAAGGGTCCTTACTTTCAGGAAAGGTATATAAGAGGTTCTAAAAACATATTCTAAAAACATGTATAACTACATTCCATGAATCACATAAATTGATGTGTACTCAAAATGATAGAAAATGACCAAAATTTTTATCATAGACTTTTCTTAGGTATTAATTCAACAGACTGTATTCTCCATAACAATTACTTTTAGTCAAGTCTCATATTGGTCAATTTTGTCTATGGTTGTGGGACACATTCTGCACACTTCTAGGCTTTCTGTTATTCACTATTAATTGTCATATGTTCATATCTTTTCCACCAAGAATATCATACTGTAATATTTATCTATATTACTTCTTGTGGCTCAGTTAGTCCTTGAAGTTTACTTGACTATGAAAATATCCCAACTTGAACTCTGATTACCAAACTTTACTACTTGGTTTTGTTAATTGTAGCTACCAACTACCTTATTTATTTTATAAAGACCAGGACATTCATCATTGTATTTATCACCCACAATTCTTTGCAAAGATATTCTCTGCTATGATTCCCATGTTGCCTCTTTGATCAACACAATCCTAGCAAATCCTGTGATTCCTGTTTCTTCCACGCCATCCCACCACAGAACATCAGCTTGCCATCAATTGTTTCACAAAGAAGAAAAAGTATAAAAAAAGCATATAATTAAAGATAGAAATTATTTTTATGACTCCATCTTATGTTACATACTAAGCACCACCTAAAAAATGTCCATGAAGAAAAATAGGAAAAGCCAGAAGAAAGAAAAGTGAAATATCTACATTTGTTCCAATATTTTTGGGTCAAAGCTCACTGGCATCATACAATTAGTCTTAGTTTATGAAAAATATAACAAAAAGAGCAATATTACACTCATCTGTACAACCTATGGTAACAGAGCAAAGGCATTTTCTATGAATTAATATAATTTATAAAGGATAGCATGTGTAACTGTCTACTTCATACATTATAGTCTCCCTCAAATAAACAAACAAAGAAAGCAAAGATAAAAAAACAATTGAAAGCAGATACATGCTTCCATTTAATTCTGGACATAGGAGCACAGAGGCTCTGACATAGATATTATTATTTCAACCTGTAACATAAAATATGTTCTGGTTAATCATATCAAGTAGAATTACTACAGTATTAGAAGAGCAGAATTGACTAGCCAAACTTATCACAGGATTCTTTGTTTTGTTGAGCAGAGAGATAAAGTCATCCTACATGCATAAAAAGGACATAAAGCTTTTCAAAATTAAGAGCTACATACTTTCCATGTAGGTAAAACAACAGAAGATGATCAAATTCTAATTTAGTTTATAATACAGAGGAACATAATTGTAACTATTCAAACATAAATCCATAACTCAAAAATGGAAGATATTAATTAATATTATAGTTCCCTGTATTTGTCATATTAAACATTCTTGTATAGATATAAAATGTGCCATAATCTCTCACAATTTGAGTCTTTTAGTGTCCACAGTTCATACATACTAAAAGCATACAGACAAAATAATGAATTTAAATAAATAGTTATCCATTCTCAAATATCAAACTTATATTTGAAATGAATGATGGGGTTTAGTGGGTAGGAACAAAGTTTGATCTTTAAGAATAAGGCTGTTTCAGAGTAAATTTTTCTAATCCTTCATATTTATTCTATGATAAATATTGTAAAATATTTCTTCATTTGATTCCTAAAAATGATTTATGTGATACATAGATGTTTTTCTATAGAGTTCTGACAGTAAATTATATCCTCACTGACCAACTGCATCACTGATTTACATAGTTGTTTTGTAGTTATTTAAACTCTAGTAAAGTTTACATATATATATTTCTGAAACATATATGTGTACATACATGTAATATCTATATAACTATCTATTTAATCAAGTGCGTTACAACTGGCTATATGACTGTTGAGAGACAGAAGAATTAAATGGAAGAAAGGAATGAAAAATAATGAAGTGCTAAGGAGAAGAGAGAAGTCAGAGGATAAAAATAGTAGATGATCGAAAGAACTACTCTTATTTTGGAAGCTTCTGATGGTTGTCAATGTAACCAGAACTATGGATCCTAAAGCCTACACTGAGACAAAGAAGGATGAGATCAATTTCAGCATGCGGGCTTTTCCTCAAAAATTGTGCTTAAAGCCCAGATATTCAGAAAGGATATGGATTTAAGGATGTTTACTTGGTTGTAGTTTTAAAAAATTAGAATATTTGAGCTTTCTAGGTAAAACTTGGGGATCTATTATCCAGAGATAAATGTGTGTAATTCCTAAGGAAGTTTTCTTCCAGAAAGCATTACCTACATTCTTATGATCAGCTCCAAAGTTTTAAAAAAAAAAAAAAACAGGATCTGAATAAAAAATATGGGGGAATGTTCTTGAGTCTTGCAATGCTGATTCAGTAAATATTTGATTTCATAGACTTGACAAAGTAGAAGAATGCTATTAACAAAGGCAAGTGCCCAATTGGGACCTATGAGGAATCAGTCTCAGGAAGGTCAAGTCATTAGTCCAGTCTGTGATTTTACCTGAGAAGTTAGTCTCTTGCAGCCTCTTTCTGCTTCTCCCAGAACAGCTGACAATGTATTTTTCTGCCTGGCTCCAAGTCCATAAGGACATTGGTAAATCATGTCAGGGAGATTTGTCAACCTGGAGATAGGAATATTAGTAGACATAAGGGGAATATCATTGTAATTACCCTGAAAAAATATATATCATCATGCTCACTGGCCCCTCCTGGTCACCCCTTCTCACAATCATGACTCCTACCCACTCCCCTTCTCTGAATGGATGGGGGCACCTTAGGTATCCTCCCACCCTGACAACTCACTCTGGGAGGCTTGCCATCTCCTCTCCCACTGAGGTCAGACAAGGCAGCCCAGCTACAAGAACATATGCCGCAAACAGATTTTGAGAAAGACACCTTTTCAGTTGTTCGGAACCCACATGAAGAACAAGCTGCACATCTGTTAAATATATACAGGGAGGCTAGGTCCAGCCCATGTATGTTCTTTGGTTGGTGGTTCAGACTGAGAGCCCCAAAGGTCCAGGTTATTTGATTCTGTTGGTCTTCCTGTGGAGTTTCTAATCCTCTTAGGGACCTGCAATCCTTCCTTCTATTCTTCTGTAAGAGTCCCCAAGTTCTATTCACGTTTGGCTGTGGTTGTCTGTATCTGTCTGAGTCAGCTAGCAGGTTGGTTAAGCCTCTCAGAGGACAACATGTCTGCAAGCATAATAGAGGATCACTAATAGTGTTAGGGATTAATGCTTTCACATAGGATGGTTCTCATGTTAGGCCAGTTACTGGTTGGTCATTCTCTCAGTCTCTGCTCCAACTCCTGTGCCTGCATTTCTGATAAATAGAATATTGGGTTGAAAGCTTTGTTGATGTGTTGGTGTCTCTATTGTTCCACTGGGGATTCTGCCTGGCTATAGGAAGTGGCCTCTTCAGGTTTCATATCCACAACATAGTAAGTCACAGCTAAAGTCACCCCATTGATTCTTGGTTGCCTTATCCCAGATCCCTTTCTCATCCTGAAGATGCACTCCCCCTCATATCCTCACCCCTATCAGTTGCAGATTTCCATTCATTTTCATAGCCATCTAGCCACCACTCCTGTCCTGATCCTGAACCTCCCATCCCCCTCCCCATGCTCCTCCCTCTCAGTTCCTTCCCTCCATAACTCTTATAACTATTTCATTTCCCCTTATAAGTAAGATTCCAGTTTCTTTACTTGGGCCATGCTTCTTGTTTAGCTTCTTGGGTCTGTCGAGTATAGCATGATACTTGTATTTTATGGCTAATATCCACGTACAAGTGAGTACATACCATGAACCTCCTTTTGGGACTGGATTAACTCACTCAGGATGATATTCTCATGTTCCATCCATTTGCTTGCAAATTTCATGATGTCTTGTTTTTTTTTTTTCTCTTTTCTTTTTTTTCTTGGATATTTTATATACATTTCAGATGTGATCCCCTTTCCCCATTTGCCCCAAACCCAGGAACCCCCTATCCCATTCTCCTTTTCCTGTTTCTGTGAGGATGTGCTCCCACCCTCCCACCCACTCCCACCTCTCCACCCATGAATTCCCCCGCACTGGGGCATCCAGCCTTAGTATTCCATTGTGTAGATGTACCACATTTTCTTTTTCTTGCTTCAATTGAGAGATATCTAGGTTATTTCCAGTTTCTGGCTATTATGAAGAAAGCCACTATGAATATAGTTGAGGAAGTGACTTGTTGGATGTTGGAGCATTGTTTGATACATATGTTCAGGAGTTGTATAGCTAGATCTTGAGGTAAAACTCTTCCCAATTTCCTAAGAAATTGGCAAATTGATGTTCAAAGTGGTTGTACAAGGTTGCACTCCTACTAGCAATTAAGAAGTTTTACCCTTGCTCCACATCCTCAACACCATATGCTATTTCTTGAGTTTTTGATCTTAGTCATTCTGATTGGCTTAAGATGGAGCCTAATAATTGTTTTTGATTTGTAATTCTCTGATGACTAAGAACTTTGAACATTTATTTAAGTGCTTCTCAGACATTTGATATTTCTCTGTTGAAAAGTTTCTGTTTAGCTATGTACTTCATTTTTTTGATTGAATTATTCAGGTTGGCGGTATCTAACTTCTTGAGTTCTTTGTAAATTTTGGCTATTAGCCTTCTTTCAGATGTAGGGTTGGTTAAGATCCTTTCCCAATCTGTAGGCTGCTGGTTTGTCATATTGACAGTGTTCTTTGCTTTACGGAAGCTTTTCAGTTTCATGATGTCTTATTTATCAATTGTTGATATTAGAGCCTGAGCCATTGGTGTCTGTTCAGAAAACTGTCTCCTGTACCAAAATATTCAAGAATATTTCCCATATTCTCATTTATGTAATTTACTGTATTGGACTTGAGTTTTGTGCAAGGTGACAAATATGGATCTATTTGCAGTCTTCTACATGTAGACATTCACTTAGTCCAACACCATTTGTTCAAGATGCCTTAATTTTCAACTGTATGGTTTGGACTTCTCTATCAATAATCAAGTGTACATAGTTGTGTGGGTTTATCTCTTGGACTTGATTCAATCAGCATGTCCTATCATTATCATCCTAAAGTTTATGAAAGGTAATTTTAAACCTTCTTATTCCCCACAACTTTAGCATTACAATTAGCCAACTAAACATGAAGACATTTTCTTGAAATTTCAGTTCAAATATTTCCATTCTTTGCTCATCAGTTTTCATTTCAAAACTCCATCTATTTGAACCAATCCATTTATCCAAATTTATATATCCTTTAAATATAAATAAATTTTAAGTTACAAGTGGAGCATTTATTATCAAAGTGTATCACTTGATGGGAAATCTACCATTTTATACACTATAACAGAATAATCTCCTAAAGCATAAATTTGAATATGTAAAATGAATGGAATCAAAATAATACTTGAGTTAATTTAACGGTTAAGATTTATAATAAATTTATGTGTCTTGAGTAAAAAATTCATTGGGTGTTTTAAAAGGTGAAGAAAGGTAGAATGTATTAAATAAATTTGCATTACTTAATAAAATACTAACAAAATTATTTAATCAGCAAAATATGGTAACATTTTATTGTAATTAAATGCAAATAGAACAACAAAAAATTTTAATAAAGTTTATAAAACATATCAATATGTTAAATGCTCAAATACTTATGATTATAATAATAAAACAATAAAATTAAATTGAGCTTTATTGAGCTAAGTAGCTCTGCTTCTTCCTGTGTCATCTGTTTCTGTGCTCAACAATTTTTTCTTCATGTAAACCTTTGGAAGTTTATAGAAATGGAACATTTCTTGTATCCACTCTATTGCCAGTATTTGTTCAAGTTTATAAGTTAACAAATTTCTAAGCATCTGCAAAGCAAAAATAGTATGTTATTCTTCCATGGAGATACGTGATGTTACCAGAATCTATTGAAAATCCCAACCATATTAGATGAGCGTCATTGGAGACTTGATGCTTTGGTACCACAAGTTTGGTGGCACTGTAAATATCTTTCTATAGCGTAGAAGCTGTAGTTTTCCCAACACAGTGCTTGTCATTACACAATCTAGAGAGTCCTAGACAATCTAGAGTTCTAACTGTATTAGGAAAAGGCAATTCTTTTCCTAATAATTCTATGCAACTTGCTCCCCATGTTTTGCTGAAAATGATAGAGAAGAACAAAAATATGAGCCTGTGGGATATATATATGTATGTATGTGTGTGTGTCCTTGTAAGACCAGGAATGTTAAACAAATGAAACTATCTTTGCAATGGAAAAACAGGTAGAACCTGTTCTTCCATCTAGAA
Organism: Mastomys natalensis; assembly: GCA_021653895.1. Classification (NCBI taxonomy): domain Eukaryota; kingdom Metazoa; phylum Chordata; class Mammalia; order Rodentia; family Muridae; genus Mastomys; species Mastomys natalensis. Next base: position 1,322,322 of record JAJTUV010000486.1, on the reverse strand, counting down.
AACTGTAATTGGAGGGTTTTAATAGCCTGGTGATCTGTGTTATCTCTTGGGTAGGAGCATGACAAATTTTGACAGCCCGAAGGGAAGTGGCTAGTAATCTAAATGACCCTTATATTACCTGTATAGCCATTGACTCTTCCAAGCTTCCACAACCAGGAATAGAGATGCCTAATAGTCTAAATTACCTTTATGTTTATTATCTTTATTGACAGAAGTACATTCAAGCTTCAACAACCAGGATCACAGGTGACTAATAGCCTAAATAATCTCTGTATGAACAAGACCAGACCAGAAATTTCCTTATGCCCTTAAGGAATACAGGTAGCCTATCTCCAGAACCCATATTCTTGGAAGAAATGATAGGGACCCTGAGTTGATTTTAGATATAATTATGCTTCCTTGTGCACCATGGATAGTATTACACCAAAATCCATGTTTTACAATTATATCATGTTTAAATATACTGGCAATAAACTGCCTGGCATCAGAATCCCCAAAATTCCATCTAGGTTATTGAAGTCAATTTGAGGTGAGTTTTTATTCTCACCTCTTTGTGGATCACTGCCTGCATTGATAACTTTGGAGATACTCTCACATATATTTCTAAGCTCCAGGACACAGAAGTACAAATTACAATAATTTTGCAGCTCAAATTATCTTTACCTTTATCTCTTATGATTTATAAAATAATCTAGAAATGAAACACACACAAAAATAATTTTATATGTATACTCAAATTTGAACAGTACATATTTCCTTTTTAATTATTTTCAAAATTATACTACCAAAACTTGACTAATTACCATATATTAATTAAAACTTGGTAGCTTTGTTGGTGTGCATTCTGATTAAGAAATACATATATACATAAACATGCAGATGAGTAACTCATAGATATAACAGTAAAATGAACAATGACCTTTCATAGTAACACCAGCATCATAAAGGAGAGATTGAACTGTTGATATGTGAAAATGTGTCCATACCCTAAAGCATATCCTTTTACTAAAAGAAAAGTGTGTCTGTTAGAGTACTGGGTCATTTCATATTCCAAAATGAGTTCAGGAAGATTGTGTTTCATATGTAGAATATAAGATTTGTCTCGTTTAAGGATTTTGTTAGGCTGAAGTGTTTTTTGTAAAATCAGAGATTAAATGGGGATTAAATACTTTATCTTAATGATCCTGCAGTAGGGGGTCAGGAAAGTGAAATCATTTGACTATCAATAGTATATAAAATAATCCAAGAAATTCTCTAAATATGCTATAGAGAAGCAAAGAATAAAAGAAAGAAAGAAAGAAAGGAAGGAGAAGGAAGGAAGGAAGGAAGGAAGGAAGGAAGGAAGGAAGGAGAAAAGAAACAAAGAAAGAAGAAAAGAAACAAAGAAAGAAATTAAGAAAGAAACAAAAAAGAAAGAAAGAGAAAAGAAACATTGGGTAAGTTTCCTAATTATACACAGAGCCTTTCTAATGTGTAGAGTTCAATGTTTTCTTTTTAATTTACTTAATACAATTTATTCTTTAAAAAGTAAATTTATAAAACATTAGACACATCTACAAAGCAAGCAGTATTCTTAGTTAATAATAATTAAGGAAATATTAAATTAGTAGGTATTTTTTTCTCTTTTTTTTTTTTTCTGGCTCGGGGTTTCTCTCTGTACCTGAGCAACAGCTCCCTTGGAACTCTCTGTGTTGTCCAGGCTAGCCTAAAGCTCTCAGAGATCCACCTACATCTTCCTCCAGATTGCTGATATTAAATGAATGTGCCACAGCTATACATAAATATGTGTGTGTATGTGTGTGTGTGTTTGTGTGTGTGTGTTGTGTCTTCCATTTGTTATAGATTTCATTTTTAAATATATCTGTTGTAATGCAAGACATATTTGAAAAAGTACTCAAGCATAATTCATTTGAAAAATGACCACTTTTTAGACTTTTTAATGGTTATTTACATAGTTGACCCTTAGTAATTATTAGGTAAGAATCTATTATTTTTTATAATGTGCAGCTGTGTTTGGAGACAATGACCATGTTACAATATACAGGTTAGATAAATAATGTTAACTCTCTGAGCATCATCTGTCTTAACATGATGAGCTTAATTGAATTATAACTAAAATTGCACAGAAATTATTGGTAGTAATATATTAAAAGCTTATCAGTGTCAGTCATGAATGGATTCTTTTCAATTACAGTGCTTAATATAATAAAATAGTTTGGAGATATAGAATTTTAACTGTGAGATTACATGAAATTTGCATCAATTGCTCATTGCCACTATCTTTGAAAAAAATTGCAAAATTTAAATTAAAATACCTTTTATGAGGTTCCATTTGTTGATTGTTGATCTCAGAGCATAAGCCACTGGTGTTCTGTTCAGGAAATTTTCCTGTAGGCCCATGTGTTCAAGACTCTTCCCCAATTTCTCCTTTATTAGTTTCAGTGTACCTGATTTTATGTGGAGGCCCTTGATCCACTTGAACTTGTCCTTTGTACAAGAAAATAATAATGCATTGATTTGCATTCTTCTATATGCTGATCTCCAATTGAACCAGAACCATTTTTTGAAAATACTGTCTTTTTTCCACTGGATAGTTTTAGCTCCTTTGTCAAAGATCAAGTGACCATAGAGGTGTAGGTTCATTTCTGGGTCTTCAATTCTATTCCATTGATCTACCTGCCTGTCTCTTGTACCAATACCATGCAGTTTTTATCACCAGAGCTCCCAGGGACAAAATCACCAACCAAGGAGTACACATGGAGGTACCCATGGTTCCAGCTGCATATGTAGCAGAGGATGGCATTAATGGGAGGAGAGGCCCTTTGTCCTGTGAAGGCTTGATGCCTCAGGGAAGGGGAATGGGAGGACAGGGAGGAGGGATTTGGTGGGTGGGTGGGAAACACTTTCATAGAAGCAGGGGAAGGTGATGGGATAGAGAGTTTTGGGGGACCAGGAAAGGGTTTAACATTTGAAATATAAATAAAGAAAATATTCAATAAAAATAAATTAAAATACATTATTTCAGAAAGATTTCTTTTGTCTCTTTGATCATTCCTCTGTCATGCACCAATAATAGAAGACTATGTCTTTCCTTTCAACATGTTCAGCCGGCATTCTACACTTTGACAGTTAAACTTTTCTTTTGCAGCTGAGATGGCTTAAGGAACAGATACATAACCCTCTTCACACCTGACAATTTTCAATATGATGACTAGATCATAGATCGGATTAGTAAAATATTTCTAAGGGAAGAATTGCTAATGCTTTTATAAAAAGAAAAATCCACACCATATGCTTAATTCAGTTAAAAGGTACTTTTTAACATATATCTATCTCTGTGTATGGGCTTATTGACTTCATAGATACTAAGTTTTCAAAGATATTAATAATGATATAGCTAGGAAAATCTCCCCTTTGTTTCTGTCTATCTTCATGTTCTATTTTATTAATTTGTGTTTCATTATTGTGATTTCTTCCTACACTCTCCCTCCTCTCTCTCTCTCTCTCTCTCTCTCTCTCTCTCTCTCTCTCTCTCTCTCTAATATATCAATATCTATGTGTGGACATTAGAGACAACTTCAACAGTCATTTCATTTCATTCACTCTGGATCCCAACAACGAATCTCGGGTTCTCAGTTTTGTGCAGCAAACAGTATTAACTGCTGTGCCATTTTTGCTGTCCTCTCTTTTTAGGCTTCTATATTGATATATGGGAATATAAATGGTTGCAACTTGAAAATATTGTGGCCATATGGATTTAACAGTGATCCTCACAGGGCATTGTAGGTGTTCATGGCTTACTGTAAATATGCTCCCACATCATCTTTAGCCTACACTGGGAAGACATTTCTAACAGAGTGGCTATTATAATAAAGTATTGATTTAATTCATAATATTCATTTAATGCTTAAATCAAGACTCTGGTGTCAAAGTGTATGGCAGAGAATCTGTTGCTTGCTTTCCTCATCTGATGGTTGATAGGGAGTTGCAGGTGCCCCATATTACAGGACATCTTGTATATAAATATATTGTATTGCATTACAATGAAGAGTAGTAGCAAACTTTTACAAGAGTACAGTTTCTCATAGGCAATTTCATAGGGACATTGATTAGAAAACTACTAAAAACAATTTAGAAGTCTATTGAGGAAGAACAGAATATAACTGTGCAACTGACTGAAACTAAGAGCCTAATATTTATCACATTCTGGAAATTACACCAAACCAGTATTTTGGTATATATGTTTGACTTATTCCAGTTCATCCAGTTAACAGAAAAGAGACATGAGTGGAAAAGAGGGCTCAGTCAGTAAAGTGCTTGTTATACAACCACAATAATTAGGCTCTGAATTCTCAGAATGAACATAAAAGGCCAGGAATGGCAGCAAGCCCTTGAGGGAGGGAGGACAGAGACAAGCAAATCACTAAAGCTCTTTGATAAGCCAGTAACCAAATGTACACGCTTCAGGTTCAATGAAATACCATATTTCAAAAAATAATGATATGTATATATAAGTAATAATATCTGGACTGAGAAAGTAAATCTTATCTGCAAGGAAACATGATAATCATATATGATAATCATGATAAGGAAACATGATATATATATATATATATATATATATATATATATATATATATATATATATATATATATATCTTTGTGAGTTCAGTTCTAATATATGTATGTGTTGTGTTGTGTGTGTGTGTGTGTGTGTGTGTGTGTGTTATAAGGGTATCGGAGCTGACCATTCTGCATTGAACAACCTGTAAGGGATCTCATTCTTGGGAGATGCTAATATAACTCTGCTAGAAGTCACTAGTTGCGTGTAGTTATCTGTCTAGGGATGGGATTCTAGCGAACTTTCCCCATCCACATTTACATGTCCTTGGTTATTGCAATTGTTGAGGTAGTATTGTTCATGCTGCCATTTCCTGTTCCTACAATCTTTCTGCCTGTTCTATAATAATCTGTAATGGAGGAGATAAGATGTTAATGTATCACTGGGGTTAGGCTCCCAAAGGTGAGTTTATCTCTACATTGTGACAAGGTGTGGATTTCTGTGATTATCTTTGTTTGGTGTAAAAGCTGCTTTGATGGGAGGTTTTAGCTTCACTTATCTGTAAGAATCTGATTAAGATTTAGAATGTAGTAAAGAACTATATTACTAAAAATACTTCTTGATACTGATGGGTTCCTTTGAGCAATTGCCTGTAGTCCTTCATATTACTGTGTCAAAATAATATGAAATGGATATAATTAATTGACAATATTAATTATGTTGTCATTATAAAATTAACAAGTTATTTTCATTAAAAACATAGTTTTTTTCTATGTAATTATTCTGAAGGTTCTCTGTGAAGGTTTTTTTCATTTTTTCAAGAGTCACTACAAGCTTTCATTTATTCTTACTTCTTTGGAGCTGAAACGGGTAGTTGGCTTGCAAGAGCAGATGTGCCAACTACTTATTTGTTCCCATTTCTTTCGTACCAGATCACTCATATGATGTTTAGCCTGCTGAGTTTAGAGCAGGATGAATCAGTTGATGAATCAAAAAGATTAATAAAGGAATTAAACAGAAACAGATAGTAACAATTTGAAATGCTTATAGTTGAACCAAGAAAGAAATTGAGATGTTTTCCTTTGCTATCTATGGAAACTCTCCCATCACTCTCTTTTTGGAAACACAGATTCTACAAAGATGAATTTTAAGCTCTATACTCTCTCCACTATGCAATGGTTAACTATTTGGAGCATTTGTGGGAGGAAAAACTTTTTGAAGGTGTTTTAGTCAGCATTCTAATGCTCTCAAAACACATCATGACCGAGTCAACTCTCATAGACCAAAAGCATTTAATGAGGAATTGTTTACAGTTTCCAAAATTTAGTCCATTATCATCATGGTGGCACACAGGAAGAAACGGTGTTAGAGAAAGAGGTGAGACTTATATCCTGATTTGCTGGATGAGGGAGACTCTGGACTTGGCATAGGATTTTGAAACCTCAAAGCCCACCCCAAGTAACATAGCTCCTCCAATACCTCTTAAGCTTTTCAAATAGTGTCATTCCTTTGCGACAAAGCATTGAGTCTTATGAGCCTACGGGAGTCATTCTAATTGAGTCTAACACAAGGAAATTTGATCATTTAATCTGTGTCCTTCAAGGAGGCTTCAATAGTGATCCATTCCTTAAAAGAAAGGAGCTCCTGAAGGATATACTCATCAGATAATTTAGAATGCAGTGCATAGAATGATGAGAACATTGATGATGTTTGAAGGTCAAACTACATATATTGTTTTCCTATTTCACTTGTCAAACAAGCTTTAGTCCGTCCTTAACAGTCAAGAGAAACATGATACTCACTGGTTAAAATCTAACTGGACTGTAAAAGACAACTAGAAGTGATTTTTACTCTCAGTCTTCAGTCAGGGATCAATGTTCTATATATGCATGCAAACAACACATACATAAGTTATTTGTTGTTTCAAGAGAAAATGCATGTGAATAAAGAATGTATATATTAAATACTATTCAGGAGGAGTCAAGATTATCATTTAGACTTCAAGTTTTACTGGGTAAAGTTCATCCTCAGTCATAGATATTGAAAATCAGAATAATACTATCTATGTATATATAACCCAAGAAGAGGAGGCAGAATTTGTTCAAAATTATTGCTGATTGGAAATGCCTTGTGATTTGTGTGCCCCACTGCAAATATGGATGCAATTTCTAAAATTTTGTTGTCTATTTTACTCCATGGATTTTGTATCAAAGGAAAGTATGTTGGGATGATTTAGATAGAAATAATCACTACAGATTATGAATAAATTATTGCTGTAATTTAGTTTGTATTTGCCCAGACACAACTACAATATAACTGTAGAATAAGAAATATAAGAGATTTTGCTATACTTTCTTAATGAATGAAATTTAAAAAGGTTAAGAGGGTCATGATATACATAATCTGACAATTTTAAAAGTTAAAATCTTGCAGCCACACAAAATTGCAGTAAAGGCCATATAATGGAAATGACATAGATAATTGAGGGAAGTTTAAGGTAATGGACTTATATTACTGAAATGGAAGTAGGAATTGGATCATCAGAAATGTTCAGTGAATTAAGAAGATATACATATGATGTCAAGTCTTATTATCCTTTCAGATGTGTGAGTTTATGTAATATGCTTACTTTAAATTTCTTATATGAAGGACCAAATCATTGTGCTATTGGTGAACACTATGTTATTGGTGAACAGCTAGAAAAATTTTTCTTAAATATGACACACATAAACCACATGAAGCTCAAAAAGAAGGAAGACCAATGTGTAGGTGCTTCAGTCCTTCTTAGAATGGGGAACAAAATACTCACGGGAGCCAATATGGACACAAAATATTAAGCAGAGACTGAAGAAAAGGCCATCCAGAGACTGCACCACCTGAGGATCCATCCCATATACAGTCACCAAATGCATATACTATTGTGGATGCCAAGATGATCATGCAGACAGGAGCCTGATATAGCTGTCTCCTGAGAGGCTCTGCCAGAGCCTGACAAATACAGAGGGGATAATCACAACCAACCACTGGACTGAGCATGGGGTCTCCAATGGGATCACCAATGGAGGAGTCAGAGAAAGGATTGAAGGAGCTGAAGGGTTTGCAACACCATAGGAAGAACAACAATACCAACAAACCAGATCTCTCCAGAGCTCTCAGGGACTAAACCACCAACCAAAGAGTACATGTGGAGGTACCCATGGCTCCAGCTGTATATATGTCAGAGTATGGCCTTGTTGGGCATCGATGTGAGTAGAGGCCCTTGGTCCTGTGAACGCTTGATGCCCCAGGGTAGGGGAATCGAAGGGCGGGGAGGCAGGAGTGGTTGGGTAGATGGAGGAACACCCTCACAGAAGCAGGGGGAAGGGGGATGGGATAGGAAGTTTGGGGAGGAACCAGGAAAGGGGCTAACATTTGAAATGTAAATAAAGAAAATATCCAATTAACAAATAAACACCATAACTAAAATCAACTTAGGAAAAAAAGGTTGTTTCAGCTTAGAGTTCCAGACAACAGTCCACCATTAATTGGAAACAGGGCAGGAACCTGGAGACAGGATTTAAAGCAGAAAATGTATGCATACTTTTTGTGTGTGTGTGCACTGTGTAGTGATTATCCTTGTGTTATTTAAATGCTGATTTCTCTGCCCTCATATCTAGTTTCAATCTGGACACAGCATTTTAATTCTTCTCTCAAGAATCTCCTGTGTCAATTTGTGTTAAACAGTGGTTACCATTTATTCTCTGATTTATCAATGAAAGCTTATCACCCAATGGCTGAGAAGAAGAGGGAACATCGCAGAACTTCCAGCATCCAGGAGAAGGGGAGAGATCGAAGAATAAGATAAATTGAGCTATGAGTAGGGCAAGAGAAGAAATCATAGAAAAATACATCTGAATCCCAGAAAGCCAGAACAACACTAAACTGTAATTATCTTGGGTATTTTGGCAGGGAGATTGCCAGATCAATGATTGCCCAGGAAATGTGGAAAAGCTTGATTAAGTAAATTTTCATCTCTGTGCTGTTGTTAGGGAGCTAGCTGGGGCAAAGAAAAATAGTTGATGTATTAATTTACAGCAAACACTTATATTAAAATTACGGTTTCAAGAAGCCATGGAGGAATGCTGCTTATTAGCTTGTCCCTCCTGGTTTGCTCAGTTGGTTGTCTTACACACAACAAGGACACCTGCCCAGAGATGGCACTGTTCACAGTGGGCAAATTGTTAATGTTGTCTCTTTGGATTATAACTTTCATTTTCACTTAAATATCACAAACATTTTCCTTAAAATCAAGATATATAAAAGGTATATCTCTTTTTTCTTGAAATGAGCCTTTGTAAAACCTCGTATTCCTAATGTTGTAAATGATGTGTGATACTGATTCCTTATAACAGGTTCAGATCAAAGTCACCTGCCAGTAATCTGTGTCCTTTTAACTTGCTGTTGGGGGAAGTTTGCTAATATTTTCTAGGGAATTTCTGCATCTACATCTATTACATGCATTGGCTCAAAATTTGTGGGACAATTCCAGGTTCATTAGATGATTATCTAAATGAGACTACTTCTGTGATCCAGGAATTCGAAATATCTGAGAACTTTTTAGGAACTTATTGATAGGAAGTGTGTGTGTGTGTGTGTGTGTGTGTTGTGTGTATACACATTTTTTGTTAATGCCATTGAAATAGTCTCCTTTTCAAATGTTGCACTACAGAGAATTAATACTCATTATTTGTATTATTTACATAGTTTTTATAATTGGATATTATGCATCATAAGGCACATTGAAGGCATGTGTATTATATAGGAAACAACAGATAGTTAGCTGAAGTTGTGATGATACAGGATTTGACATCAGATGAAGAAATTCAATGACAGACATTTTCATGAGACATTGTATTAAGGTATTTTTAAAGGATGTAAACAAAATAAAATCAACTTATATTTAGATTTGGAGAAATGTTTAAATAAAGATCAGAATTATCCTGATTCCTTTTATATTATTTACAATTTTTATTAAAATTTCTTTTTAATTTACATGTATCAGAATGTGATAGGATTTTTATAATAAGATTTTATTTTCTAATAATGCAAAGAATAACACTCAATCTTATATATCTTATCTCTTTCATATTATTTTAATATTACAATTAGCAGTAAGTTATTAATAGCTTAGAATATGTAGCATTCACTGACAAATAGAGACTTGGTGATAAAAGGGCTCAACAAGGAAGTTAAACTAATTTAAACAGGTAAACCTAGGTTACTTTTCTTTTCAGTTTTTTTTTCTTTTATTGGATATTTTCTTTATTTAAATTTCACGTGTTATTCTCTCTCCAGGTCTCCTCTCCAGAAACCCCCTATTCCATTCCCCTTCCCCTGCCTCTATGAGGGTGTCACCTCACCCACTCTGCCATCCTGCACTGGCATTTCCTTACACTGGGGTATGGAACCCCCACAGGACCACAGGCCACTACTCCCAATGATGTCCAACATGGCCATCCTCTGCCACATACCTGGCCAGAACCATGGGTCCCTCCATGTGTATTCTTTGGTTTGTGGTCCAGTCCTCAGGAGATCCTGGGGGTCTGGCCAGTTGAGTCTGTTGCTCTACCTACAGGATACAAACACTGTCAATTACTTCAGTCCCTTCTCCAACTCCTCTGTCTGGGACTGCATGCTCAGTCTAGGTTTGGTGACTGTATATAGGATGGATACCCAGGTGGGGCAGTCTCTGGATGATCTTTCCTTCAGTCTCTGATCCACACTTTGTCTCCATATTTCCTCCTGTGAGTATTTTGTTTTTCCTTCTAAGAAGCACTGAAGCATCCACACTTTAGTCTTCCTTCTTCCTGAGCTTCATATGGTCTATGAATTATATTTTGGGTATTCCAAGCTTTTGGACTAATATCCACCTATCAGTCAGTGCATACCACGTGTATTTTTTGAGACTGGGTTACCTCACTCAGGTTGATATTTTCAAGTTCCATCCATTTGCATGCAAATTTCATGAAGTCATTGTTTTTAATAGCTGAGTAGTATTCCATTGTTTAAACGTACCACATTTTCTGTATCTATTCCTCTGTTGAGGGACATGTGGGATGTTAACAGCTTCTGGGTATTATAAATAAGGCTTCTATGAACATTGTGAAGCATATGTTCTTATTATATGTTGGAGCATCTTTTGGGTATATGCCCAGGAGTGGTATACCTGGGTCCTCAGGTAATACTATTTCCAACCTTCTGAGGAGCCACCAGACTGATTTCCACAGTGGTTGTAACAGCTTGCAAACTCATCAACAATGGAGGAGTGTGCCTCTTTCCCCACATCTTCACTAGCATCTGCTGTCACGTGAGATTTTGATCTTAGCCATTCTGACTGGTGTGGGGTGGAATCTCAGGGTTGTTTTGATTTGCATTTCCCTGATGACTAAGAATGTTGAACACTTCTTTAGGTGCTTTTCAGCCATTCAAATTTCCTTAGTTGAGGATTATCTTTACCTCTGTTCCTCATTTTCTAATAGGGTTATTTGGATCTCTGGAGTCTAACTTTTTGAGTTCTTTTTATATATTGGATATCAGCCATTTGTATACATTGGTTATTTTCCTAATCTGTTGGTTACCATTTTGTCCTGCTGACAGTTTCCTTTTCGTTACAGGAGCATTGCAATTTTATGAAGTTCCATTTGTTGATTGCTGATCTTAGAGCATAAGCCATTAGTGCTCTGTTCAGGAAATTTTCACCTGTGCCCATGTGTTCAAGGCTCTTCCACACTTTCTCCTCTATTTGTTTCGGTGTATCTGGTTTTATGTGAAGATCTTTGATACTCTTAGACTTGAGCTTTGTCAAAGTGATAAGAATGTATTGATTTGCATTCTTCTACATGCTGACCTCCAGTTGAACCAGCACCATTTGTTGAAAATGCTTTCTTTTTTCTCCCGGATGGTTTTAGCTCCTTTGTCAAAGATCAAGTGACTGTAGGTATGTGGTTTCATTTCTGGGTCTTCAATTCTTCTGGGTCTTCAATTCATTGATCTACCTCCTTGTCTCTGTACCAATACCTTGCAGTTTTTAATCTCTTAATTGACAACAAATATTCCTAAATCTAGAAGTCCTTAAGTAGTCCATGATTCTGAATAGGGCATGAAGAGTCAGGTGGGCTCAAGATGCTGTAGAATGTAGTAGTCCTTTTAATCCTAGGGCACTTTACAGAAGGATTCATATTGATAAATCATGACCAGCAGCTTATAATTAATAATTCTATCATTCTAAAGGGAAACTGGATGATATTTAAGAGACCAGAGCAAAGTGAAAGAGAAATCCTATGGACTGTATGTCAGATATCCCTGTGGTTAAACAAGAAATTTGTTTAAATGATGCAGAGTCTACAGAGTGAGTCGGAATACTGAATAGCTAAGATGGCACTTGGTCCTCAGAACTCAAAGAGGAACCCTTGGCATTATGCACAAAAATGGCAGGGGTGGCTGAGTACATTGGAGTTGTCATGATAGAGTTGGCCCTCAGCATAAAGAATTAATAGAGGAGTCTATTCTTCTGCTCCTTTCTGGTAAAGTATGCTTGCAAAGCAAAAGCACTACCTCTGTCTGCTAGAAAATTGCTGGTCTAAGGTATGACAAGCTATTATGAATCAAATTTGGCTTGCTATCGTGTTTGTTATATCTATACCTTTAGGTTTATCTTACATTTTAAAATTACAAAATGTGGGAATAGGTCTGAGGGTTGGGGGTGAGAGATGAAAGAATAGTGTGATGAATCCCAGGAAATCCAAATCCAGAGAACAGTGTCAGGGTATAGATCTTAATTTATATACAGTGTTTGAGCCAATCCCAAGCCCCTAAATCCTTGGTCAATCATATCTTGCCACACCATCACCATGCTCCATTGAAACTCCTGCCTGATTAAATTGCTCAGAAGGACTGTGGAGGACATTATCACATGTTAGGATTTCTATGAAGACAGGGAACTAGCCATTGCCCTGGCCTTGGTTCCGTTATACTGTTTCACTAATGTTCCAAGAGCCGTCTTAGATCTAATACAAGGTACAGCAAATCAAGAGTCTTCATGGAGTCAGAGGAGAATGTGGCACCTTGTTCTCCATATTACTTTTCTCTCCACAGGTTGAATTCCACATTCCCCACAGAAAACAAAAGTTTATCTTTGAGAAATCGTATTCTGTACAATTCAAATTTCTGTAAACATAATTAAATTCTAGTGGAAGATATTCATGTACATTTATACAGTTTGTGTCTATGACTGCTTCAACTGCCAAGGATGCACATGCACATACAAAAATGACCACATGTGTTGTATTAATTATTTAATGTGGCCTTTGGCCATGCCGATTATCTAAGCTGCAGTGGCTCTGCCTAGCCCAGCCGCCATGTTTCTCAGCTGGAGGCCATGTGCTTGCTGCAGCTAGAAATGGCCAACTAGAAAACACTAGCCCTGCCACCCATGAGACATCAGCATGGGAGATCTCCCATGGCATCAGCATGGCTCAATCTCCCACACTGTCTCTGCAAGGCTGGGCATTGCCCAGGCCATCCTACCATCCACGTGGGCCCAGTAGAAAGATGAAACTCTAATACTTAAATATTAATCAAAGGCTTATATATTTGGTAATGATCAGTAACAAGATACCCATACAATCAGAAGTGTAACCCAATACCCAACCTAGATATACCAACTACCTTTGACTGCTACAGACATGTGAACATGTGCCTCCATCTCCTCTCTCTTTCGTTCTCCTCTCCTGTCTCCTAGCTCCTCCTTTTCCTTTTCCTCCTGTCTTCCATACTCCTCCTCTTCCTCTTCTAACTCTTCCCACCTTAGCTCTGCCTACACACATGGGCTGTCAAAGTTGATTTACTTCCTCTCTTCAAGAAGAGTGTCTTTTTTTTTCTTTTCTTTTTTTTTGGGTTTTCGAGACAGGGTTTCTCTGTGTAGCCTGGGCTGTCCTGGAACTCACTCTGTAGACCAGGCTGGCCTCGAACTCAGAAATCCGCCTGCCTCTGCCTCCCAAGTGCTGGGATTAAAGGCGTGTGCCACCACCACCCGGCAAGAAGAGTGTCTTGATCCTAGTTTACTGCCTACTTCTGTAAAGAGAATGTTTTTAAAGTTCAAATAACAGTGTCATAAAAATATAAAGATATAGATTTTCTTCTGAGACACCAAAACATAGGCTCTAGAACATTTGTTACCTATAGAAATTGAATTTTTAATAAGATATTGTAACAAATGCTAACATATGAGATACTGCTATTTGATTGTGCTCTAGCCTCCAGTATTTCTTGCTGTTCTGATTTAACCTGTCAGCGTCTTTTCCCCATTCTTTTCATTAACATCTTATAGATTCTAAGTGTTAAAGAGCTTATGTGTTCTTTTTCTCAATACCACATGTTGTTCTTTACCTTCTACACAAACATTCTCACACAAACTATGCTATTGCTGAACAAAAGTGAAACTGGATATGACATGACCAGTAGAGTATATAAAAATTGGTCATTTATGATACCAAGGGCCCTAAGCACTATGTTAAAAAGAAGTACTCATTGAAAGATGTCATAACTGATGAACAGTAAATGTTATGGGTCTTGTTTATGATATTTTGGTTCTGCATGTCACCCAGGTTTCATGTATAATATCTTCTATAGTTATAATATGATTACCATGTAACCTAGGTTTTAAAATAAATCTTTATTCATTTTAGAGAATTTTAGTCATCTACTTTCCCTCTTTATCCCAACTGTGTCATAAAAGAAAAAAAAAAACAATACTATAAATAAATTGTGAACTAATTTCCCATCTTCTACAAAACCTGAAGCATATTCCTTGGAACTAACAGGTATATAAAAGTATTGAAGACTAAAGGGTCGAGAATGAGAAGTATGGATTTCTCCTGGGCATCATATGGTGACTTCCAGGACACAGGTATCATGGAGTCACCTTTATCAGTAGGAAGAACAGCTTTTGTTAATATAAAATGTGAGTTGGCAAAGATTCAGATATTTCTCTATACCTTTAAGAACCATATAATTGAGTTAAGAAATAATGAATATTAAACTAAGAAAGCGAAGACTTATGAATCAACGCAGGGATGATTTAAATTAAAAGTGTTCAAATTCTGAAAGCTTCAGTACAAAGACAAGAATTCATTATTGCAGCCTAGTTGAATTAATTAAAATATAAAATAATCAGTGTCTTTTGCCATTTGATAACTTAAATGTTGACTCCTTTTATCTACTATATTTTACTCTTTGGCAAAATGTTTCATTAATAACAATATGGTGCATTCATTTCCCTTTCCAATACACTCCTTAGAGAATCCTGAGAGGTTCAGTAAAGACTGAATCAACAGATCTAATCAAGTCGTGTTCACAGTACCATTCTTTCAATGTATCTATGCCAAGAGAGAATTCAAATGGGAGTTTTACTTTTGAAAAGAGAAAAGCTTTTCTTGAACCCTTGGCAGGAAAACCTGAGAAAAGATTGATGTTCTGTGTTAGCTCAGTAGAGATTGTGTGAAAAAGGAGATATCAATCAGTCCTCCAGATATTCAGGGCTTATCATTCAGGACTTGTCATTCAAAGGACTGATATCTAATGGAATCCCGAATAAAGAGGTTACATTGAATTGCAAATGATTAGAATTCAAGAGAAATCTTTTGATGTTTGGTTATCTTTTTCACTTTAAAGAAATTCACCAAATGTTGAATATTATATCTTTGTATTTCTTTTCCCTTACATTTTATTTATACATAATTGTACATATTTCTTAATGTTCGTGATAATATCTACGGCTTCTATATCTGATATACTATTGAAAAATGAAAATCTATTTTATTTGTAGGATATATCTACTTTGCTTTTGTATTATGCAGCTTAAATAATGAACACATATTATTTTCATTACTTTAATAGTTATTCCATAAATCATAATTCTTGACATTTATCTTTATTTAGTTGAGTACTTTGAGCAAATACATTAGTAAATATAAATGTATGAAATTAAGTTTAGAATTGACATATATAGATGATAGATACATAGATAGATAAATAGATAGATGATAGATAGATAGATAGATATAGATAGATGATAGATAGACAGATAGATAGATGATAGATTGATAGATAGATAGATAGATAGATAGATAGATAGATAGATAGATAGATAGATAGACAGGCAGACAGACAGATAGATCAATAAATAAATTCTCTGCATTAACTGTTACAGGTAAGGAAAAAAAGTTTTTTGACTAATGCTAATACCCATATGGGAAGTCCTGTGGGGTATTTGCTTGATTTTAATGGTTGATATGTCCTGGACCCTGCTCCTTATGAGTGTATCCAGCACAGAGCAGATGATTCTAAACTGTTTTTTAAAAGCAAGGTAAGAACAAGCCAGTAAGCAGTATTCCTCCATAGTTTTGCTTCAGTTCCTTCTCCTATGCTCCTGCTTGGAGTTCTTACCTTGACTCTCTTAGTAATGGACTAATGCACAACACTCTAAGCTGAAATGAAACCTCTCTTCCCCAAGTTGCTTTTGTCTTGTTATTTAAAATAGCCACCTAAGCCTATCTATGACAATTAATAGACCCAAATAAAACATTTTTCAAAGGTTCAAGCAACTCTATTACAAATGCTATGGGAGAGTAACATTTATAAATTAGTGTGATAGGAATTATTCAAAATGTGAAACATTTTTAAGTTGATAGTTTTATAAACCTATATTACACACTGTAACCATACTCACTCAAAATTCCATTCGATTATACCTCACACAAGGTTATGATCCTCTGTTTTCCAACTAGTCTCCCTTGAGCTTACTTGTCTTTTTGTATGTCCTTTTTATTTTGAACAGGTTTGTTGTACATAACTGCAGTCTCTGTGTGTTCATTATTACACTATATCCATCATATCCAGTAGAGATCATTTAATGCATCTTCAACATACTCTGCCTTTTACATTTCTCTTCCCTCCTTTCTATGCTTTGGAATGTAAAAGTAACTTTTATTCACCTGATTTAATTGTTGTCTCTAGCACCTACTGCTGAATAAGCTCACCCTTTCTTGCTCCTTCTGAGTTCTGACTGACTGGTTGAACTCAGCTGTTCTGTCTCAAACTCTTTAAGTTGAGTGATTCAAACTTCTCTCAGATTCTGAATGAATTGTTCTGCCTGGCCTCAAACTAACTCTTGCAATCTGTTCTAACTTTCTAGCTCCTTTTCCTTCTCTGGCTCATTCAGTCTTCACCTATATCTAGATTGCCCTCTCTGTAGTCTGTCTGTAAAACAGTAAAAACTGCCTCTGAACTACTCAAACTCAACTGCTACCCACTGGACTGCCATGAACTCAACTCCCCTTCACTGCCTTTCAACTTACTGACTCAACCGAACTGACAGACTAGAACTTAAAGATCTGCATGTCTCTGTCTCCTGAATACAAGGGTTAAAGGCATGTACCAGCACACCTGTACTTAAGCTTATCTTTACCTGAAACTTCCTCTATACCAGTCTGGCCTTGAACCTAGAGATCTGTTTATCCCTGTCTCCTGGGATTAAAAACAAGACTGTATTCCAGCTAGATCACACATACGTCAATGTTTGGATGTGTTCTCTTACCAGAGTAGCCATGTTGCTGGATTAAAGTTTCTCTACATTGGAAAGGTATGGGTGTCTAGTTTGTGTCAGAAGTCATTTATTTTTAGCTCTTGTCCAGCTAGTAGTCTCTGCATTAACTGTTACTCGCAGAGAGACAAAAAGTTGTTTGTTCGTTTTTTTTCTGACTGAAAGTAAAAGCAGTTGATGCACAAATATGTGTTTATTAGGTAGTTGAGTACATGTACATGTTTAAAATTATCAGTAGAAAATCATCCTTTATGGTCCAAGACATCCCTAGATTTTCCTTTTGATCAAATTTATAGTCCAAAATGTGTACTATATCCCATGTAGCAGGCTGCAATTTCAATCATAAAATTTGTGGTACTCCCATAGGACTCATGCCATTATTGCACTTGTGTGTCTATCGTCAAGCTTAGTATTAAAGAACATAGTTTCTACAATTGTGTAAGACCACTGATGACTTTCTTCCCTAGAGCCTTGCACAGAACTTCTGGCATTATGAACTCTAGGCAGAAGAGATGATGCTTCTAGCTCAGTTCTAATTCGAATTCTCCTTGCTCTATATCAAAAGCATATAGTGTCTTTAGCAAAAGAGTTTTAACCCTAATTCTAAAGGGCAACCAAGAGCAAGGGCCAGGGTTTATTTTCTTTTGAGATCTTCTGTTGGTTCACTGGATTACTCATATCAGGCACAAGAGTTTGGTTTAAAAACCAATGACTTGTGAGAACAGTTTTATCCATCCATGCAAGGTTTTCTTTGCTAAAGTTGTTCAGTTAAAATTATCTTTGGTAGCTTATAAAATAATAGATTCCATAATTTTATCCATATCTTAGTTTTGACTGACCACTCATCTACAAGTTTCCTCAATATCCTGTTTTATCTCCAGGGAAAGTTTTTTGAAAAGAACAACATGTGGTCTTTAAATAATTAATTTCAATTTTCATTCTACTTTACATTTATTCCATAAGTTTTTTGGTGTGAAAGTTTTATATTTTATATTATAATGACATTCAACATGTATTATATTTATGAATTCACAAACTTTATATTTATTGTAAATAAAGAAGTAACCATATAGACAATTTAATATCATGTTCCTGAGGAAATCAGATACTACTGTATTATATGATCTACTCTAATCACATAAAGTACAATGCATTTAAAGGTATCATATATACATTTATTTATTTGTATATATATTCATCTTCTTAATTTTAGCAGTTAGTATCTGTATTCTAAAATTAATTCAAAACTAATATGCAATTTTACCAAAATCAATGCTAGTATAACAATACTAATTCTGAATAGTGTGTTAACTATGAACTAGGTAACTGTAGTTATATGTATTTCATTTGAAGATCAAATATAATAGGATTCAGTACAAACTATAGATTTTTAGACTTTGTAATTTTGGGGTTTTTATTATTGTAAACTGTATGGAAAGCTATTTATAACATGATTTTGAAAACTAATGTGGATCAGAAGGTCTATTTTGGATTGTGAAACGTTTATATAAAATCAGATTCTACTGATAAATAAAGCAATTCATATAGAACTTTAGAACCTCATACATTATATTTTTGCTTCTGCCTTCTATGCATTTTTAAGTTATTACTTTCAGTATACTCATGCATGAATATGAACATATTGGAATATCCATGTAATGTGTGCTTCATTTTGTTTATGTCTGTTGATAATGAAGTAACTATTTGTGGAAATATAGATGTGTATATTCTTAAACAATTGTGATTAATGTATAAAATAAATGCAAAAATAATGTCTTTCTTGAGGAAAAGGAGAAGCTCAAGGATAAAGGTACTGGCCTTGCCACCAAATATGATAACAGGAGTTTGGTATCCTGAAACTGCTTGAAAAATGAATAACAAATATGAAAATGAATGGTTGTAATTCCAGAAAAGAAGAATATAGGTAGATCCCTGAGACTCACTCCATAGTTAGCCTAGTCTAATGTGTAAGCCCTGAGTCTACAGAAGAATGACACCTGAGATTATGCTCTGGGCTTCTGTATAAACATACGTATGGACATATGCACTCATGCATACATAAAATCATACCTATAGCTGTACACATATATGTAAATATCTGTATATTAGTTATTTTCCAAAATAACTAATTAATGTTTTTGAATATTCAATTGTTTTCTTTGACAATGTCACACTATATATACTTTTCTCTTTTCATTATCCTACAACTGTGTAACAAGTTTCACATGCATGTACCACAGCTCAAGTAAGTGAATGAATAAATAATCTAGAAGAATTATGCTTCCTCATGATTTTGAGTTTTCCTAATAAAGTTTACTTTGGGTGTTGTCTTTGACAAGTTCAAAGTTTAACACTGATTCAGTAGATGGCTGCCTTAATTCATTAAGCATTTCCTGTAAAGGATGAAAATCTCCCAAGTGTTTCTTTTTTTCTTATTATTTCTATAAATTTTTAAGTATACTCTTAGGAAGATGGGTGAGGATTGTCAGTTTAATTCAGGTATTGCTTGATGAAGCAAGTAAAAGAGTTGATATTCAGTTTACATTTCTTCAGACATTATAATTTGCCTACTTTAGCATCTCAGAAAGTAAGTGATGAGCATATTTTAAAAGGCAGATAATAGCAGAATGGAAATTTGGCTTACCTAATACATTTCAAAATTCCCCATGGATTGGGAATCATTCTTCAGCCAAATTGTGTCAAGTTAGTTTGAGACATTCTTGGTATATCACTAAATAATGTAAGTCAATTTCACTACACAGATGCCAAGAATGTACTTGAGTTGGATAGTTATTGTCATAAGTAATGTAAGATTTTATTTTTAGTTCTTAAGTTAGAGACATAGATGCTCTTTCACCATCAAGAAAACTCCTGTGTGGAATTTTCTTTGCTGGTTCTAGGAACTGAAAATATATATTTCAACAAAATATAGGTGAAATTTAATATCAGTTTATGTTCACAAACAATTCAAAATCCTACTGGGTGAAATGGATAGATTGGAAGAAAATATGTTTAGAATTTTAAATATGTTAACTCTTACTATTGCTGAATACTAATAATTTAAAATCAAATTTGTTAAGATACAATTAAATTATCTGTTTCTCTATACTAAACAAGATTTTATGTGGTCAGTAATAAACAACTAGTGACATTAGTGATACTGCCGAACATTACAGAAACAGGCCATGTGCATGATTACAGAAAGCCATATAGGAATGTATTCTGTCAGAAGCCACCTAGGAAAGACTAAATGCATGCTAATGAGTTTTCTGAAGATGGCCCACTGTTTTGCATGGCCTGAGATGGGTGAGCTCTAAAGTATGCTGGGTCCTCAGAGACTTCATCCCAGGATTGCTTCTTGCTACTGATTGCCTTTCCTGTCATTATTACATAGCCTAATGATTCCTGTGAGTCAGCTGACCCTATTGGGCAAATTCCCTGCAGATCAACATGAAGATGACCTTTCATGAATTATTGCTGTTTAGATTGATTAATGACTTCATAGTATTCCTTATTTGATTCAAATAATTTTAAGAAGAAAGTTTTAGGAGATGATTTTAGTTGTTCTGTCAGAAACATAAGGTTAGAATCAAGAATAGAATGTGCTCAATCCTCATAGAATAATAAATAAAGGCTACATAATGAGGAATACAATGAACTTTTTCAATTACACTGAAAAGAGAAATAGGCTTGGGACAAATTTGTGATCAAGAGCAAATATTCATTCTATGTCTGGTCCAAGGATGAAGCCACAGTTTTAGCTAGGATAAAGTAAGGTCATGTGAAATTGTTGCTTTAAACTTATAGTGAGCTTATAGAATTAAAGATTGTTTTGAACTTAATATCAACATCCTTAATATAACTCCCCCTTTTGTAGCATTTTACCTATGAGGAAATTTTTTAAAGAGCTTTTGTCTAACAAGTTATAAAAAGACAGAGAGAAGATATAAAGTGGTAGCTTGGTGGGCTCTGCTCCAACCCCCAAAGTTATAGATAGAGGTAGGGATACAGATAGGAATAAGGAGAGAGAGAGAGAGAGAGAGAGAGAGAGAGAGAGAGAGAGAGAGGAAGGTCTGTCTGTATTGTATATGTGTATATACATAAGTGTGTAGGTATAAGTGTACGTTTTTATGTACACATGAACGTTTGTGGAGTTGATGAGACAGGTGTTTGGGCCTGACCAGAATGTCTGTGTGTGGTGTGTCTTTGTAGATGATTTTCTTTCCTTTACTTTTCTCTGTAGTTCATGAAGAGTTAATGAGTTCCAAGCCTCTCACCTGGGTAGCAAGAGAGGTCCTTGAGCCAGAAAGAAAAAATACCTAGCAATTAAGCCTTTTTTCTTCTTAATCCCTTGCTGCTGGACAGCAGGAGTTTATTGTCAGAAGTCATTGGTTTTGGGCCTTAGAAGAGAAAATGGTTTTAAAGAGAACAATTGCCAAAGATAAAAAAAAAATTAATTAAAAAATAAAACAGAAGAAGCCTTGAGCCATGACCTCTGACTCCATACCTCTTTGCTTTGTTTTCTCAGGACTCTTTCATATTGAACTGGCCTCCAGTAAGACTGTTCTAAAGTATGATGTTCAATCAAATCTTATTCATTTTAAAATGCTAATTTCTTTAAATACTTTGTATGTTTCCTATGTATAGATACTTTTGTAATTGATTTTCCTTATTTTAAATTTACTTTACAAAGTTCATAACTTGTAATGGTTATTAGTACCTGCAGTTCTGTTACAAGAACTTATTTTATTTAGTTTTCTTATTTTGATCCATGATTACTTTGCTATTATGCCTTTTAAAAATTATTTAAAATTTTTATTTTCTTCTATATTTTTAACTCAAATACATTTCTTTCCCCTTATGTTATAAATTTAAAAGTTAAGATAAATCTGAGATATAGTTTAGGGAAAATTTATGAAATTAATCAGTAACTTTGATAATTTATTACCACCAATGAAACAAAGATTTCATTAAATCAATATTATTTATTTTAGTCTATTGCATAGATATAATGCACTCTGAAACTCAATAATTCAAGAAGATAATTATTTTATTTAATTTATGTTTTTTCTAGCTGAATGTCCAAAGCAAAATGGAGACATGCATTCCAGTTATGATGATGTTGCCTTTAGGTACCCTGAGTACATAAAGCCTGGTGGAGAGAAATTTGAAAATGCAAAGAACAAAACCATGGAAAGGTACAAAGAGGAGGTATCGAGACCCCAGACACAGTGGTAAGAATATACCAATTGTTTAAGAAATAATAAATATCATTCTACAGAAGACATACATAATATAAACCATATGTAGATTTAGTAGGTCATATTTATATGTTTCAAAATATATATAAATGCTTATGCATAAAAATTTTAAAAAGAGGCCATAAATTCGCAAGATAGAATAGTGGAAGTAGGCTACATGGAAAGGTGTTAAGAGGAAGGAGAGAAGAAAATATGTAAATATTACAAGTCATACTACCCAAGTTATTGAGCCTCTGGTAGTATGTGATAGATAGTCCCTGTCTCACAAGAACAACATAGACTGTTCCTAAGGAGGGCACCTGAGGTTGATCTATGCCCTTCACATCCATTTGCAGCTGCATATAGCCCTGTCCCATCTCACATACAATCTTTCACACACATCTACATGTACATACAAAACAGAGAATTGAAACTTAAATCAAATTTATTTTCCTGGACTGATTTGAACACAACATTTCAATATTAAAAGTGATACAAGTTATACATATGCATTGAACATAAGTAAGCAGTGCAATATTTTCAATCTTTTCAAAAACTTATAGTGAATGTGTCCTTTATTTCTCAGAATTTAAGACTAACAAATAATCTTTTAAAAGATTATTGAAAAGTATTAAATATGAATATTAATTCAAGAAATCTGTATAAGTTGTCATGAATACATGATGTGTATGATGAACTCAATATTTTCCTGCTGGTGACCAATTAATATGTTGAATCCTTCTTACCTTGTAGTGAATGTGTTAAGATTAAAATACTGGGTGAGATGACGGGATTTCATGATATCATGAATTGAAGTCTCAATTAATGACACAGAGTACATTTCCAGGTAAATAATTCAGAGTGATATCACTGTACGACATGAGAAATCATTAAAGTTTGTCTTCTCTGACTCACTATTCACTAAATCGGAATAATGAACTCTGATTTCATTTGGTGACTAAGAAGCAAACATTTGTTGTTTGCTCATTTTTTTTTGGTATGTTGTTGCATCAAACATATATGCCTTAAATAATTTAAAAATGATTGTCTACCATTTATTTTTGAATGGTGCTGATGATAAAAAAATCAAATCAAATGATGTTCGGATCTTTAACTCTTCCTATAGTCAAATAGTACATAAATTTATTGATTTTATTTCTTATAATAAATTCTTTACCTGAGATATTCTAAGTATTATAGTAAGAAATATATAGATAAGATGTTGCATATTCTGTCACAATGCAAATCTCTTCAAATGGACGTTTGCATTAATGAAAGTGTCAACCATTTCATGCCTCTTTAAAAATGCATTATTAAATTTGGTTTTAAGTGAAAGACAGCATTTTTCTTGACCTTGATACATTATCCATACTCTAACAAAACACTCAGCATTTCTTATGCCTTCTCAATTCTCAATAATTCAGGAAGGCATAGAGGTAGTGTTTATTTCCTTATTGTTTTGTTTTGTTTTGTTTTATACGGACTTAAAAGACAGTGGACAGAGTAGTCAACAATATTAACAGGAATAGTTTATTGCTTACAATTTATAAACTTGCCTTGTAGCAGAGCTTATTATACATGTATGTATGTACTAATGTATATTTATTTAGTTGATGAATTTATTTCTTAGGAACCTCTGACAGTGACCTATGACATATGATCTTGTGATACTGCCTACACACACACATACACACATAGAGTGTCATCTGACCTTAAAGTTTCAATCCTCTGGCTTTCTCCTTCTATGAGATGGCTGGAGTTACTTGTATATGCTAGAACATCCCTAGTCATTCTCTATATTGTTATGTGTGGTTCATTATAGATTATATAATTTTAAGATTCAGATATTTTATTTTAATAAAAAGTAAGCATATAAATTTTATATTATAAAGGTTAAATGTTTGAAATTAATATAATCAAATTTTTTCTTTTAAAATACTTTTAGGGTTTTTTTTTTTCAGATAATCATTACATTTTATTTTTACCTGGTGTAAAATATAACTTAAATAAAACAAATTAGCATAACAATTTATTGGTCTCCAAGCACCTATGTATATGGTAATTTTGGTGTCAGAGTTCTAAATCACAGGGACCTCTAGATCTGATACATACCCATGTAGGCCCAGAGCTTCAGTCTCTGAGTTCATATGAGCTTTGTGTGTTGATTTAGAAAGACTTGTTATCCTGTTATCCTCAATCTCCTCTGCCTCCCACATTCCTTCTGCCTCTAGTTCTGCTGGGTGCCCTGAGATTTCAGATATGTATTCAGTGGGAACATCTCATTTATAGTTGTGTGTTGTGGTGTCTCTTTTCTGCCTAACATGCAGCTGTCTGTCTCTGTATTTGTTTTCACCTGCTGTATGAGGAAGCTTTTCTGATGAAGAATAAATAATGCATCTTATTAAATCTGATTATTGAAAGTTCAGCCCATTATCAGATGCATTCTTTCATAAGAGTTGCTGTGGTCATGTGATATTTTCACAGCAATAGAAACACTATTATGGAACCCATACCCAATACTACTTATATGAAAAAAATGGTAGCATTGAGAAAGAGCAAGAGATCTACATCTGAATCCATAGGCAGCATCAAGAAAAAAAGCACACTGGGTCAGGCTTGAGCATCTGAAAGTCCAAAGCCCACCCCAGCGACACACTTCCTCAAATAAGCTCATATTTCATTTTGTTTTGATTTTTTGTTTGTTTTGTTCATTTTCTATCTCTATCTTTATCTCTATCTATCTATCTATCTATCTATCTATCCTATCTATCTATCATTATAAAAGAAACTCAGTCCATTTACTCAATCTACAAGATCCATTATTGTTTCATTAATTGTTTTATGAGTTTAAGTTACATCCTGATTACAGATTCCCATCACTCCTCTTCTCCAAGTCTTCTCATTTCCCTTCTACCCATCCCCCCTCCCATTCTCCTCACAACTGAGGAAATTTTCTATGGATATCACCCTGCTGTAGCCTATAAGGTTACAGTATGACTAAGAGCATTTTTCCTTCTTGAGCCTAGACAAAGCAACCCAGTTAGGAGGAAGCAATCCGAAGACAGGCCCTAGCTCTTCCTGTCAGGGGTCCCAAATGAGAACCAAGCTGCATGGCTGTTACACATGTGTCCCTAGGTACATGTCATGCATACTCTCTGTCTCATGGTTCAGTCTCAGTGGGCCCCTATGAGCTCAGGTTAGTTGATTCTATATGTGTTCTTGTGCCCTTGATCTCTCTAACTTCTTCAATCCTTCCTCCCCTACTTCCACAAGATTCCCTGAGTTCTGCCTAATTTGGGACTGTGCATCTGTATCTGTTTCCATCTGCTGCTGAGTGAAGCCTCTCATATGACAGGTATGCTAGGTTCCTATTTGCAAGTATAGCAGAATATCATTAATAGTGTCAGGGATTGGGTTCTCTTTTATGGCCTGGATCTCAAGTCAGGCCAGTCATTGTTTGGTCCCTCCCTCATTTTCAGCTCTCTCTTTATCCCTGCACAACCTGTAAGCAGAAAAAATGTGAGATGAAGGTTTTGTGGCTGTGTTGGTGTCCCTATCACTCCATTGGTAATATTGTCCTTTGTTACAGGTGGCCATTTCAGGTTCCATATTTCCCCTTGCTAGTAGTTTTAATAGGATCACCTTCAGAGATTACTGCCAGTTTCCATTGTCCTAAGTTTCTAGCTCTTTTAGAAAAGTCCCCACTACACTGACTCTAGTATTCTCTCTCAGTTCTCTTTCTCTCCTTCCCTCACTTCATCTCTCTTTTTAGCCTCCCCAAACCTTCTCCCACCCCATTCCTCTCCTCCATCCAACCTCCCCTATGTCTATTTTATTTACCTTTCTGAGTGATATTCAAACATTCTTCTCAAGTGGAAACTTCTAGTTTCTTTGGAAAGTTAGTTACATCAAATGATGTTTTGTTCCTGCTCACAGGTGAAAGAATGTCTAGTTAAATCAGATATGTGAAAGAATATTTTTCCTGAAAAAACACAGGTGAAAGGATGTTTTCATGAAGCAGACAAGGGAAAGGTCCTGTGATGAGGGAGTATAAATATGACTCCACAGACAGTGGGAGACAAGCACTGACCATTGCTCTGGTTTGCTCTGCCTCTCTATTCTTTGCTAAAGACAGACATTTATTGTTTCCCCTTGCATAGCATTGCTGAGCTCATCTTGTGGTAACATTGTCATTGACAGAAACTCAACAAAGAACTGCTTGTGAAGTTCCTGTAGAAGCTTGCTGCATCTACTGCCTTGCTTCAGGCCAATTGGCGAGACTGGCAGATTCTTCAGTATTGAACTATAGTTGCTAGTTTGTGATTTGTATCTGCCTGCCTAGAGGACTGGTCTCCCCCTACTGAGTCATATTTGGTATTTGCTATGGGACTGAACTGCCGAGAAAGAAGATGAAACTCGCTCCTAAGAACTATTCCTGAACCGGGTCACTTTCTCTATATCCTAATAAATTTTCTCTTCTACTAATTCTGTTTAGGTGGTGGGTTAATGGAGAGATTGAACCCTTATTAAAAGTAGACTGTAAAAAAAATTGTGCCTATATCCTCCCTTGGTCATTCCTTAGTTTCTTTGGGTCTGTGGATTTTAGTATGGTTATCCTAGACTTTATGGATAATACCTACTTTTAAGTAAATACAATACTATGGTTTTCTTTGTTGGTCTGGGTTGCCTCACTCAGGATGATGTTTTCTGCTTCTATCCATTTGCCCAGAAATATCATATTGTCTTTGTTTTTAATAGTTCAGTAATATCCCATTGTATAAGTGTGTCAATTTTCTTAATAGTGCCACTCCCTATGAGATTATGGGAGCTGTTTTTATTCATACTACATCAAGTCCCATTTTGTTGAAAGGGCTTTAATTCAAATCAAACATTGTTGTGGTTATTTCCTCATTCATTATACCATTAATGCCCTATCTTATTTGGCAAGCAGAACTGATTATAGATCAAAGGTTCTGTGCTTGGAGTGCTGTTAACTTTTCTCTTTGTGTAGTCTCTATCATCATCTAACAAAAACAGTAGGACATTTAGGTGAAAGCTCTATTTAGGCTCCAACTAAACTTCTCCCTGCTCAATGGGTTGTGTGCATGTTTTCTTCGGCAACGGGTGCTAGCTAATAGTTTGTGAATAGCATGACAATTTTATAAAATCCACCATGAATATTGAAAAGCAGCAAGGTAAAGTGATTTGTTGTCCTTCAAAAAGTTTATAAATTAATGAATGAAACTGTAATATCATGTATCTGATGTAGTTTAACCACAGCTCTTTGTGTAATACAGGTTATATTTTAATTGGAGTTACTCTATAATGTCATTTTTATTTGATGTGTATAAAATATATAATTATGTAACTTCTACTTAGCAGATAGTTGTCTAGAGGTTATAATTAGAGTACATTAAAGAACCAGTTTGTACAGACCTAAGACCTAAGGAAAACACAAAAAGAAAGAAAGGTCCCCCATGACAGGACAGTTACAACCTTTAAGCATCTTCTGTAAGTGAAAGTTATTTTAAAATATGACTCAGTAAAATACAAATACATCTGGTAAAATACTGAGAATTCTTAATTTTGCATGATCCAGTCTAAACTTTTCATAAAAACTTATGAGTCAAACGGACTTGAAGTACCCTAAAGTTTTCAACATGTTAAAATTTTTATAGTTTGTTCATCATTTCAAATTACCATCATGAAATATTATAAACATTAAAAATTTTAGCTATAATCATATTTATATTTTTACAATAAGCAATAAATATATTTGTTTAAAAACCAAAGCATGATGTATCATTTTGAATTTATATTTAACTGTAAATGCACTAGCAATTGAGTTATATATCTAAAACACACACTAGTCACCTAATGGTGAAATTGAAATTACTTACATGCTCAAAAACTACTAGACAAAACATTACTAAATATCTTTTTTTTTGCTAATGATACCAACTATGTCTGCATGTAGAAGTGTGAAAATAGATCCATATCTATTGCTCTGCAGAAAACTCAAGTCCATGAGGATCAAATACCTCAATGTAAAACCAGATACACTAAATTTATGGAACAGAAAGTGGAGAATAACCTTGAACTCATTGGTATAGGAGACAACTTTCTAAACAGAAAACCAGTGGCTCAGGCTCTAAGGTCAACAATACATAAATGAAACCTCATGAAACTGAAATGCTTCTGTAAGATAAGGAACACTGTCAATGGGAAAAACATCAGCCTACAGATTGGAAAATGATATTCACCAACCCTACATCCAACAGAGGGTTTATATGAAAATGTATAAAGAACTCAAGAAAACAGAAACCAATAATCCAAATACACCAATTTAAAAATGGGGTACAAAGCTAAACAGAATTCTCAACAAAATAATCTGTTGAGATAGCTAATGACCAAGAAGCCCTTAAAGAAATATTCAAAGTCTTTAGTTATTAGGGAAATGGAAATCAAAATAACCCTGAGATTCCATCTTAAACCAGTAAGAATGGCTGAGATCAAAAATTCAGGGGATAGCACATGCTGGTGAAGATGCAGAGCAAAGGGAACACTCCACCATTGCTAGTAGAATGTGCCCTTCCCCAGCCTTAAGTAGACCAAAAAGAATTTGACCTTGCTACAATAGGACCTAGATGGAGTTATCAGTTCTGGCTGCATGTGCAACTTCCTACAGGAACTTAGAAGAATAGACTGCCCACTCTCCTTGACTTGGGACATAATCCAGTTGAAACAAAGGATGGGTTCTGTGGGGGTTTTCCCTATATAGACAAGAGCTGAATATTAAACTTTGAGCCAATATAGATCTCCTTCAACTGAAGAATGTATAAACTAAATGTGGTACATCTAGACAATGGAATACATACAGCTTTAAAAATCAAGATATCATGAGTACTGCAGGCAAATGGATGAAACTTCAGAATAACATCCTGTGTGAAGTAGCAAATGTGCAGCTTTGTCTTCATATGGTTCTCCTAACAAGTGGAACAGAAGCTGTCTTAGTCTCAGTTCCCTGCCATTGGATCCCTTTTTCCCTTCTTGGACTGACGGGTTGGACCTCAAAGGGAGAGGATGTGCATAGACTTACTGAGATTAGATGACCCAGGATGGTTATGTGCCCAAGTAAGGCTCCCCTTCCTTGAGGAGAAATGGATGAGGAAAAGGGGGTGTTGTAGGAGTGGGGTTGTGAAGAAAGGTGGGAGGGAGCTGTGACCTGGACATAAAGCGAATTAAAAATTTATGAAATATCTTTTTGCTAAAGATAATCATATCGTTTACCAGCTACAACCTAATTAGTATTGCATATGGTCAACCAATACTGAGTGCATGTCAAAATATAAATATAAATATAAAACAAAACATCCTGGGTAGCATACTCTACTCTTTACCATAAACTCTTCAGCACAGTAAATGGATGTAGTTGTCCTTCCCTCCTCCTCTACCCATGAGGTACTCTTTTATCTACAATCTCAGCCATTTTGGCTACAGGTCTTTTTGAATTCTTGATCTTCTGGTCTTCTTACCTGATCTTCTGTACTCTTCTCTTCTGGCTCTTCCTTGTCACCTTGCCCATGTTCTCAAATGACCCTGTTCAGTCTGTCAGTCATGTCCAGCCTGGACTCTTCCAGATGCTTTTGCCTGGCTCTCCATTATATCTATAATAAAAGCCTCAACCACATAGAAGCAGTCTTATCTATCTTTTACTTTCTTTTTCCTTCTTGAATTCTCACCTTCTATTCATATGGAAGTGAAATATTAAGCCAGGCATAAATTCAGAGTAATAAAGGGCTGGAAAGATGGCTCAGAGATTTAGAAGATTTACTGCTATTCCAGAAGACCAGAGTTCACTTTCTATCATTAACCTAGGAGCTTACAATCATCTGTAACTACAGATAAAAGAAATCTGGTGTTCATTTGTGGCTTCTGAGGGCATCAGGCATGAACATAATATACATTCATACATGCACACTAAACAATCATACACATAATTAGAGAAAATTGAAAGAAAAAAATCATACAAAAAATAAATGGAACTACTGACCAGAAGGTGTATCTTTACTAACCTTATACAATTAGCTTTGAAAAAGCACTACCAAGGGTATTTGTGATTCTATGAACCCACATGTGTAAGCATATAACAAGAAAAAAATTCATACTATAGGGTCAAAGTGTTCATTTTTAAATTTAGTCTCTTAAGATGTAGTACAAAACTGGAAAGTGTCTTGGTATTTAATAATTGATGATAAAATGTTAATCTCAAGCTCACTGGAGAGTACTACTATTCAATTTCATGCTCTGAAATGGAAATGAATAAAAAGAAACTGCCAATAAATTCATTTTATCATTTTCACAGAAAAAAATAACTCTGAAATTTGTAAATTAGAACCCTGCATCACTTTTCAGTTTTTAAATACTATGTACCCTTATTCTTAGACTATTGCTGTGTGTCTGTATCAACACTTCATTGAAGCTACAGATAGCTAAGAGTTTGTGTTTTATACACATTAAGATAAAAGCCTTACATCAAGTGGTTATGAACATTTAAAAAATAAACAATAAGTATGGAATAAGAGTAAATCACACAGCTGGAGAAGGTAATGTATGCACATTTACAGATATTTTAGAAACTGAGGAGGAGGCACTCAGGAGCTGAGATGAATCTGAACACACAATGAAATCTTGTCTTGAACTTTTTTTTAAAAATTAGGAAAAGTAAAGAGAAATAAAGGGAGGGAAAGGAATATATGAGGAGAGAGAGAGGTGTCAAAAAGGAAGGTAAGAAAAAAAAAAAGGGGAGGAAGAATGAAATAAATTGCACATTATACAAACGCTGGGTATCTAATTTTACCTGTTATAAGAGAATAGCAACTTACATTTAGAATATTCCTTTGGCTCATTGACTATGACCTGTGCCAGAATACATAATGGTAATCTAGGATTTATAAGTGTTAATTATAAGCATTAATTCATAGCAAAAACTGCTGCCTAACTCCCCAGGTTTATTGTATACTGCTTCAAGCCCACTGATGTTGAAATGCAAAGGTATCATGGATAGAGAGATGGCTTCCTTGTTAAAACCACTTGTTGCTTTTAGAGAGAACACAGGCTTGGTTCCCAGAACCCACATAGGACCTTAAGATTGCCATTTCTAGAGGTTTAGACACCCTTCTCTAGCTAATTTGTGGTATACATACAGACAGGCAGGTACACACATACACATACATTAAAAAAATCAATGTAAAGATATGTAAGAACTCCAACATTTATTAAATATAGGTAAACTGTTACTTCATATTCAAAATATAATATTTATGTGTTTCTTGAGAGGCATATTATAAAGTTATATAAAACTAATGGATATATGGTTCTCTGTTATATGCCAGTTAATATTTTTTTTAATTTATTTTGAATAAGTTTTCAATGCTATAAAATTCTGGGTAAATATTTCAAGTATTCCTTATATTTGACCCTAATTTAGTTTACTGACATTTTGTCATTGGATATGTACAGTCCAGGAACCATATATATTCAAATAGGAAAAATACTACTCATCATTTTTATTTACATATTTTTCATACCTATTTGTACACATACACATATACATATGTGTGTGTAATAATTAGCATATATACAATGATCAATCATACAATTATCAAAAGTAAAGAAAATGAGGCCTATAAGTGGTTTTAGAGGAAAAGACTGGGAGAGCTCTTGAAGGATAAAAGCAAAGGGGTACAGTGATTTAATAGAATTTTAAATAAAATGCATTTTTGAGAGGGAAAGATGTGATATTGTATGAGAGAAGAATGAATAACATTAAAAAATAAAATAAATGTTTCACACCCTCAGAAATAAAGCAGATTATTGTTCAAAATTTTTCTGAGCCTCTGCTTGTCCACAAGTTGAAAAAGAAATCACAAGATTATATAATATGTTGTTTGAATTGACATTAGGAAATGTTATATGAACTAAAACCAATATTAGTATCCACCCAGGTAATTATTAAAATAAATTAAAGCTACTTGCCTTGTCTGCTCTTCTTCATATGTACTATTAATAAATTATTGTGATAAGTTATTTGACTTTGCAATGGTCATTTACCTCCTTTCCAAAAATATCATAGGTATTTTAATAGCTCACTTTGAGGTGATTGTTTTTATCAGCTTTTCATCAATGTATCATAATACTTGAGAAAATCAACATATAAAAAAAGCAAGATCTGGTTTGTTGTACAATTTTGGATTTTTAAGCCCATGACTGATTTGTAATATTGTTATGAACGTAGGATGAGAGTTTATGGCTGAAAAAATTGCTTACCTCAAGGGTGTCAGAAAATAGAGATACGAAGGGCCAGAATGAGGATTAACAAATGAAGATCATGCTCCAGTGGTCTTCTCACTCCAATGAAGATTACTAACAACTAAATCGATATGAACAAATCAATCCTAATGAAGCTAGCCTGCTCCTGATCCAATCATCTCTAAATTATACTATCATCTAAAGATTAAATCCTCAACAAAATTGTAGTGTGGGAGTTCTTCAATTAGTATAAAATGTTCTTTAAAAAATATTGATTTCACTTATTTGTTCTATATTGTATTTAGTGATTAACCCAATCATATTTTGAACTGATATTTTCAAATTCTATTTTCAAAAGCATAAAAATAAACTGTTTGCTCTCAAAGAGAATATATTTTCTTACATTTAGAAATTACCTATAATAATAGATGCATGATAAACCTTTAGCATTACTTTTCTGTCATCTAAACAAGAGCTGTTATTAATAAAAAGATACACATAATTTTGATGAGACATTATCTATTGAAATAACATGCTTGTATGTGAAAAATTTAAAAGACAAAATTTTCTAATAATAACAAGAAATTTCTCAGCTGATTTGATTAATTTTATAGGTGAGTAAAGTCTAATATTGGCAATAAAATTGTGGAATTTATTTTTAGTTAAAAGTTCTCTGAAAAACAAAGATACAATGTTATATTCATTGAGATGGGTAATCTGTAAAGGTATAAAACAACAAGACTGACAGCATCAATTTAATTCCCAGAACCCACATGGTGGAAAAAACAAAATAAAAAACATAAAACCTTCCACTACCTGTCTTATGACTTCCACAAGTATGTCATCATGACATAAATACCCCTTCTTCCCTGACATGTGTACATATACAACAAAAATAAACTGACGAATATTATTAAAATCTCCAAATCAAACATTTTGACTGTAAAATGCAGAAAGAACCAAAATCATGGTTCTCAGAAGCATTTACACAGAACTGTACAAAACTGTTTGAACATATATGATGATGGATAGTTTGCATATGCAACTAGGGGTATACTTAGAAAGAAACCCAATATTGGGAGTTCTCTTGGTCCATACTCATGGCTCATTCAAGCTCTTATGATTTGTATTTATTATGACTTTATCAGAATCTATTAAAATAAAAGATGAGCAGTTTGTAAGAATATTGAAGGGACTGAAGTGTTAGTGCAACAAAGAAGAGCATAGAGTATCCTGGTTCAGTTACTAGCAGGGGCATACTGTCTGTAACTGTAGTTACAGAGGATCCAATGCTGCCTTATGGCCTGCATAGGTACTAATACATAGTCATGCAGGCCAAGCTACTTTACATGTTTTACACACACACACACACACACACACACACACACACACACACACACACACATATGAAGTCATTCAGTGTCCAGTTGTGTACTATTTAAAACCACAGGAAAATTCTAACACATTGACTCATTTAAATAAAAAATAATTAACAATAGCTAATTACATGAGAATATATGTGAACAAGTGAGTTAAAATTAAAGTCAGAACAAAACATTATTTAAATTACAGAATTCTGGAGATGAGACCATTGTTGTTTCTATTTGAAACTATTGGAACAGGTTTCATGAATATAAATGCAATTAATCCTGTTCCCAGGTGCTGAACTTACATAAAGCTTCTGTTTTTTTAATACAACAAACATTTTTATTTTTCTGATTTTGATGTGAAATTTCTAAGCCACTGGTTTCCACTGCCATGGAGCTACATGTTAAGTTTCCCAAGCCATATGGACAACATAACATAAAACCAAACAATATAAGTTATTTTTCCCACACAAGATGTTTTGTATGTCTTCACTCATACACATGAGCAAAGACTCTAATATGGAACCAAATTAGAAACAGTTCCTGTTGAGTTTTTACTTGAAGTTTAACAAAATATTTACTTTCCAAAACATAATGATGGAATTCTGTTTTCTAAAAAAAAAATCACAATAAGAAGACCTCTCTAGTACACTGTTGTTCTAAGACAAAGTAACAAGTGGGGAGTTGGCATCTTAGTCTCCTCTCCTTTGCCAAAACAAAATACTTAATGCTGTGAAAAGAAAAATGATACATTTATTCAGCTTACAGTTTAGAAGTTTCAAAAGCGTTGGGCTATCAGAATGTCCTGGCCAGTAGGGACCCCTTTGATACATCATTTGTCAGGGCTATCACTGTGGAGTGGATGCAAAACATATATCAAAAGAGCATGGTGGAATGTGAAAGACTGGAGGCCAACAGTCATGCTCTAACAATCTGTTCTCAAGAAGTATATGAGCTCCAAAAGAAGTATTAATTACTTTTGATAATGGTGTCTCTAATGAGCCAAAAGTTACTTTCTCAAATAGCCTTATTCTATGAACTTTTCTATTATTTTGTAATATCATCATAAGAATAACTATAAATTTCTCACACAAGGACCTTCAAGGAAATATTCCAACAATACCCTAACCACCTCATGTTTATGCTATAATAATTTTAAATACAATTTTAATTTTAAAAAAATAACTTAAAATTTCAAGAAGCTATAACATTATAACTTGACAGTTTTATACTACCACTAAATAAAATGTGTGCCTGTAAAGATAAATTTACTGAATTATCTCTAGTGAAAGAAAGGAAAAAAAGAAAGAAGGAAAGAAAGAAGAAAAGGAAGGAAAGAAGGAAGGAAAAATACACAATTCAAAAAATATATGTGTAGTACTCTGTGTTGTAATAATAAATATATCTTTCGGTGAGCAATTTCTTTTGTATAATGCCCATGCTATCAATCACTCTTGTAGCACTCAGGGTAAAGTGAAGCACAATTGCTTACCTTCATTTTTTGATACCAATTTCTCTGATGATGCTGATTAACTTGTTTTGTTGGCTCATTCCCTAGATACTTCTCCCAGACAGGTGGAAGCAGAAAAGTACTGCTGTAGTGAATGCTAACTCTTAAAAAACGGCTCTGGGATATGTGTTCCACACCCTCCCAACACTCCAGTGGTCCTGATGACATTAATCTAAATCTGACATCAGTAATACAGCCATTTCACAATTTTCTCAGCAAGGATTTGTTGCTTATAAAGCATACTTATATTTACATTACTTTACTACTTTATTTATAAATGATATATCCTATAAAGAAGTTCAACTAAAAATAACACCACTTGAAAATGAGAAAATGTCTCAAAAGAGGTATTTTGGGAGATATTCATTGTCTTCAGTTACATATGCACTGCTGAGCTTAACAAGACAACTCCAGTGGATCACTTTGAACCCTCACTACATAGATGGCCTTGGTTGAACCCTGAGTTATAAACCAAAATAAACAAGAATGAAGGAAAGCCATTTGGGAGAAAGGGGAGTATGTACTCAATTGTAAGAAGTAAAGACATTATTGGTGATATGTGTAGTCAGTAATTGCAATGTACATGTGTGAAATAAAAAGGAACAAATTTAATTTTTATATGTCTATAAAATATTTAACTAAGATAAAATCATAATGACTGTCACAACAAATTTAATACAATTCTGGCACATACTAACCTATTTGAAGAAACTTAAGTTTGGTATTTGTAGAATATACAATTTATATTAGAAAGTATCTTACAGGTTGATGTGGATGTCAGGATGTACATGCTGACAGGAGCCTGATATAGCTGTCTTCTTAGAAGTCTGCAAGAGTCTGACATATTCAGAGGCAGAAGCTCACAGCTAACCATTAAACTGATCATGGGGTTCCCAATGGAGAAGATAGAGTGAAGGCTGAAGGAGTTGAGAGCATTCGCGACACCATGAGGAAAGCAACAATCCCAACCAACCAGAGCCCCCAGGGTCTAAACCACCAGCCTGGGAGCGCTTAGGGAGGGACCCAAGGCTCCAGCTATATATGCAAGGGAGCTATATATAAGCGGGAGAAGAGATCCTTGGTCCCATGAAAGCTGGACATTGGGGGGGGGGGATATTCGAAGGTGGGGAGGTGAGGTACGGGGGAGGGTGGGTGGGGGTACACCAATGTGGAGGCAGGAGGATGGGGGAAGGGATAGTGAGTTCCTGGGAGGGGGAGGGAAATGGGGTAAGGGGAGAATATCTGAAATGTAAAAAAAAAAAATTTCCAATAAAAAATAAATTAAAAAAAAAAAGAAAAAAAATATAAATTCATAAACCATAATGTAGTATTACTTGTGTGTGGTTGGAAATGGTTCTCAAATAAGTTCACTGTAATTATATTCATTTTTAAAAATATAGCAATACAATTAAACATACTGCAATATTTATATTTGATACAATAATGGATGTTTTTATAGTTACTTATATATTCATATACATAATATTATTTTACAATTATTATTATATTATTAAAGTGGCTTACAGGCCACTAGTCCAGCTAGCCCAACAATGATTATTTTCTGATGAAAAGTCCAAGAACCTAGTAGTAGTTCAATTCACAAAGCTGAATGTCTCAGTCTTCAGTATATGCTGGAATCCTGTAGAAGTAGTCTCTATTGCCAGTGAAGGAATTAACTGTCAGCAAAAAGGAGAGTAAGCAGGCAAAAAGCAAACTTGATTTCCATATCCTTTATGTAGGCTACCACCAAAAGGTGTGGACCAGATTCAAGTAGATCCCACCTCCAAAGATCTCTGTTTAGAATGAGTCTTCCCACTTCAAGTTATTAAGCCAAGAGTGTGGAAGGGAATTTCATAGTCATCCTTTTCATTTTCAACGTACTGTTAGAGTTCATAATGTTCTCTTAAAGGGAAGGAAGCTAAGGCATAGCAGCCTCCTCTAGTGCACCATTTGGGTTTTAGTTAATGCCAGATATAGTCAAGTTAACAACTGAAATAGTCACCACAAGTTTACTATCCGTTTCATAAATACTGTGCAATACAAGCAATAATTTCATACACACAGTATTTACTTCTTGATTGTACCAAGACCACATCCATGTCAAATGATTGATCTAGAGTTTTATCCACAAATATATTCATAGGTGTCTGACACCTGACAAAATCCAATGATAAAATTGTCCGTGGATGCAGTTTTTTATAATATCTATTGTTAGCAAATGTATGACTGTAAAATTTTGTTCAAGCTGCCAAATCAAAAGGTAGAAATATTCTACCATACTAGATACAATTACTTTAAAGGTATGCATATTGTTTGTACCCATTTTATTACTGGTAATAGAATTCTTAAACTCTTAGTTTGTATGTATGCATGAAAATAGTGAAAGATAAAATATTTATGGCAATATAGTGAGTAGCCATAGAACTATTAATACCTTCAGTACAATCAAACTCATTCATAAATTTCCAACACAAAATAAGGCTCCCAGACTCTGTACCCTCAATGTCATCCTCAGTCTAGAGAAGATTTACTCTGATTCACAGTGATTTTGCTTCTACTTTTTTGTATACTTATCCTCCCTTTTCATAATAAAACTTTTACATCCTTCAAAAAAAAAAAAAAAAAGAATCTTACATATCAGAAGAAAAGCGAAGGATATATTTGCTCACCTCTTTGCCACTTAGAAGAGATGTTGATTGTGAAACCACAGTCTTTAGCCTCTCCAAAATAGTTAAGTTTATAAAATCTATTCTAGAACTTTGAATCCAGCTGAATGTATACAGGTACTTACCTAGTTAGGCAACTCATTTAGCTGCAGGGATTATTTTCATCATCATTGCAATCACTGTGCAATTGAAAGGACTGAATACACCTTGACTGCTTTCAGTCTTGAAAGTCTTCACTATGAGTTTCCTTTAGGTCTAGCAAAGAACCAGTGATTTTGTACTTGAACATCATAGTTTTAAAGATATGGTTAAAAAGTGAATGTTTGTGGTTTTTTTGTTTTTGGTTTTTTGGTTTTTTTGTTTTTGCATACACATTATTTTATCAAGGCTGTAATCCTGAGGAACACCGTTAAGAGATTTCTGTATGGTTTTTGTTTGCTGCTTTTGTTTTTCGTAGTTTTGGGTTTTGGGTTGGTTTTATTCTTGTTTATGCATGGACTCACTGTGTAGTTCATATAATTAGTACCATAGATAAGCCTGGTCCTAAACTCATGGAAATCTTTCCATTTCTTCTGAGTGACAGAATTCAGAACTTACAATGATACTATGGGGATCCATCTTTTGGTTCAATAAAAATGATGCAGAGACTTGTGTATAGGATAAGGCTGTTAGTCTGTTTGCTGTGGCAGCAGTCCTTCTGCTATACATTGACTCCACCCAAAGTTCCTGTTCTGCTTCTGTCCCTTTGCCCCTGTTCCAGCTGCCAGCTCTTTATTTATTAAAAGCCACATTCCTTTCTCATACAAAGAACTATTAGCATAGATGGAGAGGTTCCATTGCTTATACATTCTGAACCAATCAACAGCAGGACTATACCCTATCCATCTCTTGGTGTTGCCTTTTAGCCAAAGGAAAGGCAACGATGACCTTCTGTGTCCTCCCAACATTACCTTCCTTTTTAACATAATAAACTCAGAGAATCATCGTTTTGGGGAAGGTGAAGGAGCAACAAACATTCACATATAGAAAGCAAGTATTATGATTATTGAAATGACAATACCATATAAACAGCACAGTAATTAACAATTGAGAATATAAGGTCACACCTTCATCGCCAGTAAATAAAGTATGTATGGGGTAGGAAATCCCAACACAATAAGATCCTAATGAAGACATTTGTGCCTGTTTGTGTGTGTGTGTGCATGTGTGTGTGTGTTAAGAAACTTCATAAAGATTTTATAAATTGTCACTTTAAAAAAAAATAGCTTTGATCGTTTATATTCATGGTATTTGAATCTTTGAGTACTCAGAAATAAGCCACTAACTTATTTGAGTCCTGTTGTTGGGAACTCTGTCACATTTTTACAAAAACAGACTTCCCAGGAAAAGTACAGTGACTTTTTCACAGTTGAAGCAATTTTTTTGAAATTGCATGATTTTCTCTACACATTTATTGTGGTTTTTAAAATAATTAATGTTACTGATTGCTTGAAAATTTCATACATGTGCACACTGTTTTGATCGTATTTACTCTTCCTCATGCCAACACTTCCTAAGTCTCTCCTGAAGGCCTTCAATCTTTTCAAACTTTGTAATCTCTCTTTTTTATTTTCCACTTTGACTCCAATTTGTGTATGCACGGGTTTGGGGCCATGTACTGGAGCACAGCTGACTTATCAGTGATCACACTCCTAAACAAAATTGGCTCTTCTAGGAGTCATTAACTGCCAAACACTCTACAGCAAGGGGTGGGTGCTTGTAAGCCTCAACCCTATCCCTGCTGGAATGTTGACTGGATGTTTTAATTATTTATCTGCTGTTTATTTTAAAATCACAATTTAATTAGGGTAAGTTTTTATTCTTCTGCTTTTAGAACTTGTTTGATACCGTTTGAAACATGAAGAAAGCCATTTATTGAAACAATTCTTTTTTGGTTGTTATTTATTTATTTATTTATTTTTCACACTCCAGATTTTATTCCTCTCCCACCGGCCCTGTCCACCCTCTGACTGTTCTACATCCCATACCTCCTCCCTATGCCCCTGTCTGCATGAGGATGAATTCTTAAAGCTTCTACAAGTATTTATATGAAAATCAGTAAAAACTACGATCTATACCCAGGGAACCAATTTTAGTTTATGTAGAATATTTATTTCAATGTATTATTATAAAATATTGATACATATTTTTCAATATTTCATATAATTGTGGCATTTGCTGTTTTTTTAATTTTTTATAAAATTTATGTTGTTTCACATTATGTTGTTTCACATTATTTCCCTTCCTCTGTTTCGTCCAAGACACTCCTCCTTACTCCTATTTGGTTGATTTCAGGTTCTTTGATCTAATGAAAGAAAAGAAACACAAGAAAAGAAGGAACAAAGACAGGAAGGAAGGAAGATGCAGGAAAAAAATGACCAAACACAAACAAAAGGAGTGCATAAAAACAAGAATAACAGTTTGTACTGCTACTGCCCAACTACACTTGAGCATAGGCCTGACATGAAATGTTGTTGATGCACCAATCACATTCCACTGGAGAAAACCTGATGTCCTCAGCCCACCCATCCTAAGCTGGTACCAATTGCAAAGAGCTTCTTGGTTAGTGATTAGGAAGTTATGCTTACTCCTCTTTCTTGGTATAATGATTTTATCAGGCTTAACCTTACACAAGTCATGCATGTGATGTCACAGTATCTGGGAGTTCATATATAAATCTGCCCATTGTGCCTGGAAAATTTTACTTAGACGGGGTTCATCTCATACCAACTAAATCCTAGAACATATTAAAAAAAAATAAATCGTTCACTAGGATTAAATGGATTTCATTTCAGAGACGCAAGTGTGGTATGTATGAAAGTGTATTTCAGCCAATAAACAGACTAAATAAATGACAGAAAACTCATGATCATCTTAGTAGATAGAGAATAGGACTTTGACATAATCTAAAACCTTTTCATAATCTTAGTCCTAGAGAGACTAGGGTCGTGAAGGCCAAATATCTACATAATAAAGGCAATTTACATTAAACAAATAACCAAAATCAATGTAAAAGAAGAGAAAAATAATTTTATTTTTTAATATTTTTATAATTTTATTTTACTATTTTAATAGAATATTATAATTTAAAACAAATTATAAAATGAAAATAATATAAATATTTAAGATATACTAGGTTTTCTAATTTAAATTTATTTCATGTCTAAAAATGTGAAATATTAGTAATTGTTTACGACATGTCAAATATTAATGCCCAGATGAATAGATGTTGATATTATGAAAGGATAATAAATTCAACGATCATGAAAAAATATCCAGAAGTAGTTATTTTACTAGCATATATTAAATGTATTAAGTATTGGTTTGATTATAACATTTTATTCACATATGTTACAAAATTTGATTATTTCCTCTTCTTTAACCTCTCATTTACTTGATGCCCTCTTGCTGCTGCCTTTCTGCCCATGGTCATTCCAATTTTACATTCCTGTTTTTTACTTAAGTTTTAAGATATCCCTTAAGAGAGAAAACAGATTATGTGTGTTTCAATGGAACTAGTTATTTGACTTGCAATCATCTTAAGTTCCATCCATTTTTCTTCTAAGGACATAATTTCCTTCTTTGTGACCCCATAGTCTCTACTGCTGTGTACAAAGCATTTTCTGTATCCATTTATCTTTGGTTAAGCACCTGGGTTCATTTCTGAAATATGGATTTAACAGTTACCTAGTCTATCAATGGTCTTTGATTGTTTTGAGTCTTCACAAGAAAGTAGTAGTTTGATCATATGACATTTATATTTTTAATTATTAAGAAACATCACTACTAACTTCCAGAGTGGGTAGATGAATTTACTTTCTCAACAAAGATTTATAAAAGTTCTTTCCCCTGAATCCTGTATTCTCAAAATTTATTGTAGTATTTTCTTTTTCCCTCTAATCCGTATTCTCCTCAAAATTTGTTGTAGTGTTTTCTTGATGATAGCCACTTTGAAAGGTATAAAATGGAATCCCAATGTAATTTTGATTGCTGAAAATGTGAACATTATATCCTTAACCATCAAGGAA
The DNA here is from genome assembly GCA_021653895.1 of Mastomys natalensis. NCBI lineage: Eukaryota > Metazoa > Chordata > Mammalia > Rodentia > Muridae > Mastomys > Mastomys natalensis. The sequence goes on along the minus strand of JAJTUV010000486.1, from coordinate 1,279,960 downwards.
CAACAGAAGAAAATTACTCTTAAATTCCATCTCATTCAGTCAGAATGACTATCATCAAAAACACATCCAACTACAAATGATGGCGAGAATATAAGTGTATGTGAAAGTTAATCCTCATATACTGCTGCTGAGAATGTAAATTAGCCCAGCCACAATTGAAATTAATTTTGAAGATCCCTAAAGATAAAACAAAATAAGACAGGCAAAATACCTATATAAGCCATCTTTATGTCTCCTAATGTGATATTTATTAAAAGAAAAATAAAAATGTGACATATTATATATGTTATATATATGTGTGTATATTATATATATACATATACATACACATACATACACACATATATGTATATATATGGAAATATGTATGCATTTTAACAGAGCAAAATTTTGCCTTTTCCTTTAAAACAGATGGAACTGGAGATCTTCCTATCACAGGAAACAAGACGTAGAATGTCAAATATCAAGTTTTGTATCACATGAAAGATGTAGAATAAAAATAATAAGAAAATCTAGGAGACCTATTTGAGGAGAACGGAGGCACAGTGGGACAGAGTAAGAAGATCCAGACATCATGCCTCTACCTTAAAGTTAAATCAGGAAAAATGAAACATGTTTCAGCATTGCACTTTTAGCTCAGGATTGCTTTGCTATTATAATCCTTTGTAATTTTATGTAGGTTTTAGTAATATTCCCTGTACTTTTGAATAATGTCATAATTTTGATGGATATTACATAGAAAATGTAAACATCTTTGAAAATATATCTGTTTTAATAAAGTCAATTCTAACCTTCAATGGGTATATGTATTCTTTTCAAATTGTACTATTTTATATTCTACAGTTTCTTCTGTCTCATGATTTTCATTATAGAGACCTTTAAACATCTTGGTTATGCTTGTACTTGCTTTTATTTATGCATTAACTTTATTTCTTTAAATATGCTCCCAGGTAACTCAGGGCGGCTTCAAAGTCACCACTTAGAGGAAACTATATTTGAATTTCTCCAACACCCACCTCTCATGTCCTGGTGCCACTGTATTTATTGGATATTGTTGAGTTAGTGGTGATTCTACTACTTCATATTTGGATGTTATTTGTTGTTTCACTTTTAATACCACTGTAGGTTACATTGTTTCTCTGACACATTTTTTTTCCAGAGAAGTCACTATTGATGTGCCTACAGTTAGTGGATTTTGTACATTGATTTTTGTAGTATACTCTTTTGATGAAACTGTTTATGAGATTTTAGAGTTTTCCTGGGAAGTTTTTTATGGTGTTACAAATATAGGACCTCAATTACTGCCAACAGAGCTTTTCACTTTTTTTTCTTCTTTTTATCTCTATGACTAAGATTTTAATTATTTTTCTAAATGTAATTTACTGGAGACTTCTTCCTAGATTTGTGCAGTTTCTTCCACTCGTTAGATGTTGTGGTATTCTTCTATCATACTGAGGCATGACCACTCTTATCCTAGGTTCTTCAAGACTTTTAAAGAGGGTGGATTTCCCATATGAAATTACCATGATGGTTTTAGCTAGAATCTACATGTTATTCTATACTTATTGATTCATAAGGTGAAAAATAGTATATTTACATTACTATTTGTAAATATTGATCAATAAATATCACAGTGATTCTATTAAACCATCCAAAATTCATGTTGGTTATCAAACATGAATCATTCCTTCTAATTTAATTTTTACCTACTAATTTATCAACCTACTATATATTTACATATGCATATCATATTATATATTCATTGTGGTTTATATTTTCAACAAAGCAGGTTTATTGTTAGAAGGAGACCAAATGTGTTTTGCATGTTTATGTTGAGTTGCTTTGGCTAACAAGTAACAGTAAAATTCATGGTTTGTAAATATTAGAAAAATATATTTGTTCTTTATTTTAATTATTTTAAAATTATTTTTAGATATCACTTTTACATTTTTTATGCAATATATTTATATTCTTTGCCCTTGCCCAAATCTGTCCAGATTCTTGCCTCCTGGTTACCTACCCACCTTCACATTTTCCCTCTCTCTCATTATTCTTTCAAAGACAAACAAAAAAATGAAAATGAAAAAAAAGCAGTAAAACAACAAAAATATACAAAAATTAAACCCACAAAACCTCACAAAGAGAAATGAGTGTGTGTTGGAAAGGGGCCAACTTGGAATATGATTGGCATAATCCGTGGCTTCCTAGTGGATAAAACTGACTTTCCGTTTCATAGAACGTATAAATTGATAAAAGCTTCTTGGTTAGGGGTACGAATTTATGTCTGCCGCCTTTCAGTGCTGAGAGTTTGTCTGTTTTGAACTTATGCTCATAACACATTTATTTCACATATATGTTTTTCAGGAGCCAACACAAATTTTAGTCTCATCAGTATTCTATATGATACACACTGCCATTGCCAACCATAGTGTGTAAAAAAGATGAATTTCAAAATGTCTTGGGTAAAATAAATGGATACATGCTTACTCTTGCTATAGATATATAAAGTATATCTTGAGAGAGGAGGCAATGGTTTAGTAGGTAAAGGAGACTGACACAGAAGCCTGATGACCTGATGTCAATCTTCTGTACCCATGTAGAGGTAGAAAAGAAAGAACATACTTTATATAGTCATCTTCTTACCTCTACATACATATGTATGTATAGCCTTTTTCACACCATGTGAATATATGATACTAAATAAATAAGTAAATAGATAAATACATTTTAAAGATGCCTTATGTACAAAGGTAAATTTTCAGATTTTTTAAAAATAGTTTAAAAATTAAATACATCATACATAAAAATGATGAGAATATATTCAGGTGGGGTAAAAAAAAAAAAAAACTAAAAGGAAATGCACAAAAATGCATATTAGTCATTTAATTGTCCTTTAGTATTAGCAATTGTAACATTCTGATTTTGCATATGAAATAGTTCATATTCAACTTAGAATTCTAGATATAACTGTTTTAATGACAACCAATATATACAGATAATGTCTCACTTGCTCAAAAAGGGATGACTCCTGATATAAGTATCAGAGTAGTTAATCCAAAATAGAAGATATCTAAATAAAGTAGAATATAGAAAGTATAATTGACATAAGAGAACCAAAAAGGATTGATAGGAGATTTTTTTGATAGAATATTTAGAAGAGTGATAATCTTTTGACAGACTCAAATTGTTTAAGAATTTAATTCTGAAATGTAATTCAATAACATTATAATGGACTAAAGTAATGAATATTTAGAGAATTACAACATGTAATGCATATTCACTAAATGTATTCCCATAGAAAAAATATGCAATATACCTCTTATTGGATTGTACATTCAAAACTAAACAGAAATTATGGTGGTATGTAATTAAAGTTTGCAAATATCACATAAAATAATTGTTTATTTCATAATGAAAAGTAAAAAAAGCCATTTCCAATGTTAAGTAGGGGAAAGAATGCCTGATTTTATTATGCTAACATTCCAATTATTAAAAAATAATAAAATAATATTAATAAGTTGTAAAATAGGTGGAGTGGACCGCATCTCCTTATTTGGACACTTATCATTTAATCATAACTAAATATATTTCTGGATAGAGATGTGACCTTTTCCTTGAAGGCTTCATGAAGATAGTGATACCAGAAGGAAATGAAAGGTCTAGAAATTACATGAAGCTGAACAGAAAAACAGAGAAAACAAAACACCTAAGGGAAACTATACAATAAACGGTTATGAATAAGAATCTAGAAATACAACTCCAATAGAAACATTCCATCAGTCACTATAATTTAGAGCCATCCTTGCTGAGGGACTGAGGCTCCTTGGACTTTTCAGCTTTTACAGACACAGTATCACAAACTGTTGAGAGATAAAAATTGGAAGGTCCTCACAATAGCTGTTGGAAGATGAAAGACAGGCTTGGAAATGTTTAACACACAGTACTTCTGCTTGAGTGCCACACACACACACACACACACACAAACACACACACACTAGTTTATTAAAAAGAGGAGAACTTTATTTTATCTGCTGAAACTAGAGTATTTTGTTTAAAAAAAAAAACAATTATGCACATTAGAATATTTAATCAAATTTTTTTCATATTATAACAAAAGCATAAACGAAAAATATTGCTGAAATGTCCATGAATTTAATATTGATTAATGTTGTGATTTATGATTGTTGAGTCAATCACTAAAATGCAGTTGAACTTTATGGTATCATAATTTGTGCCACAAATAATATGTCAGTTTAATTTGACACTACAAAGTAAGAGACTTCTAAGAAAAGTGAGAATACAGAAGAGGATGCTTTGTTTCTTTAATCCTAAAACAGAAAACACAGTGTTTTACACGTGATTTTTAAATGTGGGAAAACCAAGCACATATGACTGTAAATCCTGTAGGACTTCAAGTAGTTCTCAAAATTAATGCCATCCTTTTCCAAGAGGAACTATAATATAATGCAAATAACATGATATTAAAATAAAATCATACATTAATATGATAAATAAAAGGCCCTCTTTCCTATATTAACTGAAAGATGTGCTTCATCAGATATTTCAAAACCACTGAAAGATACATTACAGCATCTATGATCATCCTGTGAGCTTGTTTTTAAATTTTTAGAGTTATTTTTTATATGGGACATTTTATTATTTACAATACAGACGTCATCCTTTTCCCCATTTCTCCTCCCTAGAACCCCCTATCCCATCCCCCCTCCTCCTTTATGCTTTTATATTTTGATTACATGCATATATTAAGGTCAGTTCTAGGTTGAGAGTCTAGCAATACAATAGATGCAAATAGTCAATGAGTAAGCAATACAATAAACACAAATAGTCAAAGAAAAGCAAGGCATTTAACACAATCACATGAACACTCCCGTGATCACTCTTTCTAAAGGCTTGTCAGGATGACCAGTATCTGAGCCTACTTCCCTGTCCTACCCCAAAGTCATTTTCATGTCTGAAGTTTCCATCCTTGTTCTAGCCTAAAACTTAGATTCCTGTCTGAAATTACTTCTTTTTTCTAGCCTAGTATTTAGGTTCCTGCCTGAGATTACTTCTGTGTTGTAGCCTAAGCTTTAGATTCCTACCTGAAATTACTTCTTTGTCTAGCCTAATATCAGATTCCTGCCTGAAGCTTATTTCCTTGTTCTTGGCCAATGTCATATTCCTGCCAAGCAGCCCATTTCCTTATCCTTGGCCCATGTCAGGTTCTTGCCAAGCAGCCCCAAAGGCTCTTCACCTCTCCCCCTTTTTTATTTCATTAATAAGACTGAGCCTGTCTTAGGTCATTCTAACAAGAATACATTCCTTACCTGTCATGGTATTTGCATTATCAAAAGTAATGCATTTATGTCTTAGGTTGGTAAGGCTCTATGAAGAATCTTACCTGTCCTTGGCTTGCCAGCTTGTTAATTTAATAACTCTGTCTGGGGGGTCCATTTTCAGGTTCAAGCCATGTACTTGGCTGCCAACATGTTGATGTTGTTGAAGAAAAGCTTTAACACAATGGGCAGGAATAAAAGTATCTCCAGGACAAAAAGGGATAGCATGATTAAGCTATATATGCCATTTTTGAAGCCTGACAAAAATAGAAATACTGACCTTAAGCCATGGGTAATTTTATCTGCAGTATCTACTGCATCAATGCTCAGCAGAGCAGCATTCTTGAAATTCATATGCTCCCTATGTATCATGTAAACATACTGAGAGTTGTTAGAATTATGTCAAATACACTGCACGTGTCATTAAACTTCTTCCTAATTATAATGACTACCACTGTAATTTGTAGAACTAACATGAATTCAGTAATATTTGTCATGACACTTGAGATGGTTCCTTACCCTTAAATTCTAAACCTCCTTCCAGTAATTTCAATAGGATAAAGAGCATCCAGATGTCTATCTAAATCCTCTGGTATATTCAACACATTAGTAACATTTGTTTGCAAAATGATTAACAAATGTAGCTGTTTTAACTTCTTGTGTCACAGCAATTGCAGAAGCAGTGGTGCTAGCAATTAATACAATTAAAGCTGCTATACCAGCAATAATCAAGCCCACTACCCTCTTGATTCTGCTTAAAGCCTGACTCATTTCTTCCGGTACTCGCCAACTATTTATAGAATAACAAGGTTCTGTGATACGCAGGGCACTAAAACAAAAGTTGGTTGATAGACCTCCATAACTGACATGCTGGATTTCAAAAGACAAACACAATGAGAACGTGTACAATCAATGCAACTTACATTAAATACTGTAGGAGAAACAAAAGTATTTTTAACTTGAAAATTAAAAGAACCTTAACACATGTGCTAACACCTCGTTGAAATCATACTCCCAAGACCTCATAGTTTTACATGATTTTAACAGTCTCCATAATTATGAAGTACAAAAGAGTGAAGGAGGTATGAACATATATGTGTGTGTGTGTGTGTTTTGGGAGTTAGGACAGAAACAATTTCATGTTGTCATCTGACCACCAGGCATGCATTGCTGCATGGAAATCCAGCACACACACACACACACACACACACACACATCACTCACACACAATAAATAATGAAACGTAATTTGAAATCATGACCTTATACAATAGTAAATCTATAATATTATAACTAGTGCTACATCAGTAAACATGAAAAGTGTATATAATCTTTTATGACATGAGAACACATTTTATGAAAGCATATCTGGAGGAATTAAAATGCTTTAAGTTAAATATCAACAATTGAAATTTGCATCCACTTTACAGCATGACCAATTGATGCACACGGCTATTTAAAAAAATGTTTATTTTTCAAATTGATTGAACTATTGTATTAATATTTTAAAGCTTTAACATGGGATTTAGTAATTATTCTGAACTGATCAAGATTTTACAAAATCAGACTATATTCAGAAAACTCATAGTTGATAAGAATTATAAGATACTGAATGTTATATTATTGGATTAATTATAGAGTCAAGTGAGTGATGAAGAGAATTACATATGAACAGATTTACATATGGAGAAAGGTCTTAATAAAAACATTTGTTAAGCAAAATATTAGATGTAAAAATAATCTAAAATGTGATGAAAGTCAAAAAGAAAGGCAAGATTTCTTGGATCACTCTGTGATTTTTATATATTGTAACATTTCTGCAAATAATTTATTTTAATTGTTATCATGATAAGAAAATATTTAAGAAATTAAATTAATTATAATAGCAGTTGTGATCCAGTATATGCAGTTTTGAGCTTACTACTGAAATTTCTGTCCTGGTTTTAGCAATAATTTTGATGACCACTTCTTTGTTTCCTCATTAAACCAAGATTCCAAATTCTCTTTGTGAGAAGTATCATAGAAGAATAATAACTATGCACCTTTTTTCTGCTTTGGCATTTCTAGCAATTGGACTTAGGGCTTTGTACATACTGGGTAAGTACTCTAGCACTAACTTCATATGGTTTTTGAGTATTTCCAAAACTTCCAGCTAAATTCAGCTTCCTGTAAAACTCTCTAGCAAACTTTCTGCTTCAGGAATGAACAGGAAGTAAGACCTGAATGTTCACATTTAAATATTTCATACATCTTACATAGATTCCCTTTCCCCAACACTTTGCAGATCCTCTTCACATCATTATCAAACTTCATATTCTTTCTCAGTCTCTCCAAAAAAAAATCCATAACAGAACAAATCAAATAAGAAATATCCCAAAGTCAAAAACAACCAACAAAGGTTTTTTTGTACAGGACACTACTTTTATGTGATAGATGGACTGATGCCAGTTGGACTTGTGACAAAGGGTTCATTACATAGAAAGCTTCTTTATATGGGCAGGCGACATAGGTTCATTAAAACCTCACTGTTGCTTAAGCATTGGAAAGTCAACATTGTATTCGCCCTAGGTCTGTACAAAATCCAGCCTGGTGTGGACCCTGGTTGCTCATATAAAAGACAACACTCCAAGACACCACCCCATAAAATGACTTTGGTGATTCATTTTTTCCTTACAGACTCTGTCTGACAGGCACAAACAGTCACAAAACAGTTTTCTGAATGTAGGCCAGGAAAGGCCTATAGGTAGAGAAAGACAAGTAGAGAATGACTGAGAATAACAGCAAGCAAAAAGGGTGTAAGTCAGTTTGAGTTCACAGGCAAATGTTATAATTGTCAGTTTAAAAAGAGTAGTAATAAAGGGAGCCAAATACACAAGCAAGCAAGAGTCTTTGAAATCTGAGCTCTGACACACCATGTGGGTGTGATAGGAACCGCTAATGTCTAGGCAGCATCCTTTGTGGTATTTTTCCAATTCCTTAAGTCACTTACTGAGACACTGAACACATTTTAAAGTGCCTCTGTGTGAACTTATCTACTTATATTAAATTACTTATTTACATTTGACCTTGTTTCTCCTCCAGGAATATGTTAACTTAAATGGGGGATGAGGAAGCTGCACACAATTTCTCCATTCTCTCACCCTGTCAGTTTTACATTTATGGGATGAATCACAAAAGCAATCCCATCTTGCTTCACGTTTTTTTCCCTTAGAATTCATTCACATTCAATTATTCTGTTATCTGTCTCTTTCTAGTGACTTTTTAAGAAGTGTCCAATCCTTCAAATTCTTTGCTGGTTAAAAAGTAAGACATAATACTGTGTTCTGTGCATTTCAAATGGACCTTCAGTTCACTCGATATATGAATTCATATTCATAGTTTTATACTTTTAAAAAGGACAGAGAAAGAAATTTTAATAAAAATAATTCATTTCACATCATTGCCCAGCATAATGGTACTATTTTTAATATACAATCTACAGCAAAATTTATTGGTTACTGTATTTCCTTTTATTATATAAGAAGCAGGGTTAACATAATTTTCATGTATCTAGTACTATGGAAAAAGGAATGGGTACTAGAATGCATTTTCTACCTGAAAGACTATAAGAAAATAAATTGCATGGTTTTTTAATGTTTAAGCAAAAGGCCTTAACAGTGTCTGTCCCTGTGTGTAGATGTTGAAAGAAAAAAAAAGAACACTTTGTAGGTTTTGCTTCAAAAATACCTAGTGTCCTCATTCTGCTATTGACTTTAGTAATGTATTTCAAATTACTGACTTAAATGTCTACTAATCAGCCACCATGCTTGCCTTTCCTGTTCCAATTGGCAACTGCCAACCAATGAATGTTATTTAAAACAATATGTATCTACAACAAGGTATGTACAACATGATACATACATCATGGTGTTTACAAGATGGTATCTATAACAAGATATCTACATCAAGGTATCCACTGAGCCATTGATGAGACACTGATATCACATACCTTCATCTCAAGGATCAGAGATCACTGGAAAGAAGTATAACAAGGTCTATGAACCAGAGGCAGGGAAAAACTACAAGGAACTACTTTCTGGACATGTCAGGGTACATATGTGTATAGACTTTCAGCAGCTGCAAAGATATGCACAAGACTTGTGAAATATCAAAAGAAATCCCAGTATGGAGATGGCAGGTAGATGAGGAGGAGGTCTCATTCTTAGTTGAGAAGCCTTTTTAAAAAAAATATTTTCAGAAATTCAAACATATTTACCCTTGCCCCAATTGCCCCTAGATTCCCTCTACCTCTTTCCTCAACTTTATATTTTCTCTGTTCCAGGCAGTCACTCCCTCTCCCCCTCTAAAATAAATAAAACCATAGAATCTAGTCTGGGTTGGCCACTTCTTGTGATCATGGAGCCTGCTTTTCAATGTACTTGATATACCTGGTCTCTCTAGAGTGAAGAAAGTTAAATTGTACTATACCAGCAGCCAGTAAATGTCAAGAGCTCCTCAAAACGTGAAGATCACTTCCCCTCCTCCATTTTGGAATTTGGCTTGAGTTATGGTTTGAGTTCATGCAGATCCTATTGATGCAGTCACAAGAGTTCCGAGTACAGATGTCCATCTGCCTTGTGGTGTATGGAGAACACGAGTCCTTGACGTCACTAAACTACCTCTGGCTGTTAGAATCTTTCTGTCTCCTCTTCTGCTAAGATCCCTAAAATCTTGAAATAAGGATGAGGAGTAGTAAAACTTAGGCTTTAAGCTGTACAAATATATCTTTCATAATGGTGTAACAATATAAATTTTCACAATTATTTAAAAAAAAAACTATCTCATATAAAGTGAGGTTCTATAAATATAAAATATCCCGTCCATATCATCTTTTGGAATTCAGAGAATAATTATTAACTTCAAAACAGTATTTTCTTTGTCAAAACATTGACAATTAGTATACCAGAGTGCTTCTAAGGGAGGAGTGTTTCATCTATTCAGTTTCTTTGAGTACCTTACTCATATTCTTCTTCATCATCAGTATCATCATATTTTGAATGGACATATAAATTTTCTTTTAAAACACATTTAAATGTACAGCTGAAATAAATTCTCCAATGTTATTCACCTCTGAAGCTTAGGACCTTTCATATTAATAAATATTAATATATTCAACATAACTCCAGTCAAATGCAAGTTCATGGTTGTCAGATTTTGTTTCATAAGAAGAAAAAAAGGCTAAATAAATAAACAAAAAGAAATAAAACCATGAGAAATTGGAGATAGAGTAAATAGAAAAGAGTGTGTCCAAGTTTAGTGACTACTTTTCATAGCTTTGCTGTTATGGAAATAGTAAATTCACTCAAAATCAGTAATAGAGGACATCTATTTGGAAGTGGAGCAAGGGGAGGATTCTGGTTTGGATGAAACCATTACCACATTATTATTGGTGACAAATATTAGTAGGACAGAGTAAAACACATAAACCAAAGATAAAGAGAACATGAATAAGATAATTACCTAGAGTAATAATATTTGGGTCATAGAAAAGTGGAACTTGTGCTGTTTATTTTATCTTTCTAATCCTTATATGTGACCTATGAACTAGAGATGGCAGCCTTCTTATTATTAAGTTAGGGCATTGGTTTGTAAAACGTTAAATATTTTCAATAGATAGAGTGAATTTGTAATCCCTAAGATGCTTGCTCCTCAAGTCTCAAATCATGAAACCTGCTTAACTACACTAGGTAAAAAAATGTATATGTATGTGTATGTAATGTATATGTATTATATATGTAATGTAATGTATGTGTATATGTATGTGTATGATGTATCTGACCCATCAAAATATTTTGAAGAACATGTTCAGAGCTTCTAGTTTGGAAATACAAGCTACAACTATTTGAATTATGCAAACTCTGAAGTGGAAATATTTGACTTGGTATTTTTTTTATGAATACACTGATATATCTGACCTTTCTGAAATGACCTAAGGACTATTTTTTGAAAGGCTTTCAATTACTTTTTGATTGGATAGAAAGTATTACATTATATTTAATATAGATTATTTCTCAAAATATTATAAATAGTAGATATCCATAGTACACTGTAATCTCATTTCCATGATCTACCTAAACTTCTTCTTCTTTCCCTGCCCCTCTGAGTCATTTTTCCCTCTATGTATTTCCTCCATTCATTTCTTCACCTTTCCTTATTTCACTTATTGTCTTTTGTCCTGGCTTTGGATGAAGGTGTGGTTTAACCCTCCACATCTACCCTGAATCTGCCAAGCCATTAACACCATAAGGAAGGGACTTGGTATCCAATGACTGACTCCATGTGGACCTTTTTAGTTTTAAGACTAAGTATCAAATACCTTTAAAAACATCACTAAAGTACTTAAAAGAAAGCAATTGTTCACCTTCACTCTTGAAGGGAAAGGAGCATACAAATAACTTTTATTTTCTGGTAGCTTGCCACAGCTGAAGTTTACACTAATTAGAAATCGTCTGGAGGCAGGAGAGCAGATTGAGCCTTCGGCTGGAAGTGCTTCCTGACAGGTGGTTCACCACCTAGCAACATTACAATTACCTAACACACTGTTTGATTTGTGTAAACCTCATTACGACTCACATTATTTAATGAACTATGAGCATTCCTTCACCTCCCTGCAGATTGCTGTGCTCCACTTCCATTTGAATTGCATACTTTAAACCCATTTGTTTTTGAAGAGCAAATATCGCCTTGAATTCAAATTTCTAAACTTGAGTAGAAGTTTTACAATATGTACCTGAAAGTATTCAGTAAGAATTCAGACTAAAGCTTACCTCTACTACTATTGTTTGATTGTTTCAGTTTATATTTCCCTCATGAATATATAAAAGTAATACTGATATTTCCCATTGTATGAGAATATGTGTGTTCATTGTGTGTTCCCATGTGTACTGAGATGGAAAATTGAAGCAATTATCCAGATAATTCAAGCCTCAAACCAGGAAATTGCCTCAATTCTTAGTTTTGCATGTAATATGTATATTTTAAAATTCCATTTTAATTATATCAAAATATTGTGTTTTTTTTTTAAATGTTTGTACTTCTTTTTATCTACCTTAGCTCCAGACTACCTGTTTTAGTTAATCTTATATATTCTACGTGAGAAAATAGTATAAAAACAAATAGCCATATTTCCTTACTGAAAGAAACTAATAGAAAACATAGCATATTACAGTTTATTCTATTAATATTATTTGTCTAGGTACTTAACTGTGGTCCTAGATTCTGTAAGATTTTTGTTCCACTATTTTCTATTTAAAGACAATGAATTGCTATGAAAAAGGGCTGTAAGTATTCACAGAACTGTACATTGGAAAAGAGGAAACAAAATATAGTAAATCTTTATTAGTCATTAACCACACAGACAGTAAGCATGAAGAAGTTTTCTTCTGACTGACTTGATTGGTCTTTGGTCTTTACTAAGAAAGGCTAACTCACTGTCAGTTAGCCTTAACCAGAGCAACACTCAGACTTCTTACTACACCACAATGACCACAGTCATTATATTAGATGCTTGAAAGTGGAGCTTAGTGCTTTCAATTTCAAGAAAAGTTTACCTGTACTTAACGTTTTAAACTTTCACCACAGATTATCAACTTTCAGGGACTTAATTTCCAGATAAATGATTTATTAAAAATTTCTAGCCTCTCAGTTCTGAAGATACCCTTTTATCTAATTTTTAGCTAGTTTTTTTTTTTTTTAAGACCTAGCTTTTCTTAGGTGCGTCTGGCTTCAAAGACTGACTTTTTCTGGCTGTCCTTCAAGTTTTATATAACAATATTCTTTTGAAGTACTAATAACCTAACCATGCCATAATTAACAGCTGCGTCCCACAGACTGGGACTTAAGTTGGAGATTTCTCACTTGTATACATTCCAGTTTCCATTGCTAGATGGGTCGTCTCATTATGGTCACATGAAGAGATTTCTTTAACAGCTATGAAGCTTTAACACCTCAACAGAATGAATGAAAACACTATGTGAATGTTGGAGGGACTGAAATTTGGACTACAATTGTACGATAAAATTCAATTTATTTTTTTTACAGTTGGGATACATATATATACAATGCTAATTCACATGATATCTTGAAGAGTGATTACCTGGAATGCTTCTTCAGGAAATTGAGACATTTCATAAAAAATACCAACTATACAGACCTGGCTCTGCTACATAGCTGAACTATCAGTACCCTGAAGTATAGACATGACATACCTGAACCATGCAGTCAACTCTGCCAAGGGGATAAATTGTCATAGCCAGAGTCCTTGAAAGACTATAATGAAACAGTGTTTTCAGACCTATTGTACACATGAAGTCTGAGTAGTTGTTATAGCATGCACAACATCCAAATAAAATCAAGCCAGACAAAATCCCATCATGAATGAGGTAAGTGGTCATGAAGACCTATTGAGAAATAACAGTTTTAGGGGAATGAAGAGTTAATTTTTTGCAACCAGTAACCACATCCCAGCAGATAGTAATATACTAAAGAGTATATATGTAGGACAAATGAAACGGTGTGAGTTAAAAAGAAAATAAATGAGACATAAAGTAAAGTGAGTGTGGAATAAGCTATGGGTCTTGTAGGAGTTAGGGGAGGAGTGAATATGATTAAAATACAGAGTTTGACATGAGGAAGTATGAACAAAACACATTGTAAGGAAATGTCAATGAACTAATAAACACTTTCAAAATGTATTTTAAGGCAAAAGAATAAAGGTATCAAAGGGATAGGATAAAGTGCTAAACAATAATGAATCAAGAAAACTAAAATGGTGCATTTGTGTAACTGTCAGGTAATATTTATTTCAACAAGTATTAAAAGTCCTCAAAGAATAAGATAGAGAGACAGATCATTCTATAGAGGCAGGCAGTTTCAATGAATTTGAAGAGCCCAGATCAAGGCAGAGCTGTTACAATATAATCTATAAATTTTTAGTAATAAACAATATTAACAGTGGCAGATATAGTGAGTTAAAGAGCTATTCTGTGTAACTTTCCAATATATAATCTACTCCCAATGTTTGTAAGAATTATGTATCAATCAAGTTACCCTCAAGTACTGCTCAAGGACGGAAAGTGGAAGAAATTTCACACTCACATAAAAAGGGATGTTTTCAAATTATAAATTCATAGATTAGTGTCAGGCTCAGCCATAATCAAAGAAGATTCCTCTTACAGTAGATTGGAACCAACATAGAGACTCACAACTGGACAATTTGCAGAGAATGATAGATGTTGGATCGTTCAGTCTTAAATGGGATGACTTCATCAAACTTCTCTCTTCAGGGATCAAGGGAAGCAAAAAATTATTAGAGACAGAGATTATATGTGACCCCAAGGAAACAGTATCTTTCAGACAAAACAAGACTGAAGCACATTTGCCCTCACAGAGACTGTTATAGCATGCGTAGAGCATGCAGAAGTTCAAATAAGACAGGTTCCCAGCACTGGCAGGGGAAGTGAACTCAGGCTCACAACTGTAAAGAAGGTATTTGCAATTGATAGCTGTTGGCAAAGGAAAAGTTAGATTTCTCCAATGGAGGCTCACTGGGTACCTTACCAACATTTCACATACCTAGGAGTAGTTGTCAACCTTTGTCTCATGCTCCCTTGTTTAAGCATTTTTTCATTTCATTAGTCATTTGTACATTATGGTTTTCATTGTATGTGTGTTTAATGTGATGTAATTTTTGTTTATTTATGTTTCTTTTGTATACACATACATACACCTCACGCACACACAGTATGTGTATAAATGGTGGGGGGAGACAGACAGAAACAAAGACAAAGACAGAGAAAAAGGGAGAAGGCGAGAGAACATAAACACTGTGTGGTTGTGTGAGGGAGTGGAAAGAATCTAAGAGGACCTGGGGAAGATGAAATCCATAATCAGATTAGATAGTATGAAAATAACATTATTCAATAGAAAATGTAAAACACCTATTTCCAGAATGTAGGCTTATTTAGAAAGTAGAATCAAGTTTTGAGATTAATTGCTAATAAAGTAGACATATTTTTAATATTTTATGTGAGTCTGCATATCAGTAAAGTAGATAAAGATATGTAAAATGAAATAAAAAATATTTAAGAAAATTGAAATTATTAATTTTAAGAAATTTTTATTGATCTTGTGTGAATTTCACATCATGTACCTCAATCCCACTCATCTCACTATTTTTCCATAACTGCCTTCTCTCCTTGCAACCTTCTCCACCCCCCCCCAAAAAAAGAAACAAGCAAACAAACAAAAAGCAACCAATAAACGAGACAACAAAAAATATTTAATAAAAGCATCTCTCTGTGGAAGCAGCAGTATGTTATATTGTGGCACACAGTATACCCTCTCACTCAAACAGCTTTACTTGCAGACGTTCAATTTCAAGGAGCCCTTGGCATGGTTACGAAACTTCTGACTTCTGCCAGCCACACTGTCAATACTGGATGCTCATCCTGCTCCTCTCAGATATCCTGTTGCTGCGTTGGTTCTGCAGGACTTATCCTTTCATGTGCTCTAGCAGTTCATTGATTGGGTAGATGTTGGGGTGGGCCAACTCAAGGCCCTGAATCTGAACCTAGGTGATTGCTGTGTTGTTCAGATAACCAGCTCTCCTAAATCCTTAGAAATTATTTTTTAATTTATTCTTTTCTCATATATTACATTCCAGATGCAGTTTCCCCTTTCTACTTCCCCTCCCACTTGCTTCCCTTCCCCTCTATCCATTTTTTCCTCCAGTTTCTCTTCAAATGGAGGAAGTCTAACCAAGGATATCAACCAAACATGGCATATACAGTTACACTAAGACTAGAAACGCCCATTAAATTAAAACTGGATGAGGCAACACAGCAGGAGGTAATAGGGTCCCCAAAACAGGCAAAAGAGTTAGCCCACACTCCTACTGTTAGGAGTTTGTTAAGAAGACCAAGCTGAACAACTGTAACACATATGGAAGTCCTAGGCCAGACTCATGCAGGCTCTGTGATTGGTGGATCGATGTCTGTGAACCCCTATGAGGATAATAGGTTCTAAGGGTTTTCATTTGTGCAACTCTCTATAAAGATGTAAAGGAAAACTCTTGTGTGTGTGTGTGTGTGTGTGTGTGTGTGTGTGTTTATGTGTGTGCACATACTTTATATATGTAGTATTTCTTTGTAATTATAATTTAAGAATTGCTAATCTTTTAAGATCTGTTGATGAAGGAGGGGAAATATGTTTTGTAGAATTTTACATATAATATCCTCTGAGTCATAACCAGTATGGTAATAAGATGACCTACATACCTAGATGCAAAAGCTCCATAGTAAATGATAAATAAAGACAGAAAAGATGCTGTTATATTTCCAGTGGAAAATGATCATGAATCCAAGATTCTTGCTCCTGATGAAAACAGTGTCTGCATAAGCAAAAATTAAGCAAATGAAAGCAAACAACATAATGTTATGGAATCTACCATTTTAGAAGTAAAGGATTTATCAAGCTTTATCCACAAAAGTAAAAACTTGATGGAAAACGGTGAAGATCAAATGTCTATCTCAAAACATCACTTTTACAAAAGCAGAATAATAAAAATGAAGTGAAAACGCTACATTAATCCTGTCATTAAAAAAATCTGAAATTATTGAGATGAGTGGAATCCAGTGGGTTGGCCGGAGGCTGTGCATTGTGCCAATCTTTCCTTTGCCTCAGACAGGTTTCCATTCACAAACAGAAGAGTTCATTCATTTCATCTCAGAGCAGGAAACAGCACAGTGCTATTAACAGTTACGGTTAATTTGAATCTGCAAAATTGCATGATAGGGATAAATAAATGCTTATTTTTCTAAGAGCTGTGGCGGTATTGAATGTCACTCACCTGATCCCTTCTTAGGTGGTTTGAGGATTGTGACCAGTTTTCCCTTCTAGCCTTTTAAACATCCTAGGCCTGATGCCAATATTCTTTCATGATAGGATAGTGGCTAACAGGCTTTTGCCTCCTAAATAGTCTCATCACAAACCCCTCATATATGATAAGTGCCTGCTTTAATGACGTGGCTTTCAAAACCAAGGAATCTTTATAATTTGAATCTTTGGACACTCTGTGATTGTGATACAGGGCTACGTGCTGACAGCCAAATGCTTTCATCCTGCTAAAATGTAAAAATTAAAATGATTAAATCTTGAAAAAAATTAAAAGTACAGTTGTTTGTTTATTTAACAGAAAGCAGTAATTTTAGTCTTGTGTTCGGGTACTTTACAAAGTTCCATTAATTTAAAAACACTACTTAGTTTCAAATCATTTGGATTCTACTCTGTGTCAAAGAAATAGATTGATGATAACCCTTGAATTTTCATTTATACATACTTACAAAATATAAATTTATGACAAACTTTACTGAATGAACAGAGAAAATTAAGTGATAACACTGAATCATATTTCAAAGATGAACTACTCTTATTTAATATGACCATCTACAAGCTGTTCAGTGTTCAAGTCATACTATATTAACTAAGGGCAGGCTAGCTACTTAAAGGAATGTATTATGGTACTGTGATACAACTTCAAAGTTTTTCAGGCATAATATTTAGCAGGATTGTTCAAGAAATGTGATGTTGGCCAGTTTTATGTTACTCAAACACCTCTTTAAGTAACTGAACACAAAATATTCACAGGGTAAAATAATTACAATGATTTGGTAGACATCACTAAGCATATTCACATAAGCTTTTAATTAAAAGGAAGTAATATAATGCAGCAAAAGCCCAGGCTCAGCCCTAGGGGTCTGAAAGACAAGCAAGTACAGACCTGAGTCACTCCTTGTACTGATTAGATTTATGTCAACATGACATAAGCCAAGGCCATTTTAGAAGAGAAATATCAACTGAGAAAATATCCTTCAGTAAATTGGTTTGTGTAAAGCCTGTAGTAAATTTTATTGATTGATATTTGATGTGGATTGATGTGGAAAGACAATCCCCCCTTCAACTACCCCGGTGCTATTCTTCACCAGTACTCTGCATACTCTAAGTAGGCAGGCTGAGCAAGCCACAAAGAACAACCCACAAGATACAAGCCACAAGGAGGAAGACTTGAGGAATAAGATAGTAAACAGCACTTTCCCATGGACTCTTCATCACTTCCTTCTGCCATGTAATTAGCTTGAGTTACTGCCCTTAATGGTGCACTGTTGTAAGGTAGAGTACACTGAAATAATCTTTTGCTTCTCCAAGTTACATTGGGTATGAACTTTGTTACTGCAATAGAGAAATAACTAAGAAACTTCTAATCTCAAGTGGAACGGAGAATAAGTTCATTAGTGTATTTCTGGTGGGATCAAGAAGCTTCATGTGTATTTAACTTTGAGTCTGTAACATTGTTCTATACAATTAGATTTGTTTTCAAAAGCATAGTAATATATATACTTTTAAGAAATGATATTTAATCATATGTGTATAGTGTTATTTATTGTATTCTAATTGTAAATAGTTTTAATATATCTGTTATACTTGATAATAGTTATATAATTTTCCATTTTTCTGAACTATTGTAATTATGAATAATTTTGAAATAAAGAAAATAATGAGATGTAAAAATATCAAAGAACTTTGAGATTTTGTCTTGCTCTAGTCAGAGTAGCTAACTAGAAAATATCCCACAGCAAATGCTAGCAAAGGAACCAAATTCTACCTCATTAACTGTTGGTAGAATTGTAAACTGATTTAGCCACTCTGGAAACAAGGAAAGTCAAAAAGCTAAAAATATATCTAGCTTAATAGCCTAGATATACCATTCCTTGACATATGCCAAAGTACTTAACTTCCTATTCAACTGGTAATTGCTCAGTTATGTTCACTGCCAATGTATTCATAATAACTAGCAGTGAATATAACATAAATGCTCTTCGACTGATGAATAGAAAAAGGAAATGTGACACAGACACACAATGCAGTATTGTTCAGCTGTATACAAACATGAAATTTTCAGGTAAATAGACAGAATTAGCAAATATTGTATTTAATGCAGCAACCCAAACCCAAAAGAATAAATAGCAAATGTCCTTTTATTTGTGATTCTCAACTTCAAGTTTTTATATGTGAGCATCTTACCAAAAGAAATCTACAGATTCAATGAAACTTTCAACACAATTCTTCACCAATACAAAATGAATAATTCTCAACTTCATTAAAAAAAAAAAAAAAAAAAAAAACAACAGGATAGTGAAAACAATTTTCAACAACAAAAGTATTTTGGAGGAATCACTATCCCTGATATCAAGCTATACTACAGAGCAAAAGTGATAAAAACAAAATAGTACAATCAGTTAAATAGATTGAAGACATGGAAATAAAGCCACAGATCTAAGACAATTGATCTTTCATAAAGAAGCTAAAACCATACAGTGAATAAAAGAAAACATCTTCAACAAGTAGTTCTGATCTAACTGGTGGTTTGCATATCGAAGAACACAAATTGATCCATACTTATCACCTTCCAGCAGACTAAGAGGGGCCCCAGTGGTGGGGATTGGGTCACCGACCAACCTTCCAAATATTTGACCCAGAAATGTTTCTGTATAAAAGAAATGTAGAGACAAAAATGGAGCAGAGATTGAAGGAAAGGCGATCCAGGGTTTAATTTGTTTGGTTGTGTTTTGGCCCAACTTGGAATCCATCCCATGGGCAGGCACCAAACCCTAACACTAGTGCTGATGCCATGTTGTGCTTGCAGACAGGAGCCTACCATGGCTGTCCTCAGAGAGCCTCTATCAGTAGCTGATTGAAACAGATGCAGATACTTGCAGCAAGCATTGGACTGAAGTCAAAGATCTCTATGGAAGAGTTAAAGGAAGGATTGAAGGAGCTGAATGTGATGGCATTTTTATAAGAAGATCAAAAGTGTCAACTGATCTACATCCCTGGGGTCTCTAAGACACTAATCCACCAACCAAGGAGCATATGTGAACTGGTCTGGGGCCCCTGGTACATATGTAGTGGTAGATTGCCTTGTGTGGCTTCACCAGGAAGGAATGTTTCTAATCCAGTGGAGACTTGATGCTCCAAGGAAGCAGGTGCCTAGAGGTGGAGTGGATAGTACCCTCTCAGACACAAAGGGAGACTGCATGCAGTGAACAATTCTGGGAGAAGGACTTGATGGGGGCAACTTTGGGGATGTAAATAAATAAAATAAATAATTTTTAAAAACTAGAATTCATACACACACACACACACACACACATTTGATATACTTCTTGGGTTGATAATGCTCTTCTCAAGAGCTACACATTATCTAACAAAAGCCATAGTAAGAAGCAATGGAAGCCCCCTTTTGTGAAGTTGGTCAGTCGAATCCAAGCAACTCCCAAAACAACATAGATTATTGCTGTTACAATTTTCTGGAGAAGTTGAAAGTATGTCTCTACAGCTGATTATATGCCACATACTTCAGAAACAGTACTTAGATTGATCAATCTCCTTTAGGATTATCTTTCATAGTATTAGAAGTTTTTAAGAACGCTGCTAAGGAAGGAAAACAGTCAATAATCCTAGGTAACTGCAATGCCTATGAAAACATAAACAATGACCACATGGTAAACTGTCCCTAAATGTGCAATAGTGCAACTTTTAATATTAGCAATGAATGAGAGCTGTTCAACTGGGCTTAATCTCCATTCAGGAAGAAAAGTGCATGCATGATACTATAAACCTGGACATGTCAGAAATGCTGGAATACACCCAACTCTATGTCCTAACTGCACTCTAGATACGTATATTCTCAGATAAATGTAGTTTGACTCCTCATCCAACCAATGGTTGTGTTTTGGTTTCTTTGTTTAGTGTAGTGGTGGTGGTGATGGTGGTGTTGGTGTTGTTGGTGGTGTGTGTATGTGTGTGTGTGTGTATGTGTGTGTGTGTGTGTCAGAGAGACAGAGATAAAGAGACAGAGATAATTATTTCTACATGTAGAGAAGAAATAACAAGTAGAGTCCCCAGGCCCTATTGATATATCTATGACATAATCCCAAGAGCAAATTTCAGGGAATAACATGGAAAGTGGGTAGAAATAATAAATGCCAGAGGACCAGGAGTTTAGCTCAGAGACAGGATCTTCTATGGATAAAAAATAAGCCTCTCCTCTAAAATCTTTTTTCCCCCCAATTCTCATTTCTTCTTATTTATTTATTTACACTTCAGATTTTATCTCTCCACCATCCAGCTGTTCCACAATCCATACTCCTCCCCACCCCCAGTCTCCATATGGATGTTTCCACCCCCTATCCACCCACCCCACCAGACCTCCCCACTCCCTGGGGCCTCCAGTCTCTTGTGGGTTAGGTGCATTTTCTCTGTCTGAAACCAGACCTGGCAGTCCTCTGGTCTATATGTGTTGTGGGGCTCATATCAGCTGCTGTATGCTGCCTGTTTGTTGGTCCAGTGTTTGAGAGATCTTGGGGTCCAGATTAATTAAGACTGCTGGTCCTTCTACGGAATCACCTTCCTCCTCAGCTTCTTCCAGCTTTTCCCTAATTCAACCACAGGACTCAGCAGCTTCTATTCATTGGTTGGGTGCAAATATCTGCATCTGACTCTTACAGCTGCTTCTTGGGTCTTTCAGAGGGCAGTCATGATAGGTCCCTTTTTGTGAGTGCTCCATAGCCTCAGTAATAGTGTCTTATTTGTGATAACCAGAAGCTGGAAACAGCCCAGATTTCCGAAGACAGAAGAATGGATACAGAAAATGTGGTTCATTTACACAATGGAATACTACTTAGCTGTTAAGAATGAGGACATCCTGAGTTTTACAGGCAAATGGATAGAACTAAAAAATATCATCTTGAGTGAGGTAACTCAGACCCAAAACAACATGCATGGTATATACTCACTAATAAGTAGATATTAGCCAAAACAAACAAACAACAAACAAAAAAAAACCCCACAGAAACAAAAACAAAAAAACAACCAAAAAAATGTACAGAATACCCAAGATACAGTCTACAGAACTCAAAAAGGTCAACAAGCTGAAGGGCCCACGTGAGAGCTCCTCAGTCCCACTTGACAGGGAGAAGAAAGCATCCTGTGAAATCTTCATGCTATGGATGCTTAAACAAGACCTCAAACTAGTTTACAAGAACATGTAAAAGAAAATAATCTCATGAAACCTCACCCCTAGATGATTTTCAATAGACAATTCAGAATTAATCTTTCCTTGGATGATCCTCCTAAATGATTATCTAATGCAAAGTTATTAGTCCTAAAGTTTTATACACACAAACAAGATAAATGGGTTAAACCAGACTTATTTATATATTTGTTCATATAAATGCATGTAAATTACATATGTATATTAATTTATAAATATAAACATGTTTGTGTATATAAGAGGAGCAGTTAAAGAAAAAGTCCATGAGTTTCAATGGTAATGGAGGGATTAGAGAGAGTACAAGGAACTAGGAGGGAGAACAAATGGAAAGGAAGATACCAGGTTTCTTTTTTTTTTTTTTTCCCACTCTAGATTTTATTCCTTTCCTGGTCCACCCTCCGACTGTTCCACTCCCTATACCTCCTCAGTCCCTGGAGCCTCCAGTCTCTTGAGGGATAGGTGCATCTTCTTTGTCTGAAACGAGACCGGCCAGTTCTGTGCTGTATACATGTTGGGGGCCTCATATCAGCTGGTGTATGCTGCCTGGTTGATGGTCTAGTATCTGAGAGATCTCTGGCATCCAGGTTAATTGAGACTGCTGATCCTCCTACAAGGTCACCCTCCTCCTCACCTCCTTCCAGCTTTTTCCTAATTTAATCACAGGGGTCTGCATTTCCTGTTCATTGGCTTGGTGCAAATATCTGCATCTGACTCTTTCAGTTTCTTGATGGATCTTTCGTGGGACAGACATGACAACTCCCTTTTTGTGAGCACTCCATAGTCTCAGTAATAGTGTCAGGCCTCAGGGCCTCCTCTTGAGCTGAATCCCACTTTGGGCCTGTCGCTGTACCTTCTTTTCCTCAGGTTCTTCTCCATTTCCATCCCTGCAGTTCTTTCAGAAAGGAACAATTATGGGTCAGAGTTTTGACTGTGATGCTCTTGATGCCCTGTCTTTCTGCTGGAGGTGGGCTCTCCAAGTTTCTTCTCCCCACTGTAAGGCATCTCATCTAAGGTCCCTCCTTTCGAGCCCTGAGAGTCTTTCTCTTCCCAGGTCTCTGATACATTCTGGAGGGTCATGCAGATCTCCTGGACCGGACCTGGAAAATATAAAAACATAAGTAACCTTTTCTCAAAGTTCCTCATAGCTAGTAAGTTTTAGTCCAAGAATCTTATATAGAGGAGGCTGAATATTGGGCAGGATACTCTACTTCAGAGGGGAACATTCTAAGTCAATAGAAAAAGGCTTTATGTGTTATCAAAAGATGTTAACTCTGTTGGGGAGAAGGGCATAGGAGTGACTGTTTCTTGTTTCTGATTCCTAGAATTTATGCCAAGATAAGGAAATTAGCATCTAGATATGTGAAAAACAAACAAACAAACAAACAACACAAAACAAAACAAAACAAAAAAACCCAAACTTCTGGATCATACAAAAATTGTTAGCCATTATGATCTAAATCCTAATTATTTTTGATACACTCTATATCTGACATAACATTTGTATGTGGCATAGATTACTTACCTAAAATTAAGAAGCCAAGAACACAGTTTTATTTAGTGAAGTAAAGATCACAAATTAAAAAAAGAGCTAAACTAAACAAAATTTATGAGATTGACTATACAGTTTGTTTTATATTTACAATTATTTGCATTTGATGAACTGTCTTACTTATATTTAAATGTTGAGAAATAGTAATTTCAAATGTATTGCTGTAGTATTGTTTAGACAATTATGTTAATCATTTTTCCTGCCAGAACACATGGCTATATCCTCTGACAGTGACTGACTTCTCTCAGTGACTTCTCTCAGTGACTTCTCTCAGTACCTTCCTGACGGTTCCACAACTTTTCTGTATTCAAACATCAGGGGACCAAGTAAAGACATTATAGAAGACATTCCATTTTTTTTGTTTTGTTTTGTTTTGTTTTGTTTTGTTTTGTTTTGTTTTGTTTTGTTTTTTTTTTTTGTTTCGAGACAGGGTTTCTCTGTATAGCCCTGGCTGTCCTGGAACTCACTCTGTAGACCAGGCTGGCCTCGAACTCAGAAATCCGCCTACCTCTGCCTCCCAAGTGCTGGGATTAAAGGCCTGCGCCACCACCTCCCGGCAACATTCCAATTTCAAAACATTTTAACAACACAATATACATTTGCTTTCTGAGTAGTAAAAAGCTTATTTTCAAGCATAATGATTCAGAATTTTAAACTCTTTTTCTTCTGTTTAGAATTTGTACATTTCTATTTTATTTTATTTATTTTATTTTTTATTTATTATATCGTGTGTACATATGTATATGTGACCCCAGGGATGTGGAAGTGAGAAGTCAACTTTCAGTAGTCAGTTCTCTCCTACCATGTGGTTTCAGGACATCAAACACTAGTTTTCATTCAGTCTTAGTAGCAAGCACATTCCTGAGCCATGTTGCCAGCCAAGGGAATATTTTTAACACAATCTGTGAATACACATTATTTCTTGACATATGTGCTCATTAAGCATTATATGAATCATTAATTCAGACAATATTATAATTATAGAGGCTAGAGAAACTTATGAAATTGTTAGGCAGGTTGATAATTTTAAAAGAAAACAATTATTAAGAAGAAGAACACATGGATACACCAAGTATTAAATCAGATTAGTTAAAGTCAAGTCATGAAATAGGGTAAGATTACAATTTAAAATAAAAGTTTCTTTTATTAACTTCA
This sequence comes from Mastomys natalensis, assembly GCA_021653895.1. Classification (NCBI taxonomy): domain Eukaryota; kingdom Metazoa; phylum Chordata; class Mammalia; order Rodentia; family Muridae; genus Mastomys; species Mastomys natalensis. The sequence continues at coordinate 1,254,772 of JAJTUV010000486.1, read as the reverse complement.
TGTAATTCTCTCAGAGGTTTACAGCCTCCATCTGCTAACCTAGATTTAGTCCTCGAAGCTTCAAGCCTCTGTATGATTCTATCTAGGCCTAGAATGTTTTCTGCCTCTTAGACTTGCTGCTAAATACCTCCAATCTTTCTTGTCTTTTCTGATCTGTCTCAAATTCAATATGGCCTCCCTTCCTCTCCCTCTCCCTCTCCCTCTCTCTCTCCTCCTCTCCTCTCCCTCTCCCTCTCCCTCTCCCTCTCCCTCTCCCTCTCCCTCTCCCTCTCCCTCTCCCTCTCCCTCTCCCTCTCCGCCTACCCGTACCCCTACCCCTACCCTTACCCCTACCCCTACCCCTACCCCTACCCCTACCCCTACCCCTACCCCTACCCCTACCCCTGATGTCCCCCTCCCAGTCCCCCTCCCAGTCCCTCTCTCTGTTCTGCCTCACATGGAGTGTTCTTCTTTGCCTCATATTAACTTTGGCATCTGTTCTAATATTCTGTCTCCTTCTCTTTCTTTGACTTGTTCTGTCTTCGTCTGTGTCTAGAATGTTTTCTCTTCAACCTGTCTGTAAAATTCTCCCCATAAAACTGCTTACTTCTCCCTACAATGTCCCTCAAGTGGCTTCTCTTTCCTCTCTCTTCTCATGAGAGTTGGGCATATCCTATTCTGTCAAATCTTTTACTGATTATCATTTTGTCTGTCACTCAATTAGACATGACTTCTAAATATGAATGCTTCCTTCTATAAACTAATTTTACCTTCATTGTTTGGGATTAAAGGTGTGTACTAAGGGTTGAGCCATACCATAACTAGGAACAGTTTTGTTTGTTTGTTTGTTTGTTTGTTTTGTTTTGTTTTCAGTAATGCAATCTCAGAGTTTAATGTACAGGCAAATAACCTGCAACAAACAGCAAACAGGATCTGAATGAGGAAAACTATGTCTTTTTCTCACAGTTCCCTATTTACTTCTCTAAGATCTACCATGAGAAAGAGCTGAGCCTTAGTTGAATGCCTGATGATTTATAATAAAGACTGTACTACTGACATCATGATGTTCTTAAATCTGTCCCATGAGCTCTGCTTTCAAAGACTGGAATATATTGTCTAGCTCATAAACAGTTTGGAGAGATTCCTATACTTACATAATAAACTCCCTTTATCAAGGGTCATGCCCCTACCTTCCACATTGGAGGAAGATAACTACGCCAGCATTTATTTCAAGTACCTTCCATTCCCAGAAGCCTAGACACTAACAGACTATCTTGTCATCATCATAATGATCAAGGGCACATACTGTCTCAAACAACACAAGGAAAGACAGCAGTATCAAGATTGCACCCCACAGCCACTTCATCTTCATATGAATTAATCTGTTTTCTGATTCAGTACCTTGTTTTCAAATTCACCTTTGGTTTCCTTGCCATTATTCAGTTATAAAGTGTGTTGTATGGCTTTTCCTAGGGAGATGTGAGCAAATGTGTGTTCACATAGATCACTAACAAAATGTGAAAGAAAGTATTGCGCTAAAGTACAGCTTAGTGAACCATAAGTTTATGAGTTTATGAATCTATCTAGGGGTTATTCAAACATGGCTGTCTCAAAGGCAGCTGCATCATCAAACAGCCCACCAAATCAAGGATTATTAAAAAGGAACACATATTCCCTGGAGCTCACTGTATAACTTGCATGTAACTCTGTAAATTGAATATTTCAAGCAAATTGCTACTATTTAGCATACAGCATTAGAAAAGGATTATGTATATTGGGAATTGCAAAAGGTTCTTGATTCTCTTAAGGTTTGTTTAAGTTATCTTTTTATGAGTTATTATTTATTATTTTTTCTCATATATATTCTATCACAAGTGCAGTTTCCCCTCCCTCCTCTCCTAGTATCCCCTCACCTCTTTTCTCCCCAAGATCTTCAACCAAACAGGCCAAATCAAGTTGCAATATGTCTAGGCACATCCCCTCATATTAAGGCTAGACAAGACAGCCCAGTAGGAGAAAAAGAGTCTCAACGTCAGGCAAAAGTGTCAGAGACAACCCTGTCATAACTAATAGTAATCCCACAAGAACGCCAAGTTAACTACTCACCCATAACATATATGGCAAGGAAATAGGTCAGACCCATACAGGCTCCCTGATTGTCAATTCAGTCTCTGTGAGCCACTATGAGCCCAACATAATTGATTCTGTGGGAAATTTTGGTATCATTGATGCCTCTAGCTACTACAATCTGTCTTCCCCCTCTTTAACAGGATTCTCCAAACCCTATCGAATGTTTGGCTGTTGGTCTCTGTATCTGCTCCCATGATTCATTGGATGAAGCCTCAATACTGAAGATTGTGTTAGGCTAACAACTAAAGCAGAATGTCTTTAGTATGCATTTCATTAACTCTTTTTCATTTCTAATTGATTATGTCCAAGATGTCTGAGCTATCAAGTTTCTGGTTTCTAGCATTGCGTATAGTGTCAGGCATGAGCTATCTCGTATGGTATCGGTCTTGAACTGGAGGAAACATTATTTGGCCACTTCCACAAGTTCTGCTTCATCTTTACCATAGTATGGCTTGCAAGCAGTACTAACAGTAGGCCAAAGATTTTTTGTCTGTGTTGGGGTCCTATTCCCTCCATTATAAGCCTTTCCTCATTACAAAAGATGGACAGTTTAGGTTTTATATCTCCTCCTTCACCCCTTACTAGCAGTCTTCCCTAGAGTAACCCTTGAAAATTCCTGGGTATTTCCCACACACTAGTTTTCTACTTTACCCTCAAAATGTTCCCCAATTCCATTGTCTCTTGGACACTGTTCTTGACCTGTTCCCATCCCAATTTATCCCTAATCCATCCAGAAAATCTTCTATTTTTTCCTTTCACAGGGAGATTCATGCATCCTACCCTGAATTCTTGTTACTTAGCTTCACTTGGTTGGGACTGTAATGTAATTAGGCTTTATTTTACAGTTAATATCTACTTGTAAGTGACTATATACCATATTTGTCTTTCTGGGTCTGGGTTAAGTCACTCAGGAAGATTTCTTCTAGTTCCAGCTATATGCCTACAAATTTCCTGATGTCTTTGTTTTAGCTGAGTAATACTCCTTTCTGTAAATAGACATTTTCTTTATCAAGTGAAGACTTGAGGAACATCTATGTTGTTTCCAATCTCTGGATACAATGAATAATGCTACTGTGAACATAGTTGAACAAGTGTCTTTGTGATATGTTGAAGTATTGTTTTGGTATATACACAGGAGTAGTATAACCGAATCTTGAGATAGATCTTGTCTCAAATTTCTCCAAAGAACCATGTAGGTTTCCAAAGTGGATATACAAGTTTGCACTCCCACCTTAATGGAAGTGTGTTCCCCTTGCTCGACATCCTCAATTGTATTTTTGCCCTTAGCCATTTCTACAGGTGTAAGATGATATCTCAAAGCCATTTTGATTTGCATTTCTCTGGTAGCTAAGGATGTTGAACATTTCTTTAAGTGTTTCTAAGACATTCGAGAGTGGCTGTTGAGAATCCTCGGTTTAGATCTCAGTTTAGACCCCAAGTTTTAATTAGATTATTTGATTTGCTGGTGTCTAGTTTATTGAGTTCTTTATATTTTTTGGAAATTAACCCTCTGTCAGATGTGGAGTTGGAGGACATCTTTTCTTATTCTATAAGTTGCTGTTTTGTCCTATTGGCAGTGTCCTTTGCCTTATAAAAGCTTTCAGTTTCATGAGATCCCATATATTAATTATAGATCTTAGTGCCTGTGTTATTCATGTTCTGCTTAGCAAGTTGTCTCCTGTGCCAAAGCATTGAGCGATATTCCTCTTTTTTCTCTTTTATCACTTATATTGTATCTGGTTTTATGTTGAGGTAACCACCTGCAGAAATTTTTTTATTGTTCAGAAATGCTTTAGCTATCCTGAATCTGTTTTTCCATACAAAGTTGAGTATTGTGCTTTCAAGGATATATAAATTTTTGTTAGAATTTTGATGGGACTACATTGAATGAGGACATGAAGTTCTTTCCCTTGCTTGATTAGAGTTACACAAAGATATTTTATACTATTGGTGACGATCTAGCTGTTGTAAAGTGCATTGTTTCCCTAATGTCTTTATCAAATAGTTTGTCATATGTATATAGGAGGGTTACTGATATAATTTTTTTTGTAGTGAATCTTATATCCAGCCACTTTGTTGATGAAACACACAAACCTGTGTTTTAATTGGGATGAACATGTACACAATAGTAGCAATCATACAAATCATCTTTTATATTAGAAAAGAAGTGTCACAAAAAACAGCCATTAGCTCTATAAGGTGTTTGAAATAACTAATTTGAATAGATATTCAAAACCCTTAATCAGAAAAGGCTAAATGATATGCTTAATATTTTACAGAAATTACTTAGTTGAATATTCTGGATGATTTTTGAAAGATAAAAACAAATGATTGAATAATTGAAGTTTCCAAAAAACCTGAAGAAGGTATTATAAACAGAAGCTATATTAACGAATCTTAGAACACTAACATATCAGGAAAAATATAAATTTCTGTCTGGAAAGCAGGAAGTTGTCTTACAATGGAAATTGACTAGAACTTGAAGTTGCATCAATTATAGTAATAATGAAACACATATCTAACACAGTGTTAGATAATTAGTAATTAGTTCAGAATTTATAAGTGATATCTATCATAGAGTTTATATGAATACCAGTTTTACATAGTTCAGCTGAGATAATGTTTACTAAATCTTTAGGAAGGTAAAACAATTAAGAAATTAAGTATGATAAATAAGATTGAAGTCACTAAAGTGGGAACAAATTACAAAAGCAGACTAGTTTAAATGATACTATGAAGGTTAGAAATAATAAAATGTATATATTAGATAAGAATGATGAAATTAGAAAATCTATGATTTATTCATTAGTCAGAATATCACATTAGAGAATACTTTTATCCCAGTAGTTCCTTTTGTAAGTTCTCCTGATTTATTTCCTTTGAATTATATGTTTGTATGTAAAGGATATCAGGACATTTGGTGTTGTGTTAGTATATAGCAGGAAATTGGCCAGCTGTGAAAGTAAATCACAGGAACACAGCACAACAATTAATTTGGAAACTAGAATTAATTTCACTGATTTGCTTTTATGAAGAGTAACACTTACTTCTTTTGAATGCCTACACTCTCTAATGAGGCAGAAAATTTGAGGAAAAGAAAAAAGTTTCAAAAATTGAATTTTGTTGTAAAAATTACTAAGTAAATAATTGCATTGAAAAAATTGTTCATTGCTCTGAATACTTATTAAAGAAGTGAGAAGAGATATCAGTTTTTCATAAGTGATGCCACATTTGATATACTTGAATTTTAGAATTGCATTAAAAGAGATGCAGAGTAAAGGCAGCGAAAATTTAACAACATTTAAGATCAGTCATGATAATTGAGTGTATTTTAGTGAGAGAGAAATCTCTGTAAAGGTATTTCCTTTGTTCAGACATAAATATAAAATTTCCACCCTTATATAATGTAAACATTGTTTCCTGAAAGATTAGTGTAGAAAGTAAAAGATCTGAAAGCTCACTATTTTTCGGCTACTGGGTCTGCGAAAATCATATTCACATATATATTCAGGAAAAAGTGTCCTTGCATATACAAGAAGCTATGAAAACTCTGGTATAGTAGTTAACACAGCATGTATGAGTGATATCTGTTATAAAGTTCATGCATTTGTTTCACCTTCTGCTTTGAGCCCAGGAGCTCAGCTGCCTCTTATATATGTGCCTGCTATCTGCAGGATGTGAAGTGAATCATCAAATCCTCTCTACTGTAATGAGAATGGAGAAACCTGCTGTAGTTAGTTCAGAGAAACGGCGGCTGTCTAATGCTCGAATGACTCATTAATATAACAATGTAGATTGTGTAAAACAGTTTCCTTTGCAAGAACAGGAATATACCTTCTGCACACAAAAATAATGTTAGAGTATCGAATCTCAAAAAAATAAGACTCCAAACTCAAGCTCCTTATATAGGTCTTCTCTATTTCCTTAAAAGAAATCTGAATAGAAAATATAAATCAGAAATGGGACAGATAGAAACGTTATCAGAAGCCGTTTCCTTTTGCCAAGTAAATCTCAGTATCATTTCCTGTATATGACTCATTAAGTTCTACCTCTGTATCTTGCACATGTCATTACCTCCTGTCAACCCACTGAACATCTATCTACCTCTTTCTTCAAATCTGATTATTTTGCAATTACCTTCAAAAGATAGGCTCTCAGTCACCTTTAAAAAAAAAAAAAAAAAAAAAGCATCTCTATCTGCCAGTGCTGGCTCCAGGTTAAAGTTGAACTAATATTAGAAGTGATTAAGTCTTTTTAAACAGACACACAAAAGGAAATTATGTAGAGTTTGATCATGGGTCATTTCATGAACTAGAAGTAGTTAAACTAAAGCAGACAAATCTCATAGGACAGAAATCTAATGAAATTGTACAAGGAATTCAGTTATCTTGCTCAAACGAAACATAAATTCTCTCGACACAGTTGTGAGAGGCAAGTGGAAATAAAATTTTCAGTTTAGATTAATGAATTAATTTTTCTACTTTCAAATGCTTTTCAAACTTTATCGATTAGTCCAAAGTGAGCATTCATTGTTCTCTAGCAGAATGAAAGACACAAAAAGAGACTCCTGGCATTTGTTTTTATGTGTTCACAAAACAAAATATACTGTTTGTTTATTTGTTTGCTTGTTTGTTTGTTTAGTTGTTTATTTTTTTATTTACCCTCCAAATGTGCAAAATTCTCTATCATGTCTCTACTAGGTACAATTCCTTTCTGGATATGGCAGTTTCATAGAATTCATCTCTTTCGAAGATGCTTTTTTGATTAATACACTGATGGAGACTAACATCTTATTTAGAAATACAGACAAAAAAATTAATTTAAAATCAATTTATACACTATCTCACAAATAAAAAGTAGTGTATTTGATGTGTTTAGAGCCAAAATACTATTATTTGGTAGCCACTATGTGGCTATTTATACATGGATGAAAATTAAAATTCTCTCAAAAATGATAAGATTCAAGCTAATATTTGATTGACATATAGGAGTCAGCTTTAACAAAGCACTCTGTCTGGAAGGTTAGAAGCTAACAAGAGGGCTTTGAGGAGTTTGTTAACAGACAGTATTGCTACTGACCCATGGAGCTGCTCATTGCATCTGTTAATACAAATGTTAAAAAAAGCTAGCTTGCTAAAAATATGTTGAGTGAGTCTAAGGAAATCTAAGGCTGTGATGAAAGATCTAAAGAGGACTGTTGGATTACTTGCGATGAAAATGATGCAGAAGTTAGTTAATATAGTTTGAACAAAGTTTTTTCCACAAAGCCCCTAGTTCGTAAAGCCAATCTAAGCACTTCAAATATAGATTGAGAAAGAGCCTAGTGGGTTATAAGTTATGGATTTTAAATAAATATTTATCAATTCATACTTATGTTATGTTTTGTCTAAATTAGAATGGGCTAAAATCTCACTTTATGGGATTTTCTCCCATGAGCTCTGCAAATAGGGAGGGTATAGAAACCCAGTGTGATTAATTATAATGGGTCCAGCTCTTCTGAGATTGCAGATCTTTTATGCTAGTGTATGGGATGGTATATAGAAAAATATAATTGGATGTGTTAAGGATATCTAACCACACAGAAGCATTCTGCCCTTTTTAGACAAGGCTATGAAGAGACAACTGTAGCTTTTTTTCACCTCATATCTAGTCCCCTGTCCATCACATGATTTGGGTGGGTTCATCCTGGAAAACAGAGACCTTTTGAGAAATTGTTCTTACAGTTCAGTCTGTTTCATTGCATGTATGTAAAAGGACACTGTTGTTCTGTTTCTGTTCCCATGTGAAGGTGTGTGGTAGTCTAAATGGAAGGCTTCCATAGGCTTATATATTTGAAGACTTATTCCTCAGTTTGGTAGAATTGTTTCAGAAAGATTGGTAGGTGTGACCTTGTTAGAAGAGGTATTTCACTGGAGGTGGGCTTTGATGTTTCAAAAGACTTGCACCATTCTCTGTGTGTTTCCCTTTCCCTGTTTCTTTTGATGATGTAGGCTCTCAGCTGATGTTTCTGCCCTGCAGCAATGTCTTTGTTCCCATTATGAACTTTAACCCTCTGAAACTTTAAACATAATTAAATGTTTTCTTTTACAATTTGTCTTGGTCATAGTGTTTAATTTCAGAAATAGAAAAATTAGTATAAGGTGCAATACCTGGGAATGGTGATTTCAAAGAGTCAGTTAGAGGTTGCCAAGAATGGTTTTATCGATTTTTAAAAGACTGCCATGTTTCTTATATGGTCAGCTTTTCTCTCCTGTCCTGCTTTAATCCCTTCTGTTTCTCACTATCTGTGTTTCTGGATTCACCATTTTAATTGTATCATTTAATTCATATATATATATATATATATATATATATAAAATATTTTCACTGTAATCTATGTTTGAATTCAATGCAAAGCATAACATGTACACACACACATATTCACACTGAGATGGAGTCTCATTTATACTCTAAAATGTTAGTGTTATTGCTTGTTATTATTATATATGTTTGTAACAATAGTACCAAAGGAATGGGGTCCTGTATCTATACCTATGCCTATACCTATACCTATCTCTATCTCTATATAAATAGATAGATAGATAGATAGAATAGATAGATAGATAGATAGATAGTAATAGACAGATAGATAGATAGATATAGATAGATAATATAGAAAGTTGGTAAAAATGATGTGGTATAAAGAATACAATTATAAGTTTCAGGAAAATTTTGTAACCATATTTCAAAGGAATTATTGAAGGTTTGTATGGGAGGAATAGCATAAAGTCATGACTGAAAGAAACTCCAGGTTTGCTGATTGGTGTGCCTGCATGGGAGCAGAATATGTAGGGAGAAACATGGGCATTTCTGTTATATCTGAGGAAACATGCAAAGAGCTGAATGCATTAATCTAAATCTAAAGGTCAGGAATGGCATCAGTATTAGTAGTGCTACTTAATTACTTAATCTGACACACACTTTTTAAAATCTGCACGTAGTAAAAAGAAATTCTTCATAGTCACTTTGTTCTAGAAAATATAGATAGTTTCTACACTATAAGGCTGATAGTATTTTATATTATATTTGTTTCTGATAGCTTAAATATATTTTAGTACATTTAGAAAACTCAAAATTATAAGGGTAAGACTCAAGAAAAGCTTCCAACTGAATGAGCTAAAAAAATATATCATCTATTTTCCTTTAAGCTACTACATGGATGTACAGCTTGTCCTCAGTTGCAGCAATACAATGAACAACTCAGACTTTAGATTAGAATTTGGTGGTGCAAACAAGCATAGGTAGGATATAAAATCTACCTCTGGCAATTGTTTAAGAAATAAACTTCCTGCAGAGATGGAGCACTGTATTAAGTGTGGGTTGCACCAGCAATTTAAGCTGTTATTTGGTACTTTGTAGCTGCAAGGGTTTTTATCACCAAACCTGCTCTGTGTTGTGATAGACAGATAGGATTTGGTTGATTCCCCAAAACAACATTTTAATGAAGAGCTGCTTGTTTGTATTCTATGAAAATCTTTATTATTTGTAACTACACTTTGAGAAGAAACAGATGGATATGATCTTATCCCCCATTTGAATTCTGTTTTAACTTTATTCTTTATAATTGCAAACAAAATGACCTAATACGTGAATTAAGTTACATAAATTCATGTAGCTAAATTGCTATGTGGATAGATAACATAAACCAATGCACCCAACCTAGCTTGTTAAAAAAAACCAAACAAACAAAAAACCAAAGTGCCAAAAATATAGTGTACTTTGTGTTCCTCTTCACAGTTTCCCTACCACCATGAGAGACAAAATCAGTCTGGAATACATCCATTCCTAATTAAAAGGAATTTATTCCACTTATATTATATTTTAAACATCTGTTTCACTGTTAAAATGCAAATCCCTTCAATATAACTTAGAAACTGTAAATCAAGACTTCAGTGATTGGGTCTATTGTCCCTGGGTAGATTTTATACATAGTTAACACTTTGACTCTTCTGTCTGCCATGTTATTCCAAATTGTGCCATTATGTATGCAGACTTAAACTTTGAAGGAAAAAAATATATAGTCTCTCTAGTTCAGCTATATACATCATTAGAGTGCCTCAGTTCCATAAAAAAGTTACTGCTTAGAGATTTATATAAATGGAAAAGTGGATTATCTTTCTTTAAAAGAGAAATTTGTATCTTTATGACACAAATGGCCTAAAAATTACTCTATGCTTAATAATTACACTGGTGCAACTCTTAGATTTTTTTAATACAGTGGATGTTATTAATCATTTTATTCATAGTTTGAATAATCAGCTATATGAAACTTGCATTTAATTTAAGATTAGAATATACTGGATGGATTTAATACTTTTTCATTATGAGTGAATAATTAATCTAATTGATTTTGCACTTGAAAGTGAGAATATTTTGCTAGCACGATCCTGCCAATCTATGATTTTATTTAAAATGATCTGAGTGTTCAACTTGTAAAGCTAGGTAGACAAAGTGGAAAGGCACCTGAAATATATAAACACTTGCTACATGTAGAGGCTGCTCTTGCTGAAAGCATTAACTCCCATGTGTCATCAGCTGTTTTTTGTGCTATGTTGGTCATAGGATAAGTTTACTGCTTAACCCTGTGTGTGAACCATGGAAATCATTTATGATGTTCCTTTCTTGAAACTGATAATTGAAGATAGGTAAGTCAATATTTAAGAATTGGTGTTCCATAATAAGTCAGATGACATAAAAATAAAAGCAAATTATTTTCAAAATCTGTGAATTAAAAGTCTTATGAGAAGGTCACCTGTGATTTAAATAATGATTGACATGAAAGATGAAACAATATTTCAATTGATAAACTAAATTTTCCTTTCTCACAGTGATAATATTCTTGAAGTAGACAGGATCTCATAGAAACAGATGCAAGATAATGGTCTTGCAGTTCACAGTTTGACCAGCACTGGATAATCATAGAAATTTTCCTACATCCTCGCCTACTTTAAATGTCCATGAGATATACATGTATTTTCTCTGTCCTGCAATCTTAGATGTTTTAACATATTTAGTCTACAGGATTGGTTCAGCTAGATGGCTCCTTGGGTAAATGAACCTAGAGCCAAACGTGACAACCCGAGTCTGATCAAAGAACAACATAGCAAATGAGAAATTACTTTTTTCAGGTTGTCCTCTCAATTTCACACAGACTTTGAAACACAAACACATGCACACACACATACACACACTCAGACTTAGTAAATACAAAATATTCTTTCTTCTTGTACTAGTATTTTTTATTTCCCTGTGCTGATATACTAGTGCATTTTATGTGGAAGCTCCAATTTCTTTTCAGCTCTTTCATATATTATTTTAAAATTTTCATTAAAAATCAGTATGTAGATTATTCTCAAAATATGTAGGACAATTGATGTAATATTTTATATGGACCACACCAATTCATTTTTCAACAATATTTTTGATCATACACAAATTGAAAAGGAAAAAGGGAGAAGCTATACTTGTGATTATGAAGTGCTACATAAAATTGACCTAAAAAGCTGATTGTTCCAGACAAGATTCCCAGTAATGAGACTGGGACAGCAACCTAGCCACAAACAGTAGACAAACACCTGTCCTGCCTGCTAAATGTGCCCGGGCAATGGTGGCTCGGAACTTCTTAGTTGGCCAGCAAATGACTTGTGTATCTTGAGGGCCAAGCATCAAGAGTTACCTTGTGGAAACAATGCCTGGATAGTCAGGAATGGAAAGTGAGATGGCTCAGAGACCTAGAGTAGAACCAAACACAACTGCCAAACAAAACAAAACAAACAAACAAACAAAAACAACAAATCAAGCAAAACAAAACGAAATAAAAAAGTAGTCAAAGCTAATAAATCCCCTGCTCGGTTAAATCATCCAACCTTGATATAAGGATTTGTGCCCAGTCACTGTCTTTTTATATACTGTTCAGGTGATACCACTGGAAGTCCTATTGTTTTTGAAGGGAAAGAGAGGAACAGTGTATCCAGAGGAAAGGAGTGGTGTAGAGGTAAGGGAAGTGTGGAGGGAGGGGAAGTTGTGGTAGGGATGCATTGTATAGTATAAGAATTATACACTAGAAAAAAAGAAGGAAGCAAAAAGAAAGAAGCTGGTACCCTGTGATAATTATTTTTCAAGTTCAGCCTAGGAAATTCAAATCTTTATAGCAGTTTTCTCATATATGTTCCATCAGCAATACTGTCAGTATCAATAATGCAAGTTCATGTTACTTCTCTGGCCAGTCTTGCTCTTTTGGATTGTAGTTAACTCCTGGGCCTAATAAAAATTTACTATTCTGACAACTTAGCTCTTCAGACTTGCTGTCCTGATAGTCTTTGTAGCATTGCAAAATCTCCTGTTTTGTTTTGTCTGTAGAGTTAACCCCCCACCTCCCATACATACACAAATATTACTAAGAATGGAATTGGAATAAAAGAGTATCTGAAAATATGAAAAAAATTCCCATAAGCCTTGGATTTAGTCTTTAAACATTGAGATTGAAAAGGTAATTTCCAGCACAGAGTGCCTGCCAGTGACAAGGCCTCTGGTCAGCGTCTATATTAACTTGGACGAGTCTCTCATGTCTTGGAAAATAATTAAGTCAATAAGTAAATTTTCAACTTATTTTATTACTTTTGTTCATAATGTTTTCTTATAATAAAACTTATGAATATTCATTATATTTTTAAAAAATGATCCTTATTTACTTCTATGTTGATACAGGACAAGCTATAAAGTGGTTAATAATGACATCATAAAAGTAAGTGTCTATATATATTACGAAGTAAAAAGAAAGTAAAGGTCATCAGAAGTACTGTACATACATGGTAACAAATGTTTAGCAGCTTTCCTATTTGCCTTCCCTAATTATAGAACAACTCAGGCCTTTTTCTTTCTACCTGCAATTTGACAATGTATTGATGACTTAGAATTGGTTTTGAGCAGGGTAATAATCCTATGTGCTGATAAAAATGCATCACTGCCCACACAGAGACTTTCTTAAATATCAAAATAATTTGGAAGAAATACAAAGAGTGATCTTGCTAAATTGCATTGTGACCAATTTTATATTTTAAAATAAGAAAGTACTGTTCTTTATTATAAGATATTTAAGTATTTAAAGATAAAGTGACAAGATAAGCCAAATTCATTTTGAATGTTTTAAGTTATAGACTAAAATATAGATCATCATGTTAAAATTCTGTTAGTCAACTTTCTGTCACTTAATAAAATACTTGAAGGAAATCATACTAAATGAAGACAAGCTTACTGTGACCCTTGGTAATAACTTTCACTCTATGTTCTCTTCTCAATGTTGTTCTAGGGTATAGGAAAACTTTTTTAATTAATTATTTTATTTCTATTCTAAATGATGCCTCCTTTCCAGTCCCCCAGTCCCCCTCCCAGAGTTCTTCACCTCATTCATCCTATCCTCCTACCTTTCACCTCTGAGCACATGCTTCCCCTAAAGGCATCCCCCTTCCCTAGGGTTTAAAGTCTCTACAGGATTCGGAACATCTTCTCCCACTGACTTCAGACAAGGAAGTCCTCTTCTACATATGTGCCAGAGGCCTCTGACTAGCCTGTGTATTTTCCTTGGTTAGTGAATGAGTCTCTGAGAGCGCCTAAGGGTCCAGATTAGATGACATTGTTGTTCTTTCTATGGGGTTGCCATCCCCTTCAACTGCTGCAATCATTCCCCTAACTCTTCCACTGTGGTTTCTGAACTCAGCCAAATGGTTAGCCATAAGAATCTGCATTTGTCTCACTCAGCTGCTAGTAGAGCCTTTCTTCTTTCTTCTTCTCTTCTTCTTTTTTTTTTTTTTGGATATTTTAATCATTTACATTTCAGATGTCATCCCCTTTCCCTATTTCCTATCTCCCATCCAATCTGGCATGTTAACTAGTGTTTTCATTACTTCTAGTTCATACAATCATATGGCTAAGATTTCATGAGCATAACTTTTTAGTCATATCTAAAAGACAATGTCTTAGAGCATACACCTTCCTGTTTGCTTCTTACTATATATCTAGAAAGGCAAAAAGAAGAAGGAAAAAAAAATAAAAAGTGTTTGACATTTTCCAGGTCTCCTATCAAAGCCTAAGACAAGCCCTTTTGTGTGCAGGGGGATTACAAATTACATTCTTCAGCAGAACATATTTTTATCCTATTTGGAGGACCTCTGATCTGCATTAGCAGCAAACCCACATTTATGAAATTAGTATAGAAGGGTGTAATCTAGTTTAGAACTATAGCTTCCACTTCAAAATAATTTTAACTGCTTTATTTTTCTTACTTTTACCACCTTCATTTAAGGATCCTTTAAACAGGATTATAGACCTTCCAAAAAAGGACATTATTCTTTCTTTTTTAATTTTTAACAGCAAAGTTTTTCCCTCCCTATGCCTCCAAAAACAGTAGTCTAGATACCTTTCTCCAGCACAACCTCACATTGTAGTTTTTCTTTCAGAGATCCACTGAAACTGCCTTTGCAAAGTATATCAGAAAAGACTCCTCCAAGTTTCATATATTAAAGGCTTGATCTTCAGGATACTGGTATTCAAAATGGACATTGGGTAAGACCTGGGTCATGAACACTCTGATCTCATCAATGTATTAATCCTATGGTAGATTTATAATACATGAGCTTTTGATGAAGTGATAAATTTAACAAATAGGACCTCTTTGAAGTCAGTGTATTCCTGAGGGCATGTCTTTATGGAATATACCTTGCCGTGGCTTCATTCTAGCCTTCTTTCCTACACTTTGTCTCTCTGTTTAGCTCTGTCTTCTTTACACTGTATGGTACTAGCTGACCAAAATGTATTTTTCATCCATTAAATTGATTTTTGCAGGCATTTGTCACAGTGAAAGAAAGCTAGCTAATATCCTGATTTAATTATTACATATGAAATCCAAAGTCATTTTATTAAAGAACAGGCTTCTCATCTACATCTTTCTAAAAAAAAATATTATTCTGCTTTATTATGTATTCTTTCTCCTTTTCAAAACAATTTTCTTACTTGATTTACTATTTACTTTAATACATTGCCTACGCACTGGTGACTCCCATGGATTTATAGGAATTGCAATGACTTTCTTAGGTCTGCTTAAAACATAACACCACATTCCAATATCTAATAATATTCAAAAGCACAGCACATCCAAATAGAAATAATCAAGACCCCTTTGTTTTCTTTCTTGGTTCAATGCAAAAATTTCACTGACTACTCAAAGATGTAATTTGATAGATATACCAGGAATCTATTCTCAGTGTCTCCTAATCTCAATAATTATAGAAAGTCATCCTACTGAATTAATCCAAATTCTATTTGTTCTCTCTATGTTAATTGGTAGTGGATTATTTGATATTCTACAAGTATATTACATAGAGTTAACCAACAAAAGTATAAATATATAGAAGTCACATGTGAAAGAGAAAAACAATATTATAAATGTAAACCTCCAAAATTAATTTGTATTTCATGTGTGTGTCTGGCTGTGTGGGTTTGTGTGTGTGTATATGTATACTTATATGTATGGGTGTGTGGATCTAATACTGAAAATTGTACCAAAAGCTTCACTCATATTAGGCAAGGTAAAATTCCAACACTAAAATTTCTAATCAATTTTACTAAGGTAACTTTGAAGATTTTATTTTGAGTTTAAAAAGATTATCAATGTTATCATTAATATATCACAGTTAAAAGTTATCAAAAATAATTTGTTATGTGTGTATTTCTGCCTTAGTAATTCATGTATGTGTATTGTTATCAGAGGAATGAACTTTTAATGCTGTGTTTTCTTTAATCATGTGCACGTATGTATCTGTGTATGCTTATATGCAAGTAAGTGCTGAAGTATGCAGAGGTCAGAGACATCACAGATCCCTGAGCTCAAGGGACATTATGAGCATGCCTATGTTGGTTCTGGAAACTTAATCTGGAAAGAACAATATGTGCTACTGATAGGTTTTGTGAGTTCCTAAATTTTCCACTAAACTATTTAGTTTAAAAATTACGAAAAAAACCCCTATAATTTATAATTATTATAATGTAGCTTATATAATAAATTTTTTTCTGTATTTTTTATTGGATATTTTATTTATTTACAATAAAGATGTCATCCCCTTTCCCCATTTCCCCTCCCTAGTAACCCCTATCCTGTACCTCTTTTATCTTTATGCTTTTATACCATTTTGATTACATGCATATATTAAGGTCAGTTCTAGGTTGAGGTCTAGCAATAAAATAGAAGCAAATAATCAAGGAACAAGCAATAAAATAAACACAAATAGTCAAAGAAAAAGCAAGGCATTAAACACAATTACGTAAACACTCCCTGACACAGTTTCTAAGGGCTTATCAGGATGACCAAAGAATCTGAGCCTACTTCCCTGTCCTAGCTGAAGGTTATTTTCATGTCTGAAGCTTCCTTTCTTGTTCTAGCTTAAAATTTAGATTCCAGTCTGAAATTACTTCTTGTTCTGGCCTAAAGTTAGATTCCTGCCTATAATTACTTCTTTGTTGTGGCCAAAGATTTAGATTCCAGTCTGAAATTACTTCTTTGTTCTAGCTAATGTCAGATTCCTGCCTGAAGCTTATTTCCTTGTCCTTGGCCAATGTCATATTCCTGCAAGCAGCCCATTTCCTTGTCCTGGCACATGTCAAGCACCCAAAGGTTCTCCACCTCTCCCCCTTTTTTATTCATTAACAAGACTGAGCCTGTCTAGGTCATTCTGACAAGAATGCCTTCCTTACCCATCATAGAATATGCATTATCAAAAGCAACACACTGATGTCTTAGGTTGGTAAGGCTCTGTGCAAATTTTACTGGTCCTTGGCTTGCCAGCCTGTTAAATTAATAACTCTGTCTGGGGTCCATTTTCAGTTTCAAGTCATGTACTTTGCTACCAACATGTTGATGTGTTGAAGAAAAGCTAAATCTCTTTCAGATAATTTGAATAGGTTATAGAGCATCATCCATTGTTCTAGATACCTATATAAATTCTTTTGGATACTCAATACATTAGTAATATTTTATGCTAGATGGTTAACAAAAATAGTTTTCTTACATCCTTGTGTCAATGCTATCACAGAAGCAGTGGTGCTAGCAATTAATTAAATTAAAGCTGTTATACCAGCAATAATCAAGCTTGCTGCTCTCTTGTTTCTGCTTAAAGCCCAACTCACTTCTTCCAGCATTATAAAATATTTTAAAATGAAAATTTAAGCAGATTTAACAAATGAGGGATTGATAGTGCTAATCTATTATAATTTTTATACATTTACCATTTTTATTTGAAATGTAATTATTGAAAATTAAAATGAATATATCTTCATAGTATATATCAAAATGTTTCTAACAGAGATAATAATCAAGGCAAATTTCCTAATAATTTTAGGATATACATGACTATAATTTTCAAAATATTTTATTCATAAATATAATTTTTCAATAGTTATATAAGTATATTTCAATAAATTATTTGGTTGCTTTAAAAATATTGAGCTTTATAGTAAATAAAGGTACGGAGTGCCAAGAAAATTTTGAAGTATTATTGGATTCCTAAAATCTTTTCTTGTTGTTATTCTGAATATTTTTATTAGTTATTTTATTTATTTACTTTCCAAATGTTGATCTCCTTCTTGATTTTCTCTCAACACGTTCTTCACCTTATTCCCCTTTCTCATCACTTCTGAGATGGTGCTACCCCACTCACTTCTACCTCATGCTTCTAGTATCCCCCTTCCCTGGGACACCAAGTTTCTTCCAAATTACGTGCATCCCTTCCCACTGAGGCCAGACCATGCAATCCTCTTCTACATATGTAGCAAGAGCCAAGCACCAGCCCCTGTATGTTCTTTGGTTGGTGGTTCAGTCTCTTGGAGTGCTGAGGTGTCCTTGTTAGTTGATACTATTGTTCTTCCTATGCGGAAGAACTCCTTCAGTCCTTCCCTCAACTCTTCCAAAGGGGTCGTTGACCTCAGTCCAATGGTTGACTATAGCTGGCTGAGGCAGATGCAGTTACAACTAACCATTGAATTATTAAACTCTTAAAAAAATTTGGAATGTTCAAAATTTTTGCAATACATTCTCATATCTCAAAACAAAACACCTAAAGAATACAAGTTACAGAAGACCAGTTCTGTGTTTGCTATAGCATTGCTGAATTTGAAATTTAAGATTGCTTGTTTGTCAACATAATTTCAACTCAGAGAGCACAATTTAAAAGTGTTATCAATGGTAGTAATACATTTCGATTTCTAGAAAATTTGTTCTTGTCCCTTAGTAACTTGATATGTGAAAACATCAAGTGAAGACAGAGTATGCAATTATATGATTTACTATGCCTTTAATGTGAAATATTTCCATATTTTTCAACCTGGACAGAATAGAGAATTGAACTGTAAAAATTAATATCATTGTAAACTTAAAAGTGTACATAACTAATTGTTATACACTACTTTCCTCTGAAAAGAAAAAACAAAGATAAATTAGAAATTATAAAGTTAACTTAATTATAAAATTAATTATAAAATTACACTTATAATTAATTATGAAATTAATTATAAAATTAAATTAAAAAATGGGATATAGAGCTAAACAAAGAATTCTCAAATGAGGAAAGTCGAATGGCCTAGAAGCACCTAAAGAAATTTTCAGCATCTTTAGTCATCAGAGAAATGAAAATCAAAACAGCCCTGAGATTCCACCTTACACCAGTGAGAATCGCTAAGATCAAAAACTCAGGTGATAGTAGATGCTGGTGAGAATGTGGAGAAAGAGAAACATTCCTCCACTGCTGGTGGGATTGCAAGATGATGTAACCACTCTGGAAAGCAGTCTGGCGGTTCCTCAGAAAATTGGACATAGCATTACCTGAGGACCCAGCTATACCACTCCTGGGCATATACCCAGAAGATGCTCTAACATGTAACAGGACATATGCTCCACTATGTTCATAGCAGCTTTATTTATAATAGCCAGAAGCTGGAAAGAACCCAGATGCCCTTCAACAGAGGA
Source organism: Mastomys natalensis (assembly GCA_021653895.1). Classification (NCBI taxonomy): domain Eukaryota; kingdom Metazoa; phylum Chordata; class Mammalia; order Rodentia; family Muridae; genus Mastomys; species Mastomys natalensis. The sequence continues at coordinate 1,235,613 of JAJTUV010000486.1, read as the reverse complement.
ATCGATACAAAAATGTGGTACATTTACACAATGGAATATTACTCAGTTATTAAAAACAAAGAATTTGGGAAATTCTTAGGTAAATGGATGGAACTAGAAAATATCATCCTGAGTGAGGTAACCCAATCACAAAAGAACACACATGTTATTTACTCACTGATTATTGGATTTTAACCCAGAAGCTTGAAATAACCAAGATTCAACTCACAGACCACATAAAGCTCATGAAGAAGGAAGACCAATTGGGGTGCTTGGTCCTTCTTAGAAGGAGTAACAAAATACTCATGGGAGCAAATATGTATGCAAAGTGCAGGACAGAAACTGAAGGAGGGGCCGTCTGGAGATCATTCCACCTGGGTATCCATCCCATGTGCAGTCGCCAAAGGTAGACGCTGATGTGGATGTCAGGAAGTGCATGCTGACAGGAGCCTGATATAGCTGTTCCTTAGAGGTCTGCCAGAGCTTGAGTTATTCAGAGGCAGATCTCACAGCTAACCATCGAACAGATCAAGGTGTTCCCAATGGAAAGTTAGAGTGAGGACTGAGGGAGCTGAATGGATTTGGGACTCCCATAAGAGAGCAACAATACCAACCAAACAGAGCCCAGGTTCTAAACCACCATTCTGGGGCACTTAGGGCGTTCAGTTGTATATGTAAGGGAGGATGGTCCTGTCAGGTATAGTTGGGAGAGGAGATCTTTGGTCCCATAAAGTCTGGAGCAGTATATGAGGGAATTCAAGGGTGGGGAGGCTGGAGTGGGGGATAGGTGGGGGCACATCCTCATAGAAGCAGGAGGGGCTGCCTGGGATAGGGGGTTCTGGGCAGAAGGGAGGGGAAATGGGGTAAGGGGATAACATCTGAAATGTAAATAAAATATCAAATAAAAAAAAAAGAGAAAAAAGATGTATTCCCTTAAGGACAATTTTTTCTCAATAATGTATGTTCATTAAACAGATTGAAAAAAAAGAAATTATAGATTGGCAAGGTCTAGATATTTGGCAGTATTTTATAATGTTAAATACTCAAGTTATATAAGTAAATGTTCTGAGTACCTGTATAGTTTTGTATTTTGACATAAAGTTATAATTTACTCCTTTAATACTTAGACGAGAAAACTAAATACATTGGTACTTACTTGTGTTATATGTTTAGTGATCCCATTGTAGAACTTAATATAAGCAAAGTGAAGATGGAAAGATGGCCAACGAGAAAGAGAATATGCATGAATTCAGGCATAAGGATGTGAGTACAAATCTTCATCCTGAAGTAAATATTAAGGACTGGTTTAATCTACTTAAACCCCAAGAATCCATGGCAGGAAAATTAGGATTTGAAAAGTCGACAGCCATCCAGCCTAGTGGAAATGGAGACATTTCAGTTCAGTGGGTGACTGTAACTCAGGAAATAAGGCAAGAACAATAAGAAACAACCAAAGACATCTCTCTTTTTCTTTTTTTATTGGATATTTTATTTTAATTTCAGATATTATCCACTTTCCCCATCCCCCCACCCAGAAACCCCATCCCATAACCCTTCCTCCTGCTTCTATGATGATGTGACCCCCCCCCACCCTTCAACTGAGAAATGGACATAGAAAATGTTCTTCATTTACACAATGGAATACTACCCAGGCAATAAAAACAAGGGCATCATTAATTTCACAGACAAATGGATGGAGCTAGAAAATACCATCCTGAGTGAAGTAACCCAGACCTAAAAAGATATGCATTGTATGTACTCACTTATAAGTGGATATATTAGCCTTAAAGTATAGGATAGCCATTCTACAATCCGTAGACCCAAAGAAGCTAATTAACAAGGAAAGTCTAAGTGAGGATGCTTGAAGGAGATATAAAATAGTCATCAGAGGTAGATGGAGGAAGGCAACAGGCTGGGAAAGAGGAAGGGGAGATAAGGTATAGGGAGAATTGACAAGAGAGGGCTGGTAGAGTGAACAGAAATTGTCTGTGAGTGGGTATGTTGCTGGAGAGAGAGAGAGATCTCTTGGAGGTGCCACACAACTGGGATGATGAGGCTCCAGGGACTCTATGAACATGACTTTAGCTGAAACTCCTAGCAGGGGGTGATATTGAGCCTCAAGTGGACACCTCCTATAACCAGACAGGATTCCCAGTAGAGGGATATGGTACTAAAACACTCACAAAACTTTCCACCCAAAAATTGTCCTCCTTACCAGTAGTTCAGTGACAATGATGGAGCTGAAACAAATGTAATTGCAACTACTGACTGGCTCAACTTGTGACCCATTGCATGGAAAAGAATCAAACTCTGACACTAGTAATGATATCCATTATGCTTGTAGTTTGGAGCCTAGTATAACTGTCCTCTGAGAGGCTGCACCCAGAGGCTGGCCGAAACAGATGCAAAGACCCACAGCCAAATATTAGAGGAATTTCTGAATCTTGTTAAAAGTTGAGAAAAGGACCAAGAGATTAGAAAATAATAGGAACTCCATAAGAAGACCAACAGAGTCAACTAACCTGAGTCTCTTGGGCTCCAGAGACTGGTCCACCAACCAAAGAACATAAGTTGGCTGAACCTAGGACCCTGCATATATGTAGCCGATGTACTGCTTGGTCTTCCTACCAGTCACACAACAGCTGAAGTCAGAGGCTGCCCCTGACTCTGTTGCCTGTAGATTCTATTCTCCTAACTAGATTGTCTTTTTGGCCTCAGTGGAAAGAATGTGCCTAGTCTTATAGTAATGTACTAAGGTGGGTTGTTACTCAAGGTGGTCCTCCCATTCTCTGAGGAGAAAGGGATGGGGCATGGTAGATGTGCTGTGTTGGAGGGGGACTGCAATTGGGATATAAAGTGAATGAGTAAATAAATTAATGCAAAATAAAGAGGGTGTTTTTCTAGCTCAATATAACTCATGAGAACTAAAGTGAGAAGTAACATATTTTAAGAAAATAAAATTTAACTACATTCAATTAAGAATTACTAAAGTTGACAAATAATTTAAAGATTTCTCTTTGTATCTTTTTTATTGTGAAGTTGAATTTCTTTGCTCATAGAACAATATCTATACTGTATTGAAATATACAACCTTAGTATAACACATCTTTATTAACAACTATTTGACCCTTTATATTGATTTTACTTACTAATCACAACTAGTACAGAAACACATTTCAGTTTATATAACATCAAAAGTAAGAAATTAAAGCATATAATTTTTTTCCAGTATTGTAATCTTTGGACACTATGGTTTTATGGCAGCACTAGCCAATTAATGAACCAGGTCAGTTTTTGAATAAATATTAAAACAAACAGTTATTTTACATTTGTGTGCTATCTGGAAAATAGACTGATCACCCTGTTGGCAAATGAAATGAACAGGTAGAATATGTAATTAGGATGACCCTTGTGCTTCCCAGTATTGAATACTGTGCTTAAAACAGCTTTTCCTGCTTTGTCCCTGAGCTGACCTGTTTTTAAATATTTTTTTTTTTTTTAATTTGGCAAAGCACATTTCACTTGTTTATCCTCATGCATACATCCAGCATTTGTGTTTGAATACAAGCCATTTATTCATGAATAACTTTAGCCATTTGGGAATGTGCCTACTGAAGGAAGACACATACAACAGCACATGATTTAAATAGCTAATATGTCCCTCTAGAAAGTACAGATTCAATATTTCTATCTCAGATACAGTATTGTTTACAAATGAGAAAGAAAACAAGACTGGAATGAGGTTCAAAAATTATATGCTAGGAAAAAGGTGTGTGTTTTCAAAGTAATTTATTGAGCAGTAGTGCTGATTGAATAATGGTTTAGTATTCAAGTTATGATCTAAAGACGTGGAGGAGACTAACTCAATCAGCGTGTTTCACGAACATTAGTGTTTCAACTTTCGTCACCTCACTTTGTATATTTTGTTCTGTAATTACAATGCAAATAGTACACACTCCAACCATCTGTATTCCATCTGCAGCCCAAATCTTTTGTCAAAGCACATATATTTAGTGACACCTTTTCTAGCACTTCAGTAAAGTAAATAAACTTACTTCTCCCAGTTTTCTAAATGATGCTCTCTCTTCATAGCTAATTGAATGCTGCTGAGAAAAAAAAAATCCGTCACATTGTACTTAGAATATACCTTGAGTTTATTTCTGTTTTATGTAAAAGCTGTTATTATTTTCTTAAGTTTAAAAAACAGTAATAATTTCTTCAGTCTCATCCCTAGCTCTGTTGCAGACAGCATGAAAGTGCCTCTCCCCTCACTCTAGCTCCATTCTCTGGGGAGTCGACTGAACCAGTAGACACAACTTTCCAACAATTAGAGTAACTCTCTAAGGGGATTCCTTGGAGACCTAACTAGGATGGAACTCAGGTAGGTGACTTTCTCTCTTCTTATTGTCTCCATTATAAAATTCCCCAGTTTTATCTCAAATATGTATAGACTGCTTCAGAGATCTCTTCTCCTACCATCCTTACCTCTAAACATTAAGGATCAAGTCTTGCTGTCGATTCAACTTTTCACTTTCCTGTGGACACTTTCAGCACCGCCACTGCTTGTTTTCCATCCTTATGCTTCTGTGTCAACATGAATATCTAGAAACATTTTCCGTCTGGAACTCCTAGTGGTCACACTTATCAGGGACTTGGCTAAGTAATACATAAGATCCTTCTTGCCCTGCATTATGATCTCTCCATTCTTACCATCCGACTGTTGAAAACTTGCTTACAGGTGCTTCTTTTTCTACTTCAGCTTCATTAACTGGAGACTTAGAATGTTTGTTTCCTAATCTTGGCTCCCCTAACCCTTTCAAACCTGTTTTCTTTTCCTTTAATAATCTTTTGCTGTACTTAAACTGACTTGCAATATCCCCTTATGACTACATGTCCAAATCCTATTGAATCGTACTTCTAGATTTGAACAAAATCACCTCAGCTATTCACTAAAGAACAACTCAGCCTTTATTTTCAAGGCAACCCACAAGCAATCATGCACAAGCACTCTCTACCAGAAAACTCACAACCACTACAGTTTCCTAAGATCTCAAGAATGAAAAGGAAACCAAGAAATAGAACACCCAAACAGTAGAAAAAATATTTGATGTAAAAACCTAGAAACACATTAATTTTCTCAACACCAGGCAACAGTGCAAATGTACGTAAATTGATATCCAGGACAATATGCCAACACAAGAATCCAGCACCCTTGTACAGTAGGCACTGAAATATGCAACATAGTGAAGCACATGACAAGGACTTCAAAATGGGAAGTATAAATATTTTCAAGGACCTTAAAGAGGATAAGAATAAATCCTTTAATGATTACTCTGAAAACATAAGCAATGGAATCAAATAATGAAAACACATTAATACATGGAAATATAATCACTAAAGCAATCTCAAACTGAGATACACTTGAAATAACAAGTCTATAAAATCAAACAACCTCAAAGTTAAACCTACTAATAAAGCATAAGGGATGCAAAAGAGAATCCGAGGCTTTGAAGACAAGATAGAATAAATAGAAACATCAAAGAAAATGTTAATTCAAAAAAATGCAGGCACAAGACATCTAGGATATCAATGACACTATGAAAAGAAAATCTATAAATAGAGAAAGGGGGTCAGAGTTTTATGTGACCACAGATGCCAGCCAATCACAATGTCCAATCAACCACAATGGACAGAGAAAGAAAAAACATTCCATCAGTAAAAGGAATTTCAATGATTATCTACACTTTCTGCTCCACAAAATGTACTAAAAGCAAAATTGCAGTTAAATAATATTATAAATTAAATGTATTTAGGAGAAATTTAAAAATTATTTCACTTAATCACAAAAGTATATAACCTATTCTCAGCACTTCATGGAACTTTCTCCAAAACTGAGCACATATTTCAAAAGAAAATCTAATGAGATACAAGAAAATTAAATTAATAATCTTAGTATTATTTGACCTCCATGAATTAAAGCTGAATATACACAACAAAAGAAAGTCTACTCTCTGTATATCTAATCAATATATTACTTGAAATAATAACTACAGTAGTAAGACAACTGAAAGAGTTGAAGGTGATACAAACTCATGAAAGCATCACTTAATGATATCAAATACTACTCCAGGTATATTCTACAGCTGATAAACAGATTCAACAAAGTATCATGATATAAAGTTAACACAAAAATTAGTAGCTCTCCTATATTCAAATGATAAATCAAATGAGAAATAATATGGAACAAAATATTTCACAGTAGCCTCAAAAATATAAAATATTTTGGGGGTAACTATCACTAATTGAGTGAAAGACTTAAATAATAAAAACTTTAAGACACTGAAAAACATTCAAGAACATATAAGAAGATGGGAAGATCTCTCATGTACATGGACCAGTAGGATTAATATACTGAAAATGGGCATCATACCATAAACAATCAATAGATTAATTGATTAATGTAATCTCAATCAAAATTCCATCATGATTCACACAGAAATTGAAAGGTGATTTACAACTTTAAATGGAAACACATACATAAATAAGAATAGCTAAAATAATGTTTAACAATAAAGACATTCTCAATGCACTACCATTTCCAATTTCAAGCTACAACCAAAGTTATAATAATAAAAACTGTCTAGTATCAGCATAAAACAGACATGATAATTAATAGAATCAATTTGAAGACTCATAAATAAACCACACACACAAAAGCATCTAATTTGTGACAAAGAAGCTAAAGATACACATTCTGGACAAATGATAACATCTTCAACAAATGGTTCTGGTTAAACAGGATGCTTGCATTTAAAAGAATGTCTATCGATCTGTATTCATTAAGTGTAATATTAATGAAATTATTTCATTAAATATCAACTCGAAATGGATCAAGTACCTCAATGTCCATGGGCGGATACCATGAATCTTATAAAAAAAAAAGGGAGGGGGGGTGGGAAATAGTCTAGAACTCTTAGGCACAATAAAAAACTTTTTAAACAGGACACCCATAGCAGTGCTACTAAAAACAATTAACATATGAAACAGAAAAGCTCTATGTAGCAAAGGACATCATTACTCAGGGTATCTGGTATCAGAATGGGCAAAGGCTTTTACCAGCTACACCTATGATAGAGGGTGATATATAAAAATCTAACAATAATTTTAACAATTAGACTTCAGGAAAAATAAGAACTGAATTAAAAATGAGGTATTAATCTAAACAGGGTGTTCTCAAAAGATAAAACACGAAAGGGTAAGAAACAGTTAAAGAAATGATTAACACTCTACTTATCAGAGAAATGCAAATCAAAACTATTTTTAGATTTCATCTTAGACCAGTTAGAATAGCCAAGATCAATAAAACAGATGGTTGTTCATGTTGGTGAGGATGTAGGGTAAGATAAATAATTATTCAATGCTGATGGGAAAACTTGCATTGCCACTACGGAAATTAGTGTTGGAGTTCCTCAGGAAATATATCTATCTTCAGATCTAGCTATACCACACTTGGGCACATAGCCAAAAAACCTTATGTCTAACATAAAGGAAACTGTTGCCCTTATGAAACGTAAAAAAAACTATTTAAAAGTTTACGATAGAGAATAACTAATGCCTTTAAATATATTCTTTTACATTAAGTATTTTCAAATGCATTAACATATTATCCATGCTATAGTGTGCATAAATTACTTCAGCTGGTGCTAATTGTAGATATAATAGTCTCCTATCACATATCTGGATGAATAAATGACTATTTAAATATTATGAGAACACTGCTTATAGTAAGTTAAAGTAAGTTTGTAAAGAAATTATCTGGAAAAAATCTTAAATACTAACTGGCCTCACTTATAGTACTTGAAGGTAAGTCAATATAGTTGTCATAATATATTTTCTTTAAAATAGTGCATCATTGTTACCTACACACCATCTGGTTCATCCAATAACAAAGAAAGAGTCCATCAGCATGAGAATGAGAGTGGCACCATTAAATCAATTTTGTTACAGAGGTAAGGAGAAATGAAAATATGATTTGAGTATAGCAAGCCAGATGCTCTTTTATGAGTTCATAAAATTAAGACACATATAAAACTGTAATGTAATCAAATATATCATTGAAACTTATAGAATGTAAGATAAGCTTTGATTTAAGAGAGTACTCCAAACACTTAGAGTCAGTATGTTTCTTTCTTCTATCCAAAAGATAGTTCTATTTTAATAGTAATAGATTAACAGTGAGTCAGACTAGAAATATGGTTTCTACATGTTTTATATAAAAACTATGATTAAATATTTTGAAAACTAATCTAAAGCATATGTTTATATTGCAAGTATGTAAAATGTTTCTATTTTGGATCAAAACAAATGTATTCAAAGAAAAATGGTGTCAAGATGCACTTAGTTATTAATGTCTAAAAATGTGAATACTGAAATATACTTCATTCAAACTGGTTTTCAATGAAGCTTCCATAGCTTTAAGTCTTACTGGTATGTATATTACCAATGTTTGTAATATTATATGAAATAATAAGGTAAATGTAATATTCAACTATTTTTGAAATTTATATATTCCTTCAAAATATATTTTATGTTGGTAAACATTTATTTTGAAACATCATTTGTAACCACATGCCTAGCTGTTGGACCTTTCTTCTCCTACTAAGCTGTCTTATCCAGCCTTAATGTGATCATGTGTCTGGTCTTACTATTGCTTGTTATATCACATTTAGTTGATATCTCTGGGAGGTTTGTATTTTTCTGGGAGGAGGCAGAAAGTAGGTGCATTTGAAGTAGAGGAATAGGATCAGAGGGGACAGCTATTAAATACAAGTATATGAGATAAATAATATCTACAAATAAAAGGTTAATTTTAGTTCAGAGTCCTTAATTGTCCATTTTCAAACTGAGTAGTCTAATTGCTTTAAATATCTGGTGAAGAGAGGACAAAGTAATAGAAGTATGCAGTTGATCTCATCACTAATTTTTTTAAGGAATGGGATTAGCTACTTCCTTTTAATCTCCTTTGAAAGATGTGCACATTTATCCAAGGAACCCGGGTATCCATCCCATGTACAGTCACCAAAGGTAGACAGATGTTGATGTGGATGCCAGGAAGTGTATACTGACAGGAGCCTGATACAGCTGTCTTCTTATAGGTCTGACAGAGCCTGACATATACAGAGGTGGATGCTCACAGCTAACGATTGAATTTATCATGAGAATCCCAATGGAGAAGTTAGAGAGAAGACTGAAGGAGCAGAAAGGGTTTGTAGCCCCATAGGGAGATCAACAATGCCAACCTTCCAGAGCTCCCAGGGTCTAAACCACCAGCCTGGAAGCACATAGGGAGGGATTCATGGCTCTAGCTGTATATTTAGGGGAGGATGGCCTTCTTGGGCATAGGTGGGAGAGGTCCTTGGTCCTGTGAAGGCTGGAAGCTCCAGTGCGGGGGAGATGGTAGGGAGATGGTGGGAAGGTGGGAGTGGGGGGTGGGAGCACATCCTCATAGAAGCAGGAGGAGGGGGGATGGGATAGGGGATTCCTGGTTGGGGGGGAATGGGGAAAGGGAATCTGAAATGTAAATAAAATATCCAAAAAGAAAAAAGTTCTCACCACCTAAATTTCCATACACCTCCCCCAATAGCCTTTCCTATACAAAAGTATTCCTTTATAAATGGCAATATTATAAACCATAAGGTGAAGTTATGTGATTACAGGCAATCACTTTGGAGAAAACTCATCAAATCATTAATATTCCACCTTGATCTGTTCCTCATAATGCTCTTGTAAACTCATTATGGGAAATGCACCAATTTCATAAATGCAACCTAATGCTTTAATTTTCTAAACATTGTTCAAAATTTCAAGGACAAATTCACCAAAGATATTTAGGACAGACAAAAGCAAAGGCAAATCAACAATATAATCAATCCTCTATGTAAGCCATGTGATGAATACTCTAATTCTGAAAGAAAGGGATATACAATTAGGAGAATGAGACAGACTTAAGGGATAGACAAAATCTTACAAACATTACTGCCTAACTTTCATGTCCAGAATCTAGGACACAGTTTAGTTTGATATGAGGCTTCTAGTGCTGTACCACTGCAACTTCTATGGCTTTTGTAGTTGTAGACCACATAGTTGCTCTCTTGGGCAATTTTTGATGCTTTTTCAAACTTCCCCTGATAGGCAGTACATACTGTTCCCATCTTCTATTGGTCATCATTATAATTTTATAGTTTATTATCCTGCTGAGAAATGTTTGGAGATCTCTGACCCCATAACACGTTATTTGTACTCTCATCCTTTGCCTCGAAATCTCAGTGGAAGCCTCCATGAATTTACAAGCCTGGAAAATATGCACACCTGAAAGATCATTATCGCAAATGTCATAACTCAAGTAAAATTTAAAGTCTGAACTTGAGATAATTCCAAATCTTTGCTCAAGAATGCTATGTCTGTCTGATACTAAAAGTTGTATATAAATGTTAGCATTTTTTATTTTTTGATGAATTCCACTGATCGGATCACTGAAACAAATATGTATATCACCTTTTATAATGTAGACTTTTAAAAATCTGTTTTTCTATTCTATGAATACCAAATATTTCTGTATTTTCTGTTTTACTTATTCTTTATGTGTTAATTAATTTTATTATGAAGTCTTTCATTTCTTCATTTAAATATATTCCTTCAGATTATATAGTTAGTAGCTGTTAGTTACAAAATTTCTTGCTTTTTTTTTAACAATTAGGCATTAATATATAAAACCATAATAATTTAAATGCTTATTTTGTATTTATAGATTTACTGAGTATATTCATCAGTACTAAGAGATTTTAGTAGAGATTTAAGAATTGCATGAGATAATGTCATCAAAAACATTACAACTGAATAATCTTGATAACTAGAGACAAGGTATTTACAGTTACCTAGAAGAAAAAATTCTAGGTGTACTGGTTTGAATGAAAATAGTCCCCATAGGCCCACAAATAGTTGCATTATTAGGCTACAATTGTGGCCATGTTGGAGGAGTGTGGCTTTGATATAAGAATGTGTCACTAGGAGTGGACTTTGAGGTTTCTGATGCTTAAGCCAAGCTAAATGTTTCTTACTTTCGCTTATAAAAGTAGATGGAGAACTCTCAGATACTACTTAAGTACCCTGTCTGTTTTCATGCTTCCTATCTTCATGATATTAAACTATAAACCCCTGAACCTATGAGCCAACCCAACTGAGTATTTTCCTTTATAAGAGTTACCATTTGACAGCCATTTTAGGCTCATATCTACAAACACAACATAGCACACAGACTATATCTTGAAATTTTAAATGAAACTGCAGTGTGTAATTAATTTGTTTGTTAGAAGAGTTTCAAGGTAACATAGTATTCAAGTTATGCCATTGCTACTGTTCATGATTGTTACCAAATATACAGTAAGAGACTTCAGGAAGAAGAGAAAGACAAACACTCTACACTTAGGCAAGGAAAGGAGCTTCTGATGAACAGTAAAGCTATCCTAACCAAGAACACCCTCCACTCAACTGAAAAGTCTTTCTTAGTTATGAAAACTTAACCTATATTAATTGAAAGGAAATAGTCTAAATTAAGAATTCTCCCAGGGTATTCCTTGCTCCAAAACTACTGCATGTGGTAGATGGTACCAGTGACATCCTTGGGTTTTCTAGCCAACCCTTCCTTCAGAATTAGTATGCTTTCAATGTAGTGAGAACTTGCCTCAATAAAAGATGCAGCAATAACTAAGGAAGACTTCTGACACTGACATTTGTCCTATAAATGGTCATACTGATCCACCTGTGAGCTTTGCCCCACTCCAACAAACACAGAGAACACGAGGAAGGAAAGGGGAAATGAGAAGGATAAATTATTTTCTCTTCTTGATTTGGTCTGTTGTGGAAACTACAAAATGAATTTTTATTTCATTAATTGAATTTATTAGGTCCAAGATTTCTTTTTGGCTCCATTTTTAAAATTTCTCTTTATTAAAGTTCTCATCAACATAATTACTTTGCATTTCATTGAAGTGCTTTGCAATCTTTTGCATTTCAATGTGCTTCCTTGGGGTCATTATTTTAAATTCCTTTTCAAGTATGTTGTAATTACTTTTAATTTGAGGTCCAAACCTGGAGAATAATTAGGGTCATGTAAAGGTGTCATGAATCCTTTATTTGTATGTTCTTGTTCTGCAATGATGTCTACATATTTGAAGTTATTCAATGCTTCTTCCAAATAAATGGAATTGATTTTATAGAAAATTTTTGTTGAAAGTGGGTCATGGAAACTTTTTTGCATAGATGTGTTTGCTTTGTTTGTTACTGCATCAGAAGTATCTTCTTATTTATTATGATTTCTTGAGGTATTACCAATATTTCTGGACACTAAATGGTTGGTCAGACTGCAGATATTTGTAAAGTAGTGATTTTTGTGACCTGGAGCAAACAGTAGTGAATGATGATACTTGTAGTTGTAGACATCAGATAAAAGGCATGGTTTGCAGAGGAACTGTTGTCATTTGGAACTGTAAACATGAGCACCAATGATACGTGTGACCTTATGGATATCAAGTGTGATGTGGAACTGCTGAATGCTCAGAGGTTTGTCTTCAGGTATAACTGCAGTTTTGGAAAAGGCATCGAGACTCCGTTTGCCCTCAGAGTAAAGTGAAGGTGGCTATGATGGTGATGATAATACAATGGAATTAGCTAAAGAGAAGAATTTACCTAGTTACTGCAATGATAGAGTATCAGTTGCTGCAAGAACAATAGTTTAGAGGTGCTGAGCACAGAAAAACTGTGTCTTTATTCCTCGTACAGGCAAGTATCAATGGTGATGGAAACTATGCTGGTGGAAACTGAAGCACCAAGTATATGGGACACATTGTGTTCCCTTGAACTTTGTAAGGACAACATCAGAATTTTGTATCCATTGCTTTGTAAGTTCTGGGTGTGGGATCAACATATGGGAATAACAACATGGATTCTTCTTGCCATATGTGTGATTGCATTGCTATACTGGAACATCTGTTTCTGAAAGAGTGGGTATATGAGTTTACATTTGAAAGGTAAGTTTACAGCTGGTTGTGTGACTACATTGGGCTATTTTGAGGGATCATGAATGGAGAAATGAAAGATGGGGAGATGCAGAAATTACTGGACCCTAAGTCAAGGTGGAATGCAAAAGTGACTCTAGTCTCAAGATACCCCCAAGTTATAGCACAATATGTTTGCTGCATATAAGAGAGAATGTCTGTTTCATCTGTGTAGCGAGTATCCATAAGGCATCTCACAAAATTGGACTGAACTTCTCTCAAAACTGCAGAAGTAACTAATAGTTACAACTGCAAGTTTATCCTAGTGATGTAGACTCATGAGAATGTTACAAATAGAGGAGTTTCTCCTCCTAAGAATCAGTATGTACCTTGGAAATTCTGTATTAATTGCTATATAACCGAATTATTCTTTGTTTATAGATCTCTCCCACCTTCTTGCTTAGTTAGTTCCAGTCTACTCTGAAGGTCACTCTGCCTCAGATGTTCATTCACTTCTGCCATTGATACTTCTTGTGAGGGAGGCCAGTGATGGTTTTTCCCAATCAGCCAAGTTGGATAACATTTCTTTATTAACTTTTGGGGATCATCACCATACAAGGAACCTTAGAAAAGAGAAATAGTAACAAAAGTACCATTTTTATTATAGAAATTCTAAATATAACATTAATATTTATTAAGTTTAGTAATTTGGTCTATGAAAAGAAGACTTTCCTAACTTTCATTAAAATGCAAATCATTATACATGTATATGCAATATATATATGTATAATATATATATGTGTGTGTGTGTGTGTGTGTGTGTGTGTGTGTGTATGTACATATATTAAACAAAACCTACAAATACTCCTGCTGTGGACAATTCAGAAGGTAATTCATTTTACTTTGCAACTATGATATTATATAACAAGGTAATTAAATTATAAACTTAATTTTTCCTAGACATGAGAAAGATATGATGCATTGGTTTCCTTGAAGGGACTGTATGAAACATTTTCTGAATTATAAAAATGAAAATTATAAGTGGCTACTCCAAGGTGTCTTCTGGAATATATTAAGAGTTCTATACCTATCACTGCCCAGCATTAAAACATGAAGGAAAAATACCTTGTTTGGATCATTTATCCCCAAATGTCTTGTCTTTAGCCATTTTTAGAAATATTCTGGTTCAGTTTTCACAGAAAAAAAATACTCAAGGTGAGTACAAAGAAATTTTTGAAGAACTAGTTAACATTTGGAGTAGCTAAAATACACTCTGTATGAATCATATATTTGACCTATTTTCTTAATATAGCAAACAGTTTAGTCTTATAATAAATAATATATGTAATGCTGACATATAGACAAGAGTAGAAACTGGCATCATCTTTATTAGAACTATCAGTAATATCATTAGTCAAAAATATGGATTCATTTATAAGTAAATAATTTAGGTACTAGTTTCTGTTGACTTATCTAATCCAACATCATTGTCTTTGCCATTATAAATACAAAATATTCTATTGCTATAATTTTATCATCATATATCATTACAATATATCTTGCGATAGCCTTAAAATATACAAAACAGTTCATCAAAATAATGTAGAAGTAAGGAATTCAAAGGAAGTGTCACATGAACAAAGGGTTAATATACAAAGCACACATAAAAGAAGATATGCTTTGTTCTTACCTTTACTATTTTGTGATCTAGTGGAAAACATTGTTATAGAGTGTTTGAATTAAGTTGAATTAACAAGAAAAAATTATGAAAATGAAGCTTTGTGTTGTGTCTGTGTGTGTGTGTGTGTGTGCCCCACAGCACGCATGTGTGTTTAATTGGATTTTCATTTAATTACAACATTACATTGTTTCCCTGTAATAATATTTCCATTTCTTTTTTTCTCTTATTGGTTATTTATTTATTTATATTTCAAATGATGTCCCCCTTTCCAGTGTCCTCTCCACAAATCCCCATCCCAAACCTTCTCCCCTTTACCTTTATGAAGGTGTTCATGCACCACCTCCTTTTGTCCCTGTGTTTCCTTTAGACAGGAGGAATTCTGGGTTAAAAATTTAAATATGGGTGGGTGGACCCATCACTCAATTGGGTGTCATGTCTATCTACTGGAAGTTGGTCTCTGAAGGTTTTATCTACCCTTTATGGATATTTCAGCTAATGTCATCCCCACTAGGTCCTGGGAATCTCTTGTTTTACTGGATTCTGGGATTTTCTAGTGACTAACCGTTTCCAACCCCCCATATTTCTATTCATGTTCCAGACTTTCTGGATTTTCTCCTGTCTCTTCCCATGTCTGATCCTGTCCTTTTTTTCCCTTTACCCTCCTCTGTCCCTCCTAGGTCCCTCCTTCTCTCTACCTCCCGTAATTATTTTGTTCCTTCTTCTAAGTAGGATTGAAGCATCCACACTTTAGTCTTCCTTCTTGTTAGGTTTCATATGGTCTGTGATTTGTATCTTAGGTATTCTGTGCTTTTGTGTTAGTATTCACTTAATAGTAAGTGTATACTATATGTGTTCTTTTGGATCTTGATTGCCTCACTCAGGATGGTATTTTCTAGTTTTATCCAATTGCCTGCAAATTTCATGAAGTAATTGTTTTAATAGCTGAGTAGTACTCCATTGTGTAAATGTACCACAGTTTCTGTATACATTCTTCGGTGGTGGGACACCCTGGTTTGTTTCCTTCTTCTGACTATTATAAGTAAGGCTTCTATGAACATAGTGGAACATGTATCCATGTTATATGTTGAGGCAACTTTTGGGTATATCCTCAGGGGTAGTGTAGATGAGTCTTCAGGAAGAACTATTTCCAATTTTCTGAGGAACTGTCATATTGTTTTCCAAAGTGGTTTTACCAGCTTGCAATTCTAACAGCAGTGGAGGAGTATTCCTCGTTCTCCAATCCTCTCCAGTATCTGCTGTTGCCTGAGTTTTTTATCTTAGTCATTCTGATTGGTGTGAAGTGGAATGTCATGGTCGCTTTGATTTGCATTTCCCTGATGACTAAAGATGTTGAACACGTATTTAGTGCTTCTCAGCCATTCAAGACTCCTCAGCTGAGAATTTTTTTTTAACTCTGTGCCCCATTTTTTATGTTTGATTCTCAAGAGTCTAACTTCTTGAGTTCTTTGTATTATTTTAGATATTAACCCTCTATTGGATGTAGGATTGATAAAGATCTTTTCCCAATCTGTAGGTTGCTGCTTTGTGCTATTGACAGTATCCTTTGCCTTACAAAAGCTTTTCAATTTTATGAGGTCCCATTTGTCAAATATTGATCTTAGAGCCTGAGCAATTGTTATTCTCTTAAGAAAAATTTCCCCGGACCCGGGTCCTTTGGCCTGGGGTGGCCTGTAGCTGGTCTGCTCCTGTGGAAACACCTGATCCTGAGACATCCTAGAGGGACCCACTGCACACAGAACAGAGGGTAAGACACCTTGCCCACTACCTCAAACCCCAGAGTTACAACTGGGAGCCAGGAGGGGCTTAAGGAACTAGCAGGCACCCAGGCCCACCCCCCCCGGACTATAACTTCCCTTGCGCCCGGACCCTGGTTCTTTTGGCCTGGGGCGTTCCCATAGCTGGTCTGCTTCTGTGGAAACACCAGATCCTGAGACATCCTAGAGGGACCCACTGCACCCAGAGCAGAGGTCCTCTTGCCTGGGGCGGACCCTTAGCTGGTCTGCACCTGTGGAAACCCCGGATCCTGAGACTTCCTAGAGGGACCCACTGCACCCAGAGCAGAGGTCCCTTAGTTGGTCTGCTCTGGTGGAAATAAACTGATCCTGAGACATCCTAGAAGACATATTGCATCCAGAGCAGAGGGAGCTTAGGATCACAGGAACACAGAGACATCTGGAATCCGAGGAGATCTGACACAAGCAAGATAACTGGAAAGACAGACTCCAGTCAGACACAGTGAGCACAGGTAACACTAGAGTCAACCAGATGGCGAAAGGCAAGCGAAAGAACACAAGCAACAGAAACCAAAGTTATCTGACATCATCAGAACCCAGTTCTCCCACCATAGCAAGTCCTGGATACTCTATCACACAGGAAAAAAAGGACTCAGAATTAAAATCACTTCTCATGATGATGATGGAGGATTTTAAGGAGGACATAAGTAACTCCCTTAAAGAAATACAGGAGAACACAGGTAAACAGGTAGAAGCCCTCAAAGAGGAAACACAAAAATCCTTTAAAGAATTGAAAGAGAACACAGGTAAACAGGTAGAAGCCCTTAAAGAGGAAACACAAAAATCCTTTAAAGAATTTCAAGAAAACACACCAAAACAGGTGAAGGAATTGAACAAAACCATCCAGGATCTAAAACTGGAAATAGAAACAATAAAGAAATCTCAAAGGGAGACTACTCTGGAGATAGAAAACATAGGAAAGAGATCAGGAGTCATAGATGCAAGCATCACCAACAGAATACAAGAGATAGAAGAGAGAATCTCATGCACGGAAGATACCATGGAAAACATTGACACAACAGTCAAAGAAAATGCAAAATGCAAAAAGCTCCTAACACAGAACATCCAGGAAATCCAAGATGCAATCAGGAGACCAAACCTAAGGATAATAGGTATAGATGAGAGTGAAGATTCCCAATCTAAAGGGCCAGTAAATATCTTCAACAAAATTATAGAGGAAAATTTCCCCAACCTAAAGTACGAGACACCCATAAACATACAAGAAGCCTACAGAACACCAACAGACTAGACCAGAAAAGAAATACCTCCCGTCACATAATAATCAAAACACCAAATGCACAAAACAAAGAAAAAATACTAAAAGCAGTAAGGGAAAAAGATCAAGTAACATATAAAGGCAGACCTATAAGAATTACAACAGACTTTTCACCAGAGGCTTAAAAAGCCAGAAGATCCTGGTCTGATATCATACAGACCCTAAGGGAACACAAATGCCAGCCCAGACTGCTATACCCAGCAAAACTCTCAATCACTATAGATGGAGAAACCAAGATATTACATGACAAAACCAAATTTGCACAATATCTTCCCACAAAACCCAGCACTTCAAAGGATAATTGACAGAAAACGCCAACACAACGAAGGAAACTACAACCTAGAAGAAGCATGGAAGTAATCTTCCAACAACCCCCCAAATAAGGTAGCTACACAAACATAATTCCACCTCTAATGACAAAAATAACAGGAAGCAACAATCATTTTTCCTTAATATCCCTTAACATCAATGGACTCAATTCTCCAATAAAAAGATGTAGACTATCAGACTAGATACATAAACAGGACCAGAATTTGTTGCATACAAGAAACACACTTCAGTGACAAAGGACAGACACTACCTCAGAGTAAAGGCTGGAAAACAATTTTCTAAGCAAATGGTCCAAGAAACAAGGTGGAGTAGCCATTCTAATATCAAATGAAATCGACTTTCAACCAAAAGTAATCAAAAAAGATAAGGAAGGACACATCATACAAAGGAAAAATCTACCAGATGAACTCTCAAATCTGAACATCTATGCTCAAATGCAAGGGCACCTACATACATAAAAGAAACTTTACTAAAGCTCAAAGCACATATTGCACCTCACAAAATAATATTGGGGGATTTTAACACCCGCTCTCTCCAATGGACAGATCGTGGAAACAGAAATGAACAAAGACACACTGAAATTAACAGAGCTATGGGACCAAATGGAATTTAACAGATATCTATAGAACATTTCATCCTAAAGTTAAAGAATATCCCTTTTTCTCAGCACCTCATGGTTCCTTCTTCCAAAATACACCATATAATTGGTCACAAACAGTCCTCAACAGAAACAAAAAGATTGAAATAATCCCCTGCATCCTGTCAGATCACCACGGATAGGCTGGTCTTTAATAATGACAGAACCAAGGGAAAACCCACATCCATATGGAAACTGAACATGCTCTACTCAATGATGACTTTGTCAAGGAAGAAATAAAGAAAGAAATTAAAGATTTTCTAGAATTTAATGAAAATGAGGAAAATCATACCAAAACTTGTGGGACTCCATGTAAAGCAGTGCTAAGAGGAAAACTCATAGCTCTAAATGCCTACAAAATGAAATTGGAGAGAGCACACATTAAGAACTTAACAGCAACCTGAAAGCTCTAGAACAAAAAGAAGCAAATACACGCAAGAGGAGTAGGCATCAGGAAATAATCAAACTCAGGGCTGAAATCAACCGAGTAGAAACAGAAAGAACTATACAAAATATCAACAAAAACCAGGAGTTGATTCTTTGAGAAAATCAACAAGATCAATAAATCCTTAGCCGATTAACAGGGGGCACAGAGACAGTACCAAAATTAATAAATCAGATCTGAAAAGGGAGACATAACAACAGAAACCGAGGAAATTCAAAAAAATCATCAGATCCTACTACAAAGGCCTATACTCAACAAAACTGGAAAATCTGGATGAAATGGACTATTTTCTAGACAGATAACAGGTACCAAAGTTAAATGAGGAGCAAAATAAACCATCTAAACAGTCCATAACCTAAAGAAATAGCAGCAGTCATTTAAAAGTCTCCCCCACAAAAAAAGCCCAGGACCAGATGGTTTTAGTGAGAGAATTCTATCAGACCTTCAGGAGACCTAATTCCAATTCTCTTCAAACTATTCCACAAAATAGAAACAGAAAGAACACTACCTAATTCATTCTATGAAGCCACAATCACATCATACCTAAACCTCACAAAGACCCAACAAAGAAAGAGAACTTCAGACCAATCTTTTTGATATTGATGCAAAAATACTCAATAAAAATTCTAGTAAACCAAATCCAAGAACACATCAAAACAATCATTCATCATGATCAAGTGGGCTTTATCCAGGAATGCAGGGATGGTTCAATATTCGGAAATCCATCCAATGTAATCAACTACATAAACAAACTCAAAGAAAAAAACCACATGATCATCTCATTACATGCTGAAAGCATTTGACAAATTCAAATCCCTTCATGGTAAAAGTCTTTGAAAGATCAGGAATTCAAAGGCCCATACCTAACACATAGTAAAAGCAATATACAGCAAACCAATAGCCAACATCAAACTAAATGGATGAGAAACTTGAAGCTTCCACTAAGATCGAGGACTAGACAAGGCTGCCCACTCTCTCCCTTACCTATTCAATATAGTACTGGAAGTCCTAGCCAGAGCAATTAGACAACAAAAAGAGTCAAAGGAATACAAAAAGGAAAGGAAGAAGTCAAAATATCACTATTTGCAGATTGATATGATACTATACTTAAGTGACCCCAAAAACTCCACCAGAGAACTCTAAACTTGATAAACAACTTCAGCACCGTGGCAGGTTATAAAATCAACTCGAACAAATCAGGTAGCCTTCCTCTACATGAAATGATAAACAGGCTGTGAAAAAGAAATTAGGGAAATGACACCATTCACATAGTCACACATATATAAAATACCTTGGGGGTGAATCTAACCAAGCAAGTTAAAGATCTGTATGACAAGAACTTCAAGTCTCTGAAAAAGAAAGAAATTGAAGAAGATCTCAGGAAATGGAAAGATTCCCATGCTCATGGATTGGCAGGATTAATATAGTAAAAATGGCCATCTTGCCAAAGCAATCTACAGATTCAATGCAATCCCCATTAAAATACCAACTGAATTCTTTACAGAACTAGAAAGAGAAAGTTCTGAAATTTATTTGGAACAACAAAAAACCCAGGATAGCGAAAACCATTCTAACAATAAAAGAACTTCTGGAGGAATTGCCATCCCTGCCTCAGCTGTATACAGAGCAGTAGTGATAAAAAACAGCCTGGTACTGGTACGGAGACAGGCAGGAAAGATCAGTGAAATAGAGTTGAAGACTCAGAAATGAACCCATTACAAACTATGGTCATTTAATCTTTGACAAAGGAGCTAAAACCATCGTGGAACAAGGACAGCATTTTCAACAAATGGTGCTGGTTACAACTGGAGGGGACAGCATGCAAAGAATGCAAATCGATTCCTTTCCTATTCTCCTTGTACCAAAGCTCAAGTCCATGTGGATAAAGGACCTTCACATTAAAACCAGACACCTGAAACTAATAGAAGAGAAAGGGGGAAAGACCCTCGAATACCTAGGCACAGGGGGAAAGTTCTGAACAGAACACCAATGGCCTATGCTCTAAGATCAAGAATTGACAAATGGGACTTCATAAAATTGCAAAGTTTCTGTAAGGCAAAGGACACTGTCAATAGGACAAAATGGCAACCAACAGATTGGGAAAATTCTTTACCAATCCCACATCCGATAGAGGACTAATGTCCAATATATATAAAGAACTCAAGAAATTAAACTCTAGACAACCAATAACCCTATTAAAAAATGGAGTAAGGAGCTCAACAAAGAATTGTCAACTGAGGAAATGCGAATGGCCGAGAAGCACCTAAAGAAATGTTCAGCATCTTGGTCATCAGGGAAATGCAAATCAAAACAACCCTGAGATTCCCACTTCACACCAGTCAGAATGGCTAAATAAAAAACTCAGGATGTGGAGAAAGAGGAACACTCTCCATTGTGTGGTGGGATTGCAAGATGGTGCAACCACTATGGAAAACAATTGGTGGTTCCTCAGAAAATTGGACATATCACTACCTGAGGACCCAGCTATACCACTCCTGGGTATATATCCAGAAGATGCTCTAACACATAACAAGGAAATATGCTCCACTATGTTCATTAGCAGCTTTATTTATAATAGCCAGAAACTGGGAAAGAACCCAGATGCCTTCAATAGAGGAATGGATACAAAAAATGTGGTACATTTATACAATGGAATATTACTCAGCTATTAGAAACAATGAATTTGATAAATTCATATATAAATGGATGGAACTAGAAATATCATCCTGAGTGAAGTAACCCAATCACAAAAGAACATACATGGTATTCACTCACTGATTATTGGATTTTAGCCCAGAAGCCTGAAATACCAAGATTCAACTCACAGACCACATAAATCTCATGAAGAATGATGACCAAATATGGGAGCCTTCAGTCCTTCTTAGAGCATTAACAAAATACTCAAGGTGCAAATATGGAGACACAGTGCAGGACAGAAACTGAAGGAGAGACAGACCATTTCAACTGGATATCCATCCTATGTGCAGTCACCAAAGTAGAGGTTGTGTGGATGTCAGGATGTACATGCTGACAGGAGCTGATATAGCTGTCTCCTTAGAAGTCTGCAAGAGTCTGACATACTCAGAGGCAGAAGCTCACAGCTAACCATTAAACTGATCATGGGGTTCCCAATGGAGAAGATAGAGTGAAGGCGGAAGGAGTTGAGAGGATTCGAGACACCATGAGGAAAGCAACAATCCCAACCAACCAGAGCCCCCAGGGTCTAAACCACCAGCCTGGGAGCGCTTAGGGAGGGACCAAGGCTCCAGCTATATATGCAAGGGAGCTATATATAAGTGGGAGAGAAGAGATCTTTGGTCCATGAAGGCTGGACATCGTGGGGGCGAGATATTCGAGGGTGGGGGGGGGTGAGGTACGGGAGAGGGTGGATGGGAGTACACCAACGTGGAGGCAGGAGGATGGGGGAAGGGATGTGAGTTCCTGGGAGGGAGGGGGGAAATGGGGTAAGGAGAAATATCTGAAATAAAAAAAAAATTTCCAATAAAAAAATTAAATAAAAAAAAAGAAAAGAAAAATTTCCTCTGTGATTATGTGTTCATGACTATTTCCCACTTTTTCTTCTATAGATCATCATATCTGATTTATGTGGAATTCCTTGATCTACTTGGACTTGAGTTTTGTACAAGGAGTAAAAATGGATCAAGTTGCATTCTTCTATCTGCAGACAGTCAGTTGAACAAGCACCATTTGTTGAAAATGCTATTTTTTTCCACTTGATGGTTTTGGCTCTTCCTCAAAGATCAAGTGACCATATGTAGGTGGGTTTATTTCTGGATCTTCAATTCTATTCTACTGATCTACCTTTCTGTACCAATACACGCTGTTTTTATCCCTATTGCTCTGTAGTACAGCTTGAGGTCAGGGATGGTGTTTACCCCAGAAGATTTTTAGTTTTGATAATAGTTTTGCTATCCTGAACCATCACCAAAGTGTGTAGTACATTATAGCAGATGTGCAGCTTGGTTTTCATGAGGGGTCTCCCAACAACTTGGGAACTATCCCTATAGCTGATGCTTGCCTGTGGATCCAGTTTTCTTAACTGGCCTACCTTGTCTGGTGTCATTGAAAAAGGATGTGCCTAGCCTTGCAGAGACTTGATATGGCTAGGTGGAGAAATACTCAGGATATGGGGGGATGTCACCCTCTCAGAGGAGAAGGAGATAGGGCATGGGAGGAGGGACTATGTGAGTGAAGAACCACTGGTAGAAGGGGAGGCAACAATGGATATCTAAAGTGAATAAAAAGAAAGAAAGAAAGAAAGAGAGAGAGAGAGAGAGAGAGAGAGAGAGAGAGAGAGAGAGAGAGAGAGAAGAAAAAAATAGAGATCACCTTGAGTCTCAGAATAGACTTGGACTATGGACTTTAAATGTTGTTGAGAATGTGATAGACTATGAGGACTCTTGAAATTGGACTAAATGCATTTTGCATTATGGTCTGTGCATATGCCTTGGTTGGGTGGTGCAGGGAGTGGGATTTAAATAAGAATGACATTCATTTAATCATATGTTTATAATATTTTGCTGTGAATTGATGGAACTGTTTGAGAAACAGTTGAAGATAAGCCTTCTTGTTGCAGGAGGTTTGTCACTCGAGATAAGCTCTGAAACTTACAGACTTGTCAATTCCTGCTATGCTCTGTCCTTCATTTTTGTGGATCACGATATAATTATTAGCAACAGTAGCTGCAACTGCCTTGGGTTATCATAGACTCTAAACCTTTGGAACCATAAGCCCAGTTACTTGAATTTATTAGTTGCCTTGGTCAATCTATCTTATCACAGCAATAGAGGTCTAGCTAAGAAAGCAACTGATTTTACTATTTGCTCATTTGCACTTTTATAATCACTATTAATAATCTTAGTAAATCTTGACTGTTTTACTTTTGCATTAACTTAAGTAGTTATATATTATAAATTTTGTTTATCATTCATTATTTCTTAAGTTCATAGTCTACTCAAATAGATACAGCAATTATCTTTAACTAAATTTTAATAGTTTATATACCTTTACTTTTTATTTCGGAAACTATAATTACAAAAATTTCCCATCATCTTTCCTCCTGAAAAAATCTCACATATCTTGCTTTTTCTAATTTATTGTCTCTGTTTTCATGAATTGTTACTATATGTGTGTATGCTTATTTATATGCATATGTATTCCCACATTATTTAGTCTGTTAAATGTCACTTGTAAGTTGTCTGTATGCTTTCAGGGATGGCCTTTAGTGTTAGACTGTCAGTTGGTGTGCTCTTCTCAGGAGAAGACCTATAAGAAAGAAAATACAAGCCATTTTTATTTCATAAAAACAATTAAAATTATTATTAAATCATAAAAAGGGAGAACAATTTGAATTATACATATTGAGCTGATTTAAATTATTGTTATTATTATTTCTTTTACTGGATTTAGAGTAGAAGGAAGTGTCTTAGTTGATGCCTATATAACTCAACATGATTTTCAGGCACTGAAGCATGACCGATAGAATAAAATCATAGGCATTACAGCTAGAGTTTAGAGACAAATCTAAATTTGTCTCTAACAATTGCTTGGTATAAGACCTTGGGTGAATAGACTAAATTTTATAAGCTATGGTATCCACATATATCAGTCACCACTCAACATTAATCTTAGTCTGTGATTAATTTTTTTATTATGTCATAGCCAAAGCATAGTGGTACCTGTGTCATATTTCCCAAGTACACATAATCAATGTCACTTCTGATTCTTATGTTAAATTGGGCACAATAAATTTTTAAATACTTACAAATTTATTTTCTCACTATGGGTTCATTCCCTAAATCCTGTTCTGATTGAGTTTATGCTAGTAAATTTACAGACATGAACAATGTGGTGGCTTGCTAAAACTTACAAATAGAATATTGATAGTCAATTACTGTAGGCTGGAAATTGGCTTGCTAGATAAAAAAAAGAACCTATACATAAATAATGTTTTCTTTCAACTCATCCCACTACCATTCTCTCATTACATGTTTCAGTGCTAATAACGACACAAGTCAAATAAGAATCAAATCCTCGCTTCATCTTTACTCGTTTCCCAGTGGTTTAATGACCGTATGTGTTTTTTTTCTTATACTGTTCTTATTTAGGAATATAGTTTTCAGTTTGTATTTTGTTATAATTTCTTCACTGGAGTTAGAGTAGAAAGGAAGTGACTTAGTTGATGCATTTATTCTACGCTGTGGTTGAGAAGAAAGTCCCCAAAGTTTG
The DNA here is from genome assembly GCA_021653895.1 of Mastomys natalensis. Taxonomy (NCBI): domain Eukaryota; kingdom Metazoa; phylum Chordata; class Mammalia; order Rodentia; family Muridae; genus Mastomys; species Mastomys natalensis. Next base: position 1,210,150 of record JAJTUV010000486.1, on the reverse strand, counting down.
TTCCAACAGTAAATAACGTCTGCCCATTTGGTTGGATATTACTAGAGCTCACTGTGGACTTTCCCTAACAAGTCATAATATGCTACTCTTTTTTTGTGTTATTCACCGGAGCATATTAGCAATGTATTCTATTCTGTAAAAGAACTGTGGAAGATTCTTTGAGTGTATAATTTACTGTATCATATGCTTTAAATGGAATTCATGAAATTTGCCAAATTCTTAAACACTTTGAGAAATATGAGAAAAAAAATCTCTATTTTTGAGAAGTCAACTTATTCTTGCTTGAGAGATATTTCTCCTGGCTCCTCTTTGCAAGAGGGACTTGATGATTCCATTAACATAATTGCATATATCCTTCAAAGCCTTCAGGAAAATCTAAATATACTGAAATTTTAACTGTGTCTGAGTTCTCATTAAAAACCAAGACATTTCTCAGCAAAAAAAAAAAAAAAAAAAAATCCAACAGAATCAACAAAATTATGTGTCATACAGTAGATTCACACCATCAGAAATGTCTGTTTTGTGGTAATAAATTTCTTTATTCTTTTAAATAGGAAATCCTCAGAGGAAGTGAGTTAGAAATGAGAAAATAAATCTTAGATATGAAGGGTCACATATAGTTAACCTCTATTATAACTGACAACTTGCAATGTTCTTCAGAGCAATCCAATAAAATTAAACATAGCACCTAAACGTTAGGTGAGAAAGACAATATACATTGCTAACTTTACCTTTTCACAGATATTTTGAACCTTACTCTCTGCTCTATGTGTTTGTATAAGCACAAGAAGTATATTTTTGTTAAAAGGAAATAGCAACAACACAGTGTATTATATTACCAACTAAAGACAATCTGAGTTATCATATTCAATTTAAATTTTCTATATTCTATTAAACCAATTTACTTCATTGAACTTTCTTTGAAAAGTCAGCAATATTTAAATATGAAGATCTATAATCAATATACCATTTATGTTCCTTAGTTTAATTTAACATATAAGTATGTATGTATAATTTTAAATGACAATTGATAATTAAATTACATCTTGGATTATATTGTCCTAAAATTTATTTGAGAAAAAGATTGATTCATGATATCAGTTTTAAGAACATAAATAAATTAGGATATGAATGTGGAAAAATCAAATGTGACACATAATTAAGGTAACATATAAAACTGTTTTGTATTGGAGTGTAGTAAACTCTTAATGGATTTGTTAAATATGAAGAGCATTAATGTTTTGGAGTAAAGATAAATTTTTAAGATAACAAATGTTATAACAGATGGGAAACAAGGTTTTCATATTAAAAAATGTAGTTTCTATGATAAATAGTATTTCTGTTAGGATTTCTATTTCTGTGAAGAGACACCATGAGTATGGAAATTCATATAAAGAAAAACATTTAATTGAGGCTGGCTTGCCATTGCAATAAATCTTAGCTGAAGGTCAGATACGTTTCTAACAGAAGTCTCTGATTAGGTCAGGATTCTAGTAGAGACCTTCTAGTTGGAAGATTCTGGTGGAGACTCTCCAGTTGCAGGATTGTAGGGGAGACGTTTATCTGCAGGCAGATAAAGGTGTTGTCTCTGCAAAACAATTCATTATTCATTATTCTTGGTTTCTACTGTCCAGTGGTTGTCATGGTGTTCTAGGACTGTTTTGTATGAATGATATTATAGTTCTGGTTATAATGCAGATCTTGTAGTAGAGATCTTGACTAAGCTATTTTACATTTCTAAAAGACATACTTTCTTTTTACTATGCTCATTATAAACAGTCTTTAGGTGACACACTAAAATCTTCTACTCTGAATCCTCTTGAGCCAGCCCCCACACTTCAAATAAGCCTCAGTGGCACTGACATCTATGCTTCTATTAAGTCCCACTTAAACTGTATTTCTGATTCAGAGTCCTAATATCCATATTCTTCTTAACAAAGCACGGCCAGACCTATCCCAGCAGTACCCCAGCCCCAATACAAGCATCTATTTGTCTTAGGGTTTCTATTGCTATGAAGAGACACCATGGTTATGCCAACACTTATAAAGAAAAACATTTAATTTGTGATGGCTTACAGTTTCAGAGGCTTAGTCTATTTCATCATGGCAAGAAACATTGTGTAATGTAGGCAGACCTGGTGCTGAAGAAGGACCTGAGCGTCCTACATCTTGATCTTCAGGCAGCAGAGAAGATTGCTAAAGGAAGTCTAGCTTGAGCCCACCTAACAGTGACACCAGTTACCACAGTAACATAAGGCCATACCTACTCTGAAAAGGCCACACCTCCTAACTGTCAATCCCTATGGACCAAGCATTCAAACACCTGAGTCTAAGTGTACATTCTTAAGTAAACCATCTTAATAATATGCTTGCACCAGTATCAAATGCATGTATAGGAATTCCAGGTTTTCTCTCATGGGAAACCAAAAACAAAGTTCAGCACCAAGGGATTTTAAATTCAGGCTGGGCTGGGCAGTGGTGGGCACGCCTTTGATCCCAGCACTTTGGAGGCAAAGGCAGGTGGATTTCTGAGTTCAAGGCCAGCCTGGTCTACAGAGTGAGTTCCAGGACAGCCAGGACTATACAGAGAAACCCTGTCTCAAAAAACTCCAAAAAACAAAAACAAGAACAAAAAAACCCAAACAACAAACAAACAAACAAAACATCCGTGGTGGGCAGTACAAACCAAGAGAGAGTGATTTCTCCTGAGTCTGGATTGAAACTTTGAATGACATCTAGAGAATAGTCCACTTTCTACTTCTATTGTGTATTGTTCTCCTCAGTAAAAATTATAGAGAGGTTATTGGAAAATGCTAATAAAAAACAAGAAAAATGAATAAAATCTTAATTTAAATTAAAAATGTAGTAAACTGAATAAGAATTATGTCTGTATTAGTTTGGGTTTTCTTGAGGAACATAACTTATAAAATGAATGCATATGTATATATAAACAGGATTTATTACAATGGTGTAACAACCTGTGGTCCTGCATTTAAAAAATCTGTGGCTGTCTTCTAATGGGAGGTCAAGCATCCAGTAGCTGTTTCATTCATGAGGCTGAATGTCTCACTTGGTCTTCTGTATGTATATGCCACAATCTCAATGAATTAGGCTCTAATGCCAGTAAGGAATGGACTTGCTGGGGAAATAGAGAACAAGTAAGCAGAAAGAGAACAAATTCTTTATTCCATGTCCTTTATATAGGCTGCCAATGGAAGATGTGGTCTAGATTGAAAATGAATCTCCGTATCTCAAAAGATCTAGATTAAAGATGTATCTTCCTATATCTAGGATTGAGATTAGAAGAGGATCTTCTCACTTCAAAAGATTTTTTTGGTTTTATTTTTTTTTAATTTATTTAGTTATTTAAATCACATGTAATTAAGGAAAAAGTTCCCCAAAGGTGCACTCAGCCATTTGAGATTTAGTTAATTTCAGATTCAGTCAAATTTGAAACTAAGACTAGACATCACAAGTCTATCACTTATCAACTTGACACACCATTTTATATTTTTATATCATACTTAATTTCCAAATGAAAACAATAGCAAGGTTACAGTTACAGCTAACATGATATAGCTATCCCATGTACAATTACAGACATACTATATATTGACTCTATTCTAGTTATTCTAACACGTAATATACTTCTCCCTCATACAACTGAAAATGCATTAAAAGAAAAGAAAATGAATTTACATTTAGAATGGTCCTTGAGAGACATTTTTTACTTATCTTAAACATAAACAAGCTAAATTACATATTAAAAACTGAGAAAAGATAGTAAACACCTGTTCAAATATATTTTTAAATAGTAAGACTGAAACATCATCACAATTATAGTTCTTTTTCTGCAACTGGACACATGGCCTTAGCTGATATTTTCACCTGCCTTTACTACTTATTCTGTATTTTCTCTACCCTCAGCAAGCTTCTAGGCAGGTTTTGGCTTTCTTTTTCATAGGAGTGACGCATGCTTTCATTCATGAAGGGTCTGTTCTCTGTCATCCTTCCTAGATCAATTTGTTGTAATATTCCATTGACTGTAACCACAGGAGATGAAAGCATCTAAATGATGTCTTGCACTCTAGTCAGAGTCTTTCTTACTCCATGATTAAGGAATATCCAATTTCCTTTTGGTAATTTGTATCAATCATCCCTCCTTACACAGCGATTTTTTCTTGGGCTGTTAGATTATGGACAGAGATTTTAATTCAGTGAAACTAGAAGTTATCTCAGCAGTTATCAATTGCCTATAGTTCTTTACCTAGGGGCAGGGCCTTATGTGGGTTCTCCAATCTTCAGCAGTTTGATGATTGGCTTTGTCAATTTTAAGTCTTGTTTAAGTGACACTATGACTACAAGTTCCCTGGCATAAGTGAAAGCACCACCATTTAGCAGATACCCTGATACTACAGCTTTCCAGTCTAACCTCTTTACAGAGAGGTCTTAGAAAATATATACCCTCTGAACCTTAGATGTAGGGATGTGTAGTAAATATATTACTTGGGTGGGTTTATTTTACAAAGGCTTTGATTTCTTTTGTGGATATGACAAAGTACTTATGATGAATCCATGAATATCAGGAATGCATGTACCAATAGCCCCCATGCTGCTTGCATGTGTATGAATGTGGTGCCATCTGTTGGAACATAGGGATCTTGTAAGGGTATCCCTCCCCCACACCCCTAATCAACAACAAAATCTGACTTCCTCACCCAGCAGCCAGGTTTTGCCAATAGCTCCTCAACTAAAAGAGGCGCTTCCTTAGTTCTCCCCCATTCATACTAGGTTTGTTTTTGTGAGTAGTGTCAAAGCCATTCAGAATTCACTTGTCAAATGGCCCTGCCAAATACTATTTTTTCTTTTTGATTTTCCAAATAATGTATATGCAATAAGACTCCAGTTGTTTTTGTTGGATTTTTTTTTCTGTTTTTCATCAATGTAGAAGAAAAAACTAAAATATTTTTCTCAAACATTAAATGACTCATAACTGAGAGTTTATATAAATAAAAATATTTTTAAAAAGCATCATAAAAAGATACTTAAGATTCACATGTGACAGAAAAGACTTTCCTAGTTAACATAAAAGTACTTTATTCATAGACAGTCAGACAGAACATAACTGGAGGATGATGAGGGCTGTTGTTTAACTGTCATAAACTAGAAGCAATGTGCTAAGGCCTGTTGATATTTTTTGGCATTCAATGATGTGTTTCTTCCCTGAGGGCAGAGCACCTGTCACACAAGGGTCTAGAAATGCAAAGGTCAATATAATGTTTCTAGTTTAGATTTATGCTAATTTCAGAAGACTCAAGGGAATGTTAAAATATTGTTCCAGATTTTAATTTTTTCTCAAATTATCTCTGTTGTAATGTGTACTATAGCATGTCTAATTATATTCTTGGTAAATGTTATTTTCTTAAGTTTATTTAATTTGGGCATTATTTGACTTCTTGGTTCTACAAACTACAATTTTTTCACATTTAGAAAAATTCAGAAAGCATTTCTTTATTTGATGTATTTTGAATCCTTATGAAAAATACCTTAGAAAAATGAGAAATTATTTTGTCTAACAGCTTTAGAGGGCTTAATTCATGTTCATTTGGCCTCATGTGCTTATGCAGAATATCATAGTAAAGAGGATATGTGTGAAAAGTCCTGCTGCTCACCATATCAGAGAGGGAAAGCAGAGAGAACCCTTAACAGGAAAGCCTGACCAAGTTATACATACAAAGGCAAGACTTCATTTTTCACAGTTCCTTTAGCTCATAAAATCTATTCAAATTTTTATTCAGTGGAGAAAGTCATTCATGAGCTCATAGTGCTTTTGATCTAACTGTGACTGCAAATACCAATAGAGAAACACCCCGTCTTGCTCTAGCAGTCTCTCAGGCATTCTTAATCGATTTTACAGTTAATAATAGTCACCACAGTTACTTCAAATACTTTTCTGTTCCCAAATACTTTTCTTTGTAGGTTTTAAGGAATGGATTTCTATAAGCATTCAAAGATCCCTGGACTATATTCATCCACTTCTATGAACTGAGCAATTTTAGATAACATAATTAAATTCAACCCCTTTTTTCACTTTTATTATGATATTGAACCTATTGACAGATTTCTTACATGAAAAAAAAGTATTAATTGAAATGTGGAGATACCTCAGTGGGTAAGAAAGAGTTTCAAGTAGAAGCCTTAGGATCTGAATTAACATTTTGAGAACCCATATAACACAAACAATAGGACTAATCTGTAATCTGAGTACCTATACCCTCACCTTCCACAATGGTTCAGAAGAGAGAGAGAGAGAGAGAGAGAGAGAGAGAGAGAGAGAGAGAGAGAGAGAGAAGAGAGAGAGAGATGATCCTAAATATATACATACATATATATATCCCTAAAAAAATAAACTCAATCTGTATAATAGAAAGCATACTCACATTATGGATTCTAATGTTTATCTCTTTACATGGCTTAGAGCGAGCTTGCTTTCCTAAATACTCTCTCCTTCCAGAGGTTCTGTGATCCAGGTGATTGGCTCATACAACTGGAATTTTATTTTGTCACATGCCAGAGATTCTATTCTCTTGACCAGGAGTTTTCCCTTAATTGGGATTTAGTACTGCTCTATTACCCTCATTACTTATGTCTTAGCTAGGTTTTCTACTACTGAATAAGAAAATAATTTAATTGGGATGGCTTACTATTTCAGAGATTTATTGTCATGGTGGAAAGCATGGCTGTATACAGTAAGCCATGATGCTGGAGAAGGAGCTTGGAATTCAACATCTGGATCAGGAATCAGCAGAAAGACTGACACTTGGCCTTGCTTGAGCAATTGAAATCTCAATGCCAGCCCAGTGACAAACTTCCCCCAACAAAGCCACACCTATTTCAACAAGGGTACATCTCCAATAAGGCCACTCCCTATGCACCTATGGGGACCGTTTTCACTCGAACCACCTAAACTGACCCTTTAAAACGGTACCTGTAAAATCATTTAGAACATGGTGATAAATCAGAGCCTCCAAATACTTCTTTTATGTCTGGGATCTAGCAAGGAGTAGGCTGATGAAGACCCAAAGAAATGTGTATTTTCTAGCCAAGAGAGATGCTGGCTAGTTTGCTGAAGGGTCTTTTTTTTTTTTTAACCCTAAATTTCCTTAGCCAATTTCTGTCCTCTGATCTCATTATCCCATACTCTTTTTAAAAGGTAACCATAGTTGTTGTTCTGTAATTAGAGGTATGACAAATCTTTTATCTTCTAGCTGTAGGAAGCCTTGAGGAGAAAGAGTTGAGATTCTCCTTCATGAGTCTAAATAATCCATAGCTGTGCTTTAATTTGTATAACATCCAAGTGAATGGAGAAATATATGTCCTTGACTTGTGACTGGATAGAGATATGTGGGAGAAGTATAGGCATGGGTTATTAAAATTACAATTTTTATGCAGGAACTAGAAGAAACCAGAACAAAGTAGCACATTATATCATTTATACAGGTACAAAGTTGTTGGGGAATCTTGCTATTAAGGTAGCAGTCCTCCATGACTGGACAGCTTTAAGAGATTGGTGCAAAATGAGACACTCCTTTGCTGAGCAGAGCTTCGCTGTCTCTGTGTGTGTGTGTATGGAGAGTGTCCCTTAACACAGGTGGCTGTCCTTTTCTGCCTTCTCTGATAAGTGTCCTTGTACAGAGCTCTCTTCAAGCTGGCATAACTCAGTACACACATCCTAGTCTGGCGTCAAGGCTGCAGGATATACAGGTGCGGGAATATAACCACTCAGCCCTTCCTGATCTCTTGATGCCATGACCAATTAGCCCTCTCCAGGCTTAAAAAACAAATCCCTTACATACTATCCCTGAAATAGTAAAGTAGACTTGTCTGGCTGCAGCAATATCTTTATGTCATTCTGTCCATACTCACAGCTGTCTAAACCCTGCTTTCTGCCTCTACTCACTTTCATTCCCCAGCCCAGTGGCCAAAAGCCATCTCCAGGGAGAAAGAGGAGTCCATGCTAAGTATTTAATTACGTATCAAAATAAACCAAATTAAATGGAAATATAATTTGACATAAAAATTATTCTAAATCAATGTGTTTTTAACTAAAATAATAAAACAACCCAAAATATGATTTATTTTATTTTTATTTTTATTTTTTTGTAGCACTGGGGATTGCAGTCAGGGGTCTCCTTATAATAGCCACCTGAAATATCCCAAGCTATGCAGACAGATGCTATTGTTTGAAACACCTAACTTTGATTAATTGTTTATTTGACTAAAACAAAATTAATATCTATGATGAATAATATATATTGTAAAACTAGATATTATGTACATATGTATTGTTTTAGTTTGTGCTTTATTATTATTAAGAGACACCCAGACCACAGCAGCATTTAGAAAGGATAGCATTCAACTGGGATTAGGTTACATTTCAGAGGTTTAGTCCATTATCATCATTGCAGAAACTTGGTGCCACAGGCCGACATGGTGCCAGATAGACAGCTGAGAGTTCTACATCAAGATTGACAAACAGCAGGAAGAGAAACAGACTGGGCCTAGCTTGAGCATTTGTAACCACAAAGCCCAGGGACACACTTTCTCCAACAATGTCACAGCTCCTAATAGTACCACTCCGGAGCCTATAGTGGGGAACATATCCATTCAAAGCACCACTACTATGCTAATATTATATAATAAAATTATAGACATGTGCATATTCGGTTATTGTGGAAGGAAACAACAGAAACAAATCAGCTTGCACTGAAATAGCAACAACAGCTGTCTCACACCTGAGAGACTAAGAGTCCGTCGTTCCTCAGTCCTTGATGCAAGGTATTTTCTTTTCCTTTCTTTCTTTTCTTTCTTTCTTTCTTTCTTTCTTTCTTTCTTTCTTTCTTTCTTTCTTTCTTTTTTTCTTCTTCTTCCTTCTTCCTTCCTTCCTTCCTTCCTTCCTTCTTCTTTCCTTCCTTCTTTTCTTTTTTAGTAATTATTTTATTTATTTACATGTCAAATGTTGTGTCCCTTCATAGTTTCCTGTCTGCAAATCCCCATCCCATCCTATGGGGTTGCAATTCCCTTCAGCTTCTTCAGTCATTCCCCTAATTCTTCTGTTGCGGTCCCTGGGCTCAGTCTGATAGTTGGCTGTAAGTATCTGCATCTGCATTAATCAGGTGCTGGTAGAGCTTCTCAGAGCACAGCCATACTAGGCTGCTGTCTGTGAGCACTTCTTGGCATCAGCAATAGAGTTGGGGTTTGGTGTCTGGAGATTGGATGAATCCCAACATGGGGAGTTCCTTCAGTCTCTGCTCCATTTTTTATTCCTGAATTTCCTTTAGACAGGAACAATTCTGGGTTAAAATTTTTGAGATGGTGTGTGGCCCCATCCCTCAATAGGACCTTGCCTATCTACTGAAAGTAGTCTCTTCAGATTCTATCTCTTCTCTGTTGAGTATTTTGGCAAATGTCATCCCCATAGGTCCTGGGAGCTTTTGCCTCCCTGGCCCTAGGAATTTTTTTTTTATTATTATATTTTATTTATTTACATTTCAGATGCCATCCCCTTTCCCCATTTTCCCTCCCTAGAAACACCCTATCGCATCCTTCCTCCTCCTTTTTGCTTTTATACCATTTTAATTACATGCAAGTATTAAGGTGCTTGTTTCTTTACTATTTGAATGTACTCTATTGCTAGTCCTTCTGGGACTTTCTAAAGGTCCCCTCCTTCAATTCTCAACCCCTCCCACCACTGCTACATATTTATATTCATTCTCCTGGCCCTCTGAATTTTCCTCCTGTCTCTTCCCATATGTGATCCTGCTCCCCCTTTTCCCTCCCCCTCCCCTTTCCCTCCCAGATCCCTTCCTCCCTTTACCTCCTGTGATTATTTTGTAAGTAGGATTGAAGCCCAGTTATTTTCATAATAAGACTAGTACCACAGTAACTGTCTTATACTGGAGAGCCAGAACCTGTCGCTGTTTGGTACCAGGCTGGGTGTTTCATCACTAGCTCTTTGTCACCTAAAAAACGTAGGATTACTGGAGAGGTCTGGTTCTGGTATGAGCAAAGAAATCAGTAGCAGCTGTAATAGGATACATTAACTAGGAAGCAAGAGGATATACGAATCCAGCAAAAATATTCATTCTGC